>OZ005734.1:192785631-193995631 GCA_963930755.1 Eudasyphora cyanicolor
AGCATGCCCTGTGTGGTATGTGCCTCCGTCAACTAATTGAGGTAAGTACGAAACAATTTTTAATCATTTGTCTACACCATTCTCCGTTGACAGTAATATTCTGCCCATGAATACATATGGACCAATGGCCGCCACATAATTGGCACCAAACAGTAGTTTTTTGTCGATATAATGGAGTTTGGACAAAAGCTTGCGTGTTATCTTCACTTCAAAAGAGAAAATTTTGCTTCTGTACGTATCCATTCAAACAAAATTGAGGTTCATCGCTGAACAATGTTTGAAGTTTGAGGAAAAGAACCATTATTTTGATTGTTGCAGTTAGCTAGCCATGGGATGATACATAATTCAGGAGTATGGGACTAGTCTTTCTATCTTATCTGATCCAATCTAATTTAGGCTCGGTCACAAACATTTATTTATTTTTGGTAAAACTTTAGGTATTTCCTAAGCTGCCGTCCAAAATATTTTTGGATTTCCTTCTACGACATATAGTTTTTGAGATATTACATTTTTAAATAAAACCATGTTAAAGTTTTATTTTTTCAAATCTTTTTTTCAATCTTTTAGCTACCTTTTCCATTCCTATAGCACTTACCGCGAACTAGTGTACGTATAAGAAGACAACAAAATACCAGCTCCGATATATTTATGTCTATAAAAATGCAAATGATTAATAAGGTTTCCTGTAATTGTCTTTTCCTGTACTGAAGTATACCGATGAGTGCATTGCTTAAGCTAAGTACGCCATATATCACTAGCAGAACATAGATTATACCGGAGACACAAAATTAATTAATACCCCCCCCCCCCCCCTTCTGGGGCCAGTATATCGCTAGATGTGCGGAGAATATTTTGTAGGTATACAAGGACGTAATGTTGGCATTTTATCACTTGTATCTTATGCGGCTATGCAACGAAATTGTGAAATGAGACATTTTATCCGGTTACACAGGGTTATCGAAAATTATGAATATATTTTACAACACCAATTTTCCTCTAGATTATCCTCTTATTCTCTGTTGCGTATACATAACATTTCATTATCTGAAAATAAACATACGCTACGTAGTACCCCATTAAAGTGAATGTTTGCAGTGCATAGTGGTCCAAGTTACTTCATATATAGGGGGTCTTATGTAACTATATAGGGTAACTAAAAAATAAGTCATATATTTAAAAACTTGTATACATTTATCCATCGATTTTGAATTTAAACTTTGGGGAAGCCACACCGATATTTATGAAATTTAAAGTAAGGCGTTTCGTAGCGAAGGAGTGAATGTTACTGAATTTCATGATAAACGGTTCAGATTTAGATAAATTGTCAATATATATCGATGCCTTTATTCCATAGTATGCTAAGTCAAAAAAAGGAAAGGAACTATCAACGTTTTATGAATTTTAAAAATTCGCATGGAATTGTGTTTTCGGGTCATTCATTGATATTACTCCTGAAGGCACACTTGTCACAATACCCCTCGCATCACCTCGGGAGGCTACATCACTAATTCTCTGTTGGGTCATATAGATTGCTGTCAAATACCGTCATAGCAGTTGATTCAATAGTTCTATCAATATTTATTTTTCCTATAACGATGTCGCATGAGCGCGGTCACGACCTCTAATCCGATATCTCCCATTTTTTTGGATCACGCATACTGCATCCGTACTAAACTCCAATACTAAATACTAAACTAATGACACAGGGTCCAGCGGCACTCTAGAAATAAAGCTCTCCATCTATTTCGTTTTCAGCAAAATTCTCATATGCGCAGCTACTGACACTTAAATTGTTGTAGGTAGTGAGGGCCGTACCACGCCTGCTCTCACAATCACACCAGTTTTTGGCTTCTTTACGCTTATTGCTACAGCTCCCACTGTTGCTATAACGCTAGTTTTTGGCTCCATCACGCGTACTGGTACCAAGGTTACATATGTATACCAAAATTTGAGACTCTTACTGTACTCAAACGTATAGCACTATAAAATTTTTGGTTATGTGGGCGGTGCCACGCCCGCTGATACTATCAAGCTAGTTCTAGGCTTTATCTCACCTATTGTTACCAAGATCACATACACGGAACAAACCTACCCGAAAAAAGTGCATCCAGTGCCTTAAAAAATGCCATCCAATGCATAAATGCCCACAAAGTCACAAACTACATATATGTATGTCATTAAAATATTTAAAAATACGTTTACGTATACGTAAAATAGGACATTATAGAGCAGAACAGAACATTTTTGCGATTTTTGCGGCACTGGATGCACTTTTTTGGGGTAGGTTTGTTCCGCATTTTTTTCTCCTATTCAATATCTACAACTTTGCTTCAGACACATAAGAGATAACACGAGAAAAAATATAGAAAAAGTGCAAAAACTCCACCTTGAGCAAAACAATTCGTATGGCCATTAGATTATTAATTGAGCCAACTTGACTAAACGGATGATGCAGAAGTTCTTATTTTTGGGGCTACCTTTACGTCCAAGTAACAGAATTTAGTCCTAAATCAATGAGCTGAAAAAAGCTGTACTGATATACTCGTGTATGTACTGATATACAAAATTTCGTGAATTTTACTCTAATAGTTTTCGAAATATTAATTTTACAACTTCAGATTGTGTGGGCGGTGCCAAGCCCAATGTTACAAACATATCAAATGTTAAAGCTCTTGCCGCAATAGTTCTCCAAATATTACATTTTTAAATTTCAGGTTTTGTGGGAGGTGCCAATTCCATGGTTACTATGAAGCCAATTTTTGTTCGATCACGCGCACGGTAACGAAGTTCACACATACCAAATTTCGAGACTTACTGCGATATTACTCGAAATATAGAATTTAAAAATGTCAGGTGCCATGCCCTTTGTCCAATCATAACCCAATATGACTCCATCATCATTCGGGGCTATTACTCGAAATATCAATTTGGCCTAATATGGCTCCATCACGCCCCTTTGTCCAATCATAGCCGAATTTAGCCACGAACCTTCCGCACACCAAATTATATACTTATACAAAATTTCAGGCGGGCCGAAAATATATATGTAATACCCTAAACATCCCTAGCAATGCGAAAAGGAACATTTCGATAATAATTTGGAATAATTGGTTTCGTTTCAGTTTACAAAGTACTTAGCTCCACCTCCTCATTAAGGCTTGTTCCAAGGAGAGGTTGAAGATGTTGATCATAAAAAACAAGTTCAGTTCAGTTCAGTAAGAATCCCCTCACCTTCAGTTCCAACAAAATATTAGTAAATTTATTTATTTTTTGTTTTAATTAAATTATTATCAATTTAAATTGCATTTAATAAATTTCAAGTATGTATTGGTATTAAAGTTGTAAGCTTTAAACTTTTAGTACAAAATGGTCCTTTTGAGTGGGAGTTGCCAAAAGGGGCGTGCCAAAAACCCCCAATTTTCTCAGGTCTCTAGATACTATAAAAGCATTGCACTGTACAGAATTTCTAGTATTTCAAAAGGGGTGTGCCAATAACGGCCACTTTTCTCTGGACTCTAGGCACAATAAAAGCAATACTCTGTTCTAAATTTTAAGTATTTGTATTGACTGATTTTAAAGATATAAGCAGTAAACTATTGTTGCAAAATGGGAAGTTCGCCCATTTTACTTGTGGTGTTAGCGACTAATAAACTAATATAATATACACTATACGTGGAATTCCAGAAGATTTGAATAAGTTGTATTGAAGTTATTAAAGAATCAATATTTCACGAAATGTTAACCCTTTGTGGGGGAGGTACCAGAAGGAGTGGACCAATATGGCCCATCTTCGAACTAAGCCGGAGATAGAGAAAAATATTACCGCTTACCAAATTTTCAATCAATCGGTTAACCCTTTCGAGTGTCGTGCGCTCCAGATAACAGACAACCACACAGACAGACAGACGGACGGACATTGCTCAAATGACTTAAAATAACCCAAATCGAATTTCCACCAAACATACTTGGGGTCTTAGGTCACTCCTTCGATGTGTTACACATCTAAGTTGAGGGGATAACTAGATCTGAAATGATAAACTTAAAACGTGCAGTATTCTTTCATAGATCAAGAATGGGAAAAACAAATATATGGAGCTATACATAATCTAAATAGATTTTAATACACTTGATAAAAAAGCAAATTGGTGCCAAATTATATAAACATCGGACGTAAAATACAATTTCAATATCGCTTAAATATTAAATAGAAAGGAAAAGATATACCTAAATCTGAAACGATTATCCCAGTATTAAGCAGTACTCGTTCCTAAATTAAGAAACTTCTTTCTGCCAAATATGGTACAATGGAAAGTTCTAAATATGTTCTAAGCTTTTAGAACATAAACTAGAGAACGGAAGTGATTTTTAGAAATTCTTACTTTAAGAGCCGCAGCGGGATAAAACGGGTTAATTATGGTGCATGGGGAGATATGAACCCAGCAAAAAAAGAGCATCCAAAGAAGCAATAAAAATCCCCAATTTATGATCCGGAAGTTGTTCTAATTTGGATTTTCACCAATGAATTTAACAAGGGGTTGTCGCGCCGGGGAAATACTTCTTTGTCACCACTTTTGCACAACGCCTTTTAAAGCACTGTAAGATTTGCTTTTTATACCCTACACCACACTGTGGTACAGGGTATTATAAGTTTGTTTCACGGCAGATGTTTGTAACACCTGAAAATAACACAGCTAGACCCACCTTAAAGTATACCGATCGACTCAGAATCACTAGCTGAGTCGATTTAACGATGTCTGTCCGTCCGTCCGTCCGTCTGTCCATGTAAAGTTGTTCGTCGACTACAGGTCGCAATTTCACTCCGATCGTTCTGAAATTTTGCAGTTTAGAGTATTTCGCAGCTGTTAAGATCGCTATTGAATTTGGTTGAAATCGGTTCAGATTTAGATATAGCTCCCATATATATCTTTCGCCCGATTTGGCCCTTTAGTCCTATAGAAGCTGTATTTTACATCCGATCGTTTTGAAATTTAGAATGGTAGAGTTTCTTGATCCATGAACCAACACTACCGAATTTGAAGAAAATCGGTTAAAATTTAGCTATAGTTCCGATATATATGTTTCGTCCGATTTGGCCCTTTAGTCCTGTAGAAGCTGTCTTTTACATCCAATCATTCTGAAATTTAGAACGGTAGAGTTTCTTGATCCATGAACCAACACTACCGAATTTGAAGAAAATCGGTTGAGATTAAGCTATAGCTCCCATATATATGTTTCGTCCGATTTTGCTCTTTAGTCCTGAAGAAGCTGTATTTTACATCCGATCGTTTTGAAATTTAGAATGGTAGAGTTTCTTGATCCATGAATCAACATTGCCGAATATGAAGAAAATCGGTTAAGATTTAGCTATAGCTCCCATATATATGTTTCGTCCGATTTTGCTCTTTAGTCCTGAAGAAGCTGTATTTTACATCCAATCATTTTGAAATTTAGAATGGTAGAGTTTTTTATCCATGAACCAACATTGCCGAATTTGAAGAAAATCGGTTAAGATTTAGCTATAGCTCCCATATATATGTTTCGTCAGATTTGGCCATTTAGTCCTATAAAAGCTGTATTTCACATCCAATCGTTTTGAAATTTAGAATGGTGGAGTTTCTTGATCCATGAACCAACATTGCCGAATTTGAAGAAAATCGGTTAAGATTTAGCTACAGCTCCCATATATATGTTTCGTCCGATTTTGCTCTTTAGTCCTGAAGAAGCTGTATTTTACATCCAATCACTTTGAAATTTAGAATGGTAGAGTTTCTTGATCCATGAACCAACACTACCGAATTTGAAGAAAATCGGTTAAGATTTAGCTATAGCTCCCATATATATGTTTCGTCCGATTTGGCCCTTTAGTTCTATAGAAGCTGTATTTTACATCCAATCGTTTTGAAATTTAGAATGGTAGTGTTTATTGTTCCATGAACCAACACTACCGAATTTGAAGAAAATCGGTTAAGATTTAGCTATAGCTCCCATATATATGTTTCGTCCGATTTGGCCCTTTAGTTCTATAGAAGCTGTATTTTACATCCAATCATTTTGAAATTTAGAATGATAGAGTTTATTGTTTCATGAACCAACACTGCCGAATTTGAAGAAAATCTGTTAAGATTTAGCTATAGCTCCCATATATATGTTTCATCCGATTTGGCTCTTTAGATCCAATCGTTTTTATACCCTACACCACACTGTGGTACAGGGTATTATTTAAGTATAAAATGTCCCAAAAGTAAATTTATGTAAACAATTTATACATGAATTACAAAATTTATATATCAGAGTTATTCAATATTACGAGAGTGGTGTAGGGTATTATATAGTCGGCACCGCCCGACTTTAGCCTTTCCTTACTGGTTTGGTGTTGTATTTATTTCATGAATGTATGTCGTTGTTATTAACATCTTTGGGTCCAGAGATCTCTTATTTTAAAGGAATACAAATGTTGACATGGGAAGGGAACGTATAAATAATATACTATTGACCGAAGAGATAAAGGATCGTATATATGTAAGTATGTTTAGGACATTTGATGATGTTTGTAATCTGCATGTTGTAGCTGGCTCTTGAAAAGTGTGACCGAATGACCCCATAGCACAATATGGGGTCATTCGTAACATTTTCGCAAATGATCAACATTCTCACTAATAAAAAAGTATTTTTATTTTACACTGTAATACATAGCACATTTGTGCGGCGCTATATATTTTCCCGGTTCAGATAGTAGTAAAGTGCCACAGTAAGTATGGTATATTTAATTACCATAATTTCTTTTAAAATTATTTAATAATAACCTACACCACACTGTTGTACAATTTATTATAATGTTATGCATTTGTTTCTAACACCCAAAATGAGAAGAGATATATAGAACCATCGTTAATTATACCAATCGACTTAGGATCACTTTCTGAACCGATTTCGCTGTCAGTCTGTGCATGCATTCTTGTAATCAATGTGCAGGTCACAAATATAGTCCGATCTCAAAGAAATTTTGCACATATCTTTATTTTGGGATAAGACAATTCGTATTGAAATTGAAAGACAATCCGTATTTTGATATAGGTCCTGTTTCTGTAACTTATTTTCTTTCTTTTACGGCGAACGATCAAAAATCTATCAACTATTTCAATATCAGTTTAGAACCAGATATCTTAATATATATGAATGGAATGTGCCTTCGATTTAGCTTATACCCTCTATAGAAGATATAATTTCCTTTCGATATCCATGAAATTTGGTAAAGAGTATCTTATTTTAACAGTTAATATCTGTGTGAACAATATCGGTTCAAATTTACATATAGCCCCACATAGTCGCATGGATGTGTTCCTTCCGATTTGGCATCTAATCTCCATAGAAACCATATTTTAGTCAAATGTACGATATTTTGCACAAAGGATTTTTTAATCCGAGAATAAACGGTCACTTGAAGAAAATCAGCATACTTTAAAATGACTTTGTTATTTTAATCGACTATGAAAAAGTCGACTTTTAGGTCCGATTAATCGACCTAGTCGATTGAAACGAAATTTGGTTGATGAAAAAGTTGACTAGCTTCCAGAACCATTTACTAATTCTGATATAGCCGCCATATAAATATATATTTCTTCCCTTTAGAACTATAGAAGCAGTATTTTACATATATTTCATAGCCCTCATATATATGTTCCTTCCGATCTGGACTTTATCACTTCAGAAGCTTTATTTTACATCCAATCGTTTTGAAATTATGCATTCTAGGTTTATTAATTTATATTCCGAAATTACATCTTGGTTAGTTATTTAGAAGAACTTCATTAAATGCCGACAAAATGTTAATACTTATGATTTGGAAGTACTTATAATGTTATTCCTTTGGAAGTACTTCTTTTATTTTTTGCTGGGAATAGTTTCTATGCTTTTAGGAACACAGTGGGTCAAAAACGGTTAAATAATATATAGTGGACATAAACGGCACAGAGGAGAAAATATGGTACAGTGTGGGCAAAAGGGATAAGTATGTTAGCGTGGGGACAAATTTTAAATATGGTACAGTGAGACAAAGGGTTAAATGTGGCACAGTGATGCAAAAAGAGTTAACTATGGTACAGTGGGAAAAAATAGTTATATATGGTATAGTCACCAAAAGGGGTAAAAAATGGTACCGTGGGAAAAATATGGATGTTGGGGGAGAGTGTAACTCCTGGAACATAAATATGAGATAGGAAATGTTTTTCAAAATTTATGCTTTTAGTATTACTGTGGTGCAAAAAGGTTAAAATGATGGTGCAGTTGGGCAAGCAAAAATTGTTCAATATGAGGGGCGAAAAAATATAAAGCCAAAGGTATAAAGTCCAGATATGTATAAAGTTTCTATTTTAGAAACACAGTGGAACTAAAAGTGTTTAACATGGTACAGTGGCGTATAAAGGGTTGAATGTCGTCCCAGAGTGCGAAGGTAGCTCTTACCGCATAAACCAAAGCTAAGAATATTTTTTTTGAAACAGGTACCGGTATGCAGGGACGTATCCAGGATTTTGGTTCGGGGGGGGCCCAACCTTTTTTTCCATAACAAAGATAAACAATTAAAAATTGCGTTTATTGTGTAGGTTAAGGAAGTTAATTTCCTTAGTTTTTTATTCGAATTTTATTCCTAAATATAAATATGTACTTTAGTACGAGATCATTAAAACTTTTAATAATAAAATACGTAAAGGTTAAAAATGTAATCCTCGATTTTTTGAAAGAAATATATCAATTATTTCATCGATTTTGACTTAATCTTTGTATATAGACATCGAAGCCAGATATGATAGCCTTTCTCCCTCCAATCTGTTCCGGAGATAAGTTTTTATTCTTCTTAACTTTGAGAACAAAAACAAAAATAGCATCTAATGCATTTGATGGCTTATCATTCTTCTGCTTCCAATAATCAATCCATATACTTATTTCAGCTAATCCATATACTTATTTCAGCTAATTTCTGGCTAGCACCAATCAAAAAATCGTGAAACATGTACTTTTCTTATTTTTAGTTGTAAAAGTAATATACTGTTACCATTTTTTAGTGCATTCTTTTAGTGGCACAAAAACGATTAAATATTGTACAGTGGTGCAAAATTTCTCAATTATGACACATTGGGGCAAAAGAGTTAATTGTGGTACAATGTACATAAGGAAATATGACCCCATTTTGGCCAAAATTAATTACAGCCAAGCGGCTTGACCGATTTTAATGATTTTTTGGATATGAGGAAGGGAAAAAATTAAAAAAAAAATTTTCGAGTGTACATTAACTTTAGAAGTTAACAGTAGAACTTTTTTTTACATTTTAAAGAAGTTATAAACAACGTTATGTTTTTAATAGGATTTTATTCAAAAATTTTAATTTCCAAAAAAAAATGTTTTGAGTACTAAATTTGACACCTGTAAAAATTCATTTTTTAAAAAAGTTTGCACAGATCCGCCGCTGAAATATATTAGAATTTGAAGGTTAATGACTGTCCTATGGAGCAGTTATGGTGTTATATCTAGCAAGTGCTAGCATTTTTGTGTAAGTCTAAATAGAATTCCAACTCATAATTCCTTCATAAGGCCGCTTAAATTTTTGCAATTTAACCGATCTAATGTACGAGTTCGAGAAAATATCAACTATGTACTAGTGAAGTACACACCTTTGGCATTATTTTCCAATTTTTGTTTTTAAAAACTGTGAATTGTTATTATGAAAAATTTAATTTGAAATTACCATAAAATTCACGATATTTATTTGTTATTTGACGTCTCATTTAGAAATCCCACACAAAACAGCTGATAAAGAAGCGGTAAATCAATGCTGCCAAAAAATTCAAAGAAATGTTTACATTGTTTATTTCTTTTCATATTAAAGAAAAAAAAAATTTTGGCAAAATTAAAATTTTGGCAAAAAAAAAAGTAGTTAAATTTCCTATTGTGCAATGGATCGATTCATTTCAGCTTTTTAAATTCGTACCTTTATAGACACAGTGGGACAAACAGGGGTTTATATTGTATCAGGGTGTGAATATGAAATGTTTGTACATAAACAAGGAGAAAGAAGCTAACATATGATCCAAAAATTAGTTTTTCTACATTCAGAGGTACAGTGGGGAAAGGCATAAATATTATGCCATGATGTCAGTGTAACTGTTGGAACTTTAACAAGAAATGAAACGGAGGATCGTATTTTATCGTATGAATGTAATCAAATCTACTTCATATATTATTATGCGCACGGTCAGTCCTAGGAAAAAGTGGCCAAAGAGAGTTTTGGAGATATGAACAAAGACTACAACTCTTTCTTTAAACAAAAACCAGTAAGGAAAGGCAGAAAGTCGGGCGGGGCCGACTATATAATACCATACACCTTCCTAACAGTGCGATAAGGGTCATTGCCATAATAATTTGGAATAATTGGTAAATGGGTAGAAACGTATTATCTAATTCTGAAACGATAATCGCTAAATTAAGCAATATTCGTTCCTAAAGTGAGAAACATCCTTCTGGAAAATTTTAATGATCGGAAGTAAAATACAACTTCTATAGCGGTTTAATACCAAATCAGAAGGAACATATATATGGAGCTTTAATATAAATCTGAACCGATCTTCCCTGAATACTTATTCATGTAAAAAGACCTCCTTCTGTGAATTTCGTACTGATCGGATATAAAATACAGTCTCTACAGCGCTTACATGTCAAATCGGGGGTAACATATATATGGGAGCTATATATAAATCTGAACCGATTTTCTCCAAATTTGGCAGTATTCCTTCATGTAATAAGAAACCTCTTTCTGCCGAATTTCGCACTGATCGGATATAAAATACAGTTTTTACAGCGCTTACATGTCAAATCGGGGCTAACATATATATGGGGGTTATATCTAACTCTGAACCGATTTTAACCAAATTCAATAGGGATCGTCCTTGGGCCAAAAAAAAGATATGTGTAAAGTTTCGTCTAGATCGGACCATAATTGCGACCTGTACTTTGATTACATGAATACATGCACACACGGACAGACGGACAGACAGACAGACGGACATAGCTAAATCAACTCAGAAAGTGATTCTAAGTCGATCGGTATAATAAACGATGGGTCTATTTCTTCTCCTTTTGGGTGTTACAAACAAATGCACAAAGTTATAATACCCTGTACCACAGTGTGGTGTAGGGTATAAAAATTATAATAATTTGATAGGGATTTACAATGTGTCTAATCAAAATATGCCTCATATAAAGGGAAAATCATACAAAAGATTTAACACACTGTAAATCCTTACCCAATTACCATAAATTTTTTTGTTTAAGAAAGAGTTGTAGGCCTTTTGCTTATCTCCCAAACTTCCTTCGACTACTTTTCCCTAGAACAGTTCATACGCGAGATAATAGCATTATATAGTAAAATAATTCCGAACTAAATTTTGTATGTACAAAATTTATTCGTTAATCTATTAATCTATTTCTCAGAGATCATAGAATGCAAATATTATAATCTTATTAAGTCGGTATAATAGGTTTGGAAAAATTTGGCGGTGTAAGTTGATTTTATGGATTACACAAAATCGCAATATAAAACCAGTAAGGAAAGGCAGAAAGTCGGGCGGGGCCGACTATATAATACCCTACACCTCCCTAACAATGCCAAAAGGTCATTGCGATAATAATTTGTAATAATTGGTGAATGGGTAGGAACATATTATCTAATTCTGAACCGGTAATCTCTAAATTAAGCAATATTCGTACCTAAATTGATAAACATCTTTCTGGGAAAATTTTAATGGTCGGAAGTAAGGTACAACTTCTATAGCGCTTTGAAACCAAATCAGGAGGAACATATACATATATGGAGGTTATATATAAATCTGAACCGATTTTCCCTGAATACTCATTCACGTAAAAAGACCTCTTTCTGTCGAATTTCGTACATCGGGGGTAACATATATACGGGGGCTATATCTAAATCTGAACCGATTTTCTCCCAATTTGGCAGTATTCCTTCATGTAGAAAGAAACCTCTTTTTGCCGAATTTCGCACTGAACGGATATAAAATAACATTTTACAGCGCTTACATGTCAAATCGGGGGTAACGTATATATTGGGGATAAATCTAAATCTGAACCGATTTCTTCCAAATTTAACAGTGTTCATTCATATAATAACAAACCTCTTTCTGCCGAATTTCATACTGATCGGATATAAAATACGGTTTCTACAGCGCTTACATTTAAAATCGAGTGAAACATATATATGGGGGCTATATCTAAATCTGAACCGATTTCCTCCAAATTTAACAGTGTTCATTTATATAATAAGAAACCTCTTTCTGACGAATTTCATACTGATCGGATATAAAATACGGTTTCTACAGCGCTCACATGTAAAATGGGGTGAAACATATATATGGGGGCTATATCTAAATCTGAACGGATTTTGTCCGAATTTGCTAGTGTTCATTCACGTAACAAGAAAACTCTCTCTGCCGAATTTCGTACAGATCGGATATAAATTACGGTTTCTATAGCGCTAACATGTCAAATCGGGTGAAACATATATATGGGGACTATATCTAAATTTGAACCGATTTTCCCCGAATTTAGCAGTGTTCATTCATGTAATAAGGGAACTCTCTCTGCCAAATTTCGTACTGATCTGATATAAAATACAGTTTCTACAGCGCTTACATGTCAAATCGGGGGTAACATATATATGGGGGCTATATCTAAATCTGAACCGATTTTAACCAATTTCAATAGGGATTGTCCTTGGGCCAAAAAAGAGCACTGTGCTAAATTGCATCACAATCGCACCACAAGTACGACCTGCACTTTGATTACAAGAATACATGGATAGACAGACAGACGGACATGGCTAAATCAACTCAAAAATTGATTCTATGACGATCGGTATAATAAACTATGGTTCTATTTCTTCTCTTTTTGGACGTTACAAACAAATGCACATAGTCATAATACCCTGTACCACAGTGTGATGTAGGGTATAAACATTGCAAATGTCGCGGGCGTTACAAAGCGTCTTACAAATAATCATATTTAAAGAAAATTGTGTTGCAGTTCCAAATTTTTTCTTTACAAATCAAATATTAAATTTGCTTAAGTAAAAGTACTGTTTTTGCGATAGCTCGCGAATGGAAGCAGATCTAATTTTGAACTCTTCATTGTCAAATAGAGGGGATGATTCTGAACAAAACCTCATTACCCGTTTGTTGGCGGGACACGCTGTGCCTACAACACATAGGAGTTTTTGTCGGCGCATTTCTATAGAGAGAAACACATAGGAGTTTTAGGTAACTTCTGAACCGGCGAAGATAGCACAAAATGCTTTGGTGGGTATTCGTATGACCGCTAGTACATTCGAATTCGACAATAAAAAACCATTAAGGAAAGGCAGAAAGTCGGGCGGGGCCGACTATATAATACCCTACACCCCCCTAACAATGCGATAAGGGTCATTGCCATTATAATTTGGAATAATTGGTAAATGGGTAGAAATTCTGAAACGATAATCGCTAAATTAAGCAATATTCGTTCCTAAAGTGAGAAACATCTCTCTGGAAAATTTTAATGATCGGAAGTTAAATACAACTTCTATAGCGGTTTGATACCAAATCAGGAGGAATTTCGTACTGATCGGATATAAAATACAGTCTCTACAGCGCTTACATGTCAAATCGGGGTAACATATATATGGGAGCTATATCTAAATCTGAACCGATTTTCTCCGAAATTGGCAGTATTCCTTCATGTAATAAGAAACCTCTTTATGTCGAATTTCGCACTGATCGGATATAAAATACAGTTTTTACAGCGCTTACATGTCAAATCGGGGTAACATATATATGGGGGCTATATCTAAATCTGAACCGATTTTCTCCGAATTTAGCAGTATTCCTTCATGTAATAAGAAACCTCTCTTTGCCGAATTTCGCACTGATCGGATATAAAATAACATTTTGACAGCGCTTACATGTCAAATCGGGGGTAACGTATATATGGGGGCTATATCTAAATCTGAACCGATTTCTTCCAAATTTAATAGTGTTCATCCATATAATAAGAAACCTCTTTCTGCCGAATTTCATACTGATCGCATATAAAATAAAGTTTTTGCAGCGCTTACATGTCAAATCGGGGCTAACATATATATGGGGGCTATATCTAAATCTGGACCGATTTTAACCAAATTCAATAGGGATCGCCCTTGGGCCAAAAAAAAGATATGTGTAAAGTTTCGTCGAGATCGGACCATAATTGCGACCTGTACTTTGATTACAAGAATACATGCACAGACGGACAGACAGACGGACAGACAGACAGACGGACATAGCTAAATCAACTCAGAAAGTGATTCTGAGTCGATCGGTATAATAAACGATGGGTCTATTTCTTCTCCTTTTGGGTGTTACAAACAAATGCACAAAGTTATAATACCCTGTACCACAGTGTGGTGTAGGGTATAAAAATCGAAAAATTACACATAGGAGCTTTCGCCGGCGCACCGACGATATGTAATAATCACGTCATTTTAAAAGAAAGATGTCATTTTCAAAGAAAGAAGTATTATCTTAACAAATCGTATCTCATTAACAAACATATTTATTATTTTAATATTTTTCTCAAATACCACTTCTAGTGGAAATATGACATATGTTATGGCTCGATATAGTCGATCCTGCCAGATTATAAACTTTACTTACCTCTTTGATCCCAGCTGTGGTAATTTGGATTTCTTGAGGGTACCATTTTGCAAAAATTGATTTAGAACATTTAAAGTTTGTCGTTACCCTTGTAACAGATGTCACGATTATAAATCCAGCCTTTAGGATTTTCCTAGGATAAATTTATATATTCCTGGAAAATTAATACTAAAGTTACAACATAACTTACCATCTTTAAGCCATTTATTAAAAATAGTCTTTATTATTCATTTACATATGATTGGTTTTTTTATTTAATAAATTTTACTCTAATTCATTTCAATAAGTTACAAGTTACATTTCTTTAGGTATTTCTTTATTACTTTATTATTATTATTATATGTAGTTTATATTAAATACAATTGTTGTTATTAGGTATAATTATTATTAGTATGTATGTGTGTGTACTGGTGTATTTGGTTGATGTGTATGAGTTCAAGGATGAACTTTGTTTGTTTTTACAATAAAATAGAATTTTTTTGTCCGATTCGGTCCAAACAAACCGATAATTTCAGCTAAATTTGCAATAGTCCTAGAGTTGAAGCCATGCTCAAGGCATGTTCAATTTGCTGAAATTTCTATTAAGTAATCATTCATGTACTAAAATATTTTATAGTTTTTCTCCTTTAGCTGTTGTCAGGATATTTGTTGTTGGTAAGTAAAATCTCCAACATTTCCCGGTTTTGCGGTTTAACAAATGTTTTATTTTTTTCAGAGTTTTTTTTTTTGTTATGTATATATATATTTATATCATTAATGCTTAACTATGTATTACATTTAATAATAAAGTGATTATACTCGTATGTATGCAAGGATTTCATTTCAATAGTTTCAATATCACTTTTGAATTTTAAAATATATGTAGTTTGTTTTTTTCTTTCCGGTTTCCTTTTTTCCAATTAATTTTTAATTAGTGGTTTTTATTTATAGATTATGGTTTTCCACTTTTTGTTGGTATTCAATTTTCTTTTTAACAAAAGTGCGTATTTATTTTAATTAAAAACCTGTCAGATTTCATAGATAAAAGTGTCAGTTTTTTTCTATAAAAATACCTGGGAAAAAATATGAATTGATATGTTAACACAAAAAATGTTGCAGTTTAATGTTTTTTTTTTTAAATAAAGCAAACAAGTTTTTTTTATCAATAATATTGGTTATCATAGCAATATTATTGTTTTCGTTTTTTCTAGGTGAGAGATTTTCTAACAGGTATATTTTTAAGGTTTATTTATTTGTTTTTTTTTTTCATATATTTGCATTTCGCAAAAGGTGGAAGTCATTGAGTTTTGGCGGTTTATTTGGTGTTTAGAAAAAATTATTAAAAAATTGTTGTTTGGTATAATAAATTGGTTTTATCGGTAACATAAAATGATTATCAAAATTTACGGGATGATGGTGGGTGTTTGGTTTAGATTAGATTCAGAATTTGGAACAAGAGGTCTTTTTTGGTACATATATTTTTTTTTTGTTAATATTTTATTTGGATAAAATCTGTTCATTAGTTTGTGAGCGGTCATTTACTACAGTTTTATTTTATTTCTATTAAGTAAATCTTTTAAAGAAATATTTTCAATTTTGAAGTAGACAAGCAAACAATATCGGAACACAAGATTTCCTTGGTTGAGTGGATTCGTTTCGTGAAAATCATAACATTAAATTTCGATAACAAAACTGATCGACATTTGAGTTTATCACGACGTATTTTTTGGTTTCCACTTACGAGTAAACATATGAAGGGTACAGATTAAGTTAATTTCGATAAATATTAGTTATCGAAATATAAATCGACGTTTTTAAATGGATTTGGAAACTTTTTCGTTATAAATAATAATATTAATATACTAAAAACTAATTGTTTTCCATCAAGCTCTCTTCAAATGTTATCATCACTCTCAGTTCCTGAGTTATCGAAATATTAAGTATATCATTTGTCAACAATTAAATTTATTACACAAATCTTAGAAAGTTCAAATAAATTTTGTTATTGCTGACTGTACCTAAACCGTGTTTTATTCGTAGAATAACGTATCGAAATTCTGTATAAATTAGTCAAATTTGTTATCGATAAATTTTTTTTATCAAAACTTAAACCGAAATAAATTTGTATAAATTAAAGCGTTTTCTTTCAATTTAAGAGTATAAGGGCGGAAACCACCTATATATACGAATATATCAATATATCAAGGCTTGCATTATAAATTAACCAAGTTCATTTCGATAAATAGTTTTTATCGAAATTTCAATACATGCTTTTAATTGTTATTATAAGTTTTAATAATTGTTTTGTCCATAAATTAAAACAAAACACTTTACAAAAATTTACTTGTCGACGAATTCAAGTTTGTCTACTTCAAAACTGAAAAACTTTAACTCTCTGTATGAGTATTGTAAATTTAATTCATCGTTAATTAGTTTTTCCTTTTGGGTAATATTATTATTTGACAATTCTGCTACTATTTGAGTTCGTTATTATGTTCTGTTCTGCTTTACATACTTTTCAAAACCCGTATTTGTATTATTTATACTTAGAATTCTGTTTATTTGTTGAATTTCATGAGAAAAATTGTTTTTTTGTTTGATATCCTGTTGGTATGTGTGAAAATGAGTGTGCTTAAATGTGAGTCCTTTATTGGTGTGGGATTTGCATAAATACTGCTGCTGCTGCTGCTTTAGCCTATGCTCAAGATTTTCCCTTTTGTTTGCTTTTTATATTTTCATTTAATTTAATTTCGTTTTTCTTTTCTTTTTTTTTTTTGTTCATCAACTTAAAAAAGTTATTTATTATAGGCTTTCTTTCACCAAAACCAAAGGCAACCTAGTACTCCCTCATCATCCCACCCTTTTGCCGGACTTGTTTTATTGGTATTTTCTTTCATATTGTTTTTTGGTTTTGGATAGGGGAAGAGGAAGGATATTTTTACGATGAGCAAATTGTTTTTTGTTCGTTTATTCATTTCCCGAGTTTATTTTCGCTTTTTTGCCAGATATTCCAAAGGCATTTTTTGGTGAAAATCGTAAAACGCGAATTGAATGGTGACTTAAAATCGAAATTGATTTTTTTTTTGTTGTTTGTTCGTTCGTTTCTTTGTCGGTTCATTCGTTCTGGTGTTCGGTTAATCGCCATTGCGAACTCAGCGGAAAAAGGTGCAAATGCCAATGGCTTCTTAGGCTTTTGTTAATATTCAAAAGGAAAAATACTTAAATTACATTTTATAGCCAAAAGGAAAGGAAGTTTGGTGTTGTAATATAATTGGATTCTTTTCTTTTTCTTGTTGTTTTGGTTGACTCCGGAAAAAGGGTTCCTTGTTCAAATTTGACCCCAGGTCAGTCTATGTATACGAGTTTGGGGTTACGAAAAGTTGCAACAGAAGGTTGTTATTAATTCTTAAGAAAGTTGGAAGAAGATGGTAAATTATGCGTATATTCTTGGAAAGAATTTAAGGTGGATGTTATCTTATTTAAGAGATTTTAAAGCTCAGCAAACTTTTCTGAAAAATATCTCAAGAGCTAAAACCTCACCATTAGAAATGTAATTTGATAATATTACAAGGGAAGACCCCGAACAACTGCTGATAGCAAAAACTTTCTAATATATCAATTTTGAAGATTTTTGAACTCACTGATACAGGAGGACCGTCTTAAACAGATTAAATAAAATCCATCTGTAGTTCGTGATTTTTGACAAACCGAATAGAATTTACCATTTTTAAATACAATTGTGAAATTTAATTTGTTTTCGTAAGTGAAATGTGGAATGCTGTCTACGGAATCATGAATCGCAGCCTTCATATTATTATCGGCATTTTCTGGCCAAGGATTATTTCTAACACCAGGATATCGGAAAAATCCAATCAACAGTCTTTAGCTTGAAAAATTAAAGGACAAAAATGCCTGTGGATTGAAAACACTCTTCGAAGACACAAACATTTCATAATAAGTACTTTCAAATAATGCGAAATTCCTCAATTATATTTAAAACACTCAAATTCCTTTAAATAACACATTTTAAGACCTGTAATGTGTTAACGTTTTTAAGAAATTCTTTGATAATTTTATTAAACACATTCTTTTACTTGACGACCGAATATCCAAAAAGCTGAGAAGACGCACACTCACCCCAGCATATATTTTATGACTTTTCATGGCTTAAGCTTTTGAGGAGAAGCAATTAAATACTTTACGTTTTATTGGGGGGTATAGAAAGTCATTAGCAGAATATTAAATGGATTTGCCATACCCAGGCCGAGTCATAAAATATTTGTTGTCTAGTCATAAAAACAAGGCTTATATATTTTTTTCTAGATACGTAATTGCATAGCAGAATGCAATAAAAACACTCACACACACCAAAACGTCGAAGCACACTCATTTTTTTTAATAATAATTTATAATTTATTTTTTATATATTTAAAATGTTATTGGTTTTCTGGTTGTCATGCTGTAGTTATTATTACCAAAACAAAATCTTTTAATTTTATTACATTTATTTTCCTTTAAATGTCAAATTTACACTGTATTAGTTTCATACAAAATGCCATTGATCGCAAACGAAAACAGGTAATTGAAAACTAAACTTCCCAAAATTAAACATATTAGTTTTTTTCTTAACAATAGTCTTGGAGTCATAGAGTCGAAATGTATAAATGTGTCTGTCACGTCATCATAGCTCATTAATACAATGTTGGCTAAATTATTGGCCTTTTTTTCATATACACATACATATAAAATCAATAGTGTTTTCTTTTTTGTGTTGCTTCTAGATAAGTATATTGTATTTTTTTCCTTTTAATATTTATATGTTTCTTCTTCATTTTCTCTTGTATATTAACAGAAATAAAATTATGTTTTTGGTCATTTGAGTAAAATGTTGTTAACAAACCATACAGAGGGATGACCCGAAGTTCTGCAACAAACAGCAACAACATAGAAAGGGCTCATAAAAAATTATATTCTACATCCCAGTGCCTAAGAAAATTGAAATTCCTGGAATAACATTGGCTGTGACGAGAGAAAATGTGAGAATGCCAAATCAATCATTCAGGCGTTTTTTTCTTCTTCATTTTGTTGTTGTGGTGTGGAATGGAATGGAGTCAAATGAATGGAAAAATTGCGCAATTCGTAATTCATTGTGTGTGAGTGTGTGTGTGTGGGGGGGGGGGTGTCAAAAATAATTCAGTTGACATTGTTCCATGGATTCGTGAATAGAATATTTAACAATCGACTCCATAAAAAATTCATGAAATTGATTTTGTCAATTTGCGTTAATGGAATTTATAAAAATGTTTTCATTCGTTTGAATTGAATTTTAATTTTCGCCTGAAACGCAAATGGAATATTTAATACATTTGACACAATAAATATTTTTTTATTACTTTGAGGTTATGCTGCTAAATCATTCGCGAGGAAATTGATCTTTCTGATGCAAAAAATTATGAATATACATATATGAGAGTATATCATGTTTAGGGACTGGAAAAAATTATTGGATAGCGAATATTTTGTCCATGTGATATCCGGAGGATCAAAACCTTTTGGGTGCAGAATACCATATCAGAATATACTGATCTGAAATATAACATAGATTTCAGTCTACAATACATTTCATTGGCTTAAAGAAAACTGAAAACAACTTCTTCAAAGTATTTTAAATGCTTTGAAATTCATTGGTGAATATTTTTTTTTTTAATTTGAAGCAAATTTTTGATTAGTTTTGTCAGGTATGCATTGAACTAAATTAGAATTCTGTGTTTCTGAAATAACCGCCTATATCAAAAATTAATAAGTTTAGGAGAATCAAGCTTCATTTTCATTCGGAAAATTACTTAAACTATTGCTAAAAATACATTAAACAATTCTCAAATAGTTTTGTTCTAATACTCGTATATTGCTTCTCCGAACTTTAGGATAAGATATTCTAGATAATTTTTAGTATTATTATCCTCAGAATACAATTACAAGAAAATTAAGTCAATTACAGTCCTAACATATGATTTAGGCTTTAACCCAAACAAGACATGTTGGTCGTCTTTACAAGGAACAATAAGGTGCCACATGTGGACCCTCCTTGGATAAATGGAACAGAGATGGGATTTTTTGAAAGTGCAACATTTACATATAGGAATAATTCTAAATGGAAATTTTCATTCAGACGGGAACGTGTAATGAAAGCCAACGTCGTCTTATGTTCCTCCAGAAAAGCTGTAGTTTCGCGTCATCCTAAAATCATCCATTAGACATATATAGCAGTAGCACTGTTGTACGGCTATCAACTATCAAAGATTCAGAGAACACCCTGTCAATGCCTAAGCAGATCTTTAAGGACTACAGCGACTGAGTCTTTTCAAGTCCTACGCCATCTACTGCTCATTGAAATGGTGTCGAGAGAAGTTGCCACAAGAGCGGCATTACGATTAAACTGTTTATCAATGTGGAGGTACAAGAACTACGGCCACATAAAGGATATCAACATGTTGTGCTATGGTACCTGGCCGAGTGGACTATATACCAACGGTGTACATCTTCAAGAGGAATTTCACCACTAAGATATATGCCAGAGAGTAATGGCTCGGCAGAATACCAGGCACCAGAAACCATTTTCACTTGATAAGGAGTACACTGTAAGGAACTGAGTCTTAATATAGCTCACTGACTACTGATACCCGCAGTATCTATCAAACTGAATTCGTAACAATAAGGGAAGTCGACAAGTAGCTGAGTCGCAACATGGTGACTAAAAGTGGCCCTGTCGTTTACTCGGACTGCCAGGCTGTCATCAATTCTCTGGAGGCCGCATCCCTAAATTCGCAAACAGCGACTGCAGCAGATCTCTTAACGAGATGTCTGAGCAGATTAATATACACCTCATATGGGTACCTCGGCATAGGGATATCCCGGGGAACTACAAAGCTGATGACTTTCTAGGAAAGGGACAACATTACAAATTTTCGAAGAATTTGCATATATTTGTGAGCCACTGTCCACGTGTAAGCTTTGGTAGGGTAGCTAGACAAATCTGGCCAAAATACGAACTGAGAAGGCCAAAATGTGCCCTCCCACTAGGGAGGAAGAAATTGTCTACGTTAGTGTCATTTTTGACGAGACACTGCCTGATCGTCGAACACGCCAGAGGGCTAGGTATTGAGTCCAATGAATTCTGCAGGAGCTGTTGTGATGAGGAAGAAATAGAGAGCATTGAGCACATGCTTTGCTTCTGTCCAGCATTAAGTAAACGACGTATGGATATGCATTGGTCGCCCTTTCCAAGAAGTCTGACAGATTTTTCCGGTACCGATATTCGTACTATTTATAACTTTATTTATCAAACAGGTTGTTTTTAATGAGGAACATCTGAGAACGTGGTATCACTAGGGACCGACATTGGTCTGTGTGATGCGGCAAAGCTGGCAGCCATCCTAACCTAAACCTTATCCTCACATATGCGTTTTCTTAAAAGGTACGTCAAAGTATTAAAACTAAGGATTTTTTGCACACAAAATTAATATTTGTTTGCCAGTACCTAAGTAAGAGAGAATTTTGAACATATCTGATAACGTACATTCTGTGTGTGGGGCAGGGAGCAGCACGCGTTGCCCACTATCACTCATGTTCAAACTTTAACTAAGTTAAGGGACAATATTTTCACATACTAGCTTTGAAGCCATTCAGTCTCTGCTTCCGAGAGTTATCGGATTCACGAGGAAACTGGCAAATGCCGATTCATATTTTGGTTTCCTAGGAATCCAGCAAAAATTAGACTGATCGGCACATATGTCTACACCTTGCATCATACTGTGGTACAAGATATTATTCCTTTGTCATTCCCTTATTGCCCTCACAGCAAGAAACAGTGTTGCCAGACAAGTTTGAGTCAAAATATGGACGCAAAAATCGTTGAAATAATTTTTAAAATCGTTTAATTAATATTTAAAATCGTCAAAAAGTCGTCAGCACAGAGAACTACCACCTACGTATCGATTTTAAGATTTTTCAGCCGAATACAATGTTTCAGATCAGATGTTTATTTATAAGTGTTCTTAGGAATTGTTAAGGTAGACTGTTCCTCAGAATTCTGTTAAAAATCCGACTAACAGTCAAAATGTACTTAATTATAAAATATTGTGGATAATTCTCTATATACTCGTATATCCAAAACCATTCACGGGTGTAGTAGTCCTTATTCGTATGGGTATACAAACATAAAAATTATCCATCATACTTCATGTATCTCTCGAAGGAACTATCAAAAGACTTAATATGAAGGCATTTTTTAAAGTTTCTTTAGATTTATATACCATTTAGGAAAGGCAGACGGGCAGTCGGGAGGGCTGATCATAGAATATCCTACACCTCCCTAGCAATGCACAAAGAGGCATTGTGATAACAATTTTGAATAAGTGGTTTCGTTTCAGTTAATAAAGTACTCAGCTCCACCGCCTCGAGTGAATGTCAAATCGTATGGTACATATGTATATGTATATGGGAGATACATATAACTCTGAACCGATTTTGAAAATTTACAATAGCGTTTGTCCCTGTACCAAAAACACACATAGTGTGTGTCAGATTTCACAAATATCGGTGGCAAAATATAGCATCCGGAGTCGATAAACGGATATCGGGTGGCACACATATCGTACATATTTGTGAGGTATATCAAAATCTGAACCGATTCTTAAAATATGTTCATCCAAATGCCAAGAAACAGATATGTGAATGATAGAAGACCAAATAAAGCAGCCACAGTCGAAAAAGTCAAATCGTTTGTTCCATATATTTGACTGTTATACGTAAATCTGAACCGATTTATACCATTTTTAATGGAGTTCGTCCTTGGGCCACAAAAATAGGCTTGCCAATTTTTATTGCGATCGTACAGTTATTACGACCTGTACTTTGATTACAAGAATACATGGACAGACCGACGGCCATGCCTACATAAATCTACTCAGAAAGTGATTCTTAATCTTCTTAATCTGTCGGTATAATAAATAGTTTTCTGTGCCATAGGGTGGTGTATGGTATAAAATACTCGTACATCATTTCAAAATAGATGTAGTACTTTTCTCTTTTTTTACCTTAAAAATCTTCAAACTGACGATAAATTATCCTTTATGGTAAAACTGCTTAGAAGTGATAGATAGTTCGAGACCACGACTTGTAGCAGCAGAAGATACTAGAATCACTGGTCGGCCATATTCAACTACGGAAGTCTCTCGCTGTTTTCCTGAACTACCACTATCTGCAAGAAACTGCTAGTTGAACGCAGGTGGGCATATTGTTCCATAATTTGATATATTCATCATATAATGGTCCTTTCCAACTTCTTTTCTGAATGATCTAGAGACCAAATTTGTTAGATATCATGGCTGAACCATAAATATTTATCATTTATTTGGCAACCGAAAAACATTAGTGAACATGATTAATATAAGCCCGCAGTTTGACACAGTCCCTCTAAAGCATGACAATTCGATTGCATATCTTGCAAACTGGATGCTACATTTTTAAGTGATATAGATACAATTTAATATTTTGGGTGTTCTCAAAATTATTTTGACAGCAAATGCAGAAAAACAGCAAACAGACTAATTGTCTTATATCGACCCCATATTTAGCTATATGTATGTCGATACTTTCATTTCAAAAAAAAAGATTGGTCGACTTAGCAGATTTCTAGGGATATTTTTAAAAGTTTTATTCTGTCAACATTTGGTGCTTATCCACCAACCTAATCAAAAGTTATGCACCAAAACAGTAGAGGTCATTCGAATTTCACTAAAAAGAAATTCCATACAGGTTTAAAAATTTCATAAACCTTTATTCACCTCTCCTGAAAAACTGCCTGTTTCGACTAGAGATGGTGAATTAACGAACAGGCCAGGTCAATGGTTTAATTTTGGTGTGAAACTGTAAAAGCTTCTTACCCTGGAGGCGTATACATTATATAATTTTTTATTCACACAAAGTTTGTCATACACAACAATGGTCGTCTAGAGCAGGATTTTTTAGCCGCTTTGGCTCAGCGTCTACTCTGAAGCACTGCGAACATGATAAAAACATTCTCACATAGACTGTGCTAAATTCAATTCCTTTGTATTATTCAATTTTTGTATTTTCAACTCTGACCCTGGAGTAGCGAAAATGAAAATTATTATGGTTACTTGGTTACTCATTTAAGTAGCGCTGCTCAAGGTGCCACATTTTCTGACCAAAATGATCGACATTATGGAATTTAAATATTGGTGTATCTAAAGTAATTACAAAAAATAGCTATGAATATCAATCCATGTTTTGTTTCGTCTACTGGTCTACCAAAAACTAGAGGCGCATTGTTAATATTTGGTAATTTGTTGGTCATACGCAACAGTCACCGTCAATAGCTTAGCCTTTTTGGCTCTGTGACTCCTCTGAAGCTTTGCGAACAGAATAAGCAAACATTGCTCTAAAGATAATTAACCTGTATCATACAATTTTGTAACGATCTACCTGTTGTAGCTAAAAGGCGTACTAGGCGGACGCGGCTTTCCATTTGAGCATTCCAGCTATGGAGGCCTCTTTTAGCTATGTACATCAATCCAGATTTTTGTTTCCTTTTCTGGTAAATTTACGAAAAGTCCAACTGTTTAGATTTGGCATGAAACTATAAAAAGTTCCATACACTAGGAGCGTATAATTTTAAACATTTATATTGACAAAAAGTACGGCGGTCTAGAGCAGAGCTCTCAGTGGTTTTGGTTCTGTAGCTAATCTGAAGCCATGCAAACAGATTAACTAAATAACCTCACATAAAATGAGCTATATTTAATTCCTTTGTGTTATAAAATTTAGTATTTCTCAACTCTCAACCTGGAGTACCGAAAATGCTCTAAAGGGAAACGTGACTCCCTTTTATACAGCACTGCTCCAGATACCACACATTTACCCCATGGATAAGCTGCCCCACAAGTGAGAAGCTCTGCTCTAGCGGGCGCATGTTCTAATCGAATTGATCGGCATTGTTGAATTTAAGTGTTGGTTTATCTAAAAGCATTTATAATACACATTAGCTACGAAAATTAGTCCATGTTTTAGTTCCGTCTTCTGGTAAATTAAAGAGTTTCGGCATGAAACCGTATAAACTCCAAACATTACGAGGGCGGTTCGGAAACTTCTTAGCCTATCAATGAAAGAGAATAGTTAGTTTTTCAGAAATATTTTTATTTTTCAATATAATCTCCTGAAACTTTAATACACTTAGTCCAACGCTTATCTAGCAATTATATCCCTTGATTAAAATTGTTTTCCTCAAGGTCTTCAAAATAGTGGTTTATAATTGTAATTGCATCTTCATTTGAGGTAAAACGCTTGCCAGCAAGGAATTTTTTTAGATTTGGGAATAGGTAAAAGTCACTGGGAGCTAAATCAGGAGAATTAGGTGGGTGGTCAAGCAACTCGTACTTTAATTCGTTGATTTTAGCCATTGTTAAAACACTCTTGTGCGCTGGTGCGTTGTCTTGATGAAAAATTATTTTTTTGTGTTGTAAGCCAGGACGTTTTTCTCGAATTTGTACATTTAATTGATCCAAAAGGTTGCAGTAGTACTCTGAATTTATTGTTTTACCCTTTTGCAGATAGTCAATCAATAAAATACCTTTGAAGTCCCAACAAACCGTTGCCATAACCTTACCAGCCGATTGAATTGTTTTTGCCTTCTTTGGGGTACTTCCTCCAGCTTCAGTCCATTGTTTGGATTGTTCTTTTGTCTCTGGAGTATAGTGGTGGATCCATGTCTCATCAACAGTTATGAAACGACGCTCAAAATCCATTTTATTTCGCTTAAAACGATCCAAACAAGCTTGAGAAATGTTCATTCTTATGCGTTTTTGGTCGACTGTTAACAAGTGCGGCAGCCATCTTGCAGAAAGCTTTTTCATCTGTATTTCTTCATGCTAAATTAAATGGACTCGATCATTTGAGATGCCCATGATATTAGCTATTTCACGCACTTTTATTCGTCGATCATGTAATACCATATCATGCACTTTGGCTACAAGTTCTGTTGTTGTTGCTGTTTTTGGACGTCCACTACGTGGTTCATCTTCAATGCTTGTACGACCACGTTTAAATTCAGCAACCCAATTTTTTACTGTTGCATATGAAGGAGCACTTTCACCTATCACATTCACCATATCATTATGAATTTCTTGTCCCGATAAACCTTTTTTATGTAAATATTTAATGACACCACGCATTTCTAATTTTTCCATTGTAAAAAAATCGCGGATGCGTCTTTTGTGAACACATGTTTCTATATGAAGGAGTCCGAACCGCCCTCGTAGAGGCGTATCCTTTATATATAGTTTTTTTAATTGATAAAAAGTAGACCATACGTACGAATGACCGTCTAGGGTAGAGTTTGTGCGCCGTTTTTGCTCTGTGACTCCTCCTGCGAAGAGGATAAACAACCATTCTCACATAGAAATGACTTAAATATATTTCTTCTGTATCAAACAATTTTCTATTTTTAACTCTCAACCAGGAGTAGCAAAAAGGCTCCATAGAGAGACGAGGCTCTCCATTTGAGCAGACCTGCTCTGGAAGCCACATTTTCTGACCGAATTGATCGGCATTGTGGAATTTAAATATTGGTTTCTCTAAAACCATTTATAATAATGGCTCCCCATTTTAGCATCCCTGCCACAGAGGTCGCATTTTCTGACCCAACTAAGTGACATTATGGAATTTAAATATTGTTTTATCTAAAACAATTTATAATAAACAGTCCATGTTTTGTTTCGTCTACTTGTATATTAACGAACAGCACAACGGTTTAGTTTTGGTTTGAAACTGTGTATTTATATAAACTCCAGAGACTAGAGGCGTATACATTTTTAATTAATAAAACGTTGCTAATACGCAACAGAGGCCGTCTTTCCAATTCTCAACCTGGAGTAGTAAAAAGGCATCATAGGGAGACGCTGCTCTCAACTGGAATAGGCTTGCTTTATAGGCCACGTTTTCATCAAAAGTATGAGATTTAAATTTTGTTTTCTTTACGTCACTTCTAGAAAACATTAGCTACATATTGCTACCTCAATTCCAAAACATCACAAGTCTAAATAGATAGTTTTCCTGAAAATTTTTAACTTTGTATGCAGTTCCTTTATAAGGTAAATCGAATGACCGCTCCCGTTATCTTTTAATTGCTTTGGTGGATAAAAACCAAAGTTTTTCTGAATATAATTTGGAATATTTAGCAATTAAAATGCAATGTCCCTAAAATCATGCAAAGTCGCCTTGGCATAATTTGGAATGAAGTTATCGATATGTATATCAGGACTTGTTTTGATATAATCACTTTATAAGGTACAAACCGCGGTTAGCTATGCAGATGATTGTGTGGTGTCTCTATTATACGAGGTATGTTCAAAGAATATCGCGAATTTTTAATTTCCTCGGGCTACGTGTATTTGATTTTTGTTATTTCTGCAGCGTTACGTTGGTACTCATGTCCCTTACTTATGCTGTCAAGGTCGGCCATTTTGAATGTTTAGTTAATTTTTGACAGCTGTTGTGCTTGGATGTGTTTTAACTTGTCTTCGATTTTTATCTATTTCAGAAAATGGATCAAAGAATCTGCATCAAATTTTGTGTGAAAAACAAAATAAAGTGCGCTGACGCATTCCGAATGTTGACTGTGGCATATGGTGAAGCTACCTTGGTCCAAAGCAACGTTTATCGGTGGTACAAAATGTTCTTAGAGGGCCGAGCACGTCAACAACAGACGAAAACATCACAGTTTTCTTGGATTGCAGGGGCGTGGTGCATTATGAGTTCTTCCCACAGGGTAGTACGTTCAATAAGGAATATTACCTGCAAGTTATGCGCAAATTGCGAGATGCAATCCGCCAAAAACGCCCGGATTTGTGGAAGAACAAAAACTGGCTTTTGCATCATGATAACGCCCCTGCACACACATCGTTGCTTGTGCGCGAATATTTGGCCAAAAACAACACAGTAATGGTGCCGCAGCCACCGTATTCCCACGACCTAGCCCACTGTGACAATTTTTTGTTCTCAAAACTGAAAAGGCCCATGAAAGGACGACGCTACGTGTATTATATCCGAGGGCATGAATAAATAAATACTTTTTGAAAAAATACAAAATTCGCGATATTTTTTGAACATACTACGTACAGTCGACTCTTCCGGCATTAGTTCTTCGTTAGACCCTTTACAGCAGTTTTGATGAATGTTAAAAAATTGACGACAGTTAAACGGCAACATCTTGATTGAAGTAGTTTTGCAAAAATGGATAAAACATTCTAAAATACCCATTGAAATTTTTGGGTATTTATGAATACTGCATACATATTCTGCATGAATACATTCATTTGTTTGACCACTCTCTATACTCAATGAATTCATTGGAGTATTTGATTTCAGAACAGATTGCAAATTCTTATGGAAGAAAAATTAATAAATATTGTTGAAATTTTTTTGTTTTGAATGTCTTATTTAAATTGTATTTTTGAAGAATAAATGGAAGTAGTAAATACCCCCGTATCGTACAGAGAGACCCCTATATATAGACAGACAAGGATGGCCTGTTTTGGGATCCTAAAATGGAAATATCTTCTAACAAAGATATAGGTGTTCCAAACAGTCGTACCAGAAATGTAGGCGGTAAACATTCCCATCCTCCGTTCCTTGTTTTATTAAGATATAACAATCGACTCCAAATATATGTCCAGAGAATCCACATAATCATCATTCAAATTGCGTTAACAATGCTTTCATGCAAATCTACTTAAATTGGCTTTTTCCCATTAAATTTGAACGCTGATAATCAATTAAAAAAAAATTCAATTTGATTATAAACATAATATATCATAAGAACGAATATGCTGAAAATTACACATTAGGTGCATTTCGGGGTCATCTGTGTTTTAGAATTATTTTCACGCCGATAAATGGCAGAGTGGTCAAGTTATTTGCAAAATTCCCCACAGCTATTTGTCTGAAATTTTAAATGTATATGTGGTTTGTCTTGATAATAGTTTGCACGTATGACTCTAACCGGTAGATGGCGCTGTTCTGGACTTATGTATTTTATATATTTTTGTTGAGATTTTTTCTGAATCTCGGAATTTTTGAATTAAATAATAATGAATATCAAATCAATATATTCCAAACTAGACGGTCAGGCTAACTCTGCTGAGGTCGGCTAGTGTATTATAAATTTTCAATTTTAATATTATTGAAAATTCTATTCAAATTTTATAAAATTTTAATATTCATATATTTCGGAATTCATTGACAAATCTTTCACATCAGATTTATTAATTTTATGGAAGTCTTTCCTGGTCAAATGAAATTTTTTTCAATTGAAATTATCTTTATAATCGTAGTCTGGAGACAAAATGTGATTTCTGGAGAAAATTTCGTTATTCCATAAAACACCCTTTTTCTGATTTGCTGGGATGGTGTTTAATTTTTAATTGTTGTTGGTGTAGTTGTTACTTCTTTTCCTGCTGTTGTTAACAAATTTTACTTTTGCCATATTAGGGAGTTTTTAGTATTTTAAATGCTTTTTGTTCCTATATAAATAAATACATATTTTCTCTAGTTTACATAATACACTTTTTGCTTACCAAACAATTTTGTAGTTTTTTGTGTTTTTTTTGTTTTCATTTATTTTTTTTTTTTTTGTCTAATTTTAGTTAAATTAAAAGATCTCTTCTAGAGAACTCTTATTTCTGGAACAGATATTTGCAATCTTTGGTGGCGTCGTAACGTGTGGCGGGCCCCACTCTAATCCCTAACAAAAACAAATTCATTATAATGATTCCATCGATTCTCTTCGGCGTCCACGCCGGGTTTCGGTTCAGCCGCTGAGCCCGCGGTGCCCGATCCACAGCTGCCGGCTAGGCGAAAACCTTGATCGTGCAACATATCGAAGGATTGCTCAATGAAACAGTGCTTCAGGAAGAAACGAGAGGTATAACGATCGGGTCCACCATGATCGGGATCACGTGATTCGTTGAGGGTATCGCCAAAAACTTCACGACACAAGGCGACACGACCGCACACGAGAATGCGGGAGAGTTTGCGGAACTTGACATCGGCCAAACCGTCTTTGCCGAACTGAAAACTGCCGCGATAGCCCAAAGTAATGCTACCGGGTGAGCGTGATTCGCGATCCTTGCGTAGACAACTCAGCATGCCCTGCAGCTTATAGTATTCGGCTTCTTTTTGTAAGCGTTGCTTTTCACGAAAACCCTCGGGTAAATTGAGAGCTTTGTCCCGTAAATAATCCAAAATATAGCGGAAGAGAACACCATCACGATCGAGGAAATAACGTCCTTTGCTGTCCTTAAGCAGTTCCTCTCGGTTATCGGAGAACATCTCGTGAAGCAGTGAATCCTTTTCGTGCAGCAAAGAGTCCAAAGTTGTGGTGTAGTGGACTCCACCCACATTAAGCTCAATAATTTCGGACATGATTTTGCGGTGGGAGTGGGGGCTTTCTTTTGCTTAGGGAAATCAAAAAGACAAAGATGCTGCAGGGAGGGGGTGCTCGATGATGTGGTAGATAATGATTTCCCGGTTAATTGTTATCAACACTCACACACAGTGTTAACACTTAATGTCGGGCACCAGCACAGCCACAGACACACACGCAGGCACTCACTCTCACTCCACTTACACTTGCTCAGCTCAACAATTAAAATTTTCCTCAACTCTACTCAAGTCAGTGTTTATGTATAGGTATTTGTGAGTGAGTGTTTGTTTGTCACAGTCCTTATAGGCGTTTAGCTATAGTGTTCCTGGTGGACGTGGAGATGGAGGTGGAAAAATACTATCGTCTTATGGCGGTTATCTCTGTTACTTACACATGCACACTCACGTACACTGCTCGCTGTGCGTGTGTGTGTAGATGTGTTGAATTATAAATGTTTGTATTTAACAAACTGCCAGAGGAGGCAGACGTCGTAGCAGAATAAACCAAAAAATGCCAAATGTTTGCTTAGCACTGTTTAATATGTCTCACGTGTTCCTTCCTCGACGTTAGCTGACTTCACGCAACGCGCTATAAAGTCAACAATACAAAAATATCACGTCTTTAAATTTGTTTCCTTATTTTCTTGCGTGTCTTTTTTCTTTTTTTTCGAGGGTACACAACTTTAAGTTGTCTTACGTTTTTCGTTTATCAGCAAAGTTCAGGCAACAAAACATATGGTACTGACTTTTTGCCAGCTTTTCATACCATGAGTTTTCTTTTGAATTAAAAAGGAAATCGTTTCACTCAACTTTCTTTTGTTTATGCCTTCGCTTTTCACGTACACAATATTTCTTTGGCAAATTCTTTAGAGCATTTTTTCTTTCCTTCGCAACAATCCCGAAAATTCGCTTCCGCTTTTTTTTCTTCCGTTTCTTTATATTCTTTAATTTATATACACACACTTTATTTTCTTAACACCAAAAAACGTTGGTATACTTTTAGGCTGTGAGAACTCTTTTTTTTAGATATATAAATCTCTTCTTTTTTATATATAACACAGATGTGTGTATATGTATATTACACCGTGAGCAGCTGTGTGTATGTATTTGTTTTATTAGAACTTCTTTCGGTTACGCTTTACCACTTGTCGCCGTATTTCCGATAAGAGGCTTTCGTTCGCTTTGAATTCCCAAATTGAACTGAACGTGGTTGACCTTAGTGCCTGAGTTGGTTCGCTGGTTTGCTGGTTACATTTAGGAGTTTTCTTGTATTTTGTTCACTCAATCGCTGTCGCTGCTGCTTCGCTCTCATTGTATGGTAATGTTATATTTGCTTTCTTGCAATAGTGATGCCAACTTATTGTGTATTAAAACCACATTTGTAAAACCTCAAAATCACTTCTACTAATAAATAAAAACCAGTAAGGAAAGGCTAAAGTCGGGCGGTGCCGACTATATAATACCCTACACCACTCTCGTAATATTGAATAACTCTGATATATAAATTTTGTAATTCATGTATAAATTGTTTACATAAATTTAACCTGTACCACAGTGTGGTGTAGGGTATAAAAACGATAGGATCTAAAGAGCAAAATCGGACGAAACATATATATGGGAGCTATAGCTAAATCTTACCCGATTTTCTTCAAATTCAGCAATGTTGGTTCATGGATCAAGAAACTCTACCATTCTAAATTTCAAAACGATCGGTTGTAAAATACAGTTTCTATAGGACTAAAGGGCCAAATCGGACGAAACATATATATGGGAGCTATAGCTAAATCTTAACCGATTTTCTTCAAATTCGGTAGTGTTGGTTCATAGATCAGGAAACTCTACCATTCTAAATTTCAAAATGATTGGATGTAAAATACAGCTTCTACAGGACTAAAGAGCAAAATCGGACGAAACATATATATGGGAGCTATAGCTAAATCTTAACAGATTTTCTTCAAATTCGGTAGTGTTGGTTCATGGATCAAGAAACTCTACCATTCTAAATTTCAAAATGATTGGATGTAAAATACAGCTTCTACAGGACTAAAGAGCAAAATCGGACGAAACATATACATGGGAGCTATAGCTAAATCTTAACCGATTTTCTTCAAATTCGGCAATGTTGGTTCATGGATCAAGAAACTCTACCATTCTAAATTTCAAAACGATTGGATGTAAAATACAGCTTCTATAGACGAAAGATATATATGGGAGCTATATCTAAATCTGAACCGATTTCAACCAAATGCAATAGCAATCTTAACAGCCGCGAAATACTCTAAACTGCGAACGATCGGAGCGAAATTGCGACCTGTAGTCGACGAACAACTTTACATGGACAGACGGACGGACAAACATCTGCCGTGAAACAAACTTATAATACCCTGTACCACAGTGTGGTGTAGGGTATAAAAAGGATTAATCTCAAAAAAGAAAAACATATTATATGGAATTTAGACATTGTGCGCATTGATAAGCTGCTTACGAACCAAAAGAATTATCTTTATGCTGAAAATTTGCATTCCCATATAGTGATGTATAAACCACGGCCTCTTCACGTAGTCATTTTCGGTTTGTGGTCAGGTCTAGCGCTATCAACATCTTTAGTATTGTTTATGCCCTTTAAGAAGCCTCTTATAAGATACTTTGTAAATAATTTGTAAATATTTAGTACTGTAAACAGCAAATATAAGCGCTAAAAATAATTTTTACTATGGTCAGTGTAGCAGTGACCTAAACAGTCTTCACTATTTCACTGATTTTAAAATTTCCTTAAGAGCTAAGAATATAAACCTGTTTATGTACGTACTAATCTGGGAGGAGATGCGAAAACAACCATTCGATGCCCAGCCTGTGGTCAAACCGTACATAAAACCGGTCTTAAAATATCTAAACCCTTTTAAAAATATATCGCTCACGACTTACTGTGGTAACACATCTAACGATGCCAATTCGGCCAATTCTCAGACAGAGGTCAGTGTAGCAGTGCCTAAGGAACTTTTCACTCTTTCTGTACTTTAAAAGTCCCTGTAGAGCTATTTCAAATCTAGGCTCATATGGAAATTACAGCACTCTCGCTAACAAAATATAAAATATGTTAACAGCTAATAACGTTAATACCAGTACATACACAAATGGACCATTTTGTACCAACAGTTAACAGCTTTTAACTTTAATACCAGTGCATACAAATACTAGAAATATCGTACAGTGCAATGCTTTTATAGTACCTAGAGTGTAGACAAAAGTGGCCGTAATTGGCACGCCCCTTTTGGTACCTCCCACACAAATGGAAATTTTTGTACCAAAGGTTAACAGCTTTTAACTTTAATAGCAGTGCATACTAATATTTGAAATTTCGTACAGTGCAATGCTTTTATAGTACCTAGAGTCTAGAGAAAAGTGGCCGTTATCGGCACTCTCCTTTTGGCAACCCCCACACAAATGGACCATTTTACAAAAAAAGTTAACAGCTTATAACGTTAATACCAGTACATACTTTAAAATTATTAAATGTAATCTAAATTGATAACAATTTTATTTAAAACAAAAACAATTTATTTACCAATATTTTTTTAGGACTCAAGGCGAGGGGATTCATATTTCGGTTTACCCGACTGAACTTTCTTACTTGTTTGTTTTTCATTGTATTCAGTAGTGTTTATAATTCGTCATGGAGAGATATACGCATGAACAACGTTTACTAATTATTCAGTTTTATTATCAAAATAATCGATCTCCAATTGCAAATTTTCGTGCGCTAAGTCAATTTTTTTTTAAATCCAAAAAAATACTTTCCAGTCGACCTAAGACCTTGACGCTCTCGTTAAGTGGTATCTTTTTGCCATTGACCGATTGCCGATCCGACGTACCGTTAAGAAGCTAGAGCAAAAATAAACTTTCCGTTCACATTTGAAAACGATGCTAAGTTCATTTTCCAGTCGACCTACGACCTTGACACCCATGAGCAATATTTTAGCTCTCGTTAAGAGATATGTTTTTGCCATTGACCGATTGTGGCTACGTGCCCCACAGCAAATGAAACAATTGAATTGTTGAGAGAAAAGTTTGGAGATTCGATTATTTCAAGAAATTGTGATATTGAATGGCCTCCAAGAAGTTGTGATTTAACACCATTAGACTATTTCTTGTGGGGTTATTTGAAGTCATTGGTCTTTCGAAATAAACCAGACTCTCTTCAAGCTTTACAAGTCAATATTGAACGTGCCATTCATGACATACGACTTGATTTATTGGAAAAAGTGCTCGAAAATTGGGTTCATCGAATTCGTTCCCGCAGAAGAAATCGCGGAGGCCATTTGAATGACGTTTTATTTAGAACTTAATTTTATCGATTGTATTTCACATTAAATAAAAAACTTTTGAATTTCCTTAACAATACGTTTGTTTTTTCAAAGAAATCATATTACTCTTATTGGAGAACCCTATAAATTCTGTGAAAATTTCAAAATCGGTCCAGCCGTTTAGGCTTCTGTACGGTAAAAACAAACAAACACTCATTTTATTATCCCCTTACCTTAGAGAGGAGGGTATATGTATAAGAAAGAGTGACCTAAGACCCTAAGAAATCGGCGGAAATCCGATTTGGTTCAATTTAAGTCATTTGAGCAATGTCCGTCCGTCTGTCTGTCTGCTGGTTGGTGCGTACGATAACTCTCGAAAGGAGTAACCGATTGACTTCAAATTTGTATACGGTAATATTTTTCTCTATCTCCGGCAAATTTCAAAGATGTTCCATATTGGTCCAATCCTTCTAGTACCACCCCCACAAAGGGTTAACTTTTAGAGAAATATTGATTCTTTAATACCTACTATATTCTATATACTTACTCGCATCTTCTGAAATTTCACACATAGTATTAGTTTGTTAGTCGATATCACGTCAAGAAAAATGGCCGAAGTGGCCACTTCCCTTTTGGTACCTCCCACACAAATGGACCTTTTTGTACCAAAAGTTAACAGCCTTTAACTTTAATACGAGAGAATACAAACACTTGAACACTGTTGGTACGCCCCTTTTGAACACTATTGGTGCGCCCCTTTTGGTACCTTCCACACTAATGGACCATACCTGTACATACTCTAAAGTTACTAAATGCAATTTAAATAGATAATAATTTCATTAAAACAAAAAAATAAATAAATTTACGAATATTTTTTGGGTCTCAAGGTGAGGGGATTCATAAGTCTGTTTACCCGACTGAACCTTCTTACTTGTTTTTTATATAAAATAATATATAATTTTTAAATCACTCAATATTCCTCTAGAATCGTGTTTTTTTGTGCCGTCCGTCACGCTGCATATTTGTTGATTTAATGCAAACTAAAAAAGTTTTCAAAATTCTTTAAATACAGTACTATTAAACTTTATAGACTTTACAAATTGGCTAATAACAATAATATTCCTAAGATCAATATCAACGAAGTTATAGGGAAAAAAATAAAATTCCTGCCGTCCGCATTGGCGTAGCAATGGATTACTGCTGAGGAGGACTATAGCCCGCAGAAGAAAAGTTTGTTTTTATGCTTTAAAATTATTCACGGATGAAACTGTCAACGAAAAGAAAGAAATTAATTAATCTTGAAATATGATTTATTTCAACCTTTCTATGACAAATTAATATATATATTACCTAAACAAGAATTCAGTCTTTTCAAACAACAAAAGTTTAAAGATAAAAATAATTAATAAAATTTTATTAATAATTAAAAAGGAATTCAATATTTATGATCATAAAAAATAGCAGAATGGAATAATGTATAATAAGAATAAAAAATAAATTCTTCTACTCTTTTAAAAAAATAAGAATATCACTAACAATTTTACTACTTCGTTTTAGATATTTAAGATGGCCAAATTAAAATGAATCTTGGTTCATAACAGATCTTATTCATGTTTTATTTCGACGCATCTACATGCTGTCCTTAACAGCCAGAAGAGCTTAGTGGAAGTTTTATTACAATTTGCAAACCTTTAAAAGTAATTGGATAAATATTTAAAAATATTTTGTTCTTGTTCAATCTTTTTTTTTCAATCTACATTTTGTGTATTTTTATCAACTCTTTCTTTGATTGGCTTATTGTCACATAGAGTCTTGAAGATATTTTTAGCACAATAGTTTCTGCAATTAGCGATTCCTAATTAATTGGCAGATTACTTCTATAGTCATCAATAAATTCAAGGTTCCATTTAAAGCTGTACCAAATAATTTACTGCTTTAGCTCGTGAAAGACTTAAACTTTGCTATCCTTTTTTTGGAATTAGACTCTTCTTGGAATTAGACTCTAATGATGTAATTTTTTGTTTCCAAATTTTGTTAAATATAATTTTTATTCTTTAAAAGTATTTATAGAGGTTTTCGTTCGCATCGCTGTCGTTCGACATAGAGAAACAGGCTGTTATACTTTATATTATACAAAAACAAAAAAAATTATATTTTACTTTATCGTTCATAGCGAAATTGTGGAGCATCGGTCCATGTTTTAATATCCACCATATAATGGTGCCTTCCGATTAGACTTCTTGATGTTCTTAGGGCGCATTTCGTAACCCATTATGCTGAAATTTAAGCATTTGTACTTCATATTGCATTAAATTTTCTCTACTTTAAATGAAGTATACTCGTATCGGTCCACGTTTTGGAAGGTCACAGTCGATTTTGACTTGTTCGCGGTATAGGTCCCACGTTTTTAACATATGTATGTGTCTGGAATTTAAAAATCTACTCCAGGAAACCTGCAATAATTTACAGTAATTATCTTTACTCCATGCAAACAATGATGGAGGCTATTAATCTCTTTAATCTCTTTTAATCTCTTTTTACGTGTCTTTTTATTTTATTATTATTTGCCATTTTTGCATTTCTGGCGATTATATGCTCGCACTCATAGGCGGAATAAAAGTATTTGATAGCAAAAAGCTCTAAAGTAGCAGCACTTATTAAAAACAAATGTTCATTGAGGAAATATTTTCGTTTTTGTTGTACATTTATTGCCATCAGTGCGCAAAACTACAAGAGAGTTCGAGAGAGCGAGATTTGAGCAAACAAAACACAAATTTGGAGAGAGTGAACATTTTGCAAAAGCAAGCAAAGAAAAACGTAAAACTACACAGATGTTTCGGCTGACACACAATCACCCTTCTGGGAGAGAGGGAGTACTTGTGAGTGTCTCTTTGTGCTCTGTAACAAGTGTTTGTTTTGTATGGGGAAGTGACTTTGAAATGTAAAACCCTTGAGATTGCATACGCATGTATGTATGTGTGTTAGCAGGTTGACAGAATAACAGGTTCCTTGTTCTATTTACACACTTTTATTTGGAATTTGGTCAAAGGATGGAAATGGTTTCGAGTTTTGAGAAACAAAATATGGAAATTAAACTGTGCGTAGAGGAATTTTTTTTAATGAAATCAAATAAATTCTTAAATTTTGTATTTAATAGAGAATTTTCAAATTGGTGTCTTTATACAAAATATTTCAATCGGCTCATAAATGTTTGCACAGTGGTCCGAACAAAATCGTAATCGTAACAATAACGAAGAGACTACATTAAGTTTTATTTTTACAAGTCATTCTTTTATGAAATAAAGATAGGCGATTTCTTAGAAATATAATAACAGAATAACGAATTTTAAAAATTGTTTATACTTTGTCGTAAAATTTTTATAAAAATTCATAAATATAGTATACACCCCAGAGAAAAACCATTTTACTGGGCTAGGGATGTCAAAACCGAAAACTGTTGCACCGGATTTGATCACGCCACCACCCACCGTTTTATTTTTTTGTAAAACGGCGAATAACAAAACACGCAGTTTTTCCTCGTCGCTTAACCACACTGCAGAACAGATGTTTGTAACACCAGAAAATAAAGAAGTTATACCCACCTTAAACTATACCGATCAACCCAGAACCCATGTCTGACTCGGTTTAACCATGTTTGTCTGTCCGTCGGTTGTTCAGATTTCGATAAAGCTAAAATATATTCACCAGTAGATTTGGCGTACCTCAATATGGGCATTTCCAGCGTTGCGTTGACGTTGACGGCAGAAATTTCATTAGTTTTTTTCCCCATAACTTCCTTTATATTGATCTTAGGAATATTTTTGTAATTAGCTAAATTGTAAAGTATATCGAGCTTAATAACACTGAATTTATAGAATTTTGACAACTTTTTCAGTTTGCATAAAAATTGACAATTGGACGGCGCACAGTGGGCTAAAATGAAAAAAAAATGGGTATAATTCTGCCATGTCCAAACCACTTATCGTATGGCGATGAAATTTTAGGTGTGTATACAAGAGGTGTTAGAGAGTTTAAGTTCGGATGGTCTATTTCGGCTCCTGTTGGGTGTTACAAACAAATGCACAAAGTTTTAACACCCTGTACCACAGTGTGGTGTAGGGTATAACTAAAAAAATATTTTGCAAATAGACAGAAACGTAAATACGGCATAAAATTCTTAAAAATGTATATATTTCGATGAATTTTTTTTAAAGTTCTTTATTTTGTTTTTAGAAATAATAATCAAACGCAACATGTGTAAACTTCTAATGAAAAATCCCTCAATTCACAAAAAATACATGAAAAATCCCCAAAAATGGGATTTTTACTTTTAGTCCTATATCTTCGATATGAAAAGCCGCGCTCGGGATTCCCTTCGCAGTCGATTTTGCTACACCCTAATACAAATAAATAAAAAGAAAAATTTAACAATTTAGCTTTGCGATTGGAGAAAATCGACCAGACTTTTGAAATTTATGTAAAAAAAAAAGGTCCAAATTGGAGAAGGGTGGCAACTACACCGATTAAAATTTTGACTTCCGATTTCCTCTAGCAGATTCTGTGAAACGTCTCCGTTAAAATGAGTATAAATTTGATATACTTTGTGTAACAAACTTTTTCTACAAGACCTAAATACGAATTGGACTTTTTTCGCCAAAAAATCCCCAAAAATGAAATTTTTTCAATAAATTGACTTTATAGGGCCATAACTTTCTTATTTCTTCACATATCTTATCGATTCTTTTTTCCATGATATTGTAAATTTTATTGGCAATCCATAAAAATACACGTGAACAAAATCGGTAATCTTTTGATTGAGATATTGGCTAAACTCCAAGGCAAAGTCGGCGAATAAATGAAAAATTTAAATTTAAAATCCAAATATCTCGGAAACTATTCAAGATATCTTCAGCCTATAAAACCTATCCACAGAAACGCCACGAACACCGGACACTCCGTTCAAAAGTTAGAAGCCGATGAAAATTTTTTATACCCGAGGTGGTCATCTTTAGGGCCCTGTAGCTCCGCCCCTGTACGAGATAGGGGGACCAAGTTCACCTAAAATTTCATCGCCATACGATAAGTGGCTGGAAATGGCAGAATTATGTCCATTTTTTTTTCATTTTAGCCCACTGTGCGGCGTGACGGTGCGAAAAAAAACACGATTCTTGAGGTATATTCTTATATAAATAATACCTACCTTTGTGCTTGTATATACAACAGGCAATGCTTTTTATGTACATATATATTTACCATTTACTTAAAAATGCAAAATTTTTGAGATATTTATATTTTTGTTGAATTTCGGACACCATGTTCCGGACAGAACGAAATTCACACAGAAAAGGGGTTATAAAAATATGTCTTTTAATGTCAATACTATACAATATTTATAGAACTTTTTACATAGAAAGATCGACAAGGTCTAACGCAATAATTGCATGCCAAGATTGTTAAATTTTTTATTTACATAATGCTTAACTGTGGCGCAGAAACTTTGAGTACATTGCAAAAAAAATACTCAAGAAAGAGTTGCAAAATTTTAAGGCATTTCTTTGAGTTGCCCAGGAAAATGCCCTAAAACGATTTAGTCATGTCTGTCTGTCCTTCCGTCCGTCTGCCGTAATCACGCTACAATCTACAATAATTGAGCTAGATGACCGAAATATAGTACAGATACTTGTTATAGCTACAGGTAACTTGGGCTTGCAAATTGGCAACCTAGATCCATTTTTTAATATAGCCCCCATATATATCCGCCAATATTATAGCATCTGTCCGACTTAGCGCACGAAAAATTGCGATTGGAGAACGATTATTTTGATAATAAAACTGAATAATTTGTAAACGTTGTTCTTGCGTATATCTCTCCATGATGAAATTGTAAACACTACTGAATACGATGAAAAACAAATGACAGATCATGACATATTACAAATGGTTTTCATCCCTATTAGAAAACCCGTTATGTCTTCCATGTATATGTTCATTCCGATTTAATGACTAAATATCTACACAAAATACCAACAACAAAATACCCGGCAAAGCGGGACATGTGTTCGACGTGGTTCCATCAATCCTTGCCCAGTATGAATTGAGGCGGCTACACCAGCCTGATCTATATTGCGCCAAAAGTACTCTTGTCTGACGTGGTAATTTCTCTTCCTCTGAGGCCACTGATGGTGGTCTCCTAGCACGACATTGACTCTGTAATTATTCACGGCTTCAGCGACTGTATCAGGGTGCATGTCAACCAGATCTGCCTGGCCTTGTAGCGTTGAACCTCGCGTTCTAAGATCTTGTAGGAGTTTCCTGAACTGCCTGGGACTTGGGCGCCTATCCACAAGGAGGTAGTTGGGATGGCTGGGACGGTAGCAACCAAACAAATATTGCTTCGACACCAAAAAATTGTGTCGTCGCACGTTTATGATCTTTGTCTCCTCATGTTGGTGGTCCACAGAAGACATGAAGAGGCACCCTGTAGCAGTTCTCAGGGCGGCATTTTGGCAGGTCTGTGTATTCTTCTCGTCACATTCGGTGATCACACTGGTGCTGCATAATTTAGCACAGACGGAAAAAAATGGGAATTTTACAGAGTCTACATGCCAAATCGGAGATACATACATATACGAGTATATGAAGTTATTTCTAAACCAAAACTGATTTTTACCAATCAGTTTTGTCAATCTGATTTAGCCAAAAAAGAGCACTGTGTACCTGCACTTTGATTACAACGATAGTCTCTAAGAGCCCGAGCCGAAGGTCGTAGGCCTACCACGCAGAAAGGTATTTGTTATTTAGAAAATTGTTCCTGCCGTGTCTTATTATAAAAGGACTAACTAGATTCATAAAGAACCCCAATAAGGAAAGACCAAAGCCGGGCGGAGCCGACTATAGCATACCCCACACCATCTTGATAGAGCTGAATATGTTCGCATGTATTTGATCAAAATTTGAAACGACTACTATCAGCCAATGGATCAAGAAATCTATACTTTTTTTAAATTGCATAAAAATCTTTTGGAAAATATAGCTTTGCCAATCCTAAAATACATAATCGAAATAATTATATCTAAATCTGAAATCTTCTTTAAAATTAAGCTGCGATTATTCGAAAAGAAAGTTACTCCCTCCTTACAATTTTCGTAACATGGGTTTGTAAAATATTGCCCTTAAATTTGCTGAATCGAAAGGAATATACATATATATGGGGGCTATACTCGTATCGAAATCTGAACCGATTTCCACTAAATTTAGTAGTCTATATTAATGGGTAAAGAGACTTGTCTTTGCTAATTTTTGATCTGGTTTAAAATACACCTTCTCCACTAAATTTAGTAGTCTATATAAATGGGCGAGGAGGCCAATTTTTACCTTTATCTGATGTAAAATACACCTTCTATAGGCCTTAGAATATAAATCTGAGCCGATTTCCAATAAATTAAGTAGTCTTTATTAATGGATGAAGAGACTTGTCTCTGCATATTCTTACCACGATCTGGTGTAAAAGACATCTTCTATAGTCTTTAGAACACAAATCTGAGAAAATATATATGAGTCATTCCAAGCCAAACGGTACGTTTTTGACATCACTACCTTTGATTGCTTTGAAAGTTTATGTATGCATACTTCTCTTAAAAATATTTTATGCGTGTTTCAAGAAAAAAAATTCAAAAATGTTGTTCAAAAGTTATGAGCAATTTAAAGATGGCGGAATTAAAATTTTTTTCAAAAAGGTTTCTTCATTCAATCGCTTGTAACTCCTGAAATAATTGACCGATTTTAATGTACTATACCTTGTTTTGAAGGTACTGCTAATTACTTTCAAGAAATAAAAGCAGTCTTGTTTGTAACACCACATAACAATTTTTAAAGTTTTTACCAGTTTAATCCTTAAGATTTGATTTCAAAAAAGATTACACAAATTGATATTTTTTGAAATTTTAAAGTCATTTTCTTAGACGTCTTTTTTAGCGACTGTGTTATGGAAGTGGTGAAATGATGGGATCAATGTTTTTAAATGTTTTTATCAAAACAACTTATGAACAAGTAAAAAAGTTCAGTCGGGTAAACCGAGCTATGAATCCCCTCACCTTGAGTCCCAAAAATATTCGTAAATTTATTTTTGTTTGTTTACACTAAATTATTTTCAATTTAAATTGTGTTTAATAACTTTAAAGTATGTACTGGCATTAAAGTAAAAAGCTGTTAACTTTTGGTACCGAAACGTCCATTTGTGTGGGAGGTACCAAAAGGGGCGGGTCAATAACGACAACTTTTCTCTGGACTCTAGGTACTATAAAAGCATTACACTGTACAAAATTTTAAGTATTTGTATGCACTGGTGTTAAAGTTATATGCTGGCAACTTTTGGTACAAAATGGTCTATTTGTGTGGGAGGTACCAAATGGAGCGTGGCAATAATGCCCATTTTTCACTGTATTGTAGGTACTATTAAACCATTACACCGTACAAAATTTCAAGTCTTTGTATGCACTGGTAATAGCGTGATAAGTTATTAACTTTTGGTTCAAAATTGTCCATTTGTGTGGGAGGTTCCAAAAGGGGGGTGGCAACTTCTCCCATTTTTCTTGAGGTAACAGTGACTAATATACTAATACTTTGTGTAGAATTTCAGAGGGTTCATATAAGTAGTATAGATGTTATTACATAAACAACATTTCACTAAAAGTTAACCCTTTGTGGGGGATGTCCTAGTAGGAGTGAACCAATATGGCCCATCTTCGAACTTAGCCGGAGATAGAGAAAAATATTACCGCATACCAAATTGTAAGTCAATCGGTTACTCCTTTCGAGAGTTATCGTGCGCATCAGCCAGCAGGCAGACAGACGGACGGACGGACATTGCTCAAAGTACTTAAAATGACCCAAAACGGATTTCCGCCGAATATACACAGGGTCTTAGGTCACTCCTTCCACACCCTCCTCTCTAAGGTGAGGGGATAAAAAGCAATCGAAACGACTGTGTATGTATATAAAATAAAGCAACATTTCTTCGCGGCATACGATTTCGTGGTCGATTTGGGTATATAGGATAATACAGATCTCAGATGCGGTATACTAAACAATGGGTCTATCTCTTCTCCTTTTGGGTGTTACATACAAATGCACAATTTCATAAAACACAGGACAACAGTGTGGTGTAGGGTATACACATGTTTTTGTGGTGTATTTTAATTTCAATTTAATAAAAAATTGTGGCCTAATTGCACTTTAAGATTTCACTTTGACCTGACTTTTTCCGTCCGTCTTAGCAGCAAATTATATTTTTCGAAGAAGACAGGCCCCAGACAACGAATTTTAAGAAAGGTACATTTATTTGAATGGATCTCTTCTGGAGCACTGTAAGGCATATACTGCAACATTAATTTCGAAGATATTAACGGAAGAATTGGGTATTACTAGGAATTATTAATTTCTGAATTATTGGCAGATGGGTTGAAAAACATGCACCTACACTGAAAGAAAAAGCTTCGTCATGTCAACGAATTTGTACATCATCAGGATTATTTTTTCGTCCAAAGTCAGCTAACGTACGGAATAATCCTCTTGATGAATTTCTTCGTCACCATGGCGAATTTCTGTTTCCAAAAACATTCATCCTCAGGATGATCCATTCATCACCACGACGAACCCCATTCATCATCATGACGAACCCCATTCATCATCACGACAAATAGCATTCATCACCATGCTGAACTCCATTCATCACCACGACGAATTCCATTCTTCACCACGACGAATCCCATTCATCATCACGACGAATTCCATTCGTCACCACGACGAATTCCATTCGTCACCACGACGAATTCCATTCGTCACCACGACGAATCCCACATTCATTATCACGACGAATCTCATTCATCACCACGACGAATTCATGCCCACGACTATTTAAATTTTAAAAATTCCAACAAATGTTCTTCCAGTTTTAAACCATTTAAAATGGTATGGAAAATACAATTATTTGACTGCATTGCTAGGTTCAGTTGTGAATATTCGTTTCGAGACGCAGTTCTTATCAGGTAAGGCTGAAATCAAACAAACGAGAAGTATTCATTACTTCTGATATTTTAAATCAAAAATAATCACATCAAGTAATGTATTTGCCAACAGACCACTAACACAAATGTTTCACACTTATACAGCTTGTCGAGCTGCATGTACGACTATGCATGTGTTTGATGTTTTGTTAAACATACATCAGTTACGCCGTGCCAGTGCGGTTTGTTTGAACCAATCGGTGCTGCGTGGAACACACACGTGGACGAACATAACAACGTTGCATGTCTTACTTTGTTTTGCTGTAGCAGTTGGCGTTGCCGTAAAGGGCGAATAAGTCGATCGTTCTCATGATGAATGGATAATATTATTGACGAACGGTGTTCGTCATTAATTGTTAGATTTTTTAAATTGATCTTTTACAACAAATTATTTAACTAAGGTAATCAGAACGCATATAGAAAAGTACATTTAAGCAGAAACTATAATTTGATTGCTTCGTTTGATCATATTTTCAGCAAAATGGCCAAATAAATCTTTTTCGTCGTGGGAATGAAACCTTATCGTTCTCTCGACGAATTTCGAAATCACCAAAAACATGACTTGATGATCGTGTTCGTTCTATTGACGTAGAAAAACATCGAATGTACAAAACTTTTCGTCACCAGTACGAAGATATATTGACGAAACTCATTCTTCATGGTGACGAACGGTTTTTCTATCAGTGTACAGTGTCAAAAAATAAAATTCCCCTGGAACCTTTATATGGGTAATATATATGTACGAAATAAATTGTGAAGTCAAACATTTCGATCATATTTTCTTCGACTTTTTACGGCGCAAAAACAATTGATTTCAACCTCTGAGTATTTTTCCAGATTTTCTGGCTAAAATCCAATTTTTCAGATAGTTCAAATCCAAAAAATGAAAGTGGTTAGGAAGAAGACACTTTGGGGGTAAAAACTACATATTTAGTTTTTTTTGTTAATTGTTTGACCTTTAGTTTGTTGAATTAAATTTTTGGTATTAAAAATTACAGTGACCAACTTGATATTCCCTTGCAAGTTTCTTTCTCTATTTGGCATTTTAACGTTATTCCGGAGAATTTTCCCGTTGTAGCATTGAATGCGATTTATTTTGCGAGGTATATAAGATACGTTCCGATCCAATATATCATCTAATTTAGAGCGTAATATTATTTTTTAAGCTACAAAAACTTGAATTTGCTATTGCCATGACTAAGAATGGAACTTACCATTTTCGTCTTCCAAGACAAATTTACTACTACCTGCATTATGTAGACCGGGGCTTTGTAATGAGCGTCCGGAATTTGGGCCCAGGTGAATCTACCCCAAATTGAAAATTAAGGTGATCTCCAAACATGGGGACTATTTTCGTTAAAAAATGTTCTTAATCTCAATTACGTCTCAAATTAATATAAATCCCAAAAAACTAAACATTGTTCTCTTCGTAAAACCGGTAAATACATTCACAAAAATGTACAACTGAAACCTTTACTAAATAACAAACCTCTTTCTTCGTGGTCTGCCTACAGTCTCCGGACTCAGTCCAATCTGTGTCAGACTTTTTCATATGAACAGGATACAAAGATGGATGCTTGCTATTGCATATCGCTTATGCTGAGCGCTTTTTAAATACATAAATTAAAAAAAAAACTCAAAAACAACCAAAAAATAACTATGTCCCAAACAAATTGTAGTTGTTTGACTTGCAATTTAATAAAATATATCATATTCATAAAAATATTGGCGTTCATAATCCTGTGATCCTCCTTCACTCCAACATTTTAAAGGTTTCCGCCTTTAAATCATTTTATTAACTAACATATTATATACTATGACATTATCCCGGCATTAGATATATCATTACACACTATGTATATAATCACAATTGCCTATAACCAGGTCATTATTTGGAGTATGAATCATTAAGATGTGCAAAGAGATGAAAAAACAATCAAATATTGCTATAGAATTCTATCGACGACCACGGTAAATCCTAATCTATAATTATTTGCTTTAATAAGAGCGAATGCATAAATCCCCCAACACTATGGGGAAGTATGCCTTAATATGTTGCCCCCAATTAACATATTCACATTTAACTCACATCAAACTGAAATATTTCCTTATGGCAACGCCACTCAGAACAGAGAATTCGTTACAAGAAAACTCATATATACTCTCAAAAAAATAAAGGAAACAATGTGGGAAATACGGAGAGTTCTCATCTCCGCGTAGAAATAAAGCAAAGAGAGCTAAAACCAAGAGAACAGCCAGAAGTTGTAATGAAATGGAGAGAGAGATATGGTAACATAAATTATTGCCAAATCATGACCAAATACATTAAAACCATAATGGAAAAAAACAACTATAGGAAAAAACCACACTCCCCCAATGAGAAGTTGGGGTTAAAGAGAAACAGACTCCTAACCAAGCAATGGAGAACAAAACAAATGCAGCATCAGCAACAATTGACCAACTCTCGAATGAACCACACGTACGTATGTATGGAAATACATACACATATGTACACACATATTTATATATGTATGTATCAAATTCTGTATGCATGAATTCCCCAAAGCAACTGGATTTGATTAGCTGATTAGAGTGGATACGAACGTGTAATCTCAAGTTACCTTTACTTTCCGCATGTGTGGGAGTGTGATTATTCTGGATTTATGCAAGTGTTCCGATGACATTGACATTTTTTCCAATATCATCGTTATTGATAAGTATTAATAACACAATACACCATTAAATTGTAACCCATGTGTTGATATTATTTCATATTGTCATCACAAATGTAAAAGGTACTATCTAGCATCAAAAAAAATAAATGTAGGAAGTAAGGGTAGCCTAAAGTTATGCGTAGCCGACCATATGATACCCTACACCAACCTGATAAATGTTCTTAGATGTTTCCACAACCATTAAATGGCAAATCGAAAGATTTCTATATAGAAGGAAAATTTAAATCGTAAGAAAACGGAATGGAAGTTAAATATTTGCAAACAATTACACTACGCAACAAAAAATTTTTTTTTTGTGTCCTAGACCTAAAAATTATTTTTTTTGTATAGATTGTGGCATTCTGTTATATAAAATCAAAACCAAAAATTTTTTATGGATACATTTTTTTTAAAAACTTTGTTATTAAAAGTACTATTATCGTCGAAGGTACCCTTAGTATGTGCACTATAATTTTTGGAGTATACGCCCGATCAGGTCGACTTATGCGTTAAATTAAAGCTATTAATGTGGGCTACCAATGTTGGAAATATCTCTTTCACTTATAAACAGTGGTTTAGTAACAGTCATTAAACAAACTGGAAAAAGTAGATTTTTTCAAAAAAAAAATCCTGGGACAAAAAAAAACATTAAAAAATATAAAAAAAAAATCTAAAAAAAAATATTTTATTTTATTTTTTAAAAGTTTGTACCCTAGCGAAGAAAATAATGCCTATTTGAAAAAAATCTATGCATAAATGTAGAAAAATTAGGTAGAGGTAATAGAATTTCAAAAAAATATTTTTTTTTAAATTTCTGTTTAAATAGCGATTTTGTTTATTACTTTTATTTATATTATGTACATTTGAGTTTATTTACATGAAAAAATTTCAATAGAAGTAATTGTGAGTTCTTTGTTGACGTTTGTAGATTTCGGATTAGGTTTCTCCAATGAGGAACCAAATATAATCTCCCATCATTCTTTCATCCCAGTACCCTTGGTAACGCCGCTCGATAGACTTCAATTCTTGGTGAAGCCTTTCGCCATGTTCGTCACTTACGTCGCCAAGATTCTCGGGGAAAAAGTTTAAATGAGAATGAAAGAAATTAATTTTGAGGGACATATTTACACCTGTTGGAATACATAAAGCGAAAAATAAGTTGGAAGAATACATACATATGTTTTATATAAAAAAATATATTTCTAACCAATTTTTTCATAATTTTTTAACAAATCATTGATCATTGTTTCATATTGCGGTCTTTTATTGTATCCAAGGAAATTTAAAACTTCAAGCTTAAACGTGCTGCAATTTCATCCGACGTCAAATAGGATTCGAAATTTAAATCTTTCATCAGTTTCCTTATTTTAGGCCTATCAAAAACGCCTTCTTCGATTTTTTGAAAAGAAAGACTTTTAAATAAACTTTTTAAATATGAGAGTGAATTGCCATCTTTCCTTAAGGCTTTTACAAAATTTTTAAAAATTTACAAAATTACGGTTTTCCCAGAGGCATAACATACCAACTACTTTTAAATCGCAACAAATTTTCCAGTCATGTTCATATTTTATGTATTTTATCAATTTAGCCATTGTTTCGTATGATTCCTTAGTGTTGACGGCATGAGCAATGGGAATCGACGGTTTCTGATCGCCATTCCTTCAAACAATTCGGGAATGTCCTTGCAAAAGCATATGTTATCCATAGTTGTATAAAATTATTTGTAAGGTATATCACGGACTCTATAATATGATATGTTAATATCTGGGGCCAAAATATTGTACTGTTTCATCCCAGATGCAAGTAGTTCTGCCTTATCTTTGGTCAGCTCCAAATCTGTCACTAAATCAATGACTTGAAACTGAGTTAAAAGCGATGACTTCTGACTCAAACTTGAATCGCTCAGAGTTGAGTACTAAGTTGAACTTGATGATGTTTCCGTTATTAGGCTGTTGACACTTCCTACTCCAATCTATTAACTTAGACAAAAATAGCAGTCAGTATCGTGAATGAATGGTTGAGTCCAAATCATTGGCATTCCAAATTGCACGTGGAGTCTAAACTTGAAACGTTTTATTCCACAAAACATTGTAATACATTAATTGTAAAGTACTTACAGCATGCTTCCACTAGTCCATTGAGCAAGATTTTCATGGCACGAATTACACAAAATACTAGATGTCCACGGTTCGTTCATACTTTTAACTCATATACCAAAATATATTTCACATATATTTCTTCTATTATTTTACTAAACGCACGTCGATTTTTTTAATAACATATTTTTGACAGATGTAGCAGAAATTGTCGGGATCATTTACAAAAGTTCTTTGCTGTTTACTCATACTTCGAAATATAACTTTATAATATTTTTCAGAAAATCGACTTATCTCATCAAGGCGCTGAATTACACAAATTTATTAATAAACCAGTAAGGAAAGGCAGAAAGTCGGGCGGGGCCGACTATATAATACCCTACACCTCCCTAACAATGCGATAAGGGTCATTGCCATAATAATTTGGAATAATTGGAAAATGGATAGAAACGTATTCTAATTCTGAAACGATAATCGCTAAATTAAGCAATATTCGTTCCTAAAGTGAGAAACGTCTTTCTGGAAAATTTTAATGATCGGAAGTAAAATACAACTACTATAGCGGTTTGATACCAAATCAGGAGGAACATATATATGGAGCTTTAATGTAAATCTGAACCGATCTTCCCTGAATACTTATTCATGTAAAAAGACCTCCTTCTGCCGAATTTCATACTGATCGGATAATAAAATAAAGTTTTTACAACGCTTACATGTCAAATCGGGGATAACGTATATATGGGGGCTATATCTAAATCTGAACCGATTTCTTCCAAATTTAATAGTGTTCATCCATATAATAAGAAACCTCTTTCTGCCGAATTTCATATTGATCGGATATAAAATAAAGTTTTTACAGCGCTTACATGTCAAATCGGGGCTAACATATATATGGGGGCTATATCTAAATCTGAACCGATTTTAACCAAATTCAATAGGGATCGTCCTTGGGCCAAAAAAAAAATGTGTGTTAAGTTTCGTCGAGATCGGACCATAATTGCGACCTGTACTTTGATTACAAGAATACATGCACAGACGGACAGACAGACAGACGGACAGACGGACATAGCTAAATCAACTCAGAAAGTGATTCTAAGTCGATCGGTATAATAAACGATGGGTCTATTTCTTCTCCTTTTGGGTGTTACAAACAAATGCACAAAGTTATAATACCCTGTACCACAGTGTGGTGTAGGGCAGGGACGTATCTAGGGGGGAGGGCCCGGGGGCCCGGGCCCCCCCCCCGAAATGTTTTAAACATTGGCATCAACTATTTACAATTTTCAAAATCACTAAAAAAAAAAATAAAACGCGAAAAATATTTGGAAGGCAGTTCAAAAAAACAATACAAAAGCGTAAAAAAAGGTAACAGTACACGTAATTTTTGATATGTTTGAATTGAAAGAAAATATACTTGGAAACGATTTTTTTAAATATTTTATATTTGTTAACAAATAAATTTTATTTGAAAATCAAGAAATTTTGTTTGGAACGCATATATTAATATATTATAACATAAATTATTTGCAAACTGACTTTCACAAATAAAATATGTGTTTACACACAAACAAAGTAATTGTTTAAGATGTTTTCCAAATATATATTTTTAAAACTTTGCTGACTTATTCCCATTTTAGTTAGTTTTTTTCCAATTCATCATTTTCTGTCAACACATTAATGCAATTCATATTTACAAAGATTATACCATTTAAGTTTTAATTAAATTTTAAAAACGTATAAAATGTATAAAAAAAATCTGAAAACCAGAAAACTTGTCTTTAAATTGGGCATTAATACATTGCCAAAATACATAAATACAAATTAAACTTTGTTTCGGAAATACTAGTTCTCAATACAAAAATATTAGAATGCGAACATATTTTTGATTAGAACAATATCCTCCCAAACATATAATATTTGTATTACTCCAAATATTAAATATTTGGAGTGTACCATAAACATATGTATATTTCAAGCCGAATATGTTTGGGACAATATACTACAGAAGCGATTTTTTTTCAGCGTGTAAGAGTAATAACAACTAAAAATAAGAAAAGTGCATGTTTCACGATTTTTTGATTGGTGCTAGCCAGAAATTAGCTGAAATAAGTATATGGATTAGCTGAAATAAGTGTATGGATTGATTACACTGTGCTAGTCCAAAAATTTAACAGAAAGGAGACCCTATGGATAGACCTATTTCGGCCATGCTGAATACAGTGGCATTAGCCGTTTTTCTATGTTAGCTCTTGTTTTCGCGATACATATCTCTTTGGTGATTTTGAAGTAGAGGACTTCGGAATATACGCTTCAGTCCAAAGAACAAAATAAAGGGGGACATTTGGAGAATTATTTCTCTTATCATATGTTAAAAATCATATATATCGTCAACATTTTTAGTAGGCATCGTTGAGAAAAATATTCCTCGCGAAAAAATACTATAAGTCCTTTCTCAAAATTTTTATGAGAGTTAAGCAGATTTCGTGTTATTACATAATTTCTGTATTTTTCCGCTCATAGCAGAAAATATTTGTAATACATTTTTTTTACTTAAATGTTTGTAAATTATTTTTTGGTTAGTGTAAATGGAAATTTCAAAGTTAAGTAACAAAACCTGCTAAATTATACAACCTGTTCATTTTTCATAAATATGTTGTAAGGAGACTCATAGTAATTTTTCGAGAGGAATATTTTTCTCAAAGACACAAATTAAAAATGTCGACGATTTGTATGACGTTTGACATATGGTAAGATTTGATTGCACTTTTTCAGAGGTAAAGGGGTGAGAAGCGTGGTTGACTATTTTTCGAGAAATAATTCTCGAAGGGTTCCCTTTATTTCGTTCTTTGTAATGAAGCGTGTTTTCCGAAGCCTTCCACTTCAAAATCACCTTCAAGATAACTTACCTCTATGATTTTCTTGCAAACTTTGAGGTCCAATATCGCTGAAACAATTGCTAACTTAGAAAAACGGCTGGCACTACTGGATTCATCAATGTCGAAATAGGTATATCCATAGGGTCTCATTTCTGTTACATTTTTAAAGTGTCCATTTCAAGCACAGTGTTATTGGAAGCAGAAGAATGATAAGCCTCAAATGCATTATATGCTATTTTAGTTTTTGTTCTCGACGTTAAGAAGAATCTATATACAAAGATGAAGTCAAAATCGATAAAATAATTGATATATTCCTTTCAAAAAATCGAAGATTACATTTTTAACCTTTACGTATTTTATTATTAAAAGTTTTAATGATCTCGTACTAAAGTACATATTTATATTTAGGAATAAAATTCGAATAAAAAACTAGGGAAATTAACTTCCATTACCTACACAATAAACGCAATTTTTAATTGTTTATCTTTGTTATGGAAAAAAAAGGTTGGGCCCCCTCCGAACCAAAATCCTGGATACGTCCCTGGTGTAGGGTATAAAAATTTCGTTCATATATTCCGGGTTTATGGTACATAAGTTGCAGTACCTGTAGCTGACATATAGTTTGCTTCGAACGTAGAAACCCAATATTTTCAAGACTGCCGCGTACTACTTTGCATTGCGTACATATAATTTTACTATCTGTATATACAACTGGGATGTCCATGCCCCTAAAAGGCGTAACTGAATGGAAATCTCATAAATAAAAACCACAACTATTGTTGAATGACCCTCTATCTGAGCGGATCTCATTCAATATAGCTCTCACATTGCATATCATGTTTTATGGAGGGTTACGAACGGCCATAAAACCTCGTCTTCTCTATAATTTTCGTGTATTTGATTTTTTATATATTTGTAGCGTTATGTTGGTACTCATGTCCCTTACTCATGCTGACAAGGTTGGCCATTTTGAATGTTTTGTTAATTTTTGACAGCTGTTGTGCTTGGATGTGTTTTAACTTGTCTTAGATTTTTATCAATTTCAGAAAATGGATCAAAGAATTTGCATCAAATTTTGTGTGAAAAACAAAATAAAGTGCGCTGACGCATTCCGAATGTTGACTGTGTCATATGGTGAAGCTACCTTGGGCCAAAGCAACGTTTATCGGTGTTACAAAATGTTCTTAGAGGGCCGAGAAGATGCGAAGGACGAACATCGTGCCGGACGCCCGAGTTCGGTCGAACGTAAAGGTTTTGCTCACAATTTCCTTTGATTGCAGGGGCGTGGTGCATTACGAGTTCTTGCCACAGGGTAGTACGGTCAATAAAGAATATTTCCTGCAAGTTATGCGCAAATTGCGCGAAGCAATCCGCCAAAAACGCCCGGATTTGTGGAAGAACAAAAACTCGTTTTTGCACCATGAAAACGCCCCTGCACACACATCGTTGCTTCTGCGCGAATATTTGGCCAAAAACAACACAGTAATGATGCCGCAGCCACCGTATTCCCCTGACCTAGCCCCCTGCGATTATTTTTTGTTCCCAAAACTGAAAAGGCCCATGAAAGGACGACGCTACGCCACGATTGAGGAGATAAAGACGGCATCGAAGAATGAGCTGAACAAGATCACATAAAATGATTATTTAAAGTGCTTCGAGGATTGGAAAAATTTTTTGGCAGAAATGTATTATATCCGAGGGGAACTACTTTGAAGGGGACAAAATAGATATTCATGAATAAATAAATACTTTTTTGAAAAAATACAAAATTCGCGATATTTTTTGAACATATCTCGTATATGTCTCTCTCACATATGGCGAATTCAATATACGCAAAAACATCATTTAAAAACAAAAAAATATGAAACAAGTTTTTTTTGAATTTCCCTAACATTTACAAAATGGCTCATAACTTTTACACCTATCCATAGATTTTTTTCAAATAGATAGTGTATTTTTTTCTTTGGCATGCTGATTTTTTAAAAATGCTTTTTTGTACCTGGAAAAAGTGTTTTTTTTTTTTAAAAAATTATTTATTTCTCATATTTTTAACGACTGTTGCTAAACCAAAGATTCTACATGAAAGCTATATTTGCCTTTAATTTGAGGCATAACACGGCTCAATCAGGCTTATACTTGATAAATTATGGTCCAAATACTGAATGTACTTTCCATGAAAGCTGGAAAATAAAAAAAAAAATAGAAAATGTACCATAAAATTTGTTTTTAATATTTTTTTCGTGTTTGTGACATCTAGTTGCACCACACACAAGGAAAAATTCGTTTCTTCGAAACGAAATATTAGACAACTACAATTCTCGTTTGCCGGAACTGAAATTTCGTTTGTTGTGACAGAAACATATTCTGACCAAAAGAAATTTCAGTCGTCGTAAACGAGAATTGTAGTTGTCTAATATTTTGTGTTATCCACTTCATACCCATACTACTTCAGCAACTCCACTACGTTTCGACGCGATCGGAATAAAACTAAAAATGTGAACCTTCGACGTAAATGTGAACCAATTTTCTTCAAATTCTGCAAATTTTATTTCTGGAGTCTATATCTAACTCTGAATCGATTTCAACCAATTTCAATGGGCTTCGTTCATGTACAAAAAGTGATTCGTACCAAATTTCATCGAAATCGGAGTAAAATTGATACATGTACATGGTTAAGTAGAATCAGCTACTGATTTTGAGTTGATCGATATTTAAGGTGGGTCTAGCTTCAGTACTGTTTAATTGTTACAAACATCTACCCCGAATCATACTTATAATACTTCTCTTCGGATAAATGGAACATATCTAGTCTTTTCTGAAAGAGCAAAATTTTTAGGAATAATTCTACATAGGTAACTGTTATTCGGTCTTAATGTACTGTATTATCAATAATGTATAAGTAGTATAAACATATCTTTACTAGACTAACAGTTATGAAATTTTTGCGGACTCATTTTAAGACAGCACTACTATGCGGATGTGTACATATTATTGTTCTATTCCACAATTTGGACAAAAATAAATTATTCGTTATAATCATGTTTTTTATTTAATTCATATATTTCATCTTTTGTAAGACAGAATAGTATATAGAGAAAAACTGTGCTAAAAAGTTTGTAGTTTTTCGGTTATATATACTTATAGTACTTTTTTTCTTCTCCTCTTTTGTGTAGTTTTTCTCTTCCAAACCAAAGCTCAAACAAAAAGATTTATCTTAAAGTTCCTGGTACGAGTGTATGTTACATCTTTATTGTTCTACAGCGAAACTGCATTGTAAAAATGGGCAGTATATGAAAATATATGTAAATTGCATACGTCCCTGGTTTTTGCCATGAATACAAAAATCTATCCCAGGAAACAACGGTTTTTTGGGGCACAGAATACTTTATACATGAAATATTCAAGAAAAAAATGGTTGATATACATTTTATATAAAATAAAATCTATTGTTATGCAAAATTTAGGAATGCCAGAGAAACGCAGTTTTTTTCCTTTTTAAGTTAGGAGTTCATAAATCCTAAATACTGTGGCACAGAGTATTATGACTTCACTCATTTGTTTGGAAGTAGCTATAGATCAATTTTTATACCCTACACCACACTGTGGTACAGGATATTATAACTTTGTGCATTTGTTTATAACAGCCAAAAGAAGAAGAAATAGACCCATCGTTTATTATACCGATCGACTTAGAATCACTTTCTGAGTTGACTTAGCTATGTCCGTCTGTCTGTCTGTCCGTCAGTCTGTGCATGTATTCTTGTAATCAAAGTACAGGTCGCAATTATGGTCCGATCTCGACGAAACTGTACACATATCTTTGTTTTTGGCCCCAGGACGATCCCTATTGAATTTGGGTAAAATCGGTTCAGATTTAGATATAGCCCCCATATATATGTTAGCCCCGATTTGACATGTAAGCGCTGTAAAAACTATATTTTATATGCGATCATTAAGAAATTCGGCAGAAAGAGGTTTCTTATTATATGAATAAACACTGTTAAATTTGGAAGAAATCGGTTCAGATTTAGATATAGCCCCCATATATTCGTTACCCCCGATTTGACATGTAAGCGCTGTAAAAATGTTATTTTATATCCGATCAGTGCGAAATTCCGCAAAGAGAGGTTTCTTATTACATGAAGGAATACTGCTAAATTCGGAGAAAATCGGTTCAGATTTAGATATAGCCCTCATATATATGTTACCCCCGATTTGAAATTCAAGCGCTGTAGAAACTCGGCAGAAAGATGTTTCATATTACATGAAGGAATACTGCCAAATTCGGAGAAAATCGGTTCAGATTTAGATATAGCCCCCATATATATGTTACCCCCGATTTGACATCTAAGCGCTGTAGAGACTGTATTTTATATCCGATCAGTACGAAATTCGACAGAAAGAGGCTTCTATGTTACATGAATGAGTATTCTTGGAAAATCGATTCAGATTTATATATAACTCCCATATATATGTTCCTCCTGATTTGGTTACAAAGCGCTATAGAAGTTTTACTTTACTTCCGATCATTACAAAAGTCTCCAGAAAGATGTTTCTCAATTTCGGAACGAATATTGCTTAATTTTGCGATTATCGGTTCAGAATTAGGTATATACACATACATATGTTCTTACCCATTTACCAATTATTCCAAATTATTATCGCAATGACCCTTATCGCATTGTTAGGGAGGTGTAGGGTATTATATAGTCGGCCCCGCCCGACTTTCTGCCTTTCCTTACTGGTTATTATACCAATCAGTTTAGTAACTGTCGTTAAATCTATTTGAAAAAATTTGATTTTTTAAATAGTTTTCTTCTGGCATGAAAAACCCCATAAAAATATTTAAAAAAAAGTTTGTTCCATTTTTTTACAGTTAGCAAATTATTATCGCAATGACCCTTATCGCATTGTTAGGGAGGTGTAGGGTATTATATAGTCGGCCCCGCCCGACTTTCTGCCTTTCCTTACTGGTTATTATACCAATCAGTTTAGTAACTGTCGTTAAATCTATTTGAAAAAATTTGATTTTTTAAATAGTTTTCTTCTGGCATGAAAAACCCCATAAAAATATTTAAAAAAAAGTTTGTTCCATTTTTTTACAGTTAGCACCCTAAGAAAAAAACCCATTAAAAAAAATCTGTGGATAATGTATTAATTACGAACCATGTTGTTAATTTTTCATATTTTTTATTTTGGACATTTTGTTTGGGACGTACCAAACTATGGGTACTATAAAAGCATTACACGTAGGCTTTGGACTTCGGGAAGATCCGTGACAAAATTCCCGGGAATTTTGCAGATTTGTCACCTTCCGATTCTCGGGAATTTTCGTCGGGATTCCCGGTTTTTTAAAACTATCAATAGACTATTGAAAATGCAATTAATGATCTCGTTTTGTACATTAGTTAATTTATCGTAATCGGCAATACAAAAGTTACAATCACCACATTTGATAAATGCATTATATATTTACAAAAAACACGAGTTATAACATATTTTGCATTAATCGGATCGTGGCATATTACACAGTGTAACACATAAAAAGTAGCCTCCGTTTTGACTTAAGTTTTAATGCTTCAACCTCTCAAAATTGTCAATTGATTGAGACATATGTGCACATAATTTATCATACCCCGGAAAAGACTTGTCCGGTTGAAATAAATTTAAAACAACAAGTAAGAAAATTTCAGTCGTGTAAACCGACCAAGGTAGACCCTCACTTTGTGAGCAACGTTCTATGGACTATTATACGAATTTATCTGTCAATTTGTGCGGAATACACATATTTTTCACTGAACAGTAGATACTTCAAAAATATTGCACTGTACCAAATTGTAAGGGTTTATGTGTTTTGGTACAATATGGGCCATTTTGTGTGGGAGGTTCCAATAGGGGGCTTGATGATAACGTCCATTTTTCTATAGGCTATAGGCACTTTAAAAGCATATCACTTAGCGATTTTGTAGTATTTTCTTGTTATAAGCTGCTAACTTAGGTGCCAAATGGTCAATTAGTGTGGGAGTTACAAAAAGGGGCGTGGCAATAAAGCCTATTTTTCGCTGTACTGTAGGCACTATAAAAAATTACAATGTACAAAATGTATTGTATTTTTACACAGTGGTATTCGAGTTATAAGTTGTTAACTTTTGATGCAAAATGGTCCATTTTTGTGGGAGGTACGAAAAGGGACGTAACAACTTCGCTCATTTTCCTCAAGGTGACAGCGATTAATAAACTCATACTATTTCAGTAGATTCGAATAAGTAGTATAGAAATTTTTAGAAAATCAATATTTCACTAAATGTTTACCCTTTTTGGGTGAGTTAAAAAAGGGTGGGACATTTTAAATTTGAACTACCGATTACTTTGACTTGTGATTGGAGCCCTTTGGATTATTTTCTGTGGGGAGCCATTAAGGATAAATGTTACGCAAAGCATCCAGAGACAGTTGAAGCGTTGAAACATTAAATCGAATTTGCCATTGAAGATATACGACCCGAAACAATCGAAAATGTACTGAAAAATTTGGTTGATCAGATGTGATACTGCCGAGCCATTGTCTTCCATTATTAAATGACAAAGTTCAACCTTTCCAATAAAAACAGTAATTTGAAAAAAATATTGGTACTTTTTTATATCCGATTCAAATTTTAAATGGCCCACCAGTACCTGAGTCTATCCCTAAAATTCTCAATTGTCGAGCCAGTCGTGGTAGTCATATAAAAGATATTGTGTTACATTTCAAAATAACAAAGTTCAACCTTTTCAATTAAACCAGAAATTTGAAAAAATTATCAGTACTTTTTTATCGCTCATTTAAATTTAAAATTTTAAATGGGCCATCCTTTATGACATCAAAATGATTTCAGTTAGTAGGTGAAAATCAAGTATTGATCAGACTTAAATCAAGTATTGATCAGCCTTAAATCAAGTATTTATCAGATTTAATTATATCCAAAAAATGTTCATTAAAGTTGTTTCGCTGTAAATAAATCTCATAAATTTCTTAAATCAATCGCTTTATTAATTAATTAGCCCCAAAAAAAGACAATTGCGCAAAAATTAAGAATTCAGCGCTTAAAAAATAGTGCTTGCATCAAGTATTTTGTACTTGGTGAAGAAAATCCGTACTTAGCGTACTTTTGACACCTCTATGCTTAATTCAAGTACGGATTTCTTTTGGTCTAAGAACCGTTGATGTACACTCCAAAAGTAAAAATTTTGATTTTTGCCCATATACTCGTACTAATTCCTTACTCACTATATTTCTGGACAGACAATAAAAATTTTTAGTGGATAAAAAATATTTATGGTGATTTCGTTTGTGAAAAAAGTGTACTCCAACATTTAAAAAATGTACAACGTTCATTCTGGAAATGTTGCACTTTCCACGCTCACAATCAAAAAGAAATGGGGGAGCACAAAATGCACGGCTAGACCAATACCCGGAAATTAAAATAGGCTATTTCGATTGTCCGCTAAGAGATTTTCGACCACTTGACCGCTGCGGCTCCCGTTAGAGCTATGTAGAAAGACGACATTTTGCACACGAATAGACAGAAGTGTTGTATAAACCACCACATGTAGTAATTTTTTTGCCAGTGAGCAGTTCTGGAGCTGTCAAAAACCTGAGTATTATTTTTGTCCTTTAACCTTTCAAAAGATAAAAAATGTTAACCCTTGTAGATATGAAGTGCTATACACTACAGATATATGCGCGAAAAATAAATTTCAATTCTTACATTGTGGTGAGTGTAGCAGTGACCAGAAAATTTTTCATTATTTCACTTATTTAAATTTCCTTATATACTGACCTCAAAGGATATGCGAAAACAATAATTCGATGTCCAGCCTGGGGTCAAACCGATCATAAAACCGCGTCTTAAAATTTCTAAAGCCTTTTCAAAATATATCGCTCACCACTTAGGTTAGGTTAGGTTAAGGTGGCAGCCGTATTTTTTATATAAGCTCACATAGACCAGTTTAGGTCCCTAGCGTTACCACGAGCTGAAATGCCCCTCATCGAAACCAACCTGTTTGATATAAAAATGTATCGATAGTACAAATGTCGGTACTGGAAAGATCTGTTAGGCTGCCTAGAAATGCCGACCCTAGTATGTCCAGTCGTCGTTTACTCAGAGCGGGGCAGTCGCATAGCAAGTGCTCAATGCTTTCCACTACTTTCTCATCTCCACAGCTTCTGCAGAAGTCATTAGAGTCAATACCCAATCTTTTGGCGTGTTCGCCGATCAAGCAGTGTTCCGTCAGAACTGATACTAACGTAGACAATCTTTGCCACTCTAGTGCGAGGAGATATTTTGATCTTCTCAGGTCATACCTTGGCCAGATTTGTCTAGCTACAAAGACAAAGCTTGCACGTGGATAGTGGCGCACCAATATATGCAAATTCTTCGAGAATTTGTAATGTCGTCCCTTTCCTAGCAAGTTCATCGGCTTTGCAGTTCCCCAGGCACCCATATGAGGTGTATATTAAACTGCTCAGCCATCTCGTTAAGAGATCTGCGGCAGTCGAGGGCTGTTTGTGAATTTAGGGATTTTGCCTCCAGAGAATTGATGGCAGCCTGGCTGTTCGAGTAATTGAAAACGCCAGTGTTGGTTACTATGTTGCGATTCCGCCACTTGGCTACTTCTCATATTGCCATTATTTCGGCTTGATAGACACTGCAGGTATCTGGTAGTCTGTGATCTATATCCAAACAGTGTACTCCGAAGCCAATCTTTTCATCAAGCTTCGAACCATCCGACTAAAAGTGGAGATGGTTTCTATTACCTGGTATTCTTCCAACCCATTCGTCTCTGGCGCGAATCATAGTGATGTAATTTCTCTCGGAGGTGTACACTGTTGGTATATAGTCCACTCGGCCGGTTACCATAGCACTACACTTTGATATCTTTATGTGACCATAGTTCTTGTACTTCCACATTGATAGGCAGTTTAATCTTATTGCCGCGTTGGTTGCAACTTCTCTCGCCACAATATTAATCGGCAGTATATGGAGTAGGGCTTGTAGAGACTCGGTCGCTGTAGTCCTTAAGGCTCCGCTTATGCTCAGGCAGGCTGTTCTCTGAACCTTTGTTAGTAGGTTGGTAATGGTTAGTTTGTCAGTTGCCGTCCACCATACCACAATACCGTATAACAGTATTGGACGAACTACTGCTATATATATCCAGTGGACGATTTTAGGAGAGAGTCCCCACCGCGACCCTACAGCCTTTTTGCAGGAATATAAGGCGACGTTGGCCTTCTTTACACGTCCCAATACGTTAGGTCTAAATAACAGTTTTCTATCTAGAATTATTCCTAAAAATTTTGCACTTTCAGAAAAGACTAGATCTGTTCCATTTATCTGAGGTGGAGGTCCACATGTGGGACATTATTCATCCTAGTAAAGAGAACCAATTCTGTCTTGTTTGGGTTTACGCCCAAACCGCTGCTTCTGGCCCATCTAGCCAATTTGTTCAGAGCCACCTGCAGAATGTCTCGGAGGAGTTTTTTAATTTGCCACTCACTGCGATTGCCACGTCGTCCGCATATACCACGACCTTGCACCCACGATGTTCTATATCTACCAGGATTTCGTTCACCGCTAGGTTCCAAATTAGTGGAGACAGTACTCCTCCTTGTGCGATTGCCACGTCGTCCGCATATGCCACGACCTTGCAGCCACAACGTTCTAGATCTTGCAGGATTTCATTCACCGCTAGGTTTCAAATTAGTGGAGACAGTACTCCTCCTTGTGGGGTCCCTCTGTTTACAAACTTTGTTAGAGTTGTGGACCCAAGACATGCTGTTATGCGTCTTCTGTTGAGCAGACTTTGAATTAGTCTAATCAAACTAGAGTTAACTTTTAGATGTGACAGTGCCGCCATTACTGCATCTGAGTGAATGTTGTTAAAAGTCCCTTCTATGTCAAGAAATGTCACCATGCTGAATTCCTTGAAATGCAGGGACGATTCGATAGTGCTCACAAGTTCGTGCAGGGCTGATTCTGTAGACTTCCCCTTATTGTAAGCATGTTGGTTCACCGACAGGTGTTTTGTATCCAGGTTTTTCCTAATGAAATAATCTAAAAGTCTTTCAAGAACTTTCAATAGGAAGGAGGATAGGCTAATTGGTCTGAAGTCTTTTGGCCTAGTGTGTGATATCTTTCTCGCTTTAGGTATGAATACCACTTTGGTATCCCTCCATCGATTCGGGATGTATGAAACCTGATACAGCCTACATAAAGGGGGATAATGTACTTTAACATTTTCTGCATTTCTGCTGGAGTGATGCCATCTGGTCCAGGTGACTTAACGGGCTCAAAGCTGTTAATAGCCTAGCTTATTCTGGATCTCTCAGTCAACAAGCTGGCAAAGCTCGCAGTCCACTCGCATTTTTGTTGGTCTTTTTGATCTTCGGGTTCTCTTGGTGAGTTCCCCGGGAAATGTGTGTCGAACCGTACATTGAGCGACTGCACGCTGTTTTTGGTCCAATTAGTTGCCTTATCCTGCAAGTAACCCACTGTATAAGAAAGATAAGAAAGAGCCTTTCTAAGCTCTTTCTTATATAAATTGAGTTGCTCTTTATAGGCATCCTAAACATTAGCGACCCCAGCAGATTTAGCCTTGTTGAATAGCTTGCTGCAGGTATTTTTCATAGCCGTTAGCTCAGAAGTCCACCATTGGGGTTTAGTTTGACCCTTGTACCTTGTTTTTGGACAGGCTTCTTCAAGGGAACTATTGAATAATGTGGTGATATGTTCGACCAGATTATCCAGGCCGGCTTTGTCATTCGGTTCGTACAGAAGTTTGGAGTTGAGGACTTTCTTGAAATTCTTCTCATACATGTGCCACTTTATCTTTCTCACATTTCTGTGGACGGCAATATAATGGTGATGAGTGGTCGTCCAGTACATTCCACCCAATAATTTTGTCTGACAGCCGGTCAGTAGCAAACGTTACGTCTAGTACTTCTTGTCTTTCTTTAATTGTAAAGGTCGGTTTATTACCTATGTTACAAATACTTAGGTTGGTAGTTAGAATAAAGTCAAGAAGCAAATCACTCCTATTGTTTATATCCGTACTACCCCAGATAGTATGATGAGCGTTTGTGTCTGCGCCCATAATCAGCTCGACCCCATCAGACGTTGCTTCTTCTACTACTTCCCTGAATAGAGCAGTCGGTACTACAGCTTCATAAGGAAAGTAACTGGAGACCACACAATATATGCGATTGCCGACCAGACTAGCAGATGTATATTTGTCGGATATGTGCCAATGCTTTTCACATGAATCGATTCAGATTAGATATGTAGCCCACAAGTACACATCTTTATATATAAAATCCTTTGTACGTTTGTTAGTAACCCATGATCTCCGAAACCTTAAAAGCGAATGGGCTGAAAATTTAACAATATATTCAGTTTGGGGTCATTTGTGTCTTAGAATTATTTTTACCGCGATAAATTGCGGAGTGGTCAAGTTATTAGCAAAATTCCCATTTCCTGACCGATTTGACTGAAATTTAAAATGTATATGTAGTTTGTCTTGATAATAGTTTGTATGTATGATTCTAACAGGTAGATGGCGCTGTAGTGGACATATGGTCAGTTTGTATGTATGATTCTAACAGGTAGATGGCGCTGTAGTGGACATATGGTCAATATACATTTTTTGATGATTTTTTCCTGAAACTCGGGATTATGCATTTTTGAATGAAATATCAATGAATAAGAAAATTATACATCGCAAATAGGACGGGCAGGACAACGTCTGCTGGGGTCAGCTAGTACATATATAAAGATTTTGCATTTGAGCCGTTCGGTTCAATGTTATGAGCTAATTAAAATACATTAAATTCGGTTAAACCTAGGGTAATATTTGCGGCAAAATGTCGACTTTTCGACCTTTCGACTTTTTAATCAAGAAGACGACTTTTAGACTTTCTAGTATAAAAAAGTCGATTAAAGTCGACTTTAGTAATGAAATTGATAGTTTTTCGTTGATAGTTAATTATGTCGAACTATTTATAACTACAAAAAAAATATATAGTTATGGCATATGCGATTACTGTATATTCATATTATCAGGCTTATTTTTAACTGTTAAATTGGCCCGATATTGGATTTGACACAACTAAATAAAGGTTTTTGTTCTAACCCACAACGCGCTCTTATTCATTTTAGCAAAATCTAGTATAAAATTGGCAATACTCGTACATGAAAAAAAATCGACTTTTAGACTTTTTCAGTAACAAAAAGTCGACTTACGTTTTCGACTTTTTTGTACCAAAAAGTAGACTAATCGATTAGTCGAAAGTCGACTTATTATAGAACCCTAGTTAAACACCGTTTGGAGTTATGTTCAATTTGCATTTCGGCTGTGGATTTTGATGTAGTATCATTTTTAATTTTTTTTCTTTCACTCATTGTTGATAAGAAGGATTGAGGTTGCACAAATATGAGAATAATAACCAAACATGTAAATAGCCAATGTTTAAAGATATGTGTACAACATCTACGAGTATATGAACAAATTGTTTAACATTTGCCAAATTGTAAATATTGGCCAAAACAATACCTATTCAATCCTATAGTGCATTGGTTGCACAAACTCATGTACCGTACATAGTCTGTACACTTCACACCCCATTGCAAATGGACAAAAACATTAATATCGTCCCCAGGTGTGATTATCACAGGGAACGCCACAACAATATGGCAGTGTCCTTCGGTCAATGATGATGCTTCTGTTGTGGTCATGTTCAACAAACAATAAATATTGTTTACACATCAAACCAATCATTTACCTTTTGGTAACATAAATCTTGCACAGACTTGACACAGCAGAAGCTACCACAATCGCCGCCTCGGCGGTGGTGATTTAATGGTCATAATTCAGCAGCCATCAATGACACCGTTGGTGAGTGGGACATCATTGGTAATGATGTCTGATGGCTCAAAGCTGATGTCAACACAATACATAAAGTCCACACAACTACTCATCAAGGTTATGTGCTAGGATGGAGTTGGGAATATTGGTATTTGAATTTGAAAATGCATGCAGTTGTTACGATTTAGATGTTTTTAATGAAAAATTTTAGATTCGAATTTTAAATTTTCTCATTTCGATAATTACTTTGTTGTCTCTGTTCGTATCCTTTTATTTCGTTACAGATTTAGAAAATGATGGCAATAAAAAAATAAACTGGGCAAAAATATGTCAGTAAAATAACATAAAAAATTAGACTTTTTGCAACACTTTCCTATGTGAAATATAACATTTAATGGAAAGCTACTGCCAGAAATTCATTGTTATTTCATATTTCCTTCAAAAGTCTTTAAACTTTTTTCTGAGTTTATGACTATTATTTCTTTTTTGGAACTGAACAAATGTAGAGAAACAACTGTTCCAATTACTTCCTGCCGGAAGGACGTCTTTGACAGAAGCGTCTTACGCTACACATTCTTACAATACCATATGCCTTTTAAAATAGAAATAAAATACACTTGTGCATACATTAAAGTGGGTGCAAGAACTTTGTGGTTATTTTAAACTCGAATGAAGGTGTGAGAAAATTAAAAAAAAAACATTGGGTGTAGAAGGACTGAATAAAATTTTATTTAAGAAAAATTTCAACAAAAAAACTTACCAAAAAGGGGCGATGCAACAGAACCCAACACATTCAGTCATTATTTTTGGGAGATGTTTTTTCTTTGATTTTTGGTTCAATTTTATAATGAAAAATCGCCCAACAATGCAAATGAAAACTTTGCATACGCAAAAAAACGTTCTATAAAATTCACATTTGTCGCAGAATCGAAAATCATTAAGTCCACATAAAGGCCAGCTAAGCGAGAAGGATTTTCTCCAAGAACTAATTTAAAATGCGCAAAAAAAGACAAATCAGAAAATCTTTTCTTTGCATATCAGATATTTCACATGTCCAGAGATGAAAGACTTTAAGCCCAGCCGAAAGTCTGCTGTGCAGGAAAATATTTTCTGTGGGTAGCTGGCATTCGATGTGTCCCAGAGGAGAAAATATTGAAAACAGATTTAGCCAGTGGCAGGTTTTCTTTGTATTGCCGGTTATGGAACTTTTACTAGGAGAAAGCTTTTAAGCCTGGGCGGTTTCGTTATACTGATTGCAAATTTAATAACATACCTAACTGTAGCATATCAATAAAAAATTATATTTAAACATGAATTTGGGTCTATTCCGTTTAGGCGATTTTAAATCTATTTTTGGGCCTAATTGCACTTTTGCTCAATTTTTGTTCCAGGTTTTGACTTGGACGATTTTTAAGTTTTTTGTGCCCGCGTTCCTGTGAACGATTTTGTATGCCGCCTACAAAAATGTCTCGACCCAAACTAATATACAAATGGCTATAACATCCGTGTATGCAAATATACCCACACACATGTACATTTCTATAAGAGCAATTCTAATATTGGTACTTAATTTTCTAGAACAATTTAACTTTATAGTTTTTTTTATACCCTACATACCCATCGTTTTTTATACGGATCGACTTATAATCACTTTCTGAGTTGATTTAGCTATGTCCGTTTGACCGTCCGTCTGTCTGTCTGTGTATGTATTCTTGTAATCAAAGTACAGGTCGCAAATATTATAATTATACCGATCTCAACGAAACTTTGCACATATCTTTTTTTGGCCCAAGGACAAAACCTATTGAATTTGTTTAAAATCGGTTCAGATTTCAGAAACTTCTTAGCCTATCAATAAAAGAGAATAGTTAGTTTTTCAGAAATATTTTTATTTTTCAATATAATCTCCTGAAACTTCAATACACTTAGTCCAACGCTTATCTAGCAATTATATCCCTTGATTAAAATAGTTTTCCTCAAGGTCTTCAAAATAGTGGTTTACAACTGTAATTGCATCTTCATTTGAAGTAAAACGCTTGCCAGCAAGGAATTTTTTTAGATTTGGGAACAGGTAAAAGTCACTGGGAGCTAAATCAGGAGAATAAGGTGGGTGGTCAAGCAACTCGTACTTTAATTCGTTGATTTTAGCCATTGTTAAAACACTTTTATGCGCTGGTGCGTTGTCTTAATGAAAAATAATTTTTTTGTGTTGTAAGCCAGGACGTTTTTCTCGAATTTGTACATTTAATTGATCCAAAAAGTTGCAATAGTACTCTGAATTTATTGTTTTACCCTTTTGCAGATAGTCAATCAATAAAATACCTTTGAAGTCCCAAAAAACCGTTGCCATAACCTTACCAGCCGATTGAATTGTTTTTGCCTTCTTTGGGGTACTTCCTCCAGCTTCAGTCCATTGTTTGGATTGTTCTTTTGTCTCTGGAGTATAGTGGTGGATCCATGTCTCATCAACAGTTATGAAACGACGCTTAAAATCCATTTTATTTCGCTTAAAACGATCCAAACAAGCTTGAGAAATGTTCATTCTTATGCGTTTTTGGTCGACTGTTAACAAGTGCGGCACCCATCTTGCAGAAAGCTTTTTCATCTGCAGTTCTTCATGCAAAATTAAATGGACTCGATCATTTGAGATGCCCATGATATTAGCTATTTCACGCACTTTTTTTCGTCGATCATTTAATACCATATCATGCACTTTGGCTACAATTTCTGTTGTTGTTGCTGTTTTTGGACGTCCACTACGTGGTTCATCTTCAATGCTTACGTACGACCACGTTTAAATTCAGCAACCCAATTTTTTACTGTTGCATATGAATGAGCACTTTCACCTAACACATTCACCATATCATTATGAATTTCTTGTCCCGATAAACCCTTTTTATGTAAATATTTAATGACACCACGCATTTCTAATTTTTCCATTGTAAAAAAATCGCGGATGCGTCTTTTGTGAACACCTGTTTCTATATGAAGGAGTTGCCAGATCGAAACAAAATTTAACATGTGTTCATAGCAAAGATGGAAGTTTCCAAAACACTTAACTTTTTTCTGTTTATACCGCGCTTTTTGTGCTAGGCTAAGAAGTTTCCGAACCGCCCTCGTATATGTTACCCCGATTTGACAAGTGAGCGCTGTAGTATGAGTACATAATTTGACAGAAAGAGGCTTCTTATCATATGGCTGAACACTGCTAAATTTGTGAAAAATCGGTTCAGATATAAATATTTCCTCATATATAACGGGTTTTCCAATATGCATGATATGATTTTGAAGTGACGTTTCGGCCATTTGTAATATGTCATGATCTGTCATTTGTTTTTCATTGTAATCAGTAGTGTTTACAATTTCATCATGGAGAGATATACGCAGGAACAACGTTTACAAATTATTCAGTTTTATTATCAAAATAATCGTTCTCCAATTGCAACTTTTCGTGCGCTAAGTACCTTTTTTTAAATACAAAAAAATAATTTCCAGTCGACATACGACATTGACACCCATGAGCAATATTTTAGCTCTCATTAACAGCTATCTTTTTGCCATTGACCGATTCCCGATCCGACGTACCGTTAAGGAGCTTGAGCAAAAATAAACTTTCCGTTCACATTTGAAAATGATGCCATACCCCTTTAAAAAAACACTTTCCAGTCGACCTACGACCTTGACACCCATGAGCAATATTTTAGCTCTCGTTAAGAGCTATCTTTTTACCACTGTCCGATTGTGGCTACGTGCCACACAGCAAATGAAACAATTGAATTGTTTGGAGATTCGATTATTTCAAGAATTGTGATATTGAATGGCCTCCAAGAAGTTGTGATTTAACACCATTAGACTATTTCTTGTGGGGTTATTTAAAGTCATTGGTCTTTCGAAATAAACCAGACTCTCTTCAAGCTTTATGTACAAGTCAATATTGAACGTGCCATTCATGACATACGACTTGATTTAGTGGAAAAGGTGATCGAAAATTGGGTTCATCGAATTCGTTCCTGCAGAAGAAGTCGTGGAGGCCATTCGAATGACGTTTTATTTAGAACTTAAGTGTATCGATTGTACTGCACATTAAATAAAAAAGTTTTGAATTTCCTTAACAATAAGTGTGTTTTTTTTTCAAAGGAATCATATCACTCTTATTGGAAAACTCTGTATATTCCTCCCAATTAGGTATCAAAACGCTATAAAATTTTTACTCTACTTCGGATCATTACAAAATTTGACAAAGAAGTTTCATAATTTAGGAACGAATACTGCTTAATTTGGGGATAATGGGTTCATATATGTGTTCCTGCCTATTTAATATTTAAGCGCTGTTGAAACGGTATTTTAAGTCCGATCTTTAGATAACTTGACAGAAATTGGGATTTTTGATCAAAGTTGATGAAAATCTGTTTAGATTATCTATAGTCCCATCTATTTGTTCCTTCCGATACTTGATCTAAGAAAGAATACTGCGCATTTTAAGGTTCTCTCTTCAGATGTACTTTATTATGATCAAAATCTTCAAATCCTCCTCGGAATAAGCCTTGATGAGGAGGTGCAGCTAAGTACTTTGTTAACAGAAACGAGACCAATTAATACAAATTACACCATGCAACAACTGAACACTTTTTGAAAAATACACGGGTAGTATAACCCTATACTCGGTTTGGCGAAATTGATGACCAATTTTTTGTATGGGCCTCCAAAGTTTCTGAAAATCAGTGGGCCCCTCGAAAAATGTGTAATCAGCTTTTGTCTAACAACTAATTCAGACTTGGTGATACCGCTTAAGTATATTTAGCAATAATGTAGCTAAGAATATGCTGAACAACGTTTTTTAAAATTTTTTGCGAAAAATTTTTTTCCTTTACTTTTTTTTAAAAATGTGAAGGAAAAAAAATATTTTTTTTTTCACTTTTTTCAGCATAACGTCCAGGAACTCGTAATTTTTAACTAACAATACTTGGCAAAATTGTAGCCAACGTAAATCTGAACAACTTTTGTGAACATATCAATACAATCGTGTCTAGACAGGCCCATAAAAAAAATTGATTACCAATTTTGCCAAACTGAATATATGGTTATACCCTGCAAACATTTGGAAGTGAATTTCTCACTTCCTCGAAAAAAGTCACTGCTTCGACACGTACAGTAGATAATATTTCGATAGTTTACCGTTTACAGCAACAAAAACAATGATCTATATTTCATCTCCTAAATTAACTCTCATGACTCTCAGTTCTCTCATGGCGACTGTTGTCGTTTAATGGTGGTGTGATTCAATTCTCTCAAGGCGGCACGAAGCTTATAACATGCAAACCGTGATTTGAAAGCAAGAAGCATTCGTGGTGCAATGCAAGTGCCTTAGACTAGCAAGCAGGAGGTCTTGAGTTCAAACCCTTGCTCAGACAAAAATATTTTTTTTGCTTTTGCACACAATCGCTTTTCTCACTTGTGGAAGTCACTGAATAGTTACTTGTTGGGTGTATCGCAGAAGTGGCACATTTCTTCCCGACAGCAGTCACTTCTTAGATAAGAAAGCGATATCGCCTGCGATGATTTTCAACTTCTTGTAGTGACGCTTTAGAGACTTCCGCGATAGAAAATGTTTGCAGGGAATGCTCATTTTTGCATTGTTAGCGAGGTGTAGGGTATTATATAGTCGGCTCCGTCCGACTTTCTGTCTTTCCTTACTGGTTTTTTCGGGTATATTTCGGAAACGCAGATATTCTTCTCATTAAGACGGAGATCGGTCCGAATTGGAGCGAATCATATAAATCGGTCCAGGCGTTCTTGAGTCATAAGCGAAGTAACTAACGTCACTCTCTATACAGGCATGTCACAGGTTATTTACGACATTGGTTCATTTTCGTTTTTTTAAATCCTATCGTTTTACTTTTGCTTCCACAGCTCTTGTACGTTTTCATGAAACCGAAAGAAAATGAAAACCGAAAAACACTATCAAAAATATGGCAGCATAGAAATCGGAAACAGCTGTTTCAGTCACCGACGTCAACAATATCGGTTCGACTCCAGATTAAAACTCCAAAAAATAAAATTGACCAACATCTTGGCTTGATTAATGTTTCTGTGTTTTTAAAATATATAACAATAATTATACCCTACACCACACTGTGGTACAGGGTATTATAAGTTTGTTTCACGGCAGATGTTTGTAACACCAGAAAATAACACAGCTAGACCCACCTTAAAGTATACCGATCGACTCAGTCCGTCCGTCCGTCCGTCCGTCTGTCCATGTAAAGTTGTTCGTCGACTACAGGTCGCAATTTCACACGATCGTTCTGAAATTTTGCAGTTTAGAGTATTTCGCTGCTGTTAAGATCGCTATTGAATTTGGTTGAAATCGGTTCAGATTCAGATATAGCTCCCATATATATCTTTCGTCCGATTTGGCCCTTTAGTCCTATAGAAGCTATATTTTACATCCAATCGTTTTGAAATTTAGAATGGTAGAGTTTCTTGATCCATGAACCAACATTGCCGAATTTGAAGAAAATCGGTTAAGATTTAGCTATAGCTCCCATATATATGTTTCGTCCGATTTGGCCCTTTAGTCCTATAGAAGCTGTATTTTACATCCGATCGTTTTGAAATTTAGAATGGTAGAGTTTCTTGATCCATGAACCAACATTGCCGAATTTGAAGAAAATCGGTTAAGATTTAGCTATAGCTCCCATATATATGTTTCGTCCGATTTTGCTCTTTAGTCCTGTAGAAGCTGTATTTTACATCCAATCATTTTGAAATTTAGAATGGTAGAGTTTCTTGATCCATGAACCAACATTGCCGAATTTGAAGAAAATCGGTTGAGATTTAGCTATAGCTCCCATATATATGTTTCGTCCGATTTGGCCATTAATCCTATAAAAGCTGTATTTTACATCCAATCGTTTTGAAATTTAGAATGGTAGAGTTTCTTGATCCATGAACCAACATTGCCGAATTTGAAGAAAATCGGTTAAGATTTAGCTATAGCTCCCATATATATGTTTCGTCCGATTTTGCTCTTCAGTCCTGAAGAAGCTGTATTTGACATCCAATCATTTTGAAATTTAGAATGGTAGAGTTTCTTGATCCATGAACCAACACTACCGAATTTGAAGAAAATCGGTTAAGATTTAGCTATAGCTCCCATATATAGGTTTAGTCCGATTTGGCCCTTTAGTTCTATAGAAGCTGTATTTTACATCCAATCGTTTTGAAATTTAGAATGGTAGAGTTTCTTGATCCATGAACCAACACTGCCGAATTTGAAGAAAATCGGTTAAGATTTAGCCGATTTGGCCCTTTAGTCCTATAAAAGCTGTATTTTACATCCAATCGTGAATTACAAAATTTATATATCAGAGTTATTCAATATTACGAGAGTGGTGTAGGGTATTATGTAGTCGGCACCGCCCGACTTTAGCCTTTCCTTACTGGTTTTTATTAAATTTGACATTAAAATAAGAACTCTCATTTCATTGATTGAATCGTCTTTTTTGTTGTTTCTTTTTTTAGTTTCAGGGTTGCATTTTTTCTTATTTTTAATTTTTTTCCTGTTTAATGGTTGCTTTAGGGAATATAGCACTTCGAAGACCAAAAGTATTAAGATTTTCGTACGAAAGCTATTTGAAATATTTTTTTTTTGCTTGAAATTAATTCAAATATTTTTCATACTTATTCTTTAGTAGATTTTTTAACTTTAAACATAAACTTCACTTCAGATTTTGTGAACGTTTTAAACCGAAATTTATTTTTCGGTTTATGTTTTCTGCGGATGCTAAATATGTTTTCGATTTCAGAAACTTAAATTCTTGTACGATTTTGCACTCTGTGACATGCCTGACAGATATGTAGTATACACAAATAAATCCTATAAAACAAAACGATAGCCAATTGCGCCACTTATTTATATACAGTTTTCCTTGTTTCTCCCAATATTTATGTTTTGCGTGTGAGCGCTCCTTTGCGTACTTATTTTAATGATCATGTGTGTGTATTTGAAAGTGAACATGAGTGCTCGTGATAAATTTAGAATTTTCTCAATAAGACTTTTCAGAGACGCTTTCATGCATGTGCGTAAACAAATGGATATTAAGCAAACAACAGACACAGGGCGAAAGAGAGAACGAATTTCCTATGGACATACAAAAGAAAGAATTGCAAAACGGAAAATAAATGATATAAAATTCAAAAGTAGCACAAAAGAAGGAAAAAATACACTTTATCTGATGTTCCTCCACGGAGCATACTTACAGAATGCACAATTGTTAGGGATGTCATTCGAGGAAAAAACTTTATTACAGTAATAAAAAAACTGTAGGCAAATGGCAAAAGATTTAATGTTCATAAATTATAATTTTTTTTTACAATCACAATAATAATTATTATTGTGACATGTACAAAATAGCTGACGTCGAGCGCAGCCGGACATTTGATACCCTACATCACCTTGCTAAAAACGATTACATAAAAGCTGGCAGAGTTCGATCAGTTCGAAAATATTTTTTCTGTATACCAAACTTAAATGAGAAGAGATTTTCTTCTAATTTGCTAGTTTTGGTTATTTGCTCAAAAACAAATTAATTTCGTCGTTGACATGAGACAATGGGAGAATTTAAAAAACTACTCTTTCTTGGGCATTTTTTCAATTCAAAAATATTTTTAATTGAAATAACAGAAGAAAGACAAACACTCTTGTTCGTTCTGAAGAAGTTATTCCTCAAAGAGCTGAGTTGCACGGAGCTTTGCTGTCAAGTAATTGTATTTGCCATTACATCATAGAGTTAAAACAGCTCTAAAGCCTGAAGAATATCCTTGTAACAAATCAAAATGATTTAGATATCACAATAAAACGAACGATGAAGAAGTAATTTCGAAATTTTAAACTTCAATACTATATACGGGTAGATCTTTCTCAAGTGTCACAAGCCAAAAATTAGATCTTTTTTAAATATTCAGAAAATGTTGACCTACACTGAAAAAAAATTAATCTTCAATCTGACGAATTCCTACATTGGTTCGATGAAACTTTTCATTGTTTACAACACTTTTCATTGGTTTGATGTAAAATGTTTCATCAATAGTTCTTCGAAAAATTACATTGATTCAATGAAGATTTGACATCAGTTTGAAGTACATATTACATTAATTTACGTCCAATTTTCTTTGAATTGATGTAAATAATTCCTTTTTTCACGAAGAACGTACTTCAAGTTAATGTTATTCTTACATCAATTCGAATCGAAAATATGAAAAACTTCATTGACTTCACTGATAGAAAAACCGTTCGTCACCATGACGAATCAGTTTCGTCAATATATCTTCGTACTGGGGACGAAAAGTTTCGTACATGCGATGTTTTTGTACGTTAATAAAACGAACACGATCATCAAGTCATGTTTATGGTGATTTCGAAATTCGTCGAGAGAACGATAAGGTTTCATTCCCACGACGAAAAGATTTATTTGGCCATTTTGCTGAAAATATGATCAAACGAAGCAATCAAATTATAGTTTCTGCTTAAATGTACTGTTCTATATGCGTTCTGATTACCTTAGTTAAATAATTTGTTTAAAAGATCAATTTAAAAAATCTAATAATTAGTGACGAACACCGTTCGTCAATAAGAATATCCATTCGTCGTGAGAACGATCGACTTATTCGCCCTTTACGGCAACGTCAACTCCTACAGCAAAACAAAGTAAGACATGCGACGTTGTTTTGTTCGTCCACGTGTGTGTTCCACGCAGCACCGCTTGGTTCAAACAAACCGCACTGGCACGGCGTAACTGATGTTTGTTTAACAAAACATCAAACACATGCATACTCGTACATGCAGCTCGACAAGCTGTATAAGTGTGAAAAATTTGTGCTAGTGGTCTGTTGGAAAATACATTACTTGATGTGATTATTTTTGATTTAAAATAGCAGAAGTAATGAATACTTCTCGTTTGTTTAATTTCAGCCTTACCTGATAAGAACTGCGTCTCGAAACGAATATTCACAACTGAACCTAGCAATGCAGTCAAATAATTGTATTTTCCATACCATTTTAAATGGTTTAAAACTAGAAGAACATTTATTGGAATTTTTAAAATGTAAATAGTCGTGGGCATGAATTCGTCGTGGTGATGAATGGGATTCGTCGTGATAATGAATGGGATTCGTCGTGGTGACGAATAGGATTCGTCGTGGTGATGAATGGAGTTCAGCATGGCGATGAATAGAGTTCGTCGTGGTGATGAATGCTATTCGTCGTGATGATGAATGGGGTTCGTCATGATGATGAATGGGGTTCGTCGTGGTGATGAATGGATCATCCTGAGGACGAAAGTTTTTGGAAACAGAAATTCGTCATGGTGCCGAACAAATTCATCAAGAGGATTATTCCGTACGTTAGCTGACTTTTGACGAAAAAATAATCGTGATGATGTACAAATTCGTCTTCATGACGAAGCTTTTTCTATGAGTGTTGATGCACTTTTTACTTTAAATTAATGTCAAAATTTCACTGAGCTGTAGAAAACTATACTATAAATTATTCAAATAATTCTATAAATTAATATAATTATTACATCAATCAAATGCATATAATTCATTGTTTCTATTTAATCTCGCTATAAAAAACAAATGTCGTTGAACAAAATTTAATTTAAAAAAAAAAATAAAAAAATTTATTAATATAAAAATTTAAAAAATTTAACGAAAAACCAGTAAGGAAAGACAGAAAGTCGGGCGGGGCCGACTATATAACACCTCCCTAACAATGCGATAAAGGTAGAAACATATTATCTAATTCTGATCGGACATAAAATAAAATTTTTACAGCGTTTACATGTCTAATCGGATCGGATATAAAATAACATTTTTACAGCGCTTACATGTCAAATCGGGGGTAACTTATATATGGGGCTATATCTAAATCTGAACCGATTTCTTTAACAGTGTTGATTCATATTATAAGAAACCTCTTTCTGCCGAATTTCATACTGATCGGTTATAAAATAAAGTTTTTACAAAGCTTACATGTCAAATCGGGGCTAACATATATATGGGGGCTATATCTAAATCTCAACCGATTCTAACCAAATTCAATAGGGATCGTCCTTGGGCCAAACGAAAGATATGTGTAAAGTTTCGTCGAGAGCGGACCATAATTGCGACCTGTACTTTGATTACAAGAATACATGGACGGACAGACAGACAGACGGACATGGCTAAATCGACTCAAAAATTGATTCTATGACGATCGGTATAATAAACTACGGTTCTATTTCTTCTCTTTTTGGGCGTTACAAACAAATGCACAAAGTCATAACACCCTGTACCACAGTGTGGTGTAGGGTATAACCAGTAAGGAAAGGCAGAAAGTCGGGCCGGGCCGACTATATAATACCCTACACCTACCTAACAATGCGATAAGGGTAATTGCGATAATAATTTTGAATAATTGGTAAATGGGTAAGAACATATATATGTGGATATACCTAATTCTGAACCGATAATCGCTAAATTAATCAATATTCGTTCCTAAATTGAGAAACATCTTTCTGGAGACTTTTGTAATGATCGCAAGTAAAGTACAACTTCTATAGCGCTTTGTAACCAAATCAAGAGGAACATATATATGGAGGTTATATATAAATCTGAATTTTCCCTGAATTCTCATTCATGTAAAATAGAAACCTCTTTCTGTCGAATTTCGTACTGATCGAATATAAAATACAGTATCTACAGCGCTTAGATGTCAAATCGGGGGTAACATATATATGGGGGCTATATCCAAATCTGAACCGATTTTCTCAGAATTTGGCAGTATTCCTTCATATAATAAGAAACCTCTTTCTGCCGAATTTTGCTGTGATCGGATATAAAATACAGTTTCTACAGCGCTGGAATTTCAAATCGGGGGTAACATATATATGGGAGTTATATCTAAATCTAAACCGATTTTCTCCAAATTTGGCAGTATTTCTTCGAGTAATAAGAAACCTCTTTCTGCCGAATTTAGCACTGATCGGATATAAAATACAAATTCTACAGCGCTTACAGGTCTAATCGGGGGTAACATATATATGAGGTTACCCCCAAACTTAGCAGTATTCTTTCATGTAATAAGAAACCACTCTTTCCCGAATTTCGCACTGATCGGATATAAAATAAAATTTTTACAGCGCTTACATGTCAAAGAGGGGGTAACGTATATATGGGGGCTATATCTAAATCTGAACCGATTTCTTCCAAATTTAACAGTGTTCATTCGTATAATAACAAACCTCTTTCTGCCGAACTTTATACTGATCGGATATAAAATAAAGTTTTTACAGCGCTTACATGTCAAATCGGGGCTAACATATATATGGGGGCTATATCTAAATCTTAACCGATTTTAACCAGTAGGGATCGTCCTTGGGCCAAACAAGAGATATGTGTAAAGTTTCGTCGAAATCGGACCATAATTGCGACCTGTACTTTGATTACAAGAATACATGGACAGACGGACAGACAGACAGACGGACAGACATGGCTAAATCGACTCAAAAATCGATTCTATGACGATCGGTATAATAAACTATGGTTCTATTTCTTCTCTTTTGGGGCGTTACAAACAAATGCACAAAGTCATAATACCCTGTACCACAGTGTGGTGTAGGGTATAAAAATTAGATCGATTCTGAGATATCGCAATTTATATTTTTGTTTTCGCGAAAAGTGTCGAAAAAAAATTTTTAAAATAAAATTCGTATTATATTATATTTATGAAAAGTACGCGGAAAATGCTTTAAGAAACGATATTTTCTATTTTCAATGTCTTACGCCTTGTAGCAATAAAATGAACATGAATCCCATTACAAAGGCAAAAAATCGATTTTTCTGAACTTTGACCTCGCCCCCTGCCTTCAATTTTCGTTAAATTTTTTTAATATTGTGGGTCATTACTCCCACATACTAGGGCAACATTGTCTAAGAATTTGAGAAAGATCTAATTTTTGGCCTGTGACACTTTATAAAGATCTACCCATCCATACTTATCCCACAAAACTGTAATTTACAATCACAACTCAAAGAGTTGATGTGTTGTGATTCACGAATGGCATCCCTAATGCATGTTTAAATCAGTATTTACATCACATGCAGTCATCAGGGCAAAAATACCCCAAAAATTATATGAGAGAAAATGTTCATTGTAGTGTTTGCCAGACAGAAATCTTAGCTATTAGAGATGTAGCCGAACAATTGTAATTAGAGTTCTCATTAAGTCGGTATCAATATTTTCTCTGATAGGCAGGCTGTTATAAAGTCCCTAGAAACAGTAAAATGCCATCGACTGCCCCAGATCTCTTAACGAATTGGCGGAATAGTTCAATATTCACCTGATTTGAATGCAGGGCCGCAGGGAACTACACAGAAGATGATCTTGAAACTGCCATACATGCTCCAGGAGGACTGGAATAAATGAGTTTCTGTAAGCTCTTCATGAGAGATAGTTGCCTTATGTACAATAAAAGACAGGTGGTCATTTTTAAATCACAAACGGATCAAAAACCTGCTTTTGCAGAAGCTGCGGCGGCGAAAAGGAGGTGGAATCAATAGAACACCTTCTGTGTCTATCTCCCTTCATAAGGCGGCGGGACCAGAAGCTCTTATTTATTTAGGGATTTAGCAAGCTTCACTGATTCTAAAATCCGACAATAGTCGAGCTTAGTAAAGCACTAAAATTGGTTGAAATGAAGATTCTAGGAAAAACTATATAACTAACCTACTGGCATATTCACCGATCAGGCAGTGTCCCGTCTGGACTGACACTAAAGTAGTCAGTGTCATTCGAGAATTTTTAATGTCATCTCTTTCCTAGCAAGTTCATCTGATTTTCCGTTTCTCGGGTATCCCTATGCTCAGGCACCCTTATGAGGTGTATATTAAACTACTCAGCCGTCTTGTGAAGATATCTGCGGCAGTCGAGGGCTTATTGTGAATTTAAAGATGTGGTCTGTAAATGACAACGCCAATATTGTTCACTACATTGTGCCTCAGCCACATGGCGGCCGCCCTTATTGCCATTATTTCGGCTTGATGGACGATGCAGATACGTGTTAGTCTATGAGATATAGCAAGACTGAGTTCCTTACAGTGTACTCAGAAGCTAATCTTTTCATCAAGCTTCGAACCATATGTGTAGAAGTGGAGTTCCTGGAAACAGGATGAAATTTAGTGGAGACAGTACTCCTCCTTGTGCGCCAACTTTAAGTTACTTCTGGCCATCTCTGAGGGTACTACAGGAACCTGAATTTTGAGCAGCAAATACTTTATTATTTTTCACTTAACTAATTTTAGTGGTAAAGTCCAAACAGCGGCCAGTCTAAAGATAAACTGGATAGTCTGAAGTAAGGATTACTACAGATTACATTTTTGGGTTTGGCGTTGGTACCATATAAACTCGTATCGCCTCTAGTCCCATTTAGCCCCGATAAGTCCAAATCTCACAATAGTCACTTTTCGCAATAGTCACAGCAAAACCTGACAGTATCTTCGGAGTATTTAAAATTGTACTATATGTTAGTAGGAACCTCTCTATCTGTTAATAGAGCCTGATCAATTGACTTTGGTTTGGCATCAAGATACCGGTAGGTTTAGGTTTAGGTTAGGGTGGCAGCCGTTTTCTTTTTCATTTCTTCAGCTCACATAGACCAGTTTAGGTCCCTAGTGGTACCACGGGCTAAAATGCCCTTCATCGAAACCAACCCGTTTGATATACAAATGTATCGATAGCACGAATATTGGTACTGGAAAGATCTGTTAGGCTGCCTAGAAAAGCCGACCCCAGTAGGTCCAGTCGTTGTTTACTCAAAGCGGGACAGTCGCATAGCAAGTGCTCAATGCTCTCCACTTCTACCTCATCACCACAGCTTCTGCAGAAGTCATTGGAGTTAATACCAAATCTTCTGGCGTGTTCGCCGATCAGGCAGTGTCCCGTCAGAACTGATACTAACGTAGACAATCTTTTCCTTTCCAGTGCGAGGAGATATTTTGACCTTCTCAGGTCATACCTTGGCCAGATTTGTCTAGCTACCCTACAGGTGCCGATTTGTGTCCATCTGTCGTTGGACTGCCTGATTGCCTTATCCAAAGTTTGCACGTGGATAGTGGCGCACCAATATATGCAAATTCTTCGAGAATTTGTAAGCTTCGAACGTCAACAAGCTTCGAACCATCCTAGCAAGTTCATCGGCTTTGCAGTTCCCCGGGATATCCCCAAGCCCAGGCACCCATATGAGGTGTATATTAAACTGCTCAGCCATCTCGTTAAGAGATCTGCGGCAGTCGAGGGCTATTTGTGAATTTAGGGATGTGGCCTCCAGAGAATTGATGGCTGTCCGAGTAAATGACAACGCCAGTGTTGGTTACTATGTTCCGACTCAGCCACTTGGCGACTTCCCATATTGCCATTATTTCGGCTTGATAGACACTGCAGGTATCTGGTAGTCTGTGAGGTAGTCTTAAGTTCTTCACAGTGTACTTCGAAGCCAACCTTTTCATCAAGCTTCGAACCATCCGTATAGAAGTGGAGATGGTTTCTATTTCCGGGTATTCTGCCATCCCATTCATTCCTTGGTCTGAAGTCTTTTGGCCTAGTGCGAGATATCTTCCCCGATTTGTGTATGAATACCACTTTGGTATCCCACCGATAGAGTTTCATCGTGCAGAATTTTACTGCGACGGGGCTACAAGGAATATATCACTGATTCAGGCCTTCCAAACCTGGGAGCAGCCCAGGCAGCGTTGTTCGTTTTGTAATTCTCAAATTTTGCTGGTCTAAGTCCTGCTCTAAAGAAGTTCGACAAAATATGATTTTATTGAACATTTTTCGAAGATAGTTTGTTTTTCTGTTTACAGAAAAAAAACAACGATATCGAACTCGATAGTCAAAAACAAAACTATGAAAAGTCATTACAGATAGAATAACAACAAGTAAAAGCGTTAAGTTCGGCCACTACGAATCTTATATATCCTCCACAATGTCTTGCATTCAATTCAATTAGATATGGGGCAAATCTTGGATTCATCCTTTTTATACCCTCACTTTAGTGTGACGAGGGTATATATCATTTGCTACGGACAAAAGGTGTAACACATCGAAGGACTGCGGTAATATTTTTTTCTATCATAGCAAATCATATATACCCTCTTGGTATCAATAAAGTGAGGGTATAATGAATTGAAAATTTCATAGAATTTGCAGTTAATTAATTCTCTTTCAAAATTGACGAAATTGTATTTTTGTAGAAAATATTGCCCAAAATTAACATTTTAAAAAATTAACTGATAAAATTTTTGTAAAAACTTTTGTCAAAATTCGTATATTTAAAAATTTTGCCCAACATTGCTTTTCTCTTGACAATTTAATTTTACTATAAAATTCAAAATTTCATCCACGTTTTGTGATTTAATTTTTATTTAAAATGTAATAGATGCTGAATATTTATAGTAAATTTTGTCGAAATTGGTATATTTAAAACAATTCGTCAAAATTAAATTTCTTTAAAAATTTCATTTTTCTATACAATTTCTAAAAGTTAAATATTGCTATAAAACTTCTTCAAAATTGCATTTTTCTAGAAAATTTCTTCACATTTTTATTATAAAAACAATTCTTCTAGAAAATTTCATAAAATTGCATATTTCTAGAAAATTTCTTTAAAATTAAATTTGTTGAAATCGAATTTTACTTTAAAATTACTTTGAATTCGCATGTTTGTTTAAACTTGCTTTCATTTATAGGACTAATTTCAATGACATTTACAATGGTTTAAAAAAATTCACTTTTTTAATCTTTCCCGGTTACCAGAACCCCCGCCGATCACTCAACCCTACCATTTGTCGCACTGTGTTTTAGGATATTACCGCTTTATCGAGCATTTACTTCAAAAACAAGTAAGAAAGTTTCAGTCGGGTAAACCGACTAAGGTATACCCTCACTTTGTGAGTAATGTAATATTGAATATTACACAAATTATTCTGTCAATTTTTGTGGGAGGTACCAGAGGGGGTTTAAGAAATACACCTTTATTTCGCTGAACAGTAGATACTTTAAATACATTGCACTGTGCCGAATTGTAACAGTTTATATGGACTGGTATATCAACGTTGAGATATTAAATTGTGGTATAATTTGGCCATTTTGTGTGGGAGGTACAAAAAGGGGCGTGGTGATAAAGCTCATTTTTCACTGGACTATAGACATTATTAAAGCATTACACTGTACAAAATTTCAAGTAATTGTATACACTGATATTAATTTTATAAACTGTTAACTTTTGGTGCAAAATGGTGCATTTGTGTGGGAGGTACCAAAATGGGCGCGGCAATAACGCCCATTTTTCACTGGACTGTAGGCACTATAAAAGCATTACACTGTACAAAATTTCAAGTATTTCTAAACACTGGTATTAATGTCATAAGCTTTTAACTTTTAGTGCAAAATGGTGCATTTGTGTGGGAGGTACCAAAAGGGGCGTGGCAATTTCGCCCATTTTTCTCGAGTTGATAGCGACTAACAAACTAATACTATGTGTGGAATTTCAGAAGATTCGAATACGTATAATAGCAGTTATTAAAGAATCAATATTTCACAACATTTTATCCCTTTGTGGGGGAGGTACCAGAAGGAGTGGACCAATATGGCCCATCTTCGAACTTAGCCGGAGATAGAAAAAAATATTACCACATACGAAATTTGAAGTCAATCGGTTACTCCTTTCGAGAGTTATCGTGCGCACCAGCCAGCAGACAGACAGACAGACAGGCAGACAGACAGACAGACGGACGGACATTGCTCATTCGACTTAAAATGACCCAAAACGGATTTCCGCCGAACATACTTGGTGTCTTAGGTCACTCCTTCGATGTGTTACACTTTTTTCCGTAGCAAATGATATATACCCTCGTCACACTAAAGTGAGGGTATAAATATGGTCCAAATACTAATGGCAACTACCTTGAAAATCGAAATTCAGACCTCGGACACAAAGGGGTCTTCGTTCTTTAACCCTGCGTTGATAACCTAAGTCTGAGAGATGTTTACATTTTTACATTTTTTGCTCTCTCACTCTCTTGTTGTTGATTTTGTTTTGTATTTTGGTTCGCTGTAATAAATAAAAGATTCTAAGAAAATTTATTAAAATAATAAGGAAATGCTTGAAGAATCCATCTGATTACAAAAAAGTTATAAAATTATTCTAAAAACCAGTAAGGAAAGGCTAAAGTCGGGCGGGGCCGACTATATAATACCCTACACCTCCCTAACAATGCGATAAGGCCATTGCGATAATAATTTGGAATAACTGGTAAAAAGACATCTTTCTGTCGAAATTCGTACTGATCGGATATAAAATAAAGTTTTTACAGCGCTTACATATCAAATCGGGGGTAACATATATATGGGGGCTATATCTAAATCTGAACCGATTTTCTCCGAATTTTTCAGTATTTCTTCATGTAGAAGGAAACCACTTTTTGCCGAAGTTCGCACTGATCGGATATAAAATAACATTTTTACAACGCTTACATGTCAAATCGGGGGTAAAGTTTATATGGGGGCTATATCTAAATCTGAACCGATTTCTTCCAAATTTAACAGTGTTCATTCAAATAATAGGAAACCTCTTTTTGCCGAATTTCATGCTGATCGGATATAAAATACAGTTTTTACAGCGCTTACATGTCAAATCGGAAAAATCGGGGCTATACCTAAATCTGAACCGATTTCTCCCAAATTTAACAGTTTTCATTCATATAATAAGAAACCTCTTTCTGCCGAATTTCATACAGATCGGATGTAAAATAAAGTTTTTACAGCGCTTACATGTGAAATCGGGGCTAACATATATATGGGGGCTATATCTAAATCTGAACCGATTTTAACAAAATTCAATAGGGATCGTCCTTGGGCCAAAAAAAAGATATGTGTAAAGTTTCGTCGAGATCGGACCATAATTGCGACCTGTACTGTGATTACAAGAATACATGCACAGACAGACGGACATAGCTAAATAAACTCAGAAAGTGATTCTAAGTCGATTGGTATAATAAACGATGGGTCTATTTCTTCTCCTTTTGGGTGTTACAAACAAATGCACAAAGTTATAATACCCTGTACCACAGTGGGTTATCTTTTCTGTAACTTCCAATAGAGTTATCAAAGCAGGGTTAAGCGACTCTCCGAGCTTAATCCGCTCCACGATCTTTGAAATTTCAACAAAATTTCTAGAATAAATTTAGTTTCAAGAACATTTTCTAGAATAATCGAATTCAGAAAATTTTCTAGAAAAATGCAATCTTAACAAAATTTTGCAGAAAATTTCGATTAAATTTCAATGAAATTTTTTCAATAAAAATATTTCTACATTTATTTGGAAAAGACAAATTTGAAGATTTTTTTTTGGAAAATGCAAATTTTCTGAATAAAATCAATTTCAAGAATTTTTGAAGAAAATTTAATTATGATGAAATACTCGTATTTTAAAAATGTAATTTTAACGATTTTTTTTAGAATAAATCAATTCCAACATAATTTTTAGTAATATGCAATTTTAATGAAATTTCAACAAAATATTTTAGAAAAATTAAATTGCTGTGGCATGAATATTTGTTACATGGTTGTGATGAGCCGTATGGTTGTAATGCTTGGGAAGCCCTGCACTGGAGATATACATTAGGCCTCTCTCACTCTCACCAATGGGTAAGGGTTATATATATAAATGTATAACCTTGATTTAATAATTTTCATTTCTAAAATTTCACGCTCATTATACCCTACACCACACTGTGGTACAGGGTATTATAAGTTTGTTTCACGGCAGATGTTTGTAACACCTTAAAATAACACAGCTAGACCCACCTTAAAGTATACCGATCGACTCAGAATCACTAGCTGAGTCGATTTAACGATGTCCGTCCGTCCGTCCGTCCGTCCGTCCGTCCGTCCATGTAAAGTTGTTCGTCGAATACAGGTCGCAATTTCACTCCGATCGTTCTGAAATTTTGCAGTTTAGAGTATTTCGCGGCTGTTTAGATCGCTATTGAATTTGGTTGAAATCGGTTCAGATTTAGATATAGCTCCCATATATATCTTTCGTCCGATTTGGCAATTTAGTCCTATAGAAGCTGTATTTTACATCCGATCGTTTTGAAATTTAGAATGGTAGAGTTTCTTGATCCATGAACCAACATTGCCGAATTTAAAGAAAATCGGTTCAGATTTAGATATAGCTCCCATATATATCTTTCGTCCGATTTGGTTCTTTTGTCCTATAGAAGCTGTATTTTACATCCGATCGTTTTGAAATTTAGAATGGTAGAGTTTCTTGATCCATGAACCAACATTGCCGAATTTGAAGAAAATCGGTTAAGATTTAGGTATAGCTCCCATATATATGTTTCGTCCGATTTGGCCCTTTAGTCCTTTAGTCCAGATTTAGATATAGCTCCCATATATATCTTTCGTCCGATTTGGTTCTTTAGTCCTATAGAAGCTGTATTTTACATCCGATCGTTTTGAAATTTAGAATGGTAGAGTTTCTTGATCCATGAACCAACATTGCCAAATTTGAAGAAAATCGGTTAAGATTTAGCTATAGCTCCCATATATATGTTTCGTCCGATTTGGCCCTTTAGATCCAATCGTTTTTATACACTACACCACACTGTGGCACAGGGTATTTTTTAAGTATAAAATGTCCCAAAAGTAAATTTATGTAAACAATTTATACATGAATTACAAAATTTATATATCAGAGTTATTCAATATTACGAGAGTGGTGTAGGGTATTATATAGTCGGCACCGCCCGACTTTAGCCTTTCCTTACTGGTTTTTTTTATCAAATTATCGATATATATAATCTAAACTAATATTATATTTTGAAGTGCATTTTTTATGTTCGGAACAATCTTGAGAAAGGCCCGGCTGATTTTCATGAAATTTTTTATAATAAAAAGCTCTCGACCTGGTGAAGGTTTTAGGCCAAAAAAATTATTAAAACTTTTATTAGAAAAGGAGATTCATGGCTTTCAAAATCCTAAGTAAAATTCACCTGCAAGCACAAACGGACATGAACGACTCATAGCGTATAAAAATTGTAGTTGTGGTAGTGAAAAATAAAGTGATGTTATGTTTGGTTTGAGTTTATTTTATTTTTGCCTTTGTTTTACTATTTTCTTGCAATGCGTTTACATTTATTTGCCGTTATTTTTCAGAGCAGAATATCAAAATTTTTTCAATTAACCTCATTTTATGAGAGGTGTACGAGGTTAATGCAGCCCTCATGGCATTCACTCCTCTGGCAAACGCACAGCCCACTTAGAAAATATCATAGTTTTAAAAATACTAATCTATATATATAACAAGTAAGAAAGTTTCAGTCGGGTAAACCGACTAAGGTATACCCTCACTTTGTGAGTAATGTAATATTGAATATTACTCGAATTATTCTGTCAATTTATGTGGAGGTACCAGAAGGGGTTTATCAAATACACCTTTTTTTTGCTGAACATTAGATACTTTAAATTCATTGCACGGTGCCGACTTAGAAGCATTTATGTGCATTGGTATAAACGTTATGAGACATTAAAAAGGGGGCGTGGCAATAACGCCCATTTTTAACAGGGCTATAGACACTATAAAAACATTACCCTGTACAAAATTTCAAGTATTTTTATACACTGGTTTTAATGTTATAAGCTGTTAACTTTTGGTGCAAAATGGTGCATTTGTGTGGGAGGTACCAAAAGGGGCGTGACAACAACACCCATTTTTCCCTGGACTGTAGCCAATATAAAAGCATAATACTGTACAAAATTTCAAGTATTTTTATACACTGTTATTAATGTTATAAGCTGTTAACTTTTGGTGCAAAATGGTGCATTTGTGTGGGAGGTACCAAAAGGGACGTGGCGACTTCGCCCATTTTTCTCGAGTTGATAACGGCTAATAAGCTAATACTATGTGTGAAATTTCAAAAGATTCGAATAAGTAGTATAGCAGTTATTAAAGAATTAATATTTCACAACATTTTAACCCTTTGTGGGGGAGGTACTAGAAGGAGTGGACCAATATGGCCCATCTTCGAACTTAGCCGGAGATAGAAAAAAATATTACCACATACCAAATTTGAGGTCAATCGGTTACTCCTTTCGAGAGTTATCGTGCGCACCAGCCAGCAGACACACAGATAGACAGACAGACAGACGGACGGACATTGATCATTCGACTTAAAATTACCCAAAACGGATTTCCTCCGAACAAACTTGGGGTCTTAGGTCACTCCTTCGACGTGTTACACTTTTTTCCGTAGCAAATGATATATACCCTCGTTACACTAAAGTGAGGGTATAAAAATGGAAAAATGTTTGTATGTACGTGTTTTATAGACGCTTAAACTACTGGACCGATTTTAAAATTTTTTCATTTGTTTGAAAGCTATTTTGTCTGAGTTGGTGTTGGAAAAAAAAATTTTGCAAAAAGTGGGCGGGGAAAATGTGGGCGTGGCAAATCGTTTGTTTGTGATGGCAGTCTACGTAATTGGCCAACAAATGGGCTGGATTGGAAATCTGAAATCTGGGGCAACGAAGTGCACCGGGTCCAGCTAGTAGATATATATATATGTATAATATCTACTAGAAAATTTTCGAAAAATCATAAATTAAACTACAACTAATAGATGTAGTGTTTAACTCCGCGCCAGAGTGGCGGGAGTTAAAAAAAAGAAATACACAAAATTTTATATATATTTTCTTTATTTTATTTATTAGGCCGTGAGCCTGGCGGTTTGGCAGTGTGCCATAAGCGGTTGAGTTGTTAACTAAAGTAATGCAACAATGACGGCGTTGCCATCACTTAGCGAGTTTTGCGGCGTTGTGGTGAAAACCGACGGCTCCAAATCTGATGCAGGTGGCGATGAAGTCGGCAGTCAGCTGTTGTGACTTCAACATGTATCTAAATTCACTTTTGCCCTGATAGTTCCATATCTATTGACGGCATTACAAAGCAAACACGCATGAGGATGCATAAAGCAAGGCGTCTGTTTCCAGAAATAAATATTTATCCAAACATTTGAAAAGCAGCATCAGTGGCTGCAGGCAGAATGTGCGATGTGTGGTGTGCTGACGAGGAAAGTGTACGCCGACAACATGTGCTCCTTAAGTTAAGAGTCAGTAGCATGACTAGCAGAAGAACGGGTATTTTCTTCTTTCTTGGGTTTTCAATATCAAAGGCGTGTCGTTTAAATAAAATAGACGATTTCAACGATTTAATATCACACGATTTAACACGTAAACAGTATTTCTGTGTACGAGTATGTACAACATTGAAGACAATAAACTAAACGGTGACATAGTGTTAATAACAATTCATTATCACAGTTATTTAAACAACAGAAACCCTATATCACTCCATAATCTTCGTGACAATTCAACATTTGTCTATTTAGTCAATTTGTCTGTAATCGATGATTTGACATTTTGTTATTTAAGTTAGATTATCACTTCCATGTTTTTTTGTTCGGTGGATATTGGTCACTCGATGAAATATGATCCCAACACAAATATGATACTCATCAGCAGGAACAGGAGAACAATTAAAGTATGTCACTTTGGGGTGGAGGTTAACATAATGATAGTTGTCATGTTGTTTACTTTGTCTGGGGATACCCAGGAAGTCACTTTAATAACTTGGCTCAAGAATAATGGATGGTAAATACCAAATCATGATTAATGATGGATTGACCATTATTGACATGTTAATCAAAACAAATCTGGATAATTCTCATCGCAACACTTAAGGTTTCGGATAAACATTGTTCCAAAGGCACAGATGCACTGTTGTTAAAAAAAGATTAATTTTGTATCCTGTTAACGGTTGGAGCTTTTCACGAAATTTCGCAAGTTGGAAGGTGAGGTGTTTCTGAGACTATTGTCTTAGGATCCCTAGTGGTTTTGGGAACATTGGGTTTTTTTTGGTCTGAAGTCATTCCCAACCTTTCAATTGATTTATAAAATAAAAGAATGATACACACTAGGAAAAAAACTTTCAACAGGAAGTAAATTTTAGACAACTACATTCCACGTGAAATAATACTAAACGGCACTTTCATATTTCATTGAAATTGTCAATGTATGTGTACATAGATTTTTAGAAAGTTAGTTATTCCCATCTCCTTCCGCTGAACCAATTTGATGGCTTCGGCAAACTGAAAATTTGGTGGATTTTAACATCAGCCTAGCCTGCTAACCACAGAAATAAGAGACTAGCATAGACTGCCGCTTTTTTAATGATTTCTCCTCCTCTTCGTCACCGCAACTTCTTCAAAAGTCATTTCGTAAGACCTGACCAAAAGTGACCAGTCACGAGAGACACGATAAGTGAGACGTCCGGTCTCGATAGCGGAAGCAGGGCGTTCATGCGTTTGAGTTAAGGCAGGGCCACATCAGACTGAAATGTATGCAGTTCCTGACTAGTCTAGAGTCATACCCACATATTCCAGTTGTTCTGGAGCTTGTAGTTACTACTATTTCATGTTCATCTGCTTTGCAGTTCGCTGGTATGTATCTGTAGCCTGAAGAGAAAATATTGATGCCCCCTTTAGTCTCATATTTCTCTAAAAAAAAATACAATTATTAAATGATGATAGTTTAATCACTTCACATAAAGGATGGTTCAACCATAATACACGATGTTAATTGTGAGTCACACCTTAAAGTCAAGTTTTTGCCCTACTTGATTTGACATTTCTTTATTTCAGTGTTTGACAAATTCAAACATAATACACGCAAAGAAAAAATTCGTTTCTGCGAAACGAAATATTAGACAACTACAATTATCGTTTGCCGGAACTGAAATTTCGTTTTTTGTGACAGAAACATATTCTGACCAAAAGAAATTTCAGTCGTCGTAAACTTGTAGTATTGTAACTCGTAAAATTGTAGTTGTCTAATATTTCGTTTCGCAGAAACGAATTTTTTCTTTGCATGTAGTTCCACAAATGAGCAGTGCGTTAAATTAAATTATTGCTCAGAGTCATTGAAAATATAGACCATCGGTAAGAGGTATTCCACCGAAACCGTGGCAAGCATTTGGCCGATATTTTGTTTCAAGCATAATTGTCATTGATAATTATTATACCCTACACCACACTGTGGTACAGGGTATTATAAGTTTGTTCCACGGCAGATGTTTGTAACACCTGAAAATAACACAGCTAGACCCACCTTAAAGTATACCGATCGACTCAGAATCACTAGCTGAGTCGATTTAACGATGTCTGTCCGTCTGTCCATGTAAAGTTGTTCGTCGACTACAGGTCGCAATTTCACTCCGATCGTTCTGAAATTTTGCATTTTAGAGTATTTCGCGGCTGTTAAGATCGCTATTGAATTTGGTTGAAATCGGTTCAGATTTAAATATAGCTCCCATATATATCTTTCGTCCGATTTGGCCCTTTAGTCCTATAGAAGCTGTACTTTACATCCGATCGTTTTGAAATTTAGAATGGTAGAGTTTCTTGATCCATGAACCAACATTGCCGAATTTGAAGAAAATCGGTTAAGATTTAGATATAGCTCACATATATATCTTTCGTCCGATTTGGTCCTTTAGTCGTATATAAGCCGTATTTTACATCCGATCGTTTTGAAATTTAGAATGGTAGAGTTTCTTGATCCATGAACCAACATTGCCGAATTTGAAGAAAATCGGTTAGGATTTAGATATAGCTCCCATATATATCTTTCGTCCGATTTGGTCCTTTAGTCCTATATAAGCCGTATTTTGCATCCGATCGTTTTGAAATTTAGAATGGTAGAGTTTCTTGATCCATGAACCAACATTGCCGAATTTTAAGAAAATCGGTTAAGATTTAGCTATAGCTCCCATATATATGTTTCGTCCGATTTGGCCCTTTAGTCCTATAGATGCTGTATTTTACATCCGATCGTTTTGAAATTTAGAATGGTAGAGTTTCTTGATCCATGAACCAACATTGCCGAATTTGAAGAAAATCGGTTAAGATTTAGCTATAGCTCCCATATATATGTTTCGTCCGATTTGGCCCTTTAGTCCTATAGAAGCTGTATTTTACATCCGATCGTTTTGAAATTTAGAATGGTAGAGTTTCTTGATCCATGAATCAACATTGCCGAATTTGAAGAAAATCGGTTAAGATTTAGATATAGCTCCCATATATATCTTTCGTCCGATTTGGTCCTTTAGTCCTATATAAGCCGTATTTTACATCCGATCGTTTTGAAATTTAGAATGGTAGAGTTTCTTGATCCATGAACCAACATTGCCGAATTTTAAGAAAATCGGTTAAGATTTAGCTATAGCTCCCATATATATGTTTCGTCCGATTTGGCCCTTTAGTCCTATAGAAGCTGCATTTTACATCCGATCGTTTTGAAATTTAGAATGGTAGAGTTTCTTGATCCATGAACCAACATTGCCGAATTTGAAGAAAATCGGTTAAGATTTAGCTATAGCTCCCATATATATGTTTCGTCCGATTTGGCCCTTTAGTCCTATAGAAGCTGTATTTTACATCCGATCGTTTTGAAATTTAGAGTGGTAGAGTTTCTTGATCCATGAACCAACATTGCCAAAGTTGAAGAAAATCGGTTAAGATTTAGCTATAGCTCCCATATATATGTTTCATCCGATTTGGCTCTTTAGATCCAATCGTTTGTATACCCTACACCACACTGTGGTACAGGGTATTATTTAAGTATAAAATGTCCCAAAAGTAAATTTATGTAAACAATTTATACATGAATTACAAAATTTATATATCAGAGTTATTCAATATTACGAGAGTGGTGTAGGGTATTATATAGTCGGCACCGCCCGACTTTAGCCATTCCTTACTGGTGTTTTATTTACAATTAACATCGTGCGTTTTGGTTGGACCACCCTGTTTTGGATTTGTGAGAGTCTTGTGAACATTTTGTGTAAATTTGAAACAATATCGAAGTTACAGCAATTTTTATACCCTACACCACACTGTGGTACAGGGTATTATAAGTTTGTTTCACGGCAGATGTTTGTAACACCTGAAAATAACACAGCTAGACCCACCTTAAAGTATACCGATCGACTCAGAATCACTAGCTGAGTCGATTTAACCATGTCTGTCCGTCCGTCCGTCCGTCTGTCCATTTAAAGTTGTTCGTCGACTACAGGTCGCAATTTCACTCCGATCGTTCTGAAATTTTGCAGTTTAGAGTATTTCGCGGCTGTTAAGATCGCTATTGAATTTGGTTGAAATCGGTTCAGATTTAGATATAGCTCCCATATATATCTTTCGTCCGATTTGGCCCTTTAGTCCTATAGAAGCTGTATTTTACAACCGATCGTTTTGAAATTTAGAATGGTAGAGTTTCTTGATCCATGAACCAACATTGCTGAATTTGAAGAAAATCGGTTAAGATTTAGCTATAGCTCCCATATATATGTTTCGTCCGATTTGGCCCTTTAGTCCTATAGAAGCTGTATTTTACATCCAATCGTTTGGAAATTTAGAATGGTAGAGTTTCTTGATCCATGAACCAACATTGCCGAATTTGAATAAAATCGGTTAAGATTTAGCTATAGCTCCCATATATATGTTTCGTCCGATTTGGCCCTTTAGTCCTATAGAAGCTGTATTTTACAACCGATCGTTTTGAAATTTACAATGGTAGAGTTTCTTGATCCGTGAACCAACATTGCCGAATTTGAAGAAAATCGGTTAAGATTTAGCTATAGCTCCCATATATATGTTTCGTCCGATTTGGCCATTTAGTCCTATAAAAGCTGTATTTTACATCCAATCGTTTTGAAATTTAGAATGGTAGAGTTTCTTCATCCATGAACCAACATAGCCGAATTTGAAGAAAATCGATTAAGATTTAACTATAGCTCCCATATATATGTTTCGTCCGATTTTGCTCTTTAGTCCTGAAGAAGCTGTATTTTACATCCAATCATTTTGAAATTTAGAAAGGTAGAGTTTCTTGATCCGTGAAACAACACTACCGAATTTGAAGAAAATCGGTTAAGATTTAGCTATAGCTCACATATATATGTTTCGTCCGATTTGGCCCTTTAGTTATATAGAAGCTACATTTTACATCCTATCCTATCATTTTGAAATTTAGAATGGTAGAGTTTCTTGATTCATGAACCAACATTGCCGAATTGGAAGAAAATCGGTAAATATTTAGCTATAGCTCCCATATATATGTTTCATCCGATTTTGTTCTTTAGATCCAATAATTTTTATATCCTACACCACACTGTTGTACAGGGTATTATTTAAGTATAAAATGTCCCAAAAGTAAATTTCTGTAAACAATTTATACATGAATTACAAAATTTATATATCAGAGTTATTCAATATTACGAGAGTGGTGTAGGGTATTATATAGTCGGCACCGCCCGACTTTAGCCTTTCCTTACTGGTTTTTAAATTAAAATTTTTAAAAAATAATAAATAAAAAAATGTTATAAAAAATCCAAAACAAATGGCCCGCAACCGTTCAAGAACAAACAAAAAATCAAAAAAATAATTTTTTTAAATTTCAAATGCCAATAAAATTTCGAAAAAAAACATTTTTCAAAAAATTATGATAGCTGAACTAATTTTACCATTTACCTTCATTTTATAAACTTTTTAGTCAAAAATAAAATTCATAGGTTAATAATAAATATTATAACTCATATGTAGCAATTTAGAGAGAATGTTATAAAAACAAAGTATAAAATATTTATATGCATTCGTAGGAAATTTCCTGGGGAATGTTTTCGAAAAACGAATTGATCAACATTTTTTATTAGTATTATTACCACGCTTCTCCATCTTATACCATTTTTTACGAAAATTTTAAAACATTGCCACATTTGCGACAACAGCAAGGCTAGTGTATGAAAGCCTTTACCATTTGTATACCCTACACCACACTGTGGTACAGGGTATTATGACTTTGTGCATTTGTTTGTAACGCCCAAAAAGAGAAGAAATAGAACCATAGTTTATTATACCGATCGTCATAGAATCAATTTTTGAGTCGATTTAGCCATGTCCGTCTGTCTGTCTGTCCATGTATTCTTGTAATCAAAGTACAGGTCGCAATTATGGTCCGATCTCGACGAAACTTTACACATATTTTTTGTTGCCCAAGGACGATCCCTATTGAATTTGGTTAGAATCGGTTGAGATTTAGATATAGCCCCCATATATATGTTAGCCCCGATTTGACATGTAAGCGCTGTAAAAACTTTATTTTATAACCGATCAGTATGAAATTCGGCAGAAAGAGATTTCTTATAAAACGAATGAACACTGTTAAATTTGGAAGAAATCGGTTCAGATTTAGATATAGCCCCCATATATAAGTTACCCCCGATTTGACATGTAAGCGCTGTAAAAATGTTATTTTATATCCGATCAGTGCGAAATTCGGCAAAAAGAGGTCTCTTATTACATGAAGGGATACTGCTAAATTCGGAGAAAATCGGTTCAGATATGGATATAGCCCCCATATTTATGTAACCCCAATTTGACGTGTAACCACTGTAGAAACTGTATTTTATATCAGATCAGCGCGAATTTAGGCAAAAAGAAGTTTCTTATTACATGACGGAATACTGCCAAATTCGGAGAAAATCGGTTCAGATTTAGATATAGCCCCCATATATATGTTACCCCCGATTTGATATGTAAGCGCTGTAAAAACTGTATTGTATATCCGATCAGTATGAAATTCAGTATGAATTCGTTTCCTTTTATATGAATGAATGCTTTTAAATTTGGAAGAAATTGGTTCAGATTTAGATATATCCCCAAATATATACGTTACCCCCGATTTGACATGTAAGCTCTGTAAAAATGTTATTTTATATCCGATCAGTGCGAAATTCGGCAGTAAGAGGTTTCTTAATACATGAAGGAATACTGCCAAATTCGGAGAAAATCTGTTCAGATTTCGATATAGCACACATATATAGGTTACCGCCGATTTGGGATGTAAGCGCTCTAAAAACTGTATTTTATATCCGATCAGTATAATATTCGGCAGAAAGAGGTTTCCTATTATATGAATGAACACTTAAGATTTAGCTATAGCTCCCATATATATGTTTCGTCCGATTTGGCCCTTTAGTCCTATAGAAGCTGTATTTTACATCCAATCGTTTGGAAATTTAGAATGGTAGAGTTTCTTGATCCATGAACCAACATTGCCGAATTTGAATAAAATCGGTTAAGATTTAGCTATAGCTCCCATATATATGTTTCGTCCGATTTGGCCCTTTAGTCCTATAGAAGCTGTATTTTACAACCGATCGTTTTGAAATTTACAATGGTAGAGTTTCTTGATCCGTGAACCAACATTGCCGAATTTGAAGTAAATCGGTTAAGATTTAGCTATAGCTCCCATATATATGTTTCGTCCGATTTGGCCATTTAGTCCTATAAAAGCTGTATTTTACATCCAATCGTTTTGAAATTTAGAATGGTAGAGTTTCTTCATCCATGAACCAACATAGCCGAATTTGAAGAAAATCGATTAAGATTTAACTATAGCTCCCATATATATGTTTCGTCCGATTTTGCTCTTTAGTCCTGAAGAAGCTGTATTTTACATCCAATCATTTTGAAATTTAGAAAGGTAGAGTTTCTTGATCCGTGAAACAACACTACCGAATTTGAAGAAAATCGGTTAAGATTTAGCTATAGCTCACATATATATGTTTCGTCCGATTTGGCCCTTTAGTTATATAGAAGCTACATTTTACATCCTATCCTATCATTTTGAAATTTAGAATGGTAGAGTTTCTTGATTCATGAACCAACATTGCCGAATTGGAAGAAAATCGGTAAATATTTAGCTATAGCTCCCATATATATGTTTCATCCGATTTTGTTCTTTAGATCCAATAATTTTTATACCCTACACCACACTGTTGTACAGGGTATTATTTAAGTATAAAATGTCCCAAAAGTAAATTTCTGTAAACAATTTATACATGAATTACAAAATTTATATATCAGAGTTATTCAATATTACGAGAGTGGTGTAGGGTATTATATAGTCGGCACCGCCCGACTTTAGCCTTTCCTTACTGGTTTTTAAATTAAAATTTTTAAAAAATAATAAATAAAAAAATGTTATAAAAAATCCAAAACAAATGGCCCGCAACCGTTCAAGAACAAACAAAAAATCAAAAAAATAATTTTTTTAAATTTCAAATGCCAATAAAATTTCGAAAAAAAACATTTTTCAAAAAATTATGATAGCTGAACTAATTTTACCATTTACCTTCATTTTATAAACTTTTTAGTCAAAAATAAAATTCATAGGTTAATAATAAATATTATAACTCATATGTAGCAATTTAGAGAGAATGTTATAAAAACAAAGTATAAAATATTTATATGCATTCGTAGGAAATTTCCTGGGGAATGTTTTCGAAAAACGAATTGATCAACATTTTTTATTAGTATTATTACCACGCTTCTCCATCTTATACCATTTTTTACGAAAATTTTAAAACATTGCCACATTTGCGACAACAGCAAGGCTAGTGTATGAAAGCCTTTACCATTTGTATACCCTACACCACACTGTGGTACAGGGTATTATGACTTTGTGCATTTGTTTGTAACGCCCAAAAAGAGAAGAAATAGAACCATAGTTTATTATACCGATCGTCATAGAATCAATTTTTGAGTCGATTTAGCCATGTCCGTCTGTCTGTCTGTCCATGTATTCTTGTAATCAAAGTACAGGTCGCAATTATGGTCCGATCTCGACGAAACTTTACACATATTTTTTGTTGCCCAAGGACGATCCCTATTGAATTTGGTTAGAATCGGTTGAGATTTAGATATAGCCCCCATATATATGTTAGCCCCGATTTGACATGTAAGCGCTGTAAAAACTTTATTTTATAACCGATCAGTATGAAATTCGGCAGAAAGAGATTTCTTATAAAACGAATGAACACTGTTAAATTTGGAAGAAATCGGTTCAGATTTAGATATAGCCCCCATATATAAGTTACCCCCGATTTGACATGTAAGCGCTGTAAAAATGTTATTTTATATCCGATCAGTGCGAAATTCGGCAAAAAGAGGTCTCTTATTACATGAAGGGATACTGCTAAATTCGGAGAAAATCGGTTCAGATATGGATATAGCCCCCATATTTATGTAACCCCAATTTGACGTGTAACCACTGTAGAAACTGTATTTTATATCAGATCAGCGCGAATTTAGGCAAAAAGAAGTTTCTTATTACATGACGGAATACTGCCAAATTCGGAGAAAATCGGTTCAGATTTAGATATAGCCCCCATATATATGTTACCCCCGATTTGATATGTAAGCGCTGTAAAAACTGTATTGTATATCCGATCAGTATGAAATTCAGTATGAATTCGTTTCCTTTTATATGAATGAATGCTTTTAAATTTGGAAGAAATTGGTTCAGATTTAGATATATCCCCAAATATATACGTTACCCCCGATTTGACATGTAAGCTCTGTAAAAATGTTATTTTATATCCGATCAGTGCGAAATTCGGCAGTAAGAGGTTTCTTAATACATGAAGGAATACTGCCAAATTCGGAGAAAATCTGTTCAGATTTCGATATAGCACACATATATATGTTACCGCCGATTTGGGATGTAAGCGCTCTAAAAACTGTATTTTATATCCGATCAGTATAATATTCGGCAGAAAGAGGTTTCCTATTATATGAATGAACACTTTTAAATTTGGAAGAAATCAGTCAAGATTTAGATATAGCCCCCATATATACGCTATCCCCGATTTGACATATAAACGCTGTAAAAATGTTATTTTATGTCCGATCAGAATTAGATAATATGTTTCTACCCTTATCGCATTGTTAGGGAGGTGTAGGGTATTATATAGTCGGCCCCGCCAGACTTTCTGCCTTTCCTTACTGGTTTTAAAGATATTAACGTTCATTCTAAGTATTATACACAATAGGATCACTAAATGTGCATTAAGGATGCCAAAAGAACGAAAATGTCCTTAATTTATAATTTATAATTAATTTATAAAATTTCTGTCTGCGTTTGATTTCTTTTTTCCATTTTTTCCCTTCCTTCTTTCCTAGGAATCGGTATATACAGGGTTTTCCAACAAGAGGTGTTATTTTGAATCACCCGGTATTTCGGTAGCTTTCACTTTTGAAGCTTTTATTCATTGACATTTGACAAGTAGAAACTACGCGATTAGTAAAAATGGAACGATACACGATTCAACAAAGCATTGAAATTATTACAATTCGAAAATCATCTTGACTGATGAGGCCCATTTCCACCTCGCTGGCTACGTCAACAAGCAAAATTGCCTCATCTGGGGCTCGGAAAACCTAAGAGTTATTGTTGAGAAGCCTCTCCACCCTCAACGTGTGACTGTTTGGTGCGGTTTATGGTCCGGCGGGGTCATTGGACCTTACTTTTTCGAAAATGAGGTTGGATCAACAGTTACGGTGAATGTATTGCGCTATCGAGAGATAATTAATGATTTTTTATGGTCGGAGTTGGATGGTATTGCTCTGGACAATGTTGGATGGTATTGCTCTGGACACAAGCAACGAAACCATTGCTCTGTTACGGGAAAAGTTTCCGGATCGTGTTATCTCTCTCGAAGATGTGATCACAATTGGCCACCGAGATCTTGTGATTAAACACCTTGCGACTTCTTCCTTTGGGGCCACGTGAAAGATAAGGTCTACGCCAACAGCGCAGCGTCGATTCAAGACCTCAAAGATAGAATTCGTGAGGCTATCGAAGACATAGGGCAGCCACTTTGCGATTTGGTTATGGAAATTTTCATGAAAAGGATATGGTCCTGTAAGCGTAGTCGTGGTGGCCATTTGGCTGATGTTGTTTTTCATTATTAACGGAATACCTTCCTCTTTATTATGAAATAAACATCCGATCATTTATCTTAAAAAATGGCATTTTTCTTTGAATACCAAAATAACACCTCTTGTTGGAAAACCCTTTATTAGAGCCGGATACATAATGATTTCTTTCTCATTATCTTTTCTGGATAGACGAAAAAATTTTCTATTTGAAAACCAGTAAGGAAAATCAAAATGTCTGGCGGGGCCGACTATATAATACCCTATACCTCCGTAGCAATGGGAAAATGGGCATTGCGATAAACAAATTTGAATAATTGGCTAACAAGTTAACAAAATATAAGTACTTAGCTCCACCTCCTCATCCAGGCTTATTCTAAGGAGGACTTATAAAGGGTCCGCTATCTAACGTTTTTTTTTTCAACTAGTGCTTATTTCGTGAATTGTAACACTTAGCTCATGTCTGATATGACAGATAATTAGTTTTATCCTTCCGCTGAACAAATATGGTTGTGTATACGCTTGAACAAGTGGGCCTGCGATCGACCTACAGAAGATGCCGATTTTGCCAAAAAAAATCATCTTTTCAGATGAAGCTCATTTTGATCTTGGCGGGTATGTAAACAAGCAAAATTGTCGCATTTGGGGCACAGAAAACCCGCACGCATACATTGAAATGCCGATACACCCAAAACGAGTAACTGTTTGGTGCGGATTTTGGTCCAGAGGCATAATTGGGCCATTTTTCTTCGAAAATGAGCAAGGAGTGGCCGTTACAGTCAATGGCGATCGTTATCGGGTCATGTTGAACGAATTTTTGTTCACAAAAATTGAAGAGGAGGATATTGGCAACATTTGGTTTCAACAGGACGGCGCTACGTGCCCCACAGCCGAAGCTACACTCGATGTTTTACGCCCTGTTTTTGAAGATCGCATTCTCAGCCGCAGAGCTGATGTCGTTTGGCCACCTCGGAGTTGCGATTTGACACCGTTGGACTATTATTTGTGGGGTGCCCTCAATGATAAGTGTTACGCCGACAAGCCAGAGACAATTGACGCTTTAAAGGACAATATTCGTGAAGCCATTGTTGGACCGATCGTGTAGGCTACTGCATGGCCAGCCGAGGCAGCCATTTGAATGAAATTATTTTCCATTATTAACCGGAAGGATTGTACTTTCAAATAAAAAAAAAAAATTGAGAAAATATTCAGTAGTTTTTTTTATAGCATTTTCAAAAAAAAAAATTATTTGGCGGACCCTTTAGATGTTGATTTTATTTTTTTTAATTCCAATTTTCCTTTAAGATGCTTTTATTATTTGGTAAATTGTCATGTTAAATTTTTTTAAATTCTGATTTTCTTGGAAGATGTTTTTAGTATTTTGGCCATATTTAAGTACAAGCTCGATAAAGTCGACATTTTATCTAAATTTAAGAAAATAGCGAGGGCTACAAATGCTTTACACATTACTTTCAGGTGGAAACAGAAATTTTGTAACATATAAAAAATTTTAATATTTTATCAAATAAATCGCTTTTTGCTGCACGAAAAAAATAGAAAAATAGAAAAAAAAATTGCACAGAAATTTTTGTTTAATTTTTTGAACGAACGAAGAAAACAATGCAAGAAAACAATCATGTTCTTATACCCCACTATTGTGTACGAGGGTATATATCAGTTGCTGCTTGTTAAAGGTGTAACACATCGAACGAGTGACCCAAGAGACCCCAAGAATATTTGGCAGAAATCCATTTTGGGCCATTTTAAGTAATTTTAGCAACATTCGTCAGTCCCCCTCCAGGCGTTACGCCTATCGATTGGAGTAACCGATTGACTTAAAAATTTTGTATGTGTAAATATTTTTTCTGTCCCGGGGTAAGGTCAAAGATAGACCATGTTGGTTCACTCCTTTGAGTACCTCCCCCAAACTTCACACGTTGTTTTAGTAGCTACCACCTTGGGAAAAATGGCCCCTTTTGGTACAACCCGTACACAGGGACCATTTTACACAAAAACTTAACTGCTTACAACTTTTATTCCAGCCAATTAAAATAATTAAAATTTTGTGGAGTGTAGTTATTTTACAGTACCTATAACCTCGAAAAAATGGGCGTTATTTCCACGCCCTTTTTTGTACATCCCATACAAATGGAACATTTTCCAAAGAAAGTTAACGGTTTATAACTTCGATTCATGCGCAAACAAACACCTGAAATTGTGTACAGTGTAATGCTTTTATAGTAACCATAGTCTATTAAAAAATGGGCGTTATTGCCACGCCCCTTTTAGTACCTCCCAAAGAAAATGGCCAAAATATGAAATATGAAAAATTATTTTTTGAATTTTCCTTACTTTCACAATATGGGTCATTTGTCCATTGATTTTTTTCCAACAGGCATTGTTTTCTTCGTTAGACCGCTAGCTTTCAAAAACTTGAACAATCAATTTTTTGGCGAATTTTATTCGTTGATTTTTCGATTAAAAATTTTTTTGAATACTACAGATACTAAAAAATTTAAAAAAAAACTAAATGAACTGAAATCCATTTTTAGCTTTAGCACCAATTCCAAAAAGTGTGAAATTAACCTAAAAATTTTTGTTTTAAGTTTTGACTTATTTCTCGAATTTCAGTTGCGTTTTGGTGTACGAGTATTTAGAGACTTATAGTAGAATTTTATGGCAAATATTTTCGTACAACATTTCTACTCGTTAAACACCTGTTGTAGGGGCGATTTTCACCCTTTTAATTATAATAGAATTTTATGGCAAGTATTTTTGTAGAAACTGTTGACCCGTAAAATAGCTGTTTTAGTTCTGATTTTTACCCTTCTCCATATAAAGGACCAAAAAGACCCCTAGATTGTGGAGCTAGATAGTTAAAATGTACAACAAAAATATTTATGCCATCTATCAGAATCCTTTGTCATAATATTTTTATTTGTTTTCTTATTTCCACAGTGTAATTGCAAAATACGAAAATTGATAAACTTTGGAAATTTTGTTATACTCGTATAGTTATCTCACTGTGTAATGCTATATGTTAGTACCACAATACTTCCCTTTGTACATTACCGACAATTAACAAAATTTATAATAAACAACCACTATGCAGCGGATTTAATATAAATTTAATTTCAAAACAAAATTTGAGAATATTTTGAAATATCTAAAATGTTCATTATCTTATGGTTGGCACAACAGCAGTGTCATCTAGTGTCTCAATTTATAGCGGATCTTTCTCTAAAAATACAACAGTGGCAAACACAAGTATAGTTGCCAATGAAAATCGAAAAATCAAATGTCTGTACTCTCAAAGACAACCACAAAATGTACATTTCAGTTCATTTTTAGACAAACGAAAATAAAAAGGCATAGTTTGCTACTCGGACCAAAAAAACTAAGACAAAGTGAAGAAAATAAGAAAATTCGAGCAAACTAAATTCCAAATCAAATACGGAGTGCAGTTGACTGCTCTACAAACTCATAAAAACGGGAAAAAATATGTGGAAAAATAAATAATTCATTGTGAAATATATGCATTCACTACGAAAACAAACAAAACGATAAAATGCAATTCTACCATTTACTTAGTTTATGTCTACTGCTATTGATGGCAGTTCGACAACAAATGGCAGCAGAGCGAACCAACATTGGTGAGTTTGTTTGTTTGTTAGATCGACCATCTATTAAAGAAAAACAAAAGTTAATACACATTTCGATTGCAATTGAAAATTGTATCAAAAGTACACGCAAATATTTCACTTCCAAATCATTTATTACGTAAAATTGCCAATTTGTGGCAAGAGAGGCATATTACATCGCCCCTTCGCTAAGTGAATGAACTCCCTCCTATGCCTCTGTTGACCACATTTCAAGCAAATATTTGTGTTTACATGACCCAATGTGCACATGCATACACATATGTACGTATTTTCATATAAATCAGCATGTTTTTGAAAAACAAAGATATGTTGACATTTTCTGTAGAAAAATATATTCAATTAGTTTTTCTTTGGACCTTATTTTACATATTTACAACAATGTGACAGAAAGCTTGGTTTGAAAATCTATAGCGACTGATTTGAAAGCCTATTACTACATGTATTGTTACATTAATCTGCAGAGTTGTAAAAAGAGCTAATTAATTAAAACATATTTTGGACAGTTGAAAATAAATATGGGATATTTATATTACGTATATACCGGAAATAAGGCTATAACTATAATAGCAATGCATTAAAAATATATTTTTTTGTTTTTGTAGAACTAACATTTTATTTTCATAAATTTTTGAAATTCTGTCTTCCAAAATTTAATTTATAAATTGAGAACTCATAGCGTTCGTCTTAAGATGTTTTATCTATATTTTATTTCCGATATTTCAAACATCTTCAAGGACTTTTCTATACGAAAAGATCATCGTTGATGACTTTTCTATACGAAAAGGTCACCGCTGATGAATTTTCTATACGATAAGGAAGACATCAACGATGATCTTTTCGCATAGAAAAGTGATCAACGATGATATTTTCGTATCGAAAAGATCATCGTTGATGACTTATAGAAAAGTCATCAACGATCATCTTATCATACAGAAAAGTCATCAACGACGATATTTTCGTACAGAAAAGTCATCAACGATGATTTTTTCGTACAGACAAGTCATCAACGATGATCTTTTCGTGTAGAAAAGTCATCAACGATGATCTTTTCGTATAGAAAAGTCATCAACGATGACCTTTTCGTATAGAAAAGTCATCAACGATGACCTTGTCGTATAGAAAAGTCATCAACGATGACCTTTTCGTATAGAAAAGACATCAACGATGACCTTTTCGTATAGAAAAGTCATCAACGATGACCTTTTCGTATAGAAAAGTCATCAACGATGACCTTTTCGTATAGAAAAGTCATCAACGATGACCTTTTCGTATAGAAAAGTCATCAACGATGACCTTTTCGTATAGAAAAGTCATCAACGATGACCTTTTCGTATAGAAAAGTCATCAACGATGACCTTTTCGTATAGAAAAGTCATCAACGATGACCTTTTCGTATAGAAAAGTCATCAACGATGACCTTTTCGTATAGAAAAGTCATCAACGATGACCTTTTCGTATAGAAAAGTCATCAACGATGACCTTTTCGTATAGAAAAGTCATCAACGATGACCTTTTCGTATAGAAAAGTCATCAACGATGACCTTTTCGTATAGAAAAGTCATCAACGATGACCTTTTCGTATAGAAAAGTCATCAACGATGACCTTTTCGTAAAGAAAAGTCATCAACGATGACCTTTTCGTAAAGAAAAGTCATCAACGATGACCATTTCGTATAGAAAAGTCATCAACGATGACCTTGTCGTATAGAAAAGTCATCAACGATGACCTTTTCGTATCGAAAAGTCATCAACGATGACCTTTTCGTATAGAAAAGACATCAACGATGACCTTTTCGTATAGAAAAGTCATCAACGATGACATTTTCGTATAGAAAAGTCATCAACGATGACATTTTCGTATAGAAAAGTCATCAACGATGACCTTTTCGTATAGAAAAGTCATCAACGATGACCTCTTCGTATAGAAAAGTCATCAACGATGACCTCTTCGTATAGAAAAGTCATCAACGATGACATTTTCGTATAGAAAAGTCATCAACGATGACCTCTTCGTATAGAAAAGTCATCAACGATGACCTTTTCGTATAGAAAAGTCATCAACGATGACCTTTTCGTATAGAAAAGTCATCAACGATGACCCTTTCGTATAGAAAAGTCATCAACGATGACCCTTTCGTATAGAAAAGTCATCAACGATGACCTTTTCGTATAGAAAAGTCATCAACGATGACCTTTTCGTATAGAAAAGTCATCAACGATGACCTTTTCGTATAGAAAAGTCATCAACGATGACCTTTTCGTAAAGAAAAGTCATCAACGATGACCTTTTCGTAAAGAAAAGTCATCAACGATGACCTTTTCGTATAGAAAAGTCATCAACGATGACCTTTTCGTATAGAAAATTCATCAACGATGACCTTTTCGTATAGAAAAGTCATCAACGATGACCTTTTCGTATAGAAAAGTCATCAACGATGACCTTTTCGTATAGAAAAGTCATCAACGATGACCTTTTCGTATAGAAATATCATCAACGATGACCTTTTTGTATAGAAAAGTCATCAACGATGACCTTTTCGTATAGAAATGTCATCAACGATGACCTTTTCGTATAGAAATGTCATCAACGATGACCTTTTCGTATAGAAATGTCATCAACGATGACCTTTTCGTATAGAAATGTCAGCAACGATGACCTTTTCGTATAGAAAAGTCATCAACGATGACCTTTTCGTATAGAAAAGTCATCAACGGTGACCTTTTCGTATAGAAAAGTCATCAACGATGACCTTTTCGTATAGAAAAGTCATCAACGATGACCTTTTCGTATAGAAAAGTCATCAACGATGACCTTTTCGTATAGAAAAGTCATCAACGATGACCTTTTCGTATAGAAAAGTCATCAACGATGACCTTTTCGTATAGAAAAGTCATCAACGATGACCTTTTCGTATAGAAAAGTCATCAACGATGACCTTTTCGTATAGAAAAGTCATCAACGATGACCTTTTCGTATAGAAAAGTCATCAACGATGACCTTTTCGTATAGAAAAGTCATCAACGATGACCTTTTCGTATAGAAAAGTCATCAACGATGACCTTTTCGTATAGAAAAGTTATCAATGATGATCTTTTCGTATAGAAAAGTTATCAACGATGATCTTTTCGTTTAGAAAAGTCATCAACGATGATCTTTTCGTTTAGAAAAGTCATCAACGATGATCTTTTCGTTTAGAAAAGTCATCAGCGATGATCTTTTCGTATAGAAAAGTCATCAACGATGATCTTTTCGTATAGAAAAGTCATCAACGATGATCTTTTCGTATAGAAAAGTCATCAGCAACGATATTTGCATGTTTAAGTACATCAACGACGATCTTTTCGTAGAGAAAAATCATCAACGAAGAACTTTTAATAAAAATTAAAAAAAAAATTATAAAAATGGACCACATCGTTTTACTTTCGATGTGAAAAGGTCCCTCCCTATTTGCGTTTTTAATACATATATACGTAATAGTGTTTATCCTTTCCTCTCCAACTTTATTCTTTCCTTTCTTGTTTTTTCAATTTGACTGCGGCAGAATCCTTCTTTTTCTTTCGGCCTACAAATTCATATACACTTTTATAAAAGCCCTACATGCGAAATGCAAAAATATTTAAAAATTTAAACACACAGTACACATAAAGTAAATACGAGTATTCTTTTTTAAAACTGTTCTTATATTTCAGGACTGATTTATGAGTCTGATAATCCCGACATGATGAAAATCTTTCAATTAGCCATTGGTAAGGTCAACGAACAAAACGAAGATCTACGTTTGCACGCCGTGACAGTTGATATTGATGCGGGCGATGCCTTTGGCACATCAAAAAAACTTTGTAAAATTTTACGGGTGAGTAAACATTTAAAGTTTCCAAAACAAAATTTAATATTTCCGACAGAAATGCTCAACTCAAAATAAACAAACACACACACATGCAAAGAGGGAAGGAAGTTGAAAAAACAAAATAAAAGTCTGACCGCGCATCAAAAGTTTGCCATGTTGTTCGAAAGTTTCAAATTTCTTGTTTGTGTTTCATTTTTTGGTTTTAGCAAAATCTGGTGGCGGTTTTTGGCCCCACCACTGCCATGCCTGCCAAGCATGCCAAAGGTATATGCGATGCCAAAGAGTTGCCATTCATCGATACACGCTGGGATTTCGGAGACCAATTGTCGACCATCAATTTGCATCCGCATCCGTCGCAGTTGGCAGTGGCCTTGAAGGATTTGGTCACAACCTTTGGCTGGGAATCATTTACGATTATCTACGAATCAGGTTAGGGCGAAACCGCAAAACAGTGGCGGCGCATTGCGCTTTCAGTTACTCAAATCTTAACCCTTTGCAGCGGAGTATCTCCTGATCGTTAAGGAGCTGCTGGAAATGTACGGCACCAGTGGACCCACCATCGTTGTGCGTCGCTACGAACTCGACCTCAATGGTAATTATCGTAATGTTTTGCGGCGCATCAAAAACTCTGGCGAAAGTTCATTTGTGGTTGTGGGCTCTTTGGCCACATTACCCGAGTTATTTAAACAGGTGAGTGAATAGAAACTTTTGCGGCCTGTTTCTGTATTTCTAACGAAAGTCTCTGCGAACGAAAACCAGTCACTCATTTTCGTCAGGAATTTGGTTTCTGTAAGGTTCGTTCGTTCGTTCGCCTGGCCTTACGCCAATGACGTTAGCAATTTACCAATTGGATAAAAATGTTATTGCCAGATCAATAATTTCACAACTTCCGGTCTAAAAAAGCACACTTTTTTGTATGGTCGACCTTAGAAAATACACCTCTGTATCCATTACACTAGCGGTGGCCAAAAATCAACCCTGGGTGGGTCAGTGGATCTGATGCAACACTCTCATTTCTTTCTCTCTCTCTCTCCCGTCTCTCTCATTGTGCACCAGGGATGGAAAAGTCGGTACTTTAGTACTTTTTTCAGTACTTTTCCACTTGCAAATGTACCGAAGTACCCCCACGGCCATTTCAGTACCATTTTACTCTATCTATTCTTTCATCAGATGTAAGTAAATCCAACGTATGTCCTTATAGAAACACCTAATTTGTATTCAATAAGAATCAAACGAAATTTAATTTCCTGAAACACAAACAACACGTACGTTTTCTATCGAAGTACATTTTTAAAGCTTTTAAAAAAATATATTCACGAAAATTATGTATTTTTCGGCGGAATATATGAATAAATGAAATGAAAATGGGACCCAAATTATAACATGTCAAACAACATTTTTTTGGAGGCTTAATTAATCTTTTTGTCCGTTTTTTAGGCTTATTTTTTAAATTTTGAGTGCATTTTTCTGGGGCCCAACTTCTGGTCGCCATATTTGTCACTGACGAATTTTCTGAAATTTGGTTTATTTTAAATTTCTTTACTTATGTCAAAAGAATATGCTTTTTAAAGAAATTATTAGATTTTTTGCGAGTTTATGTTTTCTTTCAGAATAGAATAGCATTGAAAATTTCATATTTCTATAAAATGATTTTAGGGAATTGCTATAAGTGGAAAGTCTATTTATATAAGTTTTTATAATTATGGAGCATAATCAATATCTTTAAATATTTCCCATTAAGAATTCATCAATTTCATTATATTTGCATTACATTAATATTATAAATGAAAAAATACCTTTTCAGTTTAAAAAGTACAATTTTAGTACTTTTTGAGAAATCTCATTTTCCATCCCTGTTGTGCACTGATGAATTTTTTCCATCTCAGCGAGCTGCCAATGTTGACTTCTTTATGCTTAAATATGTATGCACATGTCTACAATTTTATTACTATTTAATTTTGTTACCATAATTATATTGATATCTACTTATTTGTTGCTTTTAATACCGATTTTTTGTCATTGTTCCTATCAGTCGACAAATAAAATAAAGTGACTCGATCTGACATTTGTGTTCGCCCAGATGACAGCAAAGAGAGATAGAGAAACCAAAATTTACACTGAAATGATTACGTTTTCGCACGAGTACATTTTCGTGCGACTTGTCGTTGTGATTGTGGTTAGTGAAACCCAAATCAGCTGTTTGTCGTCTGGCAGGCGAACGAAAGCAAATTTTTAAGTTACAGAAACAGGCCGTTGATCTGCGCCATGGTTTCCTTTGATAACTTTTGATAGCTGAACGAGTGCCTTTTGTACTTTTGGTTTGATGTTTTTTTTTGTTTTGTTTCGTTTTTTATTTTTTATTTTGCTTTTGTGGTTCAAGGCTCAGCAAGTTGGCTTAATGACTGGTGCATATCGTTATGTTATTGGTAACTTGGATTTTCAAACCATAGACTTGGAACCGTATCAGCATGGCGATACAAACATTACCGCCATTCGCTTGGTGTCCCCCGAGTCGGAAAATGTTGTGGAGGTAGCCAAAATGTTGTACGAGTCGGAAGAACCTTTTCAAAATGGTAAGATAAACATTTAGTTATTCTATTCTTAGTTCATATATATTTGTTGAATAAATTTCGTTTGGAATGGGAGCGGGATTTTGTTAACATAATTTATTACACTGTGCAGCAACATGTCTGTGGGGAAAAATATAATATTAATATAATATTATTATATTTCTCTCGGAGCGCCCCAGTAGGTGAATTGGTAGCGTGCTCGCCTATGCGTTTGGGGGTCGTGGGTTCGATTTCCACGAGCAACATGGTCTTTGTCCCTCGGCTTTTCTCTGGACCGTAAAATGAGAACATAAATTGTCTTTGTATTGTAATTCATATAAATAAATAATAAAATATCTAAAGTAATCGACCTAGATCGATTTTTTATGAATTTTCTACCAAATGTGTTTCAACAAACTGTTAACTTATGGTGCAAAATGGTCCATTTGTGTGGGAGGTAGCAAAAGAGACGTCGCAAATTATGCATTTTCCATTTCAAGGTGGTAGCGAACAATAAACTATTACTATATGTATGTGGAATTTCAGACAATTTCACTAAATACTAACCCTTTGTGGGGGAAGTACTAGGAGGAGTGGACCATTATGGTCCATCTTCGAACTTAGCCTGAGATAGACAAAAATATTTGCTCATACTAAATTTGAAGTCAGTCGATTGCCCTTTTCGAGAGTTAGAGTGCGCTTCAGGCAGCAGACAGACTCAAATGACTTTTAATGTCCTAAAACGAATTTTCGCCGAACATACTTAGGGTTTTAGATCACTTCTTCGATGTGTTACCCTTTTTGCCCGTAGCAACTGATATATACCCTCACTACACTAAAGTGAGGGTATAATGAACAAAAATCATATTTTTTTCGGAATATTATTGGTTTATTTAAAAGGCAAATATACCTACATGTGGCTGGTTTTGCAGTAGCGAGTCCTACCAACCAATTTTCCAAGACCTTCGTGACAGTTTCTGGCTCTCTCGATTTTCGTCCTGTGAACATGCATCGAAAATGGATCGTCACGATACCTCACAAAAAAGTGGGTACGAGTATCGAACTTCGCGCGCAATATATTGTCGGTGTCCTGGGCTATGTGGCATAGCGCACTATCATGTTGAAACCAAAGATCGTCCACGTCCATGCATCAATCTCCGGCCACAAACAATTTTTTATTAGGCTTCTGTAGCGCGTCATTAACACGTTCCTTTTTGTACCGCTCCCACAAATAGACCATTTTGCACCAAAAATAATAGCTTATAACTTTAATACAAGTAAATACTTTAAAGTTATTTAATGCAATTTATTATAATCAAATTTACGAATATTTTTTGGGACTGACGGTGAGAGGATTCTTAAGTCGGTTTACCAAATTTAACTTTCTTACTTGATTTTTTACACATTCAGAAAAGATTTTTTGATACCGTTTCTCCTGGGAGGACCTATATGTGCCTAACTAAACTTTCTTAAAAAAATAACTAGTTCTGATTTGTGTGGCTTTACCCTCCGTATAGTAGTATGACCCTGGGTTTCATATAAATAATATATCAGTTACTGTAAGCGATACATCGCCCGCTTATGCGACGACTTTGCAACTTCACTGCTCAAAGAGTAGACATTTTGAGATCTACCAAAGTGATGTAGGGTATCATAAAGCCCGCCCAAGGGATTTTTTTTCGTTTTGGTATTATTTTAGATTTGTGCCAACATTTTGTTGTTCGATTTTATTTAATGAATGTGACTGTATGACTATTTAGATCCTTCGAAACCATATTTTCATTCATGAATTCGTATATACAATAAATAATATTTCTGCTGTCAAATGCCGAATTTCGCAATTATGATAAATATCTTATCAACTTTTCGCTTCAACGAACCAAGAATTGAAGCCACACTCCTGCGATGTATCTTATAGACCACAGAGTCATCCATGCAGGGCATTAATGTTAATGTTGATTCGAGACACGATTTATAAGTCAATATTGATAAACATTTTCACTCAATTTCGCATTCTTCCTTCTCTTCCATTTTCTTGTCGTTTTGCCACACTTGTACTCTTGCCTTGCAAAACGACCCATGAGAGCAGTGTCGTGTCCTTTGACTGTTAACATGGCCCTGGTTTACGATGGCGTACAACTCTTGGCAGAGACATTCAAACACGTACAGTTCCGGCCGGAGCCTTTAAATTGTAACGATGTTAGTTCATGGGATAAAGGATATACATTAGTCAATTATATGAAATCGGTAAGGACACCAAAGAGATAATATTTATTTATTTACTTAATTTGTTATCATTAGTTATTGTAAACTAATGGAGGCTATTTTTTCTCCAATTTAAGTTAAGCATTGAAGGTTTAAGTGGCGAAATTAAATTCGATTATGAAGGTTTGAGAAGCGATTTTACCCTGGATGTGGTTGAGCTAACAGTGTCGGGGGTGCAGAAGATTGGAAACTGGAGACCAGAAGAAGGCGTGACCATCGATCGGCCGGCACCTATTGTTAGCGGTGAACAGGATATGCGGTCATTGGTTAACAAAAGTTTTGTGGTTATTACTGCCATAGTATGTATTTAAACAAATCTAAATTAATTTATTAAACATTCCTTATTTCCTGCAGAGTGAACCCTATGGCATGCTGAAAGATGTCCCCAACAAACTGGAAGGCAATGATCAGTTCGAAGGTTTCGGCATAGAAGTCATCGAAGAACTGGGCAAGAAACTGGGATTCTCCTACACTTTTCGCCTACAGGAGGATAATAAATATGGCAGCTTGGACAAAGATACCGGGCAATGGAATGGCATGATCCTAGAAATTATGGAGGGGGTAAGTCATGGTTCGTCAAACTCTATGCCAGTCCATGGCTATGTACAACACAAAATGATTTACTGGCATCGCAATTTTATTTTCCCTGGCCCCATTTATTCGCCATCAACTTACGTTGTGCATATAATCGCATTTTGGGTTTATCATTTCGTTCGTGAATAGCTGGAAGCGTGAGTGCATTTCCATGAATTCGTTGTGGTAAAACGTTTATCTCATTATATACATAGCAAACGACGGCATAAGGGAAAATCCTTATTAAATGGACATAAGCATCATGCACAACGTGACCATATCTAGGTGGAGCAAAAGGGAATATATCACTTCCTCCACACTTCAGAGAGGGGTTCTTTCTTTGATTTCGGTAATTTTAAGTCATTTGAGCAATGTCCGTTCTTCCGTCGGTCCGTGTGCTGGTTGCTGCGCACGATAACTCTCGAAAAGTTTAACCGATTGACTTCAAATTTGGTATGCGGTATTTTTTTCTACATCCCGCTAAGTTCGAAGATGGGTCATATTTGTCCAATCCTTCTAGAACTTCCCCCACAAAGGGTTAACATTTAGTGATATATTGATTCTTTAATAACATCTATACTACTTACTCGAATCTTCTGAAATTCCATACGTAGTATTAGTTTATAAGTCGCTAACGCATCAAGAAAAATGTGCGAACTTTCCATGCCCCTTTTGGTACCTCCCTTACAAATGGACCATTTTGGACCAAAGTTAACTGATTATAGCTTTAATATCAGTTTATACAAATACTTGAAATTTGGGCGTCATTAACACGTCCCTTTTTGTACCGCTCACACAAATAGACCATTTTGCAACAAAAATAATAGCTTATAACTTTAATACCAGTACATACTTTAAAGTTATTTAATTCAATTTATTATAATCAAATTTACGAATATTTTTTGGGATTGACGGTGAGAGAATTCTTAAGTCGGTTTACCAAATTTAACTTTCTTACTTGATTATCACTTCATCAAGGTCCTGGTGCAGTCAATACTCCCATTTACTCCCTTAACTCAGATAGTCTCTCAGAGAATTGTGGAGTGTAACTCGCCCATTCGAGGAACCTACAAGTAACACGCATCCAGACTCTAAACTATCTACAGCTTTTTTCAAGTGGAAATCTACACAAGCAACAAGGTCACTCCCAAAATCAAGTAAAAACTGTTTACGTGTTTACTCAGGAAGCTTTTAAAGAACTGAGAACTAAAGTTATTAGGTCCGTCGTAGTAAGAGATTTCGATTGGTTCAGGCTAGTAAAATCTATGGGTTTGCACTTTCACTCTGAAACTCTTTTGGATCCAAATCGGTCTATTGACCTTTCGCCCTCTTCACAGCAAACACGGCAATGTTGTATCATCAGCAGGTCAAAGTTCTACCTGAGCAGCAGTCCGTTAGAGTTCCTATGACGTGTCTAAGACTCCGTACATCCAGTCCTAGCTGTAGTTGGTATGACAGATGCCCTGCTTAGGTTACAGAGCCCTTGAGACCTGACAAGTTCGTCTTCGTCCAAACTACATATGCTTATGATGGTACAAATCGTGTTTGACCACAGTGTCGTCAGGTCACTGAAAGTAATGTGGCAACGAGAAACTATGAAATATTGTCGACTCTTGAACTATTAGGCAGAGCTATCAACGATTGAACATTGGCGGGGCCATCTTTTCTAGGATAAGATACAGCTTCAGAGGAAGCTATACGATCCAATGTCTAGAGTTTTTTTCCCACCCTATGCCATGACATAAATCTAGACGAGCGGTGTCAACAAAATTGTTATCTGTTGACCCTTTTCAGCATGGTCGATATGATAAATTCGCAAGTCGCAGCTGGTCAGTTCATATTAGCTGGTCTCTAGATCTCTTTGGTAAACCATATCATGATAAACGACCGCAACGCTCCTGGCTCTAAATATAATGGGCAAGAGTGAGATTATACAAACCGCGACTGACCACAATGACGGCAGATCACTAGTACAGTGCCAACGAGCCACTGCTGACTTTTGTCGAAAATGGGAAGATTAGACAGTGTTAACAATGATTCTACTTTGCCAATATCCCCTAAAAGGAAAAACAGCTTCTGAGCAAGCTGTAAGATCCATCGTCTAGAGATCCTCCCGCCCTATGACATAAATCTTGATTAGCGGTGTTAACAAAAATGCTGTTGAGCAGTATTTGCGCTTCAGGATCTGTCAATTAAAATCTATGTTGAGTTCAAGTCAGAGTGACGAGGAAATTGATAAAATTTTACGAATAGGTTCGGGGATTCTGAGCGGAGCGTAGAGACCATTTCATTTGTCTGCTGTTGAAGAGAGAAGCGCAAGGATCATATTTTGTCAGTGCAGAACGGAGCGAAGTTTCTTTCTGGAATTTTCACTTTGCCGGAATAGTAAGTTAATGAAAAAGTTAATCCACTCACCTCCATTCTGACAAATTTCACTGATTTCTTCCATAAAATCAGGACATCAAGATGCTTTGTTCCGACCAAAACTAATTTCGATGACGTTTAATATTTCATCAGCGAACAGAGAATTGAGGCCACAATCGCAAAATATCTTATAGACCACAAATTTATCCATGCCAACCATTAATGTTATCGTTAATTTTTTCATCCTCTGTTCGACAATTTCCGAACATAATTTTTGTATAGAATCGACTTTGGATCTCAATTTGGCAGATACATCTGTAAATCCTCTAATGTTAAGCTAGGTAAATTGTTTCTACGGAAATCTCGCAACTCTGGGGACATATTATGTGTTGCAACATCTATAAATCCCTCTGACCAACCATATATAAAAGGGAAATTAATATGATGTTACAAATCGTAACCGGCCACAGTGACGAGATGAGATCACTGACAACAAAGTAGCAACGAGTCAACTTTTGAAGTATTAGGGAGAGTGAACAACGATATAATTTTGTCAATGTCGTTCTTTTCCTAGAAGAAGCCGCTTCTGAGGAAGCTATCCCCCACCCTATATCATGACATAAATCTTGACCATCTGTTTTCTCTCCCATCTATCACAACGGTCAACCTCATCATCTGCGGGTCTGTCACTTCAATAAGCAATAGCTAGAGCTGGAATCTTGCTACTGGTGTGGAAGTAAGTCTTAGAACATAAGAAGATCTACGAAACAATATTCCGAAATTTGAAGCTAAAGTAGATATGATGGTGAAAAAATTTGTAAATGTTGTGACACTGCATAGATCAAAGGACTAAAGTTCAGACTAAAGTTCAGTTAACGCAAACTTTTAGTTTTGCATTTTAAACTATTAAAGATATCATATTGAAGATCTTTCGAAAATCAAGTAAAGGGGGGCAAAAAGATACAAATATGGATTCAATTTTAATAGATTTCGTAATCTTTGTGGTAAAATGGGTTTAAAAAGTCCGAAATATGTTATCCTGCCCCTGAGATAAAATTTAATAGATAATCGAAATAAGTATTATTTGCGGAAAAAAAGAAAACAGATTGGACTCAAATATAAAGGGTGGTTAAATTTTAAGGGCCGATGTTGATTTTGAATAAAACACAAATTATTTAGGAAATTATTGTCATTTCTTTTTATTATGATAATATTGGTATGGTTCAATTATGTATGGAACAAAATATTGGCGCCAGCGTCATAAGCCGCACCAAACGAACTGGGCGAGCATGCACAGGTGTTTTCACATCTCCTACAGACCCGGTTTGCTGAAATTTGCGCACAATTCTCCCGATTGTGGACACATTTGGTCGATTATGCTGATCAAAAAAACATCACGAAGTGCACGAAATGCATTTTGATTTGAACGCCCATTTTCGTAAAAGGCTTAAAAAACTGTACCGCGTTGCTCGATTGTGTGTCTTTCCATGGTTCAAATTGAGTAAGTTTGAAATTGCCGTTAGCTATGAAAAAGACCTGCAGCAAGCTATTCAATAAGGCTAAATCTACTGGGGTCGCTAATGATTGGGATGCCTATAAAGAGCAACTCAAGATCTATAAGAAGGAGCTTAGAAAGGCGCAACGACGCTTTTGGTATACCTTCTGTGGTGAAGTGGAAAGGTCTCCGACGCCGCTGGGCTGAGGAGCAGTCGCTCAATGTACTGCTCGACACACATTTCCCGGGGAACTCTGTAACAGAACCTGAGGATCAGCAGGACCAACAAGAGTGCGAGTGGACTGCGAGCGTCTCTAGCTTCTTGACTGAGAGATCCAGAATAAGCTGGGCTATTAATAGCTTTGAGCCCTTCAAGTCACCTGGACCAGATGGCATCACTCCAGCAGAAAATTTTAAAGTACATTATCCCCTGGCTGGAGAAAATTTATGTAGGCTGTATCAGGCTTTCATACGTCCCGAATCGATGGAGGGATACCAAAGTGGTATTCATACCTAAAGCGGGAATGATATCACACACTAGGCCAAAAGACCTAAGACCAATTAGCCTATCCTCATTCCTATTGAAAGGTCTGGAAAGACTTTTAGATCATTTCATTAGGGAAAACCTGGATACAAAACTCCTGTCGGGGAACCAACATGCTTACAATAAGGGCAAGTCTACAGAATCAGCCCTGCACGAACTTGTGAGCACTATCGAATCGTCCCTGCATTTCAAGGAATTCACCATGGTGGCATTTCTTGACATAGAAGGGGCTTTTAACAACATTCACTCAGATGCGGTAATTGCGGCACTCTCACATCTAAAAGTTAACACTAGTTTGATTAGACTAATTCAAAGTCTGCTCACCAGAAGACGCATAACAGCATGTCTAGGGTCCACAACTCTAACAAGGTTTGTAAACAGAGGGACCCCGCAAGGAGGAGTACTGTCTCCACTAATTTGGAACCTAGCGGTGAATGAAATCCTGCTAGATCTAGAACGTTGTGGCTGCAAGGTCGTGGCATATGCGGACGACGTGGCAATCGCAGTGAGTGGCAAATTCGTAAACGTCCTCAGAGACATCCTACAGGTGGCTCTGAACAAGTTGGCTAGATGGGCCAGAAGCAGCGGTTTGGGCGTTAACCCCAACAAGACAGAATTGGTTCTCTTTACTAGGATGAATAATGTCCCACATGTGGACCCTCCACCTCGGATAAATGGAACAGATCTAGTCTTTTCTGAAAGTGCAAAATTTTTAGGAATAATTCTAGATAGCAAATTGTTGTTTAGACTTAACATATTGGAACGTGTAAGGAAGGCCAACGTCGCCTTATATTCCTGCAAAAAGGCTGTAGGGTCGCGGTGGGGACTCTCCTAAAATCGTCCACTGGATATATATAGCAGTAGTTCGTCCAATACTGACAAACTAACCATCACCAACCTACTAACAAAGGTTCAGAGAACTACCTGCCTGAGCATAAGCGGAGCCTTAAGGACTACGGCGACCGAGTCTCTACAAGCCCTACTCCATATACTGCCGATTAATGTTGTGGCGAGAGAAGTTGCAACCAAAGCGGCAATAAGATGAAACTGCCTATCAATGTGGAAGTACAAGAACTATGGTCACATGAGGATATCAAAGGGTAGTGCTATGGTAAGCGATCGAGTGGACTATATACCAACTGTGTACACCTTCGAGAGAAATTGCATCACTATGATTCCCGGCAGAGATGAATGGGTCGGCAGAATACCAGGTACAAATTCTCTGGAGGCAACATCCCTAAATTCACAAACAGCCCTCGACTGCCGCAGATCTCTTAACGAGATGGCTGAGCAGTTTAATATACACCTCATATGGGTGCCTGGGCATAGGGATATCCCGGGGAACTGCAAAGCCGATGAACCTGCTAGGAAAGGGACGACATTACAAATTCTCGAAGAATTTGCATATATTGGTGCGCCACTATCCACGTGCAAGCTTTGGCTTAGGCAAGAGGCAATCAGGCAGTCCAACGAAAGATGGACAGAAATCGGCACCTGCGGGGTAGCTAGACAAATCTGGCCAAAATATCTCCTCGCACTAGAGAGGAAACGATTGTCTACGTTAGTACAGGTTCTGACGGGACACTGCTTGATCGGCGAACACGCCAAAAGATTGGGTATTGACTTCTGCCGAAGCTGTGGAGATGAGGAAGAAGTGGAGAGCATTGAGCACTTGCTTTGCGACTGTCCCGCTTTGAGTAAACGACGACTGGACATACTGGGGTCGGCCTTTTTAGGCAGCCTAACAGATCTTTCCAGTACTGATATTCGTACTATCGATAAATTTATATATCAAACAGGTTGGTTTCGATGAGGGGCATTTCAGCCCGTGGTAACACTAGGGACCTAAACTATGTGAGCTTGTAAAAAAATACGGCTGCCACCCTAACCTAAGGAAAGTTCACAGTCGGTCTAGGCCATCTATATCGGCCCAAATTTTTCAAAATAGTTTTTTCAGGAATAGCTAGGGGTATAATAAAACATAAAATGCACAATTGCAGCCGGATCACTATAAAAGACAGACTTCTAACACGTGAAGAAGTCAAATCGGAAGGTGCAGTTATATGGGAGCTATAACGAGTAACTTAGCCTGAGCTTTGATTTTCAATGTGCTTTTTTTACAGATCACGCGTGACAAACTGCTCTGTCATTATTGTTTAGTATCGTTTGGCAAGTCATGGTGGCAAGACTCAAGCCACAACAACATCTCCAAATTGGCTCTGGAAAAACTCAATGAAAATCCGGTGTTTTATCATGAAATTTTGTTCATTGATGAAGCACATTTCTGGTCAATGGATACGTTAATAAACAACATAGCCGTATTTGGGCTGATGAGTGACCCGAAGAGTACCAAGAGCTACCAATACATCCATTATAAACAACGGTATGGTGTGGTATATGGGCAGGTGGAATCATTGGTCCATATATCTTCAAAACTGAGGAAAATCAGAATGTTACCGTCTATGGTAACATCGCACCATGTTAACGGACTATGTGCTTCCTGAAATTCAAGCGTATGGGCTCGGTGAGCTCTGGTTTCAATAAGACGACGCTACGAGAAATACAGCGCGTGAAACAATGGCCTTGTTGAGAAATCCATTTGGTGAAAACCTAAATTCACGTTTTGCTACGATAAATTGGACATGATTGGACATGCGATACATGACAGCCCAATCGATATTGTGGAATCATTCTGCTACATAGGACGCACGATAACAACCAAAGGTTGCACTGCTGAAGACATCAGATGCCGAATCAACAAAGGTCGAGCCGCATTCAGTTCCCTTGAGAAGATATGGCGATCAACATATATATCACGAAATACAAAACTGAAAATATTTAATGCCAGCATCAAGTCGATGCGAAACGTGGAACGCTTCAAACAAAGTATTCAGGCCCTTTAAGCATTCATCAATCGATGCTTAAGAAAAATAATGTGTGTATTTTGGCCGAATACAACTAACAACGAATATCTATGGACAGCCACGCGGCAAAAACTAATAGTATTATCGCATCTGTCATGACGGGTCACTGTGTGGACGGCACGGAGAGACATTGACGGTCTTGCATAATGACTTTTGTGGAAGCTGTGGTGACGAAGAGGAGGAGGGATCAATAGAAAACCTTCTGTGTCTGTTCCTCGTTCTCTCAGGCTCACATTTCTTTGGGGAGTTAGCTAAATTGGCTGATGTTGGAATCCACCGACTTTTGAGCTTTTTAAAATGATCAAGTTGATAGGGGATAATTTATGTTTTCTCTTACGTCCCAGGGGTAACACAGTTGACTGTATAGTCTAAATGAGTCTGTTATACAGTATCTACGCCTAACCTAACCTAGGACTCCAATAACATAAATCCATCCATTTATTCATAACGTTGTGATTAAGAGACGTATTTCAGATACCTTAGGGGCAACTGACCTCCCTAGATTTGTCTGTTCTGCTTTCTCTGTGGTAGATTACCGTTAATGTTATTGTCTATGTAGACGACGTAATAACAGCGGTTAGGGAGATGCTTCCGAGTACTCTTAGAGACATTGTTCAACTGACCTTCACGCAACCACAAGATGGGCTTCTGATAATGGTATTAGTGTTAATCCGACAAAGGCAGAAGTAGTTCTGCTTTCTCTGGAGAAGAGAGGTGTTAAGGTTATTGTATGTAGATGACATGGCAACAGTGGTTAGGGAGAAGCTCTTAAAGAAGAACTCAGAAGAAGAAGAAAGAACTCTTAAAGAAATCGTGCAACAGACCCTTCATACAACCACAAGATGGGCTTCTGATAATGGTCTTGGTGTTAGGCCGACTATGACAGAACTAGTTCCTTTCAGCAGGAGAGCAAGGCAATATTCCGCAGCTACTGCTGTAGGGTTTTCCAAAAAGAGGTGTTATTTTGAATCACCCGGTATTTCGGTAGCTGTCACTTTTGAAGACATTTGACAAGTAGAAACTACACCATTACTAACCAGTAAGGAAAGGCAGAAAGTCGGGCGGGCCGACTATATAATACCCTACACCTCCCTAACAATGCGATAAGGGTCATTGCCATAATTATTTGGAATAATTGGAAAATGGGTAGAAACATATTATCTAATTCTGAAACGATAATCGCTAAATTAAGCAATATTCGTTCCTAAATTGAGAAACATCTTTCTGGAAAATTTTAATGATTGGAAGTAAAATACAACTTCTATAGCGGTTTGGTACCAAATCAGGAGGAACATATATATGGAGCTTTAATATAAATCTGAACCGATCTTCTCTGAATACTTATTCATGTAAAAAGACCTCCTTCTGTCGAATTTCGTACTGATCGGATATAAAATACAGTCTCTACAGCGCTTACATGTCAAATCGGGGGTAACATATATATGGGAGCTATATCTAAATCTGAACCGATTTTCTCCGAATTTGGCATTTCGCACTGATCGGATATAAAATACAGTTTTTACAGCGCTCACATGTCAAATCGGGGGTAACGTATATATGGGGGCTATATCTAAATCTGAACCGATTTCTTCCAAATTTAAAAGTGTTCATTCATATAATAGAAAACCTCTTTCTATGGGGGCTATATCTAAATCCAAACCGATTTTCTCCGAATTTGGCAGTATTCCTTCATGTAATAAGAAATCTCTTTCTGCCGAATTTCGCAATGATCGGATATAAAATACAGTTTTTACAGCGCTTACATGTCAAATCGAGGGTAACATATATATGGGGGCTATATCTAAATCTGAACGGATTTTCTCCGAATTTACCAGTATTCCTTCATGTAATAAGAAACGTCTCTTTGCCGAATTTCGCACTGATCGGATATAAAATAACATTTTTACAGCGCTTACATGTCAAATCGGGGGTAACGATTTCTTCCACATTTAACAGTGTTCGTCCATATAAGAAGAAACGTCTTTCTGCCGAATTTCATACTGATCGGACATAAAATAAAGTTTTTACAGCGCTTACATGTCAAATCGGGGCTAACATATATATGGGGGCTATATCTAAATCTGAACCGATTTTAACCAAATTCAATAGGGATCGTCCTTGGGCCAAAAAAAGATATGTGTAAAGTTTCGTCGAGATCGGACCATAATTGCGACCTGTACTTTGATTACAAGAATACATGCACAGGCGGACAGACGGACATAGCTAAATCAACTCAGAAAGTGATTCTAAGTCGATCGGTATAAAAAACGATGGGTCTATTCTTTGTTTTACAAACAAATGCACAAAGTTATAATACCCTGTACCACAGTGTGGTGTAGGGTATAAAAATGGATACACGATCATCGAACGACACAAAACGATCGAACGAAAAAACGATACGAACGATACAAAATCGTCTTGACTGATGAGGCCCATTTGCACCTCGGTGGCTACGACAACAAACAAAAATGTCGCATCTGGGGCTCGGAATACCCAAGAGTTATTGTTGAGAAGCATCTCCATCCTCAACGTGTGACTGTTTGGTGCGGGTATGGCCCGGCGGGGTCATTGGACCTTACTTTTTCGAAAATGAGGTTGGATCAACAGTTACGGTGAATGGATTGCGCTATCGAGAGATGTTTAATGATTTTTTATGGTCGGATTTGGACGGTATTGATCTGGACAACGTTTACTTTCAACAAGACAGCGCTACGTGCCACACAAGCAACGAAATTGTTCTGTTACGGGAAAGTTTCCGGAACGTGTTACCTCTCGAAGAGGTGATCACAATTGGCCACCGAGATCTTGTGATTTAACACCTTGCGACTTCTTACTTTGGGGCCACGTGAAAGATAAGGTCTACGCCAATAGCCCAGCTTCTATCGAGGACATAGGGCAGTCACTTTGCGATTTGGTTATGGAAAATTTCATGAAAAGTATATGGTCCTGTAATCGTGGTCATGGTGGCCATTAGGCTGATGTTGTTTTTCATTATTAAGGACATACCTTCCTCTTTATTATGAAATAAACATCCGATCAATTATCTCAAAAAATGGAATTTTTCTTTGAATACCAAAATAACACCTCTTGTTGGAAAATCCTATATTAGACCTAGACCTGGTAGTGGTAGAGAAATGGCTGCGGATAATTTCATTCTATATACAATGTTTGATCTTCCAATTAGTAATACAATAATGAATTTTGACTAGAAGTACCTAACTGAACAGTTCAATAATCTGCTGATTTAGGTGCCGGTCAACAGGGAGATTCCAGGGAAATATAAAGATTCATCACATTGGAAATGGAATATACGCTAACCTTATTTGTCTGTTCTGTTGTAAGCCACCAATCCGAGATGTAGAAAATATTTAAATTTGGAATTGCCCATATGCAGCGCCGTAGTAACGTCTACCCCATTCCAGGTTCGTTTAGAATCCTCCGCTTCGTTGCATCTTTGTGGCAAACAATTCTTTTATGCAAATCAAAGTTGGTAGTAAATTCGCATTCGTTTTTTTTCATATTTCATATTTGAGTCAATGCAAAAATTATTAGAATGGACGTCGTCAGCGAATATTTCTCTAGGAATGGGAGGAAAATCCATTTATTCCATTGCAGGCGAAACGAAAGTACAGTCATCTAATGGATACCATGGATATTATTCCCTCCGCACACATCCGTTTATGCATCTACAAACGATTATTCATCGTCTCCACTCCCTCGCTGGCATTCCATAGAAACAATTTAAATACGTACATTCGGTTTCGTTTAGATTTTCAATGGGATAAGCACAGATAAGGAGCAGTGGTTAGCGAATGGTTGCCATGGAGATTTATTGTCTGCACTTAGATGCTGTAGCCCGGAATGATGATGAATTTTTATGCAAAATTATAATATTATATACAAATAAACCATTATAGTAATTGTGATTGGGGAGGGGTGGATAAATTGCACTCTGAAGCGATTTGCATTATTATTTCAGAGAATACAAAGTTTGGGGGATTGCTGTTTAATGCATTTGTGTGTTTAAAGTTTTAGTAGTTTAAATTGTCGTTCAAATGGAAATAATATGCAGCTTTACCAAATTTAACAAGTAAACTTTTGAAAGTTAAAGTAAATAACAGTTGAAATGTTTGGTGTATGTGAATTTGAAAAGGAAATTTGAGATTATTTTCTCTAGAGAATTTAAATTATTTTTAAATACCCTTCAGGTTTCTGCTGTCACCAAGTACTTTAGGCATCCACCACATACATATTTTAACAAGCATTTCCATTTACAAGTGAAGGTAACTTTTTCGCACCTTCTCCGTGTTAATCCTTTTGCTTCCATCTACACGTACACTTCTACCGACGTTGGCTATTTTCACCCCTTCGTTTCTCATCTGAGCGAAGACTTTTAGTCAAATTACCTGTTGACCTATAGCCTTGAGTGTATTAAGTCATTAAGAACGTATCCTTTATCGCTGTCCCCTTCACCTGTTTCGTCGTTCATAGTAAGATATTCAAGTTCATAACCTTAGCAAAAGAATAAAATAGTAATTTAAAATTGGTATTCCACCACCAAGCCGTCAAGGTAATCACAGTACACAGTGGATGGAAATCGTGTTCTCAGAGAAGTTATATAATTAATGAAATGTAGAAAATATTTTGAATTAAAACAAAGGGACAAAACGTATGTGATTTCCAAATGGTTATTGTAATGCAACTAGGGGATTATCATGGTGGGATAATTACGAAAAAAGTAACAATAAATCTTGATTTCGTTAATCATACAGTAAATTAAAATAAAACTGCATTAACGACTTCTAAAGCCAACTACACCACCCTATCGAAGCAGAATAATTAGAAATATGTGTGGTCAAGATTTATCAATATGGTTTTTCCAATGACAACGATCTATCAAAAAAATCATTTAATAGCGCTTAGATTATAAATCGGGATATAAGTATATACCGGGGCTATATCTAAATCAGAAGTTTCAAATATGGCAACGTCCTCTTATTTTCTAAATTTTATAAAGATCTGTTCAAAAAATGCGGATTACATAGCATTAGATGCAAAATCGGGATATAGTTATAACGGGTGATGTAAGTAGAGATACTTTTTTCAATAGCCTTTTTTTTGACAGATCACGTGTGAGTCGTGTCATGCTGTCATGTTAGTTTTGTTAAGTATTGTGTGGCATTTCATCATGGAAAGCCTTACGCCTGAACAACGATTACAAATTATTCAGTTTTATTATCAAAATAATCGTTCGCCAATTGCGCTATGTCCATTTTTTTTTTAATCCAAAAAAAAACACTTTCCTGTCGACCCACGACCTTGATATTTATGAGCAAAATTTTAGCTCTCATTAAGAGCTATCTTTTTGCCGTTGATCGACTCCCGATCCGACCTACCGGAATCATTTTTTCAAACATGATGCCGGTGAGAACGTAACCGTCAATGGCGACCGTTATCGTGCCATGATAACCGACTATTTGATGCCTGAATTTGAAGCTCGTGATCTCGGCGACATTTGGTTTCAACAAGACGGCGCCACTTCCCACACATCGCATTAATCAATGGATTTTTTGAGAGAACACTTCGGGGAGCATATAATTTCACGTTTTGGGCCGGTCGATTGGCACCAAAATCGTGTGATATCACACCGCTAGACTTTTTCCTGTGGGGATATGTAAAGTTTAAAGTTTATGCGGACAAACCCGCTTCAATTCAGGTCTTGTAGCAAAACATCACGCGTGTCATTCGCCAGTTACCAGTCTAAATGCTCGAACGAGTCATCGAAAATTGGACTCAACGGATGGACCAACTGAGACGGCCAACATTTGATAGACATAATCTTCAAAAAATAAATGCCAAAAAATGTTCTTTAAAATGATAATAAACATTCCCCATTCAATGTGAATTTTCTGTGCTTTTTTCTTTAAAAATGGATCACGCTATATACGAGTATATCGGGATAAATTTAAACCTGACCCGATATTCTTAAAATTCGTCATGTGACGTTCTTGGTTCAAGAGACTGATGAAAAAGTGCGAAATGCCCTAATGTACATTAGGGCGGATCAGAAAAAAATATCGCGGTTGTCCGCATCTTACATGAAAGTTGTTTTGTTTATCCTCAAAAGATTTCGCTATATCTTAAACCGCCTATGAGCTAGAGCGATATGACATAACCTCTAAAATTCATATTTTTCTTGCAAAAATCGGACATCTTAGAATAACATCTTGGATTTGCCAACATCTGTACAGGATGAGGCTAATAACTGGACCAAATCAAAATAAAAAGAGTGCGAGTGGACTGCGAGCGTAGACTAAGAGATCCAGAATAAGCTGGCTAAACCCTTCAAGTCACCTGGACCAGACGGCATCACTCCAGCAGAAATGCAGAAAATGTTAAAGTACATTATCCCCTGCATGGAGAAAATTGATGTAGGCTGTATCAGGTTTTCACCTGGATACAAAACTCCTGTCGGGGAACCAACAAGCTTTCAATAAGGGGAAGTCTACACAATCAGCCCTGCACGAACTTGTGAGCACTATCTAATCATCCCTGCATTTCATGGAATTCACAATGGTGGCATTTCTTGACATAGAATGAGCTTTTGAAACCTAGCGGTGAATGAAATCCTGCTAGATCTAGAACGTTGTGGCTGCAAGGTCGTGGCATATGCGGACGACGTACTGTGGTTCAGAATTGAATTTTACTGGCCAAAAGTAATTTTTTGTGTTGTTGTTATTTATTGTTGGTCTGTGCTTTTGTTATTCAGTCAGAATTTATTTGGTTTGAGACCATATGTTCCATTTACTTTCTGTCTTTTCCAAGAAAGTAATAGAAACAAATACAAAAATTGGTAGAGAGTTTTAATTGCTTGGTAGAATTGACTGCAGTTTCGATAGACACCACTCTATCATCTTCAGAATTCAGTAGCAATAGTGTATGTCTTTAACTTAAATCAGCTGAAATACTTGAGGAAGCAGTAAATTGAATTTAACAAGAACTGCTAACCAAACCCGTATTTTGCCGAACTAAGTCAACATACTAAAACTCTCATACCAATACATTTTTGTTTTTTGCTTGGGTTCGCATCGCGAACCACGAAAACAAATGTAGTTTTGTCATCGCCGATTTCTAAAATGTTAATGCCATTCAATAGCAAACATATTGAGACTAGGGTAGCCAAAAAACTAGATCAAAATATTTTTTATTGTGGGCGTGGTTTGCTGCTGAAAACAAATATTTTATGTAATTTTGAAAAAAAAAAATAATTTTTGTATATTTTTGTAGAAGGAAATTGTCATTTCTCGCAAACTATTATCGCTAGAGGGTTCATTTTTTTGTTACGTAGGTAGGACTTACTCTTTAAGAAATTGCCAAAAGTGTTACTGTACTGTTAACACGTGGTTTGTTATAACATATTTCCACAAATTGGCATTTTAGTGGAATTAAATTTTTTTGGATCAAGAGACTTCAAGAAGTTTTTGGTACTAGGAGAAAGATGTCCTTTTTAAGAATATATACACTTTTGTACCTGGCCCTACTAGCCTGTAGAACACTTTTTTAATTTTAATGAAATTACTCGGGAAAAAAATTTTTGTTCTTTTTATTTTACCTGTTCATATGACTATGTTGAAAGTACACCAAGCCAAGTTGTGTGTGTTTTATGATATTTGTGTTTACCATATTTGTGACAGGGTTAACCCTTCTTTTAGTTTTTTGGATCGATTTTTATTTTACCTATGTTTATGCTACTTCTGAACAGAGCATGACACTATACATGTAAGAAAAGGATAAAATCCAGTGGTATTCGAATACAAACAGAAACAATCAAATTTTAGAATATTAAAAATGGAGAACTTCAGCTATAAAGAATTATCCGAAGAGTATTTTAGAAACAAAAAGAAGGAAGATGTTTTAAGTTACGTTAAAAGCAAAGTAAATTCCTCAAACATCGAAATAAAATTGGAACTGCAAAATAAAGTAAATATTTTCATCAACAACTTAACTAAGCACTACAAACAATTTGGATGGAATAAACATAAATTTTATAAGACCTTTGCAATATGGTTAGAGGGCGAACTTAGTGTCTAAGTATCTTCAGAAAGTAAAAATTAAAACAATTGTGGGAGACCTCCAAAATCACTCGGCAACTGTAGCGATAGATCTAAAAGGCGGATACTTAAGGATATCAATGAAGAAATCGTATGTGAAACTATTGCAGAAAGCTTGTCACATCAATTTCTATCACAAAAACAACGCACAAAAGCCAAAATTGTTGAAAAACTTTCAAACGCTAGTCCTCTGAGAACAAAACGGATTATTAAGAGTATTCCAACTCCAAGCGAAGAAAAACAGTTCTCAAATGATTTTTGGATTTGAAGTTAACAAAATACCAATATACACAGCTCAGATTGCGTGCGATTGAAAAAGGCTCAAATCTGTATCCATCATATCATCATATACTTGCTTCTAAAAATGACTGTTTGCCACCAACGGACATTATTAAAATCACATCGAGTTCGGCAGAGGTAAAACTTCAAGACCTACTTAATCATACAGCTCAACGCTTGCTACAATCATTTAAAGGAAATATGGGAACTGCAAGTTCACTCTATTTTGTAAATTGGGATGTGATGGTTCTTCTGGACAAAAACAATACAAGCAATCTGTATGTGAAAATACTTCAGACGCGGATATGTTCATGCTATCATTTGTGCCATTGCGATTGATAAAGAATTTGGAAGACTCGGAACCTTCGACCCGTACGATGCAGACAAAGGATATTTGGGAAAATTAAACACTTCTAGGAAATACTGCAGGCCAATAAAATTTTAATTTAAAAAAGAAACTCATGATACCATTAAAAAAGAAGTCAATGATATAAGAACCCAAATTACAAGACTGCAGCCATTAGAAGTAGAAATTGCAGGCGAGACAATTGAATTTAACTACCAATTAGTGCTAACAATGATGGATGGAAAAGTTGGTCAGGCTTTGACTGACACAAAGTCTTCATCCAGCTGCATTATATGTCAATCTACATCAAGCAAATTAAACCAAGTCCCGCAAAAATCAGTAGATAATACTGATGTATATGAATTTGGATTATCGCCACTACATATAAGAATACGGTTTATGGAACACATACTTAAAATCAGTTATAATTTGGATTTTGGACCTACAGGATCAATAAGAAACAATGACACCAACAAGGATTTAAGAAATTTAAAAAAGAAACATGTTCAAGATGAGCCAAAACAAGGATCAGGCAATAGCAATGATGGGAATACAGCATGAAAGCTATTTTCTCTGAAATATCTGTTGTTGATATAATCTCATTTCAAGATTTAAAACAATTATCGATGTACTTGCGTGCCATAAACAAATTTATGCTAAACCAGTAAGAAAAGGCAGAAAGTCGGGCGGGCCGACTATATAATACCCTACACCTCCCTAACAATGCGATAAGGGCCAATGCGATAATAAGTTGGAATAATTTGTAAATGGGTAGCAACATATTATCTAATTCTGAACCGATAATCGCTAAATTTAACAATATTCGTTCCTAAATTGAGAAACATCTTTCTGGAAAATTTTAATGATCGGAAGTAAAGTACAACTTCTATAGCGCTTTGGTACCAAATCAGGAGGAACATAAATATGGAGGTTATATATAAAACTGAACCGATTTTCCCTGAATACGCATTCATGTAAACAGACCTCTTTCTGTCGAATTTCGTACTGATCGGATATAAAATACAGTCACTACTGCGCTTACATGTCAAATAGGGGGTAACATATATATGGGGGCTATATCTTAATATAAACCGATTCTCTTCGAATTTGGCAGTATTCCTTCGAGTAATAAGAAACCTCTTTCTGCCGAATTTCGCACTGATCGGATATAAAATACAGTTTCTACAGCGATTACATGTCAAATCGTAGGAAACATATGTATATATGGGGGCCATATCTAAATCTTAACCGATTTTATCCGAATTTGGCATTATTCCTTCATGTAGCAAAAAACCTCTTTTTGCCGAATTTCGAACTGATCGGATATAAAATAACATTTTTACAGGGCTTACATGTCAAATCGGCGCTAACTTATATATGGGGGCTATATCTAAATCTGAACCGATTTCTTCCAAATTTAAAAGTGTTCATTCATATAATAGGAAACCTCTTTCTGCGAAATTTTATACTGATCGGATATAAAATACAGTTTTTACAGCCCTTACTTGTCAAATCGGGGGTTACATATATATGGGGGCTATATCTAAATCTGAACCGATTTTCTCCGAATTTAGCAGTATTCCATCATGTAATAAGAAACCTCTTTCTGCCGAATTTCATACTGATCGGATATAAAATAAAGTTTTTACAGCGCTTACATGTCAAACCGGGGCTAACATATATATGGGGGCTATATCTAAATCTGAACCGATTTTAACCAAAATCAATAGGGATCGTCATTGGGCCAAGAAAAAGATATGTGTAAAGTTTCGTCGACATCGGACTATAATTGCAACCTGTACTTTGATTACAAGAATACATGCACAGTCAGACAGACAGACGGACATAGCTAAATCAACTCAGAAAGTGATTCTAAGTCGATCGGTATAATAAACGATGGGTCTATTTCTTCTCTTTTTGGGTGTTACAAACAAATGCACAAAGTTATAATACCCTGTACCACAGTGTGGTGTAGGGTATAAACATTTTATGAAATATTCATGGAGAAATATGTCTGCAACAGTTCACAAAATTCTTTATCATGGAGGAGATGTCATTCAGCATCATTTGGTACCAATCGGAGATCTATCAGAGAAAGCCCAGGAAAAAAATAAATAAGGATTACAGGTTTTTTTGAGAGCACAATACCAGAAAAATATCTCGAAATTGTACAAATGAAGATCTAGATCTATTTAATATTTTGTTGGCAACGTCAGATCCCCTCATCTCCAGCATTCGAAATCAATGGTAAAACATCGGGACTTGGGTGAATATGCAAGAGGGCTGCTAGAGGACAGAAATAATACGGAACAAAATATATAATTTAGTTGTTATTGTTGTTTTTAATATTCGACCTTTCTGTTTATTAACTTGTTGGACTTTTTTATTAATTGAGCTCGAGGTCAAAGGGATTTGTTTATTAAATTTTATTTATTTTTTTTTTTCAATATTTCGATCCTTGATCGAACGAATAAAAATTATAATTTACTGTTTTTGTTATATATATAATTAAAAAATAAGTGCTTTCCCTTAATGTGGTTCAAATACAAAATATAAAAAAAGTTTGCTATGCAAGGTGTTTTTTTACACAACGAGGAAATTTTTTCGTCGATTTTTTTTTTTTTAATCTACGTATGACATTCTTTTAATAAATAAAGAAGATGAAAACAAAACAAAACCCCACATTTCCATGCTAAAAATTAAAAAATGTAAAAGTTCAACTTTGACCTTGAATTCCTCAATAACTGCTGTCCCAATTTTACTGAAATAAAAACTGGCGAAAAGCTTAAGGTGTTACCTGTCAAACAAAAAAAGTTACTAAACTATTTCAATCGGTTCCAAAGTTACAGAGTTTTGGCGAGTAAAAAAAGATTCCGAACCACTGTGCGACGTGGCAATCGCAGTAAGTGGCAAATTTGAAAACTTCCTCAGAGACATCCTACAGGTGGCTCAGAACAAGTTGGCTAGATGAGCCAGAAATAGCGGTTTGGGAGTTAATCCAAACAAGACAGAAGTGATTTTCTTTACTAGGATAAAAAATGTCTCACATGTAGACCATCCACCTCGGATAAATGAAACAGATCTAGTCTTTTCTGAAAGTGCACAATTTTTTGGAATAATTCTAAATAGGAAAATCTACATCTATATATATATATATATATATATATATATATAAATGGAAAATTTTTTGTATGTATGTATGTGTTTTATAGTCGCTTTAACCACTGCACCGATAATAAAATGTTTTCTTTTGTTTGATAGCTATTTGGTCTGAGAAGGTTTTGGAAATAAAATGTTTGCAAGAAGTGGGCGTGACAAATCGCCCGCTTGACCGCTGAGGCTCCTGTTAGAGCTAGAGAGCTGACATTTTGCATACACAAAGACAGGATTGTTGTATAAACCAAGTGCTACTCACTTAATCATTTTTCGGCCTGTGGTCAGTTCTAGCGCTGTCAAAAACTTAAGTTTTGCTTTTGTTCTTTCAGAAGCCTCTTATCAAATACAAAATTAAAACTTTGCATATATATGAAGTACTATTAACGGCAAATATATGCGCGTAAAATAAATTTTAGTTCTCTGAAAGTGGTCAATGTAGCATTGACCAAAACAATTTTCATTATTTCACTGATTTTAAAAATTCCTTAAGAGAAGGATACACAAATGTATATGTGCACACTGATATCAATGGAGATGCGAAAACAATATTTCGATGTCCAGTCTGAAGTCAAACCGGACATAAAACGGCGTTTTAAAATTTTTAAAGCCTTTTCAAAATATATCGCTCGCCAATTACTGTAACATAGCTAATATAGGCAATTCGCTCAATTCTCAGACTGTGGTCAGTTTAGCGATGCTCACGGGGGAAGGATTCGTCACAGAAATTTGTAATTTACAGTGACAGAGAGTCAAGAGAGAAGACGTTTGGTATAATGTTTCAATGTTAATTCAATTTTATTGACTGGTTCCGGGGTTACAATGTGTCCTTAACCTAATTTAACACTATCGTAATATTAAATGCGGCCGTCTGAAGTCGTCGCGCGAGTATCTGGGCTTATATCCTGACGGTAGCGATTCTCCCTTCGAGGAGACCTGGTACAGTCCTCCCAAGGTGCTTCTGACGCCGTCTTCGTGGGACCTGACTCGGTACTCCCGACTTCTACCGTACTATTTTCGGAGAGACCGAGGACGGTACTCTCAGTACCCTATAGGTGATTGCGGCGGTGAGACCTGGGACAGTACTTCGTGGTGGAACCGGCCTACGTGGTACAGACCGGGTAGCGGTGCTGACGCGTCACTTCTCCGGACCCTCGATTGGACAGACCGGAAGACGACTGGGACCTGAACCAGTACGCTGAGTACACGCTTGGGCAGACCTGGAAACGTCAGAGACCTGCGGCAGTACTCTGGGCACGCGATTGGGCAAACCTGAAAACGTCAGAGACCTGCGGCAGTACTCTGGGCACGCGTTTGGACAACCCTGGAAACGTCAGAGACCTGCGGCAGTACTCTGGGCACGCGATTGGGCAGACCGGGAAACGTCAGAGACCTGCGGAAGTACTCTGGGCACACGATTGGGCAGACCTGGAAACGTCAGAGACCTGCGGCAGCACTCTGGGCACGCGATTGGGCAGACCGGGAAACGTCAGAGACCTGCGGCAGTACTCTGGGCACGCGATTGGGCAGACCTGGAAACGTCAGAGACCTGCGGCAGTACTCTGGGCACGCGATTGGGCAGACCTGGAAACGTCAGAGACCTGCGGCAGTACTCTGGGCACACGATTGGGCAGACCTGGAAACGTCAGAGACCTGCGGCAGCACTCTGGGCACGCGATTGGGCAGACCGGGAAACGTCAGAGACCTGCGGCAGTACTCTGGGCACGCGATTGGGCAGACCTGGAAACGTCAGAGACCTGCGGCAGTACTCTGGGCACGCGATTGGGCAGACCTGGAAACGTCAGAGACCTGCGGCAGCACTCTGGGCACGCGATTGGGCAGACCTGGAAACGTCAGAGACCTGCGGCAGCACTCTGGGCACGCGATTGGGCAGACCGGCAAACGTCAGAGACCTGCGGCAGCACTCTGGGCACGCGATTGGGCAGACCTGGAAACGTCAGAGACCTGCGGCAGTACTCTGGGCACGCGATTGGGCAGACCTGGAAACGTCAGAGACCTGCAGCAGTACTCTGGGCACGCGATTGGGCAGACCTGGAAACGTCAGAGACCTGCGGCAGTACTCTGGGCACGCGGTTGGACAGATCAGGAAATGCCAGAGACCTGCGACAGTACTCCGGGCACGCGGTTGGACAGATCAGGAAATGCCAGAGACCTGCGACAGTACTCCGGGCATGCGACAGGACACAAGGGTGACGGCACGGACCTACGTATTTCCTTTTGCCTAGTTAGTCTCCCCACTTACACTCTACTCACCTGCTACCTTTCGTTGACGCGTACTTATGTTCACTGGCTGACCGACTGACCTCGATTTGTAGTCACGTGCCCCTTTTATAGCCAGCCTCCACCAGCATCACATGCCAATATCGCTGTCGAACCTCCAGACATCCATCATGCCATAAGTGCTGCTATTTGCCCGCACCCAACATTGTTTGTTTGTTCGTTCACTTTGTTTTCGAACTATTTACATTGTTTTCGAACTAATTGTTTGTTGACGAACATTGCTGCTTTCCCGTTGCTTTGAATATCCAACACGTGCGCCTGTCTGGCTTTGTTATTGTTTCCCCTTATCTTGTTGGCTCGTCTGCATATAAGCAACACGTGCATCTGCCTGTTGTTGTTATTGTCGCACGCATAGCCACTTACCACAATATGCATTCATTCGTTTGCTTATCACACATGTGTCTCTCTGTTGTTGTTGTTCCTGTCTGCTTGGTTGGTTGGCTCGCGACCTAACGGGCCAACGCAAAACCATCAAAACAAGTATGAGGGCGGGAAAGCCCAGGCGGGAAATAGACAGACGAGGGAGACAACATAATTATGGGTAATCCAATTTATTACAAAATATATTATAATAACATATTATAATATTCGACTATTCTATACCAATTCATTATTATAACTTATAACTAGGTGTGACCGAAAACGAATTCAAGACTTTCGTCATCACACTACCCCCTCCCCTTCCGAGAATTAGTGTCTCTATTTTAAAGGCATCACGATGATCTGACCACGACGTCCTATCAAAATCCGGAACCTCCGTCCTGCGACCACGACTACCTTCTTGTATTGATAGGTCGGTCTATGTGCTTTTACGGCGTTACGGATCATCGGCATTAACTCCTCCTTCACCCGATCAGGTAGTTCCTCCCGACATTGGAACTGTAGCTCCTGGCGGCTGGTTGACGTTTCTGAGACCACCACTACAGAATTGAGCCGGGCGACGCGCTCTGTCTGTGGAGGTGCCATCTCCCTGGTTGCTGCTAGGCGGATATTGCGCCGTGGAGTCACAGCTTCCGACTCCGACGAGGAGGTCGCGTACCGCGGGGAAGTTTGCAGGTGGATGTTCCGTCCCGGGGTAGGTGGCAGTTCGTCTAGCGAATCGTCCGAGTTGTCGAAAAACGACACCGTTGGCGACGGGGTGGCAGGGTTGCTTGCTAGGCGCCTTCTCCGAGGCGGGGTACATGGCGCTTCGTCGTCGGACGACAACACGATTATTTCGACCGGTGTCGCCGGCGCACTCCTCCTGCTCCCGGACCCCTGGGCTTGTCGAATCATCTCGTCGCTCAGTCGTATCAGTGACACGGAACACGGTTTCAGGTTGACGTGCGGGTTCTCTTGTCGGATTCGCCATTGTTCCTCCAAGAAGGCCTTGGTGAACACAGGTGATGACTGGTTTGGCATTTTGAGTTATCTAGTGACGAGAGACAAAGAAAAGAAAGACATATATTAGTTCATCGGTTTGACACAATGGAGTTAAACAGTGTTCTCGTCGGTCCATGGCTTCAGTTCGCTTAAGTGCGCTGAACGAATTTCCGACGAATCCCGCTTACGCAAACGCGCGATTACCGGGGAGACGAAATCCAGCACCTCGTACGGTCCGTCGAACTTTGGCGCCAGTTTCGCGGCAAAATTGTCCACCGCTTTCGAGAGGGGGTGCTGCTTGACCAATACGGAGTCCCCCACTTCCGGTTTCCACGGACGTCTCCTCAGGTTGTAATGTCTCCGCTGATCCTCGGCTGCTCGCCCCAAGTGGTGCCTGACAACCCTGAACACTTCTTGCAGGGCCGTAGCGTTTTCCTCGGGAGACTTCGGTACCCTTCCAGTTCCTGAGGTTACCTCGTCATACAGCGCATTGGGAAGTCGCGGCTCCCTGCCCTGGATCAAATAAGCAGGGCTGTACCCGGTGGATTCGGATCTGGCGGTATTGATGGCCAATGTCACCTCCGGCAGATAATCATCCCATTTGTTATGGCTATTCTTACAGATCTGAGCTATCATGGTTTTGATGGTCCGATTCGCGCGCTCCGTCGGGTTCTCTTGCGGACAACAAGGCGCCGTATACTGGTGATGGACACCGATCTCCGCCAGATACCGTTTCAACAGTTTACTCGTGAACTGACTGCCGTTGTCGGTAATTAGAAGTTTAGGCGTTCCGAACCGGGCCAGTATTCTCTCTCGGAATGCCTTGACGACCCCTTCTGCCGTGGCTTTTCGGAGGGGTATCAACTCCACCCACTTAGAAAACCGGTCCACCAGTACCAACAGCATCGCATTTCCATGCTTGCTCCTCGGCAATGGCCCGACAAAGTCCGCACACACTGTGGCCCACGGCTCCTCTGGCACTGTTACCAACATCTCTCCGGCGGCCGCGTTCTGGTTAGGTTTATAGCGCTGGCAGGACTCACAGCTGCGCACGAACCTCGTAACGTCCCGAGTCATCCCCGGCCAGTAGTACCGATTGCAAACCCTGTTTAAGGTTTTCCGGACGCCCAGGTGACCGGCTGCCGGTTGGCTATGGTTCTCGTATAGAACTCGCTCTCGATCAGGTGTCGCGACACACAACTTCCAGGGCGTACTATTGTCGTCTCCGGGGTATTTGGGTATATGCCTGAAAACCTGACCATTGATTATCGCATAATCCGCGTATTTTCTCGGATTCCGTTTGACGTCGTCGACCCTCTTTCGCAGCCAGGGGCAGTACTCCGCATCGACGGTCGTTCGATTTAGTGTTTCTAAGGGTTGACGAGACAGAGCATCCGCAACCACATTGCTGCTACCCTTTCTATACTGGATGGTGAAGGTATATTGCTGCAGCTCCAGAGCCCAGCGGGCGAGTCGTCCGGTGGGGTTGTCTATAGCATTCAGCCATTTTAAGGCGAGATGGTCTGTCAAAACCTTAAACTTATAACCCTCTAGATAAGGTCGCATTTTCCTGATGCCCCACACGATTGCCAGGCACTCCTTTTCTGTTGCCGAGTAGTTCCGTTCGGCTCCGTTCAACACCCGACTCGCATACGCGATCACTCTTTCCTTACCTTCCAATTGCTGAGTTAGTACCGCTCCCAGTCCGTGATTACTGGCATCGGTTTGCAAGACGAACATCTGCGTGAAGTCTGGACACGCTAGTATGGGGGCCTCTGTGAGTCGGGCCTTAAGGATCTCAAAGACGGTTTGTTGCTCCTCGGTCCATCGCCAATGCTTGCCCTTCTTCAGCAACGATGTTAGCGGCTGCGCTACCGTGGCGAATTCTGGCACGAAGCGTCTATACCACGATACCACTCCCAGAAACCGGCGTAGCTCCTTTAGCGACGATGGCGCGGGCATCTCCAAGATCGCTGCGATTTTGTCGGGGTCTGTGTGTATCCCTTCGACACTGACGACGTGTCCGAGGTACTTCGTTTCTTTCTTAAAGAATTCGCATTTTTCTCTGTTGATCTTTAAGTTCGCCGCACGCAGCCTCCGGAACACTTCCTTCAGATTGGCAAGGTGTTCCTTTAATGTTTTGCCGATGACGATGATGTCATCTAGGTATGCGAAGGCGTGTGGCTCCATATCTGGTCCTATAACACTGTCCAATGCCCGCTGAAACGTAGCTGGGGCCGAATGGAGCCCAAAAGGCATTACTTTCCAGTGGTAGAGTCCCCTCCCTGCGACGGTGAATGCCGTGTATTTCCTACTTGCCTCCTCGAGGGGAATCTGCCAATATCCGTCCTTCAAATCCAAGCTACTGACATAATTTGCCTCCCGTAAACGATCCAGGATTGTCGAGATGCGGGGCAATGGATAGGCGTCCGGGTCCGATTTACCGTTCAGGTGTCGGAAGTCCATGCATAGCCGCCACGTACCGTTCTTCTTCCGGGCCAAAGTGATGGGAGAGCTGTAAGGGCTCCGGGAGGGTTCGATACAGCCCTTCGCTAACAGTTCATTAATTTTCTCATCGATGATGGCTTGCATGGCAGGATTGCGGGCCGCGTAACGCACTTTAAAGGGCCTCTCGTCCATCATGACAATTCGGTGACTAGCGGCCGACGAGACCCCCTGTAAATCTTGAAATTTCCGGAGTTCTTCCTGGAGGAACGTGTCAATGATAATCTGTTCTTCAGTTCTTTGTTCACTTACCACAGCACGCTCCGGTGAGTCTCCCGGTCTTCCTGGCACCTGGTTTGGGCCGTCCGTAGGTTTCGGCATGGTATTGGTGTTGCTTAGGAGGTAACGGTCACCCGAGCTTTGAGGTATGGGTATACTGGTTGAGGTCGTTGACTCACAGCTTAATCCTGCGCAGGTGATGCGTGTCTCACAGGCCATCAAAAAGTCGATCCCGAGAATTACTTCTTCGGAGGCATCCGGCATGACAAGGAACTCCCACTCCAGCAGGCGATCCCCAAAGTGGACCTGTGTGGTAATCGTCGTGCTTACATGGCGGCGCGTTCCGTCGGCAAGATTAATACCGATTTCTTGCCCTCGTGTCTCCTTTCCTCCCGCGAGCGTTTGGGCAAACCCAGGGCTGACGAAGCAGCGGGTGGCCCCAGTGTCTACGGTTGCTGTTATGAGCCTTTCGCCAAGTCGTATTGTGGCCGCCAGCCGTGAGGCTTCAAAATGGAGCTCGGTTCCTACATTAGGGGTGTTTCTAGTTGGGGACCCGCACCCCCTAGGTCTATGCGGGCCCGTCTCTCGTTTCCCGACCGGCGTCGACAGCACTGGATGGTTCGAACGTCACGTCGTCCACAGTCCCAGCAGAATAGTACTTGTTCATTCCGGCAGTGTGCCGCAAAGTGTCCTTCCTGGCCGCAACGACGACACGCCGTGGCAGGGTTAAACGGCCGAACCGCGTGCTCGCGGTCTTCAACCGGATCCACTCGTCGGTGGTGCTCCCGGATCGTCGGTGGTAGGGTCGGAATACCCTCCAAGTCCCCGGCCATCTCCAGCAGATTCTGCAACGTCAGAAAATCTCTGCGACGAATGTACCATTGGTACTCCGGTAACCCGTTCCTGAAAATTCGCTCCAGCTTCTGACCCTCCGTATAGTTACCATGACGCATTAACTCCTGCATGGCTAACACGTAATCCTTGAATGGCTCCCGCTGTTTCTGACGGCGTCTCCTTACTTCATCATCCAGATTCTCCAAGAACCGTGGGGGCAAGAAGAACTTCAGGAAGTCTTGCTTGAACGTCATCCAACCTCCCCACGGCCGCCGGTTGTTTCTATACCACGTTAAGGCCCGTCCATTGAGGACTTCGGGCATGATACTGGGAAGTTGGTCGACCGATACACCATACATTTCTGCTCGCTCCTCCAGGCTTTCCACAAACTCCCAGGGTTTGTTCTCTCCGCTGAAATGCAAGCCCCATTTCCGTACCTGGTCCGCTATCCCCTTGACTTCCAGGGCTTCCTTCGTGTGGTAACTTGGGGTTTCTACACGCGTGACTTGATCAGGTGGGCCATTTCCTCCCCATTCGGGAACAAACAACAGCGACGGTGCAGGCGACTTCAAATCCTGTGCCTCGCTCTGTGTATGTGCGTCCTTCCTCGGCGTTAGGGTCTTGGACTCGGGGTTCGCACGCTCGTGTAGCGACCAAAAGATCTCGATCTTTTTCAAAGTCCCTTAAGAGCTATGGTCCTACTAATTTATGTGTGTGTACTGATCGCCAACGGATGCGATTTTGCACCAAGCGACTTTTGAACAAGTAAGAAAGTTAAGTCGGTTAAACCGACTAATGAATCCCCTCACCTTGAGTCTCAAAAAAATATTTGTAAATTTATTTAATTTTTTGTTTTATTTAAATTATTATCAATTTAAATTGAATTCAATAGCTTTAAAGTATGTACTGGTAATAAAGTAAAAAGCTGTTAGCTTTTGGTACAAAATGGTCCATTTGTGTGGGAGGTACCAAAAAAGGGGCGTCCCAATAACGGTCACTTTTCTCTGGACTCTAGGTACTATAGAAGCATTACACTGTACAAAATTGCAAGTATTTGTATGAACTGGTATTAACGTTATAAGCTTGTAACTTTTGGTAAAAAATGGTCCATTTGTGTGGGAGGTACCAAAAGGAGCGTGGCAATGATGCCCTTTTTTCACCGTATTGTAGGTACTATTAAACCATTGCACTGTACAAAATTTCAAGTGGTTGTATGCACTAGTAATAAAGTTATAAGCTATTAACTTTTGGTTCAAAATTGTCCATTTGTGTGGGATGTACCAAAAGGGGCGTGGCAACTTCGCCCATTTTTCTCGAGGTAATAGTGACCAATAAACTAATACTATGTGTAGAATTTCAGAGGATTCAAATAAGTACTATAGAAGTTATTAAATAATCAATATTTCACTAAATGTTAACCCTTTGTGGGGGAGGTACTAGAAGGAGTGGACCAATATGGCCCATCTTCGAACTTAGCCGGAGATAGATGAAAATATTACCACATACCAAATTTGAAGTTATTATATTAATATTATATTTTGGTTATATAATATTTTGGTCACTATCAACTCATCTGGCTGGAGTGTTCACTGCATGCCTAACTCATGCATATACCCCAAAAAATTGGCAGGAATCAAGGGTGGTCTTCATACCTAAGCCTGGCAAGGCGAGTTATACGACCCCTAAGGCTTATCGACCCATTGACCTAACTTATTTTCTGTGAAAAACAATGAAGCGAATAATTGATGTAGTGATCAAAAGTAAACAAGCGATGACAGATGACAGGCCTATGAAATTCAAACAGCACGCCTATGTCAATGGAAGATAAGTGGAAACAGCTCTGCATGAGATAGTGCACCGTATAGAAGAGTCCTTCAAAGCAATAACATCAGAAAGGGCCAATTTCCGAACTGTGGTAGCCTGTTAAAGAACGATAAATGATTGCTCAGCCAGCTGCGTATTTTCTGGGTACCAGGTCACAACGGAGTGGTTGGAAATGAAGGGGCAACCAGCTTGGCTTGAAAGGGCAGAGAACTTCGAGTAATAAACATAGAAAATATAAACCTTTCGAAGGCTCGATGAATTAGTTGAAGTACTGAGCAGTGACAGAATTTGTTTTACGCACGACGAAAAGCTGCGTAGATACGTTTTTACTGCACCAAATGCACTAATCCTGTGTGCCAACAACATTCTAAAGTTGATTATACTTGTTTTTCATGCATTCCACAAAATGAATAAAAAATAATAATAAAAAATAATTTTTTTTTACATTTAGTCCAAAGACCAAAATAATATACGAACATACTGAGAAATTCAAATTACGGTTCCCTTTTTGCCATACAAATACATGAAAACGTATAGGGGTCTGGCCAGGCATATGTGTTTGACGGGGGATTAATATAGCTTACTGACTACCATGTACTTGCAGTGTCTATCAAGCCGAAATAATGACAATGAGGGAAGTCGTCAAGTTCCTGAGTAGCATCATAGTTACGAGTACCAACATTGACTTAGTCATTTACGCGGACACCCAGGCTGCCATTAAATTTCGACTATCGCTAATCTCTTAACGAGATAGCTGAGCAGTTTAACATATATGTACATCATATGATTAGCTGAGCTTAGGAATATTGCGGGAAACTGCAAAGAGAATAAACTTGTTAGGGAAGGGCAAAATTACAAATCATAGGATTTTGCATATATTGATGCGCCAATGTCCACATGTAAGATTTGGTTTAGACAAGAGGCAGTCCAGTTGTCCAATCAGATATGGACACCAATTAACACATGTAGGGTAGCTAGAGAAATATGGAAAGATATGAAGTGAGAAGGTCAAAATATCTCCTGACGGGACACTGCCAGATAGACGATCATGTCATCAGAGATTTGGGAATTGAGTTCAATGACTTCTGCAATTAATGTGGAGATGAGCAAGAGCCAAACACAGTTTCTCCTAGTTTATTTTTACTATGAATGTTCTCTGTACTTTAAAAACATAATACATAACATTTTCTCTTACCAATTATTCTTAAGCGACCTGAATGGTTTTTATTTAGAAATTTCTTGCGACTCAATTTATTTGCTTTTCTACATCTATTAAAATAAATGGTGTTTGCCAAGCAAAATGGACCATATCTAACTAAGTGTAAAACATCTATATTTGCTTCTCATTTGACTCACTTTAAATTATTCCTTTCTTTTGCAGCGAGCCGATTTGGGAATTACAGATTTGACCATGACTTCAGATCGTGAAAGTGCTGTGGATTTTACAATTCCCTTTATGAATTTGGGTAAGTGTATTGTGTGCGTATGTATGTATGAGTGAATACGAGTACCCCTGCAGGAATTTTAACTACATAAGAACTAACTATATCGTTGCTACAGACGACCCGGGGCCGCGTCTTCCTATTTTATACATCGATTTGAAATTTAACATGACACAGTGTCGCCATCGTGGCTGACTTTCATCTTTCTGTACTTGTTTTATTTAAGCACGTGTAGTAAGTTGGCGTGCAATTGGACAAAAATGCTTGCTTCTTAAAATATTTGTGCACAATTGCTTTGATTGATCTTCCATTTTACGATTTGGGAAACCCTACGGAGAAATGGTGTCACTGTTGGTAGTATTAGGGAGTCGGTTGACGAAAGTGTTAATTTGACCGTTTTTTGGTTTTTGTGTTAAGTTTTGGGCTTTGGTTTGTTCTGACACATATAGTATGATTTTATGGCCAACATTTTTGTAGAACATTTCATCCCCGCCCTCCCCATTTTAAGGCGTGTTTGTTAGGATTTGTTAAAATTTGGGGGAGCTATAGGGTTAACATGTTCCACAAAAATATTAGTCTTAATATTTTCTACAAATTTGCTGAACATACCCTATACCAAAAAATATATTTTTTGCTACATAAATACTAAAATTATTGGGGTACAATATGATTTTTTGAGCTATTTAGGATGCTAGACACGTTCATATTGTATTGATCTTTTTCCTTCACTTTTTCAAAAAAAAGTACCGGACATTTTTTTTTCGCAAAATATGCTAAGAAACTTTTTGCAGCATATTCTTAGCTACATTATTGCCAAATATAGTTAAGCGGTATCACCAAGTCTGAATTAGTTGTTGGACAAACGCTGATGACACTCTTTTCGAGGGGCCCACTGATTTTCATAAAATTTGGAGGCCCATAAAAAAAAATTAGTCACCAATTTCGAAAACCGAGTATAGGGTTATACTCCCTTTTCATAGTACATAGAATCGAACCTATACTGTCAATTTCATTTGTTGCATAGTGTAATTTAATTTTTAGCATTTTTTTCTGTGTTTCAACACGGTTATATCTCGGTATACTGTTCGGAATATCTGTTTTGTGTCTGAAGCAATGTTGTAGATATTGAATAGAAGAAAAAAATGCGGAACAAACCTACCCGAAAAAAGTGCCCTGAAAATTGTTCACCTTTTTTGCTCAATAACTAGATTACAAATAAACAAATATGCCGTTTTTTTTCTTTATAAACTTTATTTTATATTTAAATTGTTATTCTCCATATTGAAATTTTGAATGCTTTTCTGCTTTTTGAAATGTTTTTCACTCTAAATTATAATTTAAAATGTTTAACATTCGCGTCCGTCGGCACATGTTGAATGACAACAACCGATCAATGAACACCTATAAATACTACGTATTTTACAATATTTTACTGACAGGTACTTATCATCATTTATGACTTTGTTCACGCACATTTTTCAAAACTTTCCAAAAAATTAGCACTGATAAATGTGGGTGGAATTTCTGTAGAAAACTCATTCATAAAGGAACAAGAAAAGCAATTCAGCATCCACGCACATTTATGGGCGTTTATGCACCTGTGTTTCTATGTTCTGCATTTTCATTATAACATTTCCTAAAGAACATGGACGAAACGTCCCTACGGTATTGCAAATAGGCACCTCCCAAAAAAATAGCGTATTTGTGGAGTTGTTAAGCAATAAAGGTGAAAAATGGCATTATTGCGATTTTTAAGGCATTGGATGCACTTTTTCCGTTAGGTTTGTTCCGCATTTTTTTCTCCTATTCAATATCTACAACTTTGCTTCAGACAAAAAAGAGATATTCCGTATGGTATACCGAGATATAACCATATTAAAATATAGAAAAAGTGCTATAAATCCACCTTGAGGAAAAAAATCGTATGGGCATTAAATTATTAATTGAGCCAACATGACTAAACGAATGATGCAGAAGTTCTAATTTTTGGGGCTACTGTAACGTCCAATTCTCAGAATTGAGTCCCAAAATCATGTGTTGTACTGTGTTAATAAAGCACAATATATTCGACGTTTTTGCTTCCTTCTCCTTTTAATAAAATATAACTAAATAGTTTCACTAAAAATACGACGATTAAATGAGCTGAATAGCGCTGATTGATACTTCCACCTATACTTTAGGATGGTGAAATAGGTAATACGTACGGAAGAATACATTCATGACAAGTCGTAAAAAACTCGTGGTAACTAGATAGTACTACATATATACAAAACAAATTTTTAGGATCAACATTTTAGACAATAATATAAATCCAGCCGCAATAGTAACGGCACTGCCAACCCTGGGGTTGATAACAACCCACGAAGATTCATTCATTACACTCTCATTAGGAGACGCAAATCAGATAGATTAGAGTCAACTGACCTCTATAGATTTTCCACCAGAGGAACGCCCCAAAATGCAATCTTTCCCATCTACAAGCAGTCCCTCCATGAACAGTAGGCCGGGTCAAAAAAAATATTGCGGTTGTCCGCATCTCAAATGAAAGCTTGTTTTGTTTAATGAATATCCCCCTAATATATATAGGCTTTATCTTGAGCCGCCAGTGAATCAAGATAAAGCTCAAGATAAAGCCTATATATATTAGGGGGATATTCATTAAACAAAACAAGCTTTCATTTGAGATGCGGACAACCGCAATATTTTTTTTTTTTACCCACCCTAATGAACAGTACTCTGCTAAATCTGAAGAAGATGATGGTTAAAGTTATTGCCTACGCAATGGTAGTGGCAATAGCGGTTAGAGCGAAAGTTCCGACTATTCTTAGAGGCAACCTTCATAAAAACGTGAGATGGGTTTCCGATTATGGTGTCTACCCGACCAATGCAGAACTTGTTGTTTTTCAGCATTAGATATAAGATCCCAACATGTGTACCTGTCTCCTAGGGTTATGTAAGATCCCTTATCTGAAAGGGCAAATACTTAGGTATATTAATAGACAGGAAGTTCAACATCAAATCCAACATTCTGAAAAGAGCACATACAGATATATGCTTGTAAAAATCGATTGGAAAAAAACTGAGATCTTAAACCGCATATATTTTATTGGACATATACGGCAGTAGTCAGACCGACAATTCTGAATGGCTTTGCCTTTTGGTGAACGGCTCTATACTCTTTAGCAATTGGGTGAAATGTGTATCGCTGGTGCGTTGAAAGCAGGTTCGGTTAGGGTGGCAGCCATTTTTTGTCAGCTCACATAGACCAGTTTAGACCCCTAGTTTTACCACGGGCTCATCGAAACCAACCTGTTTGGTATACAAATTTATCGATAGTACAAATATCGGTACCGGAAAAGTGTGTTAGTCTGCTTAGAAAGGCCAACCGCAGGATGTCCAGTTGTCGTTTCCTCAAAGTGGGCAGTCGCATATCAAGTGCTCAATGCTCTCCTCTTCTTCTTCTTCCTCATCTCCACAGCTTCAGCATAAGTCATTGGTGTCAATAACCAATCTTCTGGAGTGTCCATCGATCAGGAAGTGTCCCGTAAGAACTGATACTAATGTAGACAATCTTTTCCTCCCAAGTGCGATGAGGTATTTTGACCTTCGCAGATCATACCTTGGCCAGATTTGTCTAGCTATCCTGCAGGTATCGATTTCTGTCCATCTTTGAATTTGAATTTGTAATGTCGTCCCTTTCGTAGCATGTTCATCGGCTTTGCAGTTCCAAGGGATATCCCTATGCCCATTAAACTGCTCAGCCATCTCGTTAAGAGATCTGCGGCAGTCGAGGGATTTTTTCTTTCGCATTCGCATATGCGAAAGCGAATTATTCGCTTCATTTTTAACATTCGCATTCGCAAGAAATATATTTCAATATTCGCTTTCGCTAAAGTCACTTTCGTTACATCCCTAATCCAAACTAACTTCTTCAAAGTGTACTCCGAAGCCAACCTTTTCATTAAGCTTGGAACCATTCGTATAGAAGTGGATATGGTTTCTATTACCTGGTATTCTGCCAACCCATTTATCTCTGACTGGTTTCATAGTAATGTACTTCTTCTCAATGGTGTACACAGTTGGTATATATCGTCCACTCGGTCGGTTACCATAGCACTACACTTTGATATCCTCATGTGACTGTAGTTCCTATACCACCACATTGATAGGCAGTTTAATCTTAGAGCCGCTCTGGTTGCAACTTCTCTCGCCACAATATTAATCGGCAGTATACGGAGTAGGAATTGTAGAGACTCAGTCGCTGAAGTCCTTAAGGCTCCGCTTCTGCACAGGCGGTTCTCTGAACCTTTGATAGTAGGTTGGTGATGGTTAGTTTGTTAGTTGCTTCCACCATACCACAATGCCGTATAACAGTATTGGACGAACTACTGCTATATGTATCCAATGAACGAATTTGAGAGAAAGGACCCACCGCGATCCTACAATCTTCCCGCAGGAATATAAGGCGACGTTGGCCTTCCTTACACGTTCCAGTACGTTAAGTCTGAATAACAGTTTCCTATCTAAATTTGTTCCTAAAAATGTTGCACTTTCAGAAAAGACTAGATCTGTTCCATACAGGGCTGTGGAGTCGAAGTCGGCGTTGTTTTTGCTGCTTTCATGAAATTATACTTTCCAATAAATACATTGCATATTTTTAAAATATTCTGTACAAATATATGAATGGCCACACATATGAATGAATATGTTTGGTCAGGAATATTATTGATTCAGTACATTTTATAAAATCGATCTCGGAGTCGACTCCGAGGGGAATTTTGCAAAATTATCTAATTCAACTATTTTTGCGAACAAAAATTTCGATTGATATGTATGTACATAAACATATATATACAAAACAAGTAAAAAACCAGTAAGGAAAGGCTAAAGTCGGGCGGGGCCGACTATATAATACCCTACACCACTCTCGTAATATTGAATAACTCTGATATATAAATTTTGTAATTCATGTATAAATTGTTTACATAAATTTACTTTTGGGACATTTTATACTTAAATAATACCCTGTACCACAGTGTGGTGTAGGGTATAAAAACGATTGGATCTAAAGAGCCAAATCAGATGAAACATATATATTGGAGCTATAGCAAAATCTTAACCGATTTTCTTCAAATTCGGCAATGTTGGTTCATGGATTAAGAAACTCTACCATTCTAAATTTCAAAACGATTGGATGTAAAATACAGCTTCTACAGGACTAAAGAGCAAAATCGGACGAAAAATATATATGGGAGCTATAGCTAAATCTTAACCGATTTTCTTTAAATTCGGCAATGTTGGTTCATGGATCAAGAAACTCTACCATTCTAAATTTCAAAACGATTGGATGTAAAATACAGCTTCTATAGAACTAAAGGGCCAAATCGGACGAAACATATATATGGGAGCTATAGCTAAATCTTAACCGATTTTCTTCAAATTCGGCAATGTTGGTTCATGGATCAAGAAACTCTACCATTCTAAATTTCAGAACGAGTGGATGTAAAATACAGCTTCTATAGAACTAAAGGGCCAAATCGGACGAAACATATATATGGGAGCTATAGCTAAATCTTAACCGATTTTCTTCAAATTCGGTAGTGTTGGTTCATGGATCTAGAAACTCTACCATTCTAAATTTCAAAACGATTGGATGTAAAATACAGCTTCTATAGGACTAAAGGGCCAAATCGGACGAAAGATATACATGGTTGCCCATATTCGACGGACCCACGGACTCGTTGGGCCCATTCCAATCGACGAGGCTTGTCCGCAGGCAACAATCTTTGCGTCAATTGAATTTTGTACGGGAACAAATGCAAATCAACGCGAATAATCCGTTGTAAAGTGGACCGAGCCATGCCCAACTGCTGAGAACGGCGTTTTTGGGATGTTCTTGGGGACCTCTCAACACTGGCTCGTACGGCAGCGATATTCTCGGCCGATCGTCTTGGTCGACTTTTATTTGGCCTCTTCGGATTAGAAAGAGCCTCACCAGTCGAAAATTTTTCGTATAAACGCTTTATGGTGTTCTTAGAAGGCGCACTTCTCACATTTTTTAATATTTTAAAAGCACGTTGACTTGACTTCTTCTGTTGAATGTAAATTTCAACTATTTCAGAGCGCTCGCGTGGCGTGTATTGTTCCATGGTAAAAATCTGCTTGGACTGACGCTTCAAACGCGGTATGTCATTAAGCGATCTGACATCTCTGTCAAAAGTTATGGCGTTGCCAGATGGGTCCGTCGAATATGGGTCCCTGTATATGGGAGCTATATCTAAATCTGAACCGATTTCAACCAAATTCAATAGGGATCTTTACAGCTGCGAAATACTCTAAACTGCAAAATTTCAGAACGATCGGAGTGAAATTGCGACCTGTAGTCGACGAACAACTTTACATGGACAGACGGACGGACGGACGGACAGACATGGTTAAATCGACTCAGCTAGTGATTCTGAGTCGATCGGTATACTTTAAGGTGGGTCTAGCAGTGTTATTTTCAGGTGTTACAAACATCTGCCGTGAAACAAACTTATAATACACTGTACCACAGTGTGGTGTAGGGTATAATAATAAAATGTATGCATTTGAATGTATAATTTCATGAAATTTGCTAAAACAACGCCGACTCCACAGCCCTGGTTCCATATTTATCAGACGAAGAGCGTCCACATGTGGGACATTTTGCATCCTAGTAAATAGAACCAATTCCGTCTTGTTTCGGTTAATGCCCAAACCGCTGCTTCTGGCCCATCTAGGCAACTTGTTCAGAGCCATCTGCAGGATGTCTTTGAGGACGTTTTCTAACTGGTTCCTAACCGCGATTTCCACGTCGTCCGCATATGCAGAAAGCTGTGTGTCAACCATGGTGGCTTGTATACCTTAAAGACTATAGTCTCGAAACCATATTACAGGGATGCACCTGAACTTTGCCTATGGGAGTTGGATGCAGCGTTAAGGATCAAATTGACCTGCCGCTTTTTACATTCCGCCCCACGCACCTTGCTAATTCTCCAATTATGGGTCGGCATACCAGCGTTGAGAGCAACACAGACTGATATACTAAATGCTATACTTCATTTAATGCCGTTACATATTGTAGCAATACTATATTCCGCATCTACGGCTCATCGACTTAGGAATCTCTGGCTCGGGTCAGGAAAAGACTACAAACATATTGTCATTCTAGGCACAACCTCTGGAAATCTAGGCATTGTAGATTAACTACGACTGAATCATCTTTTGAAACGATGTCTATAACTCGTATGCAAGAAATGTCTCGCTCATAGTAGAAGTGTCGCATCCCATGACATAAGGGATTTGTCAACTTGTTTCTCCTAAAGTACTTGAGATATCCATTGCAAAAAGCCTGTCTGATCACTGTAGGTAGGATATAAGATGATAGCAGAATGATTGAGAATTCCTCGCAATGTTCTGACTAAAGTCGGTATCAATATTTCCTCTGATAGTCAGGTTGCTATGAAGTCTCTAAAACCGGTCTTTCTCAATTCAAAAACTCCCATCGGCTGTCACAGATGTCTTAACGTGATGGCTTAATAGTAAAATATTAATCTAACCTAACAAGCAAATTTTCTGGAAAAGAATTAGTTGTCTAAAATTTCTACTACATCTTTAGCGACACAGGGACAATTGCTGCCACAAAATCTGCGTTTGTATGTGACTTAGAACTAAACAAGGAAATTCTCCTTTGAGTTGCAATTGCATCCTAATTAGAATCACATCACGAATACACACCAAAGAGAAGAAAAAAAAACAAAACGAAAATTTGCCATTGCAAACGAACAAAAACCTACCAAGTGTGAAAATGGCAATGTTAGGGATGGGGAAAACTCATTAATGCCTTTGCTAGAAATTGCTACAGAAGTTGTAGTTGTTGTTTTTACTGTCATTCACAACAGCATCATTAGAGACATCATACTCGTATCACGACGTACTTCGAACAAGAGTGTCATATTTCGAAATTATAAATTGCTGATGCCATCATTAACAAATGATGCGTAGGTAAAAATCTACAGAGATATTCAAGGGCTGAGGAAAATCCTGAAGAAACTAACACTGTGCTATGGTCATAGCTGCAATTTTATTTCAAACCTGTCCTTAATTTGCTCATTTTTATATGCAAAATTTTCATCGACCTTAAGTAAAATATCAGGTTTTTAGATGTGACAGTCTTTCATGAAATAAGCGACGTACAATACACCCAACCAAACGTCTGACTTATGCTCAAATTTATGCCAAACGAATGCGCATTCATTAGGGATGACAGTCAAACAATTTTCCCTTGTTTTTTTTCACATTTCATACAGTTTCGATAGATAATAGGTAAACTAAATCTAGATATATTTATATATGAGGACTGTATATGTTTAATGAGAAGTTAAGTTTTGGCCCCTTGTGGCATACAGGGGCGGAGCTGCAGGGCCTCAAAGTTGGCAACCTCGGGTAAGCAAAATGTTTATGCGTGTAATCGTGTAACTTTCGTCTTAGAGGAAATTTTGTTGCCAATGTAGACGTGTTTAAGCGGATAAAATCGGTACACATTCCGCTTCGATATTTACAAAATACTAGCATAGGGTCGAGGAAAAAATTAAAAATTCAATTTTCAAATGCATATATCTCGGTAACTATACAAGATAACTGTTAGGTCCAAAAAGCCTTTTGTAGACATCAGTTACTATAATACACACAAATGACTTTATGAATCGGACGAAAAATACCTAAGTTACACACGTTCATGCTCCTTTCGTTGATGTCAGTACTTTCCATACATATGATGATGTGCATTTATATAACTCCGCACGATCATGTCTTTTCGATTGCCGCTCATTCCAGTGATCTTAGTGCATAGGGTGGCGTATTAGTGTCATGTGCCATATGAGCAGAAGCCAACTAAGTTTTCTAACTCCAGGCTGAATGTAGCTTGATCTTAGCTACTGTAAGAAGGAAGTAGATAAATATTTAGGTTGTTCTTGGCAGACTTAACGTTGTTATTGCTTGCACCTTGAAGTAGCTTAAATCCAGGCATTCTTAGCCCATAAACCACATATCCTCCCAACCATGGTCCCTGTATTTGAACCACATCTGCCTCTCCATGTATCAGTAAGGCTTTCATGGCGGATGCTGCCTTAGAGTTGTGGAAGATTATCTGCAGCAGACATGTCAAGTTTCACCACCATCGTGATATCAGCCTCATCGTCGGTGTTCGCTGGAAGCTCATCCTCACTGGACTCATGTCCACAGGATTCTTCAGCTCAGTTGTGATGAAGAGCTTCATCGCGCATGAGGAAAGGGAGAAATGCAAGTATTCGACACATGCAACTCGGACACTTGCGAAGAGCAAGGTTCATCTTCAGCTGCCAGTTAGAAGACCGGGATTTCATACCTTGGGTAGATTGCAGATGGTGTAGCCAGAATCAATACGTGCACCTTGACCGAGGCGGGTTGTCCACCTTTTCGACAGCATGCCGTTTCACACGCTGCCATACTTCACCAATCATCTTCAGAACGCAGCGGTGGCACTCAACAGAGCGTATATCACTGAATCGTATTAATTGTATGCGGCTCTGGCAGATAATAATACTATAAACAGGGTACAGGTTGTTATAAAGTATACCGATAGACTCACAATCATTAGCTTCTTTGATCCGATCTGTCCGGCAGACCGCCAGTACATCTCTTTTTCCATTTTAAGATTATAGCAAGGTACCTATCTCTTAATTTTCAGGCTGGTGTGGGGTATTGTACGAGTATATGCAGAACCCAACATCACATTGTGGAACAAAGTATTATAACTTGGGTATTTTCTTCTAACACCAAAAAGAAAATAATCGTTTATTATACCGATTGACTTAGAATCACTCTCTGAATCGACTCATCTAACTAAGCCGTCTATCCATCCATATTGTCTGGTCGCCATAAAATTTGGCAGGTACATGCCGTTTGTTATAGTAATGACACTTATTGTAATTGGTGAAAATCTGTTCAGATTAATATTTGGCTATAGAAATTGTCTTGTTCTTCCGCTCGTAGCAAAAAGAGGTATCCAATAAATAAACCTCTTTTTGGGGAAATCTGTTCGAATTTAGATTACATACAAAATAATTTGCCTAGATTTTCCATTAAAGCTCTATAGAAATTATACAGGGTGGCGCAGAATCAGCTATATGGTTAAAGTTCATTATAACTTTGTCTTTGTTTTTCTGTATTTTGTGAAGTAGGCTTGGGAAAAATTAATATGAATAACTACACAATCGAGCAACGTACCAAAACAATTGAATTTATGGAAAATATGTTAAAAAAACACCCATGTGAGAAGCAGAAAATGACCAACACTTTCAGGATATAATTATTCAAAGCTAATCAAAATAAAATAACTCAGTAATAGACTCTATTAAAAAAAAAACAATAATAATCGCACAAATAAAAAAGTTATAAACAATGTACGCCATATAGCTCAGTGTGCGCCACCCTGTATTTGACAACCGATCATTACAAAATTTGGTAGAATAAGAATTTTATAATTGTCAAAGTTGTCGAAAATCGGTTTAGATTTAGATATAGCACCATATATGTATTCATTCAGATTCGGCGTCTAGATTAACCCTCCGTTGGGCACACGAGTCTGACCAGACATTTTTCAAATTTACTTCAAATTTATAGATATTTCTAAACGCGCTAGCGATTTGAAACATCAGGTAGCTTCCTAAAAAATTATATTTAATCGATCTATGAGGAAATCGGGACGATAAACACCCTACAAAAAAATATAAGGATTTTCTGATGTACACATCGTTTACGTGCCTCATGAGTCTGTCTAGACCCATACAAACGAAAGTTTGTACAATTGAACTGTTTATTTTGAAAGTGGCGTAAACGCCATTTGGTTTTTAAACCAAGAATACCATCATCAGAAGGCTAGTTAAATAGTAGAAATATATTATTTACATTCAGTTCATCTCAAGACTTCAATGTTTCTATATTAAGTGCAAATTTTCGCATTTGTGTTTTATTAACCCACTTTTTTCAATGGTGAACCGGGTAAAGCAAATTGGCGTTTACGCCACTTTCAAAATAAACAGTTCAATTTTATTATTTTAATTTCATGTAATTGATAACTTTCGATTTAAATTGCCATTTGTATATTCTCAATATTGTTCTTTCACATAGGTGTTCGTATTATGAGAGTGTGTTTTTAAATACATCCTCACGCACATATTTTCCTTCCGATTTAGCCGCTTAACGCTACAGAAGCTGTATTTTTCTTCCTATAATTTTGGAATTTTTGAGGGTTCCGAATTTGAAAAAAGTCGGTTCCGATTTAGATATAGGTCCCATATATACATACCTATATAAACGATAAAAGCGAATGGGCTGAAAATTTAAATATATTCAGATTGGGGTCATTTGTGCTTTAGAATTATTTTCACCGCGATAAATTGCGAAGTGGTCAAGCTATTTGAAAAATTCGCATTTCCAGAGCGATTTGACTGAAATTAAAAATGTATGTGTGGTTTGTCGTGATAATAGTTTGTTTGTATGATTCTAGCCGGTAGATGGCGCTGTAGGGGACATATGGTCAATATAAATTTTTTTGATGATTTTTTCCTGAAACTCGGGATGTATGCATTTTTGAAATGAAATACCAATGAATAACAAGCCAATACATTCGAAACAAGACGGGCAGGACAACGTCTGCTGGGGTCAGCTAGTAAGCGCTATAAAATCTTCACTTCCCAACAGATCTTTATAAAATTTTACGTTTGTTGATTAAAAAAACCGCCGTCATATATCAAGAAATCAGTCCAGATTTATATACGAGGTATGTTAAAAAAAATCGCGAATTTTGTATTTTTTCAAAAAGTGTTTATTAATTCATGAATATCTATTGATTGTCCCCTTCAAAGTAATTCCCCTCGGATATAATACACTTCTGCCAAAAGTTTTTTCCAATCCTCGAAGCATTTCAAATAATCATTTTTTGAGATCTTGTTCAGCTCCTCCTTCGATGCCGTCTTTATCTCCTCAATCGTGGCGTAGCGTCATCCTTTCATGGGCCTTTTAATTTTTGGGAACAAAAAATAGTCACAGGGGGCTAGGTCAGGGGAATACGGTGGCACCATTACTGTGTTGTTTTTGGCCAAATATTCGCGCACAAGCAACGATGTGTGTGCAGGGGCGTTATCAGCCAGTTTTTGTTCTTCCACAAATCAGGGCGTTTTTGGCGGATTGCTTCGCGCAATTTGCGCATAACTTGCAGGTAATATTCTTTATTGACCGTACTACCCTGTGGCAAGAACTCATAATGCACCACGCCCCCGCAATCAAAGAAAACTGAAGCAGAAAAAAATTTGATCCATTTTCTGAAATAGATAAAAATCGAAGACAAGTTAAAACACATCCAAGCACAACAGCTGTCAAAAATTAACTAAACATTCAAAATGGCCGACCTTGTCAGCATAAGTAAGGGACATGAGTACCAACATAACGCTACCAAAATATCAAAAATCAAATACACGTAGCCCGCGGAAATTAAAAATTCGCGATATTTTTTGAACATACCTCGTATAGCACCGCATATATATCAAATAACTTTTTTGAACAGTTCAGTAACATTAGACAAAAAATATTGACAAATGTTGACAATATCTCTCTTATTCTGGTCAAAAATATAAAATGTATTTTTTCACATTCTACGATATTTTTTAAATTTATTTTTATAAGTTTAAGAACCTTAGTACATAGAGAAACAACAGAAGTCAAAACCAAATGTAAATTGTATATGAATAAACCACCAAAAACCCGATATTTTCATACAAATACATGAAAATGTCTATGGGTCTGGCCAGACTCATGAAGCACGTATGTGACTATTGAAACATGTGCCTAACGGAGGGTTAAGGAATTGTAGGGTGTCATATAGTCTGCTCCAGCCCATTCTACCTTTTTTCATTTCTTTTTAATTGAAAATAGCTTATCACAGATATTTTATATTCAGAACATTTTCTTCCATCACCGACATCCCTGAAACTCATTCACATCTGTCTATAAGCACGCATTCATATATTCTAACATTACTAAAACAATGTGGGCAACAACAGCTCTAATTAACGTTGAATAAATGAGATACACCGTTAGAAATGTCATATAGGTTTGCATGTATGTTTATGTAACAAATTCCTTCATTCGCAGAAAAATGCTATTAATATTATAAAATCGTTTGTTTGTCTGTTTGATTATTCTAGCATCACGCCTAAACCAATTTTCTCGAAACATGGTGCACAGATAGCCAATACATGACTGTGGTCAGTGTGCCAGTGACCAGAACATTTTACATTATTTCAGTGATTTTAAAAGCTCCCCAAGAGCTAAGAATATAACAATTTAAATGAACATACTGACCTCAAAGGAGATGCGAAAACAACAATTCGATGTCTAATTCGATTTGACCTCAAGGTCAAAATTATCATGAAACCGCGACTTAAAATTTCTAAAGTCTTTTCACAATATATTGCTCATAACATATCTAACGTTTTCAATTAGGTAATTTCTCAGACTGTGGTCAATGTAGCAGTGACCAAAGCTATTTTCACTTTTTCGATACTTTAAGCAGAATTCCCTTAAGAACTAAGATCCTACTAATTTCTGATTTCCAGCGGATGCGATTTTACATCAATCGCATTTTGACCGCTTGATCGTTGTTGAGTCTCCGTTAAGAGGTAGAAAGCTAGAAATGTTGCTTATATGTATATAGAGTCCAGTGTTATATAACCTACGGACTATCCATATGGTTGTTCCTGGCCTGTGGTCGGTTCTCCCGCCATTAAAATATTTAATATAATTTTTGAACTTATGAAGTGTCTTAAACGATACAAAGATAAAATAATACAAGATTTTTTTTGGTAGACGTGCTGTTTTCTATCTGGCAATACTTTTTTCGGAGTTGGTCTTTTTGACAGCTGTCACTTGATTTATGCCCAGTTTGGTTTGCCATTTCATAATGAATATACTTACTCCGGAACAACGGTTGCAAACTGTGCAAATTTTATACCAAAAAATGGTTCGGTGCGCGCGACGTATCGCGCGGGCTTACAAAATCCAATTCGTGCAAAAATTGAAGCCGAACGAGCATAAAGCGCGTCGCACGTTAAGTGAATGGCCACTGATCCCGATTTTCACAAGAAAATTTTGTTCAACGATGAAGCTCACTTTTGGATGAATGGGTACGTTAGTAAACAGAATTATCGCATTTGGAGTGATGATAATCCACAAGCCATTTTTCAGACGACGTCACATCCACAAAAAGTCACAGTTTGGTGTGCTCTATGGGCAGAGGGAATCATTGGTCCATATTTCTTCAAAAATGAAGGCGGCCATAATGCTGCAGTCAATGAGGAACGTCATAATTGGAGCATGTTGATGTCGACTTCCCTTAGTTCCGCTACATGCCATACATCCAATGAAACAATCAATTTATTGAAGGAAACTTTTGTGAGCGCATTATCTCGCGTCGTGTGCTTGTGGCGTGGCATCCAACATCGTGCGAGTTAACACCGCTAGACTATTTTTTGTGGGGTTATGTGAAGTCGCTTGTCTACGCAGATAAGCCCGACACGATTGATGCCTTGGAAGAGAATATTCGACGCGATATTGTTGACATACAGGCCGCGGCGGTCTCTTGCCCGAAATCTTTATAATAAAGCTAAATTCTTGGCCATAACATTAAATTATATGCGTTTTATTTCTTCTTGAAACCACACGTCTAAACAAACATCCTTTATGTAGTACTATACACGGGAAAAATTCTTTAATAGTTTTTTTTATACCCTCCACCAAAGGATGGGGGTTACTAACTTTGTCATTCCGTTTGCATCACCTAGAAATACTGATCTGCGACCCCATAAAGTATATATATTCTTGATCGCCGTGAAATTCTAAGACGATTTAGCCATGTCCGTATGTCTGTTAAAATCACGCTACAGTCCGTAATAATTGAGCTAGGTTGATTAAATTTGGTACAAATACTTCTTATAGTTGCTTGCCGTTTGGGATTGCAAATGGGCTATATCGGTCAGTGTTTTAATATAGCTTCCATATACAGGTCGCTCCAAACTACGTTTTTTGAGCCATAGGTAGCATATTTTTAAAGCAATTTATCAGAAGCTTTGCAGTTTGTATACTATTTTGACAAAATTCACCATAGCAAAAATTTTACAAATCGATTTTGTTATATTCACCCTATAGAGGTTGCACCAAAATAGACTAGATTTAAGCCAAAAATACCACATTTTCTAAGCATTTTAAGCGAATCTTTGTAGTTTGTTTTTTATTTAGACAAGAATTCATCACAGTAAGAATTTTTTAAATCAGTTCATATTTTTCATTTTCTAAGCAATTTTGCTGAAACTTTGCAGTTTTTATTTTATTTTGACAAGAATTTATCTCAATAAAATTTATGATTTCGGGCAAGTGGCAGCTGCGGCTGGCTCCGCGGCGGCCTTTTTAGACCACAAGTCTAAAAAAACACACTCATCAAGTCAGTTTATATTTTTATACCCTCACTTTAGTGTGACGAGGGTATATATCATTTGCTACGGAAAAAAGTGTAACACATCGAAGGAGTGATCTAAGACCCTAAGTATGTTCGGAGGAAATCCGTTTTGGGTCATTTTAAGTCGAATGAGCAATGTCCGTCCGTCTGTCTGTCTGTCTGTCTGTCTGCTGGCTGGTGCGCACGATAACTCTCGAAAGGAGTAACCGATTGACTTCAAATTTGGTATGTGGTAATATTTTGATCTATCTCCGGATGAGTTCGAAGATGGGCCATATTGGTCTACTCCTTCTGGTACCTCCCACACAAAGGGTTAAAATTTAGTGAAATATTGATTCTTTAATAACTTCTATACTACTTATTCGAATCTTTTGAAATTCTGCACATAATATTAGTATATTAGTCGCTATTAACTCGAGAACTCGAGAAAAATGGGTGAAGTTGGCATGCCCCTTTTGGTACCTCCCACACAAATGGACCATTTTGCATCAAAATTTAACTGCTTATAACTTTAATACAAGTGCATAAAAATGCTTGAAATTCTCTACAGTATAATGTTTTTGTAGCGCCTATAATCCGGTAAAAAATGGGCATCATTGTACAGCCCCTTTTGGTACCGCCCACACAAATGGCCCGTTTCGTACCAAAGTAAACGGCTTGTAACTTTAATACCAGTGCATACAAATACTTGAAATTTTGTACAGTGTAATGCTGTTGTAGTGCCTATAGTCCTGTAAAAAGTGGGCGTTATCACCCCGCCCCTTTTTGTACCTCCCACACAAAATGACCAAATCATACCAAAATTACATAGCTCGTAACTTTAACATACTAGTGCACACAAACGCTTATAGTTCAGCACAATGCAATGTATTTAAGAATGTACTGTTTACCGAAAAATATGTGTATTTGGAAAACCCCTTCTGGTACCTCCCACACAAATTGACAGATTTATTGGTGTAATGTTATATATTACATTACTCACAAAGTGAGGGTATACCTTAGTCGGTTTACCCGACTGAAACTTTCTTACTTGTTTTTTAGTCCCCGTGTAGAGTTTGCCCTCAAATATGCTAATTTAAGCCATAAATACCACATTTTTCAGATGAAGAGTTTGGCTGAAGAACTTGAGGCCTCAAATTTGGTTAAAAATTTCAGCGTTCTTTTTTACTAATTTGCTTAAACAACAAGTAAGAAAGTTCAGTCGGGTAAACCGACATATGAATCCCCTCACCTTGATTCCCAAAAAAAAAATATTAGTAAATTTATTTATTATTTTGTTTTATTTAAATTATTATCAATTTAAATTGCATTTAATAACATTAAAATATGTACTGGTATTAAAGTTTTTGCTGTTAATTTTTGGTATAAAATGGTCCATTTATGTGGGGGTACCAAAAGGGGCGTGCCAATTACGGCCACTTTTCTCTAGACTCTAGGTACAATAAATGCATTGCAGTGTACGAAGTTTCAAGTAGTTGAATGTACTGGTATTAAAGTTATAAGCTGATAACTGTTGGTACAAAATGGTCCATTTGTGTGGGAGGTACCAAAAGGGGTGTGCCAACTACGGCCACTTTTCTCTAGACTCTAGGTACAATAAAAGCATTGCACTGTACGAAATTTCAAGTATTTGTATGCATTGGTACAAAAAGGTCCATTTGTGTGGGAGGTACCACAAGGAGCGTGGCAATAATGCCTATTGTTCATTGTATTGTAGGTACTGTTAAACCATTACACTGTACACAATTTCACGCCTTTGTATGCACTGGTAATAAAGTTATAAGCTGGTAACTTTTGGTACAAAATGGTCCATTTGTGTGGGAAGTACCAAAAGGAGCGTGGCTATAATGTCAATTTTCACTGTATTGGAAGCACTATCAAAACCATTACACTGTACAAAATTTCAAGTATGCACTAGTAATAAAGTATTAAGCTATTAACATTAGGTTAAAAATTGTCCATTTGCGCGAAGGTACCAAAAGGGGCGTGGCAACTTCGCCCATTTTTCTGTGACTAATAAACTAAATATTTTTTAGTGACTAATAAACTAATACTATGTGTACAATTTTACTGGATTCAAATAAGTAGTATAGAAGTTATTATACCCTCACTTTAGTGTGACGAGGGTATATATCATTTGCTACGGAAAAAAGTGTAACACGTCGAAGGAGTGACCTAAGACCCCAAGTATGTTCGGAGGAAATCCGTTTTGGGTCATTTTAAGTCGAATGAGCAATGTCCGTCCGTCTGTCTGTCTGTCTGTCTGTCTGTCTGTCTGCTGGCTGGTGCGCACGATAACTCTCGAAAGGAGTAACCGATTGACCTCAAATTTGGTATGTGGTAATATTTTTTTCTATCTCCGGCTAAGTTCGAAGATGGGCCATATTGGTCCACTCCTTCTAGTACCTCCCCCACAAAGGGTTAAAATGTTGTGAAATATTGATTCTTTAATAACTGCTATACTACTTATTCGAATCTTTTGAAATTCTACACATAGTATTAGCTTATTAGTCGTTATCAACTCGAGAAAAATGGGCGAAGTCGCCACGTCCCTTTTGGTACCTCCCACACAAATGCACCATTTTGCACCAAAAGTTAACAGCTTATAACATTAATAACAGTGTATAAAAATACTTGAAATTTTGTACAGTATTATGCTTTTATATTGCCTACAGTCCAGGGAAAACTGGGAGTTGTTGTCACGCCCCTTTTGGTACCTCCCACACAAAGGTACCTTTTTGCACCAAAAGTTAACAGCTTATAACATTAAAACCAGTGTATAAAAATACTTGAAATTTTGTACAGTGTAATGTTTTTATAGTGTCTATAGCCCTGTGAAAAATGGGCGTTATTGCCACGCCCCTCTTTGTACCTCCCACACAAAATGCCCAAATCATACCACAAATTAATGTCTCATGACGTTTATACCAGTGCACATAAATGCTTATAAGTCGGCACAGTGCAATGAATTTAAAGTATCTAATGTTCAGCAAAAAAAAGTGTATTTGATAAACCCCTTCTGGTACCTCCCACACAAATTGGCAGAATAATTCGAGTAATATTCATTACATTACTCACAAAGTGAGGGTATACCTTAGTCGGTTTACCCGACTGAAACTTTCTTACTTGTTAAATAATCAATATTTCACTAAATATTAACCCTTTGCGGGGGAGGTACAAGAAGGAGTGGACCAATATGGCCCATCTTCGAACTTAGCCGGAGATGGAAGAAAATATTTCCACATACCAAATCTGGAGTCAATCGGTTACTCCTTCCGAGAGTTATCGTGCGCACCAGCCAGCAGACAGACAGGCAGACGGACATTGCTCATTCGACTTAAAATTACCCAAAACGGATATCCGCCGAACATACTTGGGGTCTTAGGTCACTCCTTCGATGTGTTACACTTTTGGCTCTTAGCAAATGATATATACCCTCTTCTCTAAGGTGAGGGTATAAAAAGACCGACCGACCGACACAAAAATCGCGACCAAAACAAGTTAATTTTTTTCGAAATGTATAGCCCGCCTACTACAGCGGTAATATACAAATATTGAGCAAATTGTTGAGTGTGGTAAACTAGCAATGTATGCGCGTGATCAGGATTTGAATTATGCGATATGACTTCTATTATCATTACCAAACAGATAATATCGAAATTTCGCACATACATAACATATTTAGCATTTGTTTCTCCGCCACGCTTTTGGTGACCTCTTGACCACTGAGCACATGTAATACTATTAATGTGGAAGTAGGGCGTAGCTCAAATATGCTATTCACATTCACACGATTTGAATTGTGGTCAGTGCAGTAGTGACAAAAACAACATTCAATCTTTCAGAAGACAATTAGGAGCTCAGTATCTATAAATTAATGTATATATACTGATCTTCTAGAAGATGAGAAATATACTATTTTATGTCCAGCATGGGTTAAAACCTACTATAACCACTAAACCGATTAAATCGAAATATGGAACGTATATATCATTGTACTCGTATGAAATATGCAATACATAGTATAAAAAGAAATTTGATTTCCCGAGACCCGTCTTGCGACCTCATGACCACTGAGAGTTATTATGCCGAAAGTGTGCACACATATAATTAAGAGTGTGACTGAAATATTACTCCACTCAGATTAACAAAATTTAAACAGTTGGGACCAAATTAGTATAATTCTTTCTGATATTTAAAGGGTCGATTAAGAGCAAGAAACCGATATGAGGTGCTGCCTAGAATACATTCACACACTCTAATTTCCAGTTAGTGGTCAGTGATTTTGCGATCAAAAATATGTTCATACCGTTTGAGTTTTTTAGAGTATCTGCTATTATTTGAAAGTAGACTTATCGTTACTAATGAACCAATTTTGTATAATCGGCGTATGAGCAAATAGTCAAATCTAATTGTGAACAAATGAGTTTAAATACTTAAAACAATTTTGCTATATCAATTTGTTAATATTTGGACATATCTTCTTAACTATTGCATTCGAAATGAGTACTTTAAAATTAGTACACTTTCACAGATAGTTTTACTTAACGCCGATTTTCTATCAGTGTACATGTCATTAATAACAGATACTGTTAGAGAATGAATGTTAGCACATCACCATGGTATTCCCTTCTCTTATGTCAGAATGAATAGCTCAAGCCCCCGACTGCACAATACATTTCCTCTAATGATGATAGCAACAACAACCACATGGCCAGCACCACCAGCAGCAAAAACACTTCTGCACTGCAAGGACAACACAACGACAGCAATGATTTCTAGTTAACAGCAGTGGTGGCAGCAATTGCAACAACATTGACATTAAACTATACCTTGAGTCCTGTCCATGTCCTTGAATGCATTTTTCTAAAGTAACCAATTTGCAACACTTTAAATGTTTCGTGTTTCTTCATTACAGGCATTGCCATCTTGTTTCGCAAACCCATGAAAGAGCCTCCGAAACTTTTCTCATTCATGTCTCCATTTTCGGGTGACGTTTGGCTATGGCTGGGCATAGCCTACATAACAGTGTCCTTGAGTATGTTTGTACTGGGCCGCATCTCGCCACCGGAGTGGGATAATCCGTATCCTTGCATAGAAGAACCAACACAACTGGAGAACCAATTTACTTTTATTAATTGCTTTTGGTATGCCATGGGAACATTGTTGCAACAAGGCTCCGAATTAGCCGCAAAGTAAGTATGCACTGAATGTGGGATGTAATCGTATAGCAGGGAGGGAAAACAAAAAACTTTATTAAAATTTGCAGATGAACATTTTCATGTTTAAATATTTAATTTGACCACAATACTTTTCGGTATCTAGTTTGAAACAAAAGCTTGGGGAAAGAAGTCAACTAGAATTGTAAAAATTGCGGGCTACAAATTATCTGCACAATGTTTTCAGTTCCCAAAAAAATACAATTAAACCCTGTCACATCTAAAGGTAAACTCTAGATTGATTAGACTAATTAAAAGGCTGATCAACAAAAAAACATAACAGAAAATCTTGGGTCCACAACTCTAACAAAGTTTGTAAACAAAGGAATCCTGCGAGGAGCAGCACTGTCTCCACTAATTTGGAACTTAGGGTTGAATGGAATCCTGTTAGATCTAGAACGGTGTGGCTTATGTGTATGACGTGGCAATTGCCGTAAATTGCAAATTCCCTAGCGTCCTTAGAGACATTCTAAAGGTGGCTCAGAACAAATTGGCTAGTTGGCCCAGAAGCAGCGGCTTGGGCGTTAACCCAAACACGACACAATTGGTTCTACCTACTTGGAAGAATAAGGCCTCACATGTGGAGCCTCCGCACGGCCCCATGCTCCTCTTAGGCTTGGGCGTTAACCCAAATAAGACAAAATTAGTTCTACCTACTTGGAAGAATAAGGCCTCACATGTGGAGCCTCTGCACGGCCCCATGCTCCTCTTAGGAATTTTGGGAATGCATATACATATATATATAAATACTCATATGTGGATCCTCCTCGAATAAATGGAACAATGGATCTGGTCTTTTCTGACAAACCTAAAACTGGAACCTGTAATGAAAACCAACGTCACATTATATTCCTGCAGGAAAGCTGTAGGGTTGCGTTGGGGCCTCTCTCCTTAAATCGAACATTGGATATACATAGTTCGCTCAATACTGTTGTACGGCATTGTAGTCTGGTGGACGGCAACTGATAAATTATTCATTACAAACTTATTAATTACACTATGCAACAAAATTTTGTTTGTGCCCGAGACTTAACACTTTTTATACCCTACACCACTCTGTGGTACAGGGTATTATAAGTTTGTTTCACGGTCCACGTAAAGTTGTTCGTCGACTACAGGTCGCAATTTTACTCCGATCGTTCTGAAATTTTGCAGTTTAGAGTATTTCGCAGCTGTTAAGATCGCTATTGAATTTGGTTGAAATCGTTTCAGATTTAGATATAGCTCCCATATATATCTTTCGTCCGATTTGGCCCTTTAGTCCTATAGAAGATGTATTTTACATCCAATCGTTTTGAAATTTAGAATGGAAGAGTTTCTTGATCCATGAACCAACATTGCCGAATTCGAAGAAAATCGGTTAAGATTTAGCTATAGCTCCCATATATATGTTTCGTCCGATTTGGCCCTTTAGTCCTATAGAAGCTGTATTTTACATCCAATCGTTTTCAAATTTAGAATGGTAGAGTTTCTTGATCCATGAACCAACATTGCTAAATTTGAAGAAAATCGGTTATGATTTATCTATAGCTCCGATATATATGTTTCGTCCAATTTTGCTCTTTAGTCCTGTAGAAGCTGTATTTTACATCCAATCATTTTGAAATTTAGAATTGTAGAGTATCTTGATCCATTAACCAACACTACCGAATTTGAAGAAAATCGGTTAAGATTTAGCTATAGCTCCCATATATATGTTTCGTCCGATTTGGCCCTTTAGTCCTATAAAAGCTGTATTTTACATCCAATCGTTTTGAAATTTAGAATGGTAGAGTTTCTTGATCCATGAACCAACATTTCCGAATTTGAAGAAAATCGGTTAAGATTTAGCTATAGCTCCCATATATATGTTTCGTCCGATTTTGCTCTTTAGTCCTGAAGAAGCTGTATTTTACATCCAATCATTTTGAAATTTAGAATGGTAGAGTTTCTTGATCCATGAACCAACACTACCGAATTTGTTTCGTCCGATTTGGCCCTTTAGTTCTATAGAAGCTGTATTTTACATCTAATCATTTTGAAATTTAGAATAGTAGAGTTTCTTGATCCATTAACCAACATTGCCGAATTTGAAGAAAATCTGTAAAGATTTAGCTATAGCTCCCATATATATGTTTCATCCGATTTGGCTGAATAAATTTAAATGTTTACTTTAATTCTAATTTTCATGTAATTTACTTTTAGCATATGAACCACATTTTTTGAGTTATTTGCTGAATAAAGCCGGGATACCATTTAAATTAAAGAAAATTATGAGAACTAGAAATGCTGGAAACATTAGTTCCACGTAGAAACGGAAGTTTAGTAACTGTCGGTAAAAACAATTAGAAAAAATTTAAATTTTTAAAGAAAAAATATTTTTTGCTGGCAAGAAAAACCAATAAAAAAATAGAACAAAATCGCCAAAAAATTGTTTATTCCATTTTTTGAAAGCTAGTATCCTAACGAATAAACCAATGCCTGTCTGCAAAAATTCTATGCATAAATGTATAACTTATGACCCATATTGTAAAAATAGGGAAAATAAAAAAAGTAAAATTTTTCATATTTTTATACCCTACACCACACTGTGGTACAGGGTATTATGACTTTGTGCATTTGTTTGTAACACCTAAAAGGAGAAGAGATAGACCCATTGTTTATTATACCGATCGACTTGTAATCACTTTCTGAGTCGATTTAGGACCCTATTGCTCCCATACATATAGCTCCCATATATATGTACCTCCGATTTGGCATATATGCACTGTATAAGCAAAATTTTTGAACCGATTTGTACAAAAATTGACAGAGAGTAGTCTCGTGATAAACTTAGATACAATACAAAATTTGGGAGAAATCGGTTAAGATTTTGATATAGCGCCCATATATATGTTACCACCCATTTGACATGTAAGCGCTGTAGAAACTATATTTTATATCCGATCAGAACGAAATTCGACAGAAAGAGGTTTCTATTTTACATGAATGAGTATTTAGGGAAAATCGATTCAGATTTATATATAACCTCCATATATATGTTCCTCCTGATTTGGTTACAAAGCGCTATAGAAGTTGTACTTTACTTCCGATCATTACAAAATTCTCCAGAAAGATGTTTCTCAATTTAGGAACGAATATTGCTTAATTTAGCGATTATCGGTTCAGAATTGAATATATCCACATATATATGTTCTTACCCATTTACCAATTATTCCAGATTATTATCGCAATGGCCATTATCGCAATGTTAGGGAGGTGTAGGATATTATATAGTCGGCCCCGCCCGACTTTCTGCCTTTCCTTACTGGTTTATTTTGCAATTTTGGTTTTGGAGGTACCAAAAGAAGCGTGACAATAACGCCCATTTTTGTACAACTGTACAAAATTTCAAGTGTTTGTATGTGCAGCAATCCAAGTTATAAGCCGTTAACTTTTTGTGCAAAAAGGTACATTTGTGTGGGAGGTACCAAAAGGTGCGTGGCAATAACGTCAATTTTCAACGCGACTGTAGGTACTATAAAAGCATTACACTTCAAATGGAATCAAAGTTATAAACAGTTAACTTTTTGTGTAAAATGAATGGTTCATTTATTTGTATGGGATTTACCAAAATGGGGCTTGGCAACTTCGCCCATTTTCTCAAGATGATAGCGACTAAGAGTACCTAAGAGCACCTCACTTCGCGGGGGAGGTACTCGAAGGAGTTGACCAACATAGTTAATCTTTGAACTTAGCCTGAGATAGGAAAAAAATATTGACACATAATCCTGTCGAAAGTTATCGTGCGAACCAACCAGACAGACGGACGGACAGGCTGATGGACATTGCTAAAATGACTTAAAACGGCCCAAAATGGATTTCCGCCAAATATTCTTGGGGTCTCTTAGGTCACTTTTGACATGCAGCATCTGATATATACCCTTGTTCACAATAGTGGGTGTATAAAAACCGGATTATGTTAAAATTATCTTCTTTCTACCAAAAGTAGAATGCTAGCTTCCAAAAATTGGAACAAACAATTTGTTTGCTATTTTTTATGTTTATACCCTACACCACACTGTGGTACAGGGTATTATAAGTTTGTTTCACGGCAGATGTTTGTAACACCTGAAAATAACACAGCTAGACCCACCTTAAAGTATACCGATCGACTCAGAATCACTAGCTGAGTCGATTTAACAATGTCCGTCCGTCCGTCCGTCCGTCCGTCTGTCCATGTAAAGTTGTTCGTCGACTACAGGTCGCAATTTCACTCCGATCGTTCTGAAATTTTGCAGTTTAGAGTATTTCGCGGCTGTTAGGATCGCTATTGAATTTGGTTGAAATCGGTTTAGATTTAGATATAGCTCCCATATATATCTTTCGTCCGATTTGGCCCTTTAGTCCTATAGAAGCTGTATCTTACATCCAATCGTTTTGAAATTTAGAATGGTAGAGTTTCTTGATCCATGAACCAACATTGCCGAATTTGAAGAAAATCGGTTAAGATTTAGCTATAGCTCCCATATATATGTTTCGTCCGATTTGGCCCTTTAGTCCTATAGAAGCTGTATTTTACATCCGATCGTTTTGAAATTTAGAATGGTAGAGTTTCTTGATCCATGAACCAACACCACCGAATTTGAACAAAATCGGTTAAGATTTACTATAGCTCCCATATATATGTTTCGTCCGATTTGGCCCTTTAGTTCTATAGAATCTACATTTTACATCCAATCGTTTTGAAATTTAGAATGGTAGAGTTTCTTGATTCATGAACCAACATTGCCGAATTTGAAGAAAATCGGTAAAGATTTAGCTATAGCTCCCATATATATGTTTCATCCGATTTGGCTCTTTAGATCCAATCGTTTTTATACCCTACACCACACTGTGGTACAGGGTATTATTTAAGTATAAAATGTCCCAAAAGTAAATTTATGTAACCAATGTATACATGAATTACAAAATTTATATATCAGAGTTATTCAATATTACGAGAGTGGTGTAGGGTATTATATAGTCGGCACCGCCCGACTTTAGCCTTTCCTTGCTGGTTTATGTTTTTGTTTGTGCCAGGAAAAAAACGATTTTTATCATAAAATTTTTTTTTATTTTTTTTTTGTGTTTAGGACACCATACTACACCGGAAAATGTTACTTACGCAAAGCCCTTCGACAAAAATTTTGTTGAATAGTGTTCTTAATCAATCTGCAGAAAATCAACACAAAAGAGACTTGAGAAAAGTCCCTTTCACATCTTTTTTCAAATTATATGTTTCCTTAACCCCCTAATAGCCAATTTCAATATTTTGTTTTAAGTGCAAAGTTTTTGGAGAATGTCTTATTGACTGGACTCTTCGTCCGGTCGATGTTAAAATTCACGGTTAAATTGAAATTAAAAATTTGCCAAACGGTTTGTTTTATTTTTCCAAATTCTCAACCTGATTATTGAAAGATTTGCAAAAGTTTTTGACACACCTGATTTTTTGTATCCTGTATAGTGTTCTAGATCAAATAACATGTTTGTTTATCACCGCACAACATATGTATTGTTAAAGGGCAGCATTTGGTTTAAAGGGCAGACGGTTTAAGCAGATTTTGTTGTTCTTAAATTTTTAAATCCGAATATTATAGGAAACGTAAAAAGCAGTTTTGAAATTTAGTAATTGCATTTGGTGCGGAAGTTTTTATGCAATTTTAAAAAAGTAAAAGCTCAGTTCTTCATATTTTTATATGCCCCACACGGTAATTATTAGGAGCAATTAGATGTTCCAGAAAGGTTAAAAAATTACTGTCCCTAATGTTCATATTTCATATTGTATGACGCATTTGTACTTGCAGGGGTTTTTCAACACGAGCCGTTGCCTCCTTTTGGTCTTTCTTCACCTTGATATTGGTGTCGTCCTACACAGCCAATTTGGCTGCCTTTCTGACCATCGAATCGCTGAGCACACCCATAGAAAACGTTGAAGATCTGGCGGCCAATAAGGGAGGTGTAAATTATGGAGCCAAGACAGGTGGCAGCACATCGACATTTTTCAAGGTATGTACGAGTATAAAACCCCCAATGTTCTTGCAACCATCACCCACATGTTTTCTATGCCTTTTGTTTCTCTCAATGTCTTCTTGAGTTAAATTTTCTCATTTATATTCTGTACTGCCCTAGGATGCAAAATTCCCCACCTATCAGAAAATGAATGACTTTATGACCAGCCATCCGGAATATATGACATCCACCAATGCCGAAGGCGTCGACCGGGTTGAAAGTGAGAACTATGCCTTTCTAATGGAGTCCACGACCATTGAATACATTACCGAGCGACGATGCAGCTTAACACAGGTCGGTTCGTTATTGGATGAAAAAGGATATGGCATTGCAATGCGTAAAAGTAAGTTCACTTACACGTTTCACTTACTCATTCCCTCGCGTCCTCGAATCCGTAATGTACAGTGTGCATGCAGTAACGCTATCTCTGAATGTGTTGCAGGTGTCCCCTCCGCACATGCTGCGTTAAATTAAAGCATTTGAGACAACGTACACGGTTAGATTTTTATTATAATTCCTGCATATAAGCGTTGATTATATTGATGGCGCTTGACTTGGGCTGCAACCCCATCACTTAGGTGGGTGTAAACGTGTGTTGTACGATAGTGTCGGTAGAGTCACACATGTGCTGTCAAAGTGGAATACAAATTATGGTTTCCCAGAGGCGGAACGGTAAAATTATGTATATACTGAAGGGGCCTTTTTTGGCGGTGTATCTATTCAGTAAACAGAAGAGCTACACGGGGCAAAATCGACTTTTTTGATATGTTTGAATCGGAAGAAAATATATTTGGAACACATATTTTTAAATATTATATATTTCTGAGCAAATAAATTCTATTTGAAAATCAATAAAATATATTTGGAACGAATATATTAATATATTACAACAAAATATATTTGCAAACTAAATTTCTCAAATAAAGTATATGTTTAAGTACAAATAAAATTATTCCTTAGGAATTTCTCCAAATATATTTTATTTAAAAAATAATTTCAAATCTTGTGCTGACTTTTTCGAATTTCATTTTTAATTTTTTCTTGGTTCCTAATTGTACCTCCCAGTTATGATACCTTATGCAGCATTGACTTTTGTTTCAAATCAATCATTTTAAATTTAAGTATTCCAAGCCATCATTAGTTGTCAATCCACCGAAAAATTTATTTTGATCCAAAATTATAGAATTTCAGTTATTATTTATTATTTTTACGAACATTAAAAATTTCCAAAAAAAATTATTTTGAATTACTGAGCAATATAAGGCAATTTAGGTACTTTCTGAATACTTAAGTGCAAATTTTTAATTTGTTTCGAAAAATAATAGTCCCAAACAAAAAAAATTGGAGTAAACAAAGATTTGTTTAGAACAACATCTTCCCAAATATATAACCTTTGTGTGTACCAATATTATATATTTAGAGTGTACCCTAAACATTTATATGTTTCAAGCCGAATATGTTTGGGACAATATACTACAGGAGCAATTTTTGTTCAGCGTGTAGGTTCATCAAATCTGGCAGATATATATTTCTTATAGTTTCAGTACTTACTTGTTTTTAAAGTAACTTTCTTTCGATATTTGAAAAGAATTTAACTAATTTCTGGTGGTGTCCAGAATGCCTTTTAAAATTTTTAGATATCATTCTACTGGATTTAAAAATCACATAAATTAACAATAAAAGGTAATTTTGAGTATCAAAAATCGAACGTCAAAACACTTTCTTGCTATACAGTTTCTATTTGAAGGCCTCTATCAGGGCAGCTTAGCTCCCGCTTCAAACCCACGGTGAGCAAAGAATTGTTTTAAATTCTGACTACCCCTTGAAAACGATACTCGAATTCTTAATTTTAATATGCCGTGGGTGAGATGAGAAACCCAGATGCATGATAACTCTTTGTGGCCATTCCCTCCAATCGTTCTTGAATTGCCGAAGTTGTGGATGGCGTGTGTTGAGGGTTGTGGTGGTTTTGTGTTGAAATAAACTTACAAGGATTCCTCGCCGCATTGTATTGACCCAAAATAATTGAATTACTCAAAGAAGATAGATAGCAAAGTTTCAGTTTGTGATAATTATCTGTAGCTCGTGGCACATGCCAATACGATGGCATGTTCTAAGAAAGTTGCACAACTAATAACATAATTATTATGGCATCAATTGTTTGCAACAACTTATTTTACACGTTGAAATTCGTTTAGTATATTTCCGTTCAAATCGATAATAATTAAGGCCATGATTAAGCAATCAATCATTGCAAACTTTTTCGGGGTGGCTGGTAGATACGTATGATAAAAATTCATGGCAGTGCATAAGGATAGACAAAATTACTATTTAAAAAAAAAACCAAAAATAATTAAAAAAGGATCAAATCAGGCTAAATCAACTATATGATGCCCTACATCACCTTGTTAGAACAGAGAAAGCTCACATATAACCATTGTTTTTTAAAGTTACAGAACATTAATGGCTAGATCATTTTGTGCTATTAATGTTTAAATTATGATCGTTACTGCCATTGAACCAAAAATTAGCTTCATCGTCGAAGTCTCAAGAACCATTATTTTGATAGAAACTACACGGGGCAAAATCGCCTTTTTTGATATGTTTGAATAGAAAGAAAATAACACTAATTTTTAAATATTATATATTTCTGAGCAAATACATTTTATTTCAAAATCAATAAAATATATTTGGAACTCGTATATTAATATGTTACAACATATAATATTTGCAAACTAAATTTCTCAAATAAAATATGTATTTGAATACAAATAAAATGATTGTTTAGGAATTTCTCCAAATATATTTTATTTAAAAAAGATTTTCGAAACTTTTTCGAATTTAAATTTTATTTTTTTTTTGGTTTGAACCTCCCAGTTATGATACCAAATGCAGCAATATCTTATGTTTTAAACCAATCATTTAAAATTTCTGAGTATTCCAAGCCATCATTGGTTGTCAATCCTCCAAGTATATATTTCGATCCAAGATTATATGATTTCAATTATTATTATTTTTTATATTTAAGACGTTAAAATTTTTGAAATAATTAACTTTGATTTACTGAAAAATTTAACACAATTTAGATATTTTCTGAATACTTAAATGAAAATAAATATTTGTTTCGGAAAAAATAGTCCAAAATAAACACATTGGGATGTAAAGAAAGATTTGTTGAGAACAACATCTTCCCACATATATATAATTTTTGTGTGTACCAAATATTATATGTTTATAGTGTATCCTAAAGATATATATGTTTCAAGCCGAATATGTTTGGGACAATATATTACAGGAGCGATTTTTTTTCGGCGTGTATCAACAATTTACAAGGGTTGCTCTCGTGTAAGTCTATCCAAGTTGAAATGGCAAACAAACTAAACTAAATGTGGTATAATTGGGCAAAAGGGTAAAATACGACCAGAGGGTGCGAGTTTAGCTCTTTGAACATAAACCAAAAATAACCAGGAAGGAAGGACAGAAATTCGGGCGGATGTAATACCATACATCTCCCTAACAATCTAAACAATCTGAAACTATATTCTTAAAATGGGCAGTGTTCTTTCATAGATCAAGAAGCGGAAAGAACAAATAGATGCGACTATACATAATCGAAACATATTTTCATCGGCTTGGATCAAAAACCTAAATACAGTTTCAATAGAGCTTAAATACTAAATAGACAGGAACATATATGAGTCATTCCATGCCAAACGGGACGATTTTTGACATCACTATTTTTGACTGCTTCGAAATTTTGTGTATGCATTATTTACCTAAAAATATCTTATACGTAGTTCAAGAAAAAATTTTAAAAAAAATTCTAAAAGAGTTATGAGCAATTTAAAGTTGACGAAATTACGTTTTTTTCTAAAAGGTGTGTTCATTCTTTAGCTTGTGTCTCCTGAAATACGTAACCGATTTTAATGTGCTATACCTTGTTTTGAAGGTAATTTCAACTATTACAACTAACTTGAGTAAGCACTGCAACAAATGTATTAATTTTTAATTTTTTTGCCCTTTTATACTTTCTATTGCGATTCCAAAATGATTACACCCTTCGATTTTTTTGAAATTTTAATGTTCTGTTCTTAGATGTCTTTGTTAGCTACTGCATGAATTTGGAAGTGGTGAATTGATGGGAACTATTTTTTTACGATTTTTTATAAAAAAAACCATTTGCATAATTTCTGGGAATGTGCTTTAAATAATTAACAGAATGATAATTTTTAGCCGTTAGTTTATTAATATAACAATAACAACAATAAATTTTATTAATTTTGCAAAACTATTGGCAAAAACGCAAAAATCAGCCATGGCTTGATATTTAAATAAAAAAACTCATTAAACAATAGCAAGAGTCAAAAGATAAGAAAGTACTTGTTAAACTATACTCTGAGATGAACAATTTTTTTAAAATCACAGTAACCTGGATTTCACTCTTTGATGTAGAAAAAAAATTCAATAACTTTGTTAGTCCGTTTTTCACATTCAATTCGACAATTCAAAGAAAAAACAAAGCAATAATAAAGCAAGAGTAATTTCTTGAACTCAAAACTACCACGCATACATTTCATTGTCCGATAAAAAAATTAGAGTCAACTTACGAAAAGTACTGTGTTAAGACGGTGTACAATGATTAATATTTTTATACCTATTTTCTTCTTTTTTACTGCTAATAGTATACTTTATTCGAATCTTTCTCATAAATTTTTATTGTTCTTATTTTTACATAAGTATACTGATTATTAAAATTGTCATTCTTTTCTAATTGTTTTACTGGTCTTACTGTTTTAATAAACTAATGACTAAAAATAATCATTCTGTTAATTATTTAAAGCACACTCACAGAAATTATGCAAATGGTATTTTTTAAAAAATCGTAAAAAATAGTTCCCATCAATTCACCACTTCCAAATTCATACAGTAGCTAACAAAGACATCTAAGAACACGACATTAAAATTTCAAAAAAATCGAAGGGTGTAATCATTTTGAAAATCGCAATAGAAAGTATAAAAGGGCAAAAACATTAAAAATTAGTATATTTGTTGCAGTGCTTACTCAAGTTAGTTGTAGTAATTGAAATTACCTTCAAAACAAGGTATAGCACATTAAAATCGGTCACGTATTTCAGGAGATACAAGCTAAAGAATGAACACACCTTTTAGAAAAAAACGTAATTTTGTCAACTTTAAATTGCTCATAACTCTTTTAGAATTTTTTTTAAAATTTTTTCTTGAACTACTTATAAGATATTTTTAGGTAAATAATGCATATACAAAATTTCGAAGCAGTCAAAAATAGTGATGTCAAAAATCGTCCCGTTTGGCATGGAATGACTCATATGTGACTTCTTTCTGCCGACTTTCGTAATGATCGGATGTCAAATACAGTTTCTATAGCGCTTACATGTCAAATCAAGAGGAACTTATATATGAGGGCTATATCGAATGAGAAACCTCGGATTAGAGTTGTGTAGTTCGTGAACGAACTAGTTCCATTGAATGGGTCACTTTACTGAACGGTACGAACTAGTTCACACTAAACGTTAATTTCTATTTAGTAGTTCAACTCTGTCATTTCGTTCTCCCTTCTCAGCTGTTATATGTTGTTTCCATTTTTATGTCATCATGAAAGTAGGATTCTTCCTATACAAACGCGTTTGTATATTCAATTCATTCCATTCATGTTCCAATCAGATTACTATAATAGCGGCTGATTTGAACTGGTGATCTGAACGAAATGAACTGCTGATCTAAAGAGCTGTTTAAGTAAAGTGAGATTGTGAGCTAAAGAGCTGAAGAGCTGGTGAGCTAAAGATCTGGTGATGGTGAGCTGAAGAGCTGGTGAACTAAATGAAAGACTTGTTCACTCAATTGAACTGAACTAAAAAGAGCAGTCACTAAAGAACAACTCTACCTCGGATACAAAATACAGTTTCTACAGCGCCTACAAGTCAAATAGGGAGTAACAGATTAAGGTGTTTTTTAGACTTGTGGTTTTTAAGAAGGAACAAAACGCATATAATTTAATGTTATGGTTAAGAATTTAGCTTTATTATAAAGATAAGAGTTTGGCATTATGTTTAAAAAATGATTTCGGACAAGTGGTCGCTGCAACTGGCTCGAATAAATTCCAGCCGAGAGTCCCAATTTTCGACCACTTTTTGCCGCATTTGGGGCTGTATGTCAGTAATTACGCGCGGAATATTCTCTTCCGAGTTCACATAACACCACAAAAAATAATCCAGCGGTGTTAAATCGCACGATATTGGAGGCCACGCCACAGACACACGACGCGAGATAATGCGCTCATCAAAAGTTTCCTTCAATAAATTGATTGTTTCGTTGGCTGTATGGCATGTAGCGCCTTCTTGTTGGAACCAAACCACCACCTCAACATCCAAAATTCCTTCATTCATGGCTCTATAGCGTTCCCCATTGACTTAACATAATGGTCGGTTTCATTTTTTAAGAAATATGGACCAATGATTCCCTCTGCTCATAGAGCACTCCAAACAGTCACTTGTTATTTTTACTCATTCATCCATAAGTGAGTTTCATCACTGAAAAAAATGTTCTTCCAAAATTGGGATCGGTGGCCATCTCCTCTTGGGCCCATTCACAGAACGTGCGACGCGCTTGATGGTCATTCGACTTCAATTCTTGCACGAGTTGGATTTTGTAAGACCGAAAACCAATATCCTTCCGCAAAATCGTCGATAATGTGGATGGGCACAGCTCCAATTGCTGCGCGCGATGGCGGATGAACTTATTCGGGTCTTCTTCGATACTCTGCTCCACAGCAGCAATAGCGCCTGTACGGCGTCTCTGAGGATGCGCATTATCGACTCTGCTGGGCGATTAAGTCGACTGAATATTGGAAGCAGAGCGCGTCGCGCACTCCGAACTATTGTTTTGGTAATAATTCTGAAAACCAAACTGAGTATAAATCAAGTGACAGCTGTCAAAAAGACCAAATCCGAAAAAAGTATTGCCAGATTGAAAAGCACACTTCTACAGAAAACACTCTATATATGGGACCAGCCAGACGGACAGAAGGACGTAGCTAAATCGACTCAGAAAGTGATTCTAATTCGATCGGTAAAACGATGGGTCTATCTCATCTCATTTTGGATATTACAAACAAATACACAATGTTATAATACCCTGTATCACAGTGTGGAGTAGGGTATCAGTACGAATCAGTTAGTTAGTGAGTCGATCGGTATTCTTTAAAGTGGGTCTAGCTTTAGTATTGTTAGACGATATACTTAATGGTAAATACAATATGTACTTGACTTAATTACGACATGTAATTGATTTCAGGACGTTAAATGTATTTAATTTAAGTAAAAGTTGTAATTGATTTAAAGTCATATTATAACTTCGATTGAAGTCAAATATATAATGAATTTTAAGTCGTTCCATGTTTTTAATTCAAGTATATGATGTACTTCTTTGATTGAGCATTGTCTTTGGCGACTAATCAAAGCCTAAATCATAAAAATGAGTATAATCGGACCCCGCCCGATTTTATTCTTTTCTTACTGATTCTTACACTCGTTTTTTGATTTATATGTACAAATTACAACAAGTAAAGACGTTGCTAATTTCGGTCATACCGAAATGTATATGCCCTTCATCATGGATCGCATGTGAATGTTGAATTTTGTGGTCTCTATGGTATTAAGAAGTCAAATCTGAGTGATAGGTGCTATATCAAAAACTGGACCGATATTGTCCATTTTCAATCCCAACTTACCTGCAGCTATAAGAAGTATTTGTACCAAATTTTAGTCATTCACCTCAATTATTGTAGATTGTAGCGTGGTTACAAAAGACGGACGGACATGACTAAATTATCGTCGAATTTTACGACGATTAAGAATATATGTACATATATACTCGTGCTTATAAGAATATATGTATATACTTGATATGTATATACTCTGACCAATATTTGAATGGCTCAAATGCCAAACCGATTAATTTCATAAAAAAGATAATTGAGAAAAATGAGAAACATTTTTTTAATAGTAAACCAGTAAGGAAAGGCTAAAGTCCGGCGGGGCCGACTATATAATACCCTACAACACTCTCGTAATATTGAATAACTGTGATATATAAATTTTGTAATTCATATATAAATTGTTTACATAAATTTACTTTTGGGACATTTTATACTTAAATAATACCCTGTACCACAGTGTGGTGTAGTGTATAAAAACGATTGGATCTAAAGAGCCAAATCGGATGAAACATATATATGGGAGCTATAGCTAAATCTTTACCGATTTTCTTCAAATTCGGCAATGTTGGTTCATGGATCAAGAAACTCTACCATTCTAAATTTCAAAACGATTGGATGTAAAATATAGCTTCTATAGAACTAAAGGGCCAAATCGGACGAAACATATATATGGGAGCTATAGCTAAATATTAACCGATTTTCTTCAAATTCGGTAGTATTGGTACATGGATCAAGAAACTCTACCATTCTATATTTCAAAATGATTGGATGTAAAATACAGCTTCTTCAGGACTAAAGAGCAAAATCGGACAAAACATATATATGGGAGCTATAGCTAAATCTTAACCGATTTTCTTCAAATTCGGCAATGTTGGTTCATGGATCAAGAAAGTCTACCATTCTAAATTCCAAAACGATTGGATGTAAAATACAGCTTTTATAGGACTAAAGGGCCAAATCGGACGAAACATATATATGGGAGCTATAGCTAAATCTTAACCGATTTTCTTAAAATTCGGTAGTGTTGGTTCATGGATCAAGAAACTCTACCATTCTAAATTTCAAAATGAGTGGATGTAAAATACAGCTTCTACAGGACTAAAGAGCAAAATCGGACGAAACATATATATGGGAGCTATAGCTAAATCTTAACCGATTTTCTTCAAATTCGGTAGTGTTGGTTCATGGATCAAGAAAATCTACCATTCTAAATTTCAAAACGATTGGATGTAAAATACAGCTTCTATAGGACTAAAGGACCAAATCGGACGAAACATATATATGGGATCTATAGCTAAATCTTAACCGATTTTCTTAAAATTCGGCAATGTTGGTTCATGGATCAAGAAACTCTACCATTCTAAATTTCAAAACGATTGGATGTAAAATACAGCTTCTATAGGACTAAAGGGCCAAATCGGATGAAAGATATATATGGGAGTTATATCTAAATCTGAACCGATTTCAACCAAATTCAATAGCGATCTTAACCGCTGCGAAATACTCTAAACTGCAAAATTTCAGAACGATCGGAGTGAAATTGCGACCTGTAGTCGACGAACAACTTTACATGGACAGATGGACGGACGGACAAACATCGTTAAATCGACTCAGCTAGTGATTCTGAGTCGATCGGTATACTTTAAGGTGGGTCTAGCTGTGTTGTTTTCCGGTGTTACAAACATCTGGGTGTTACAAACATTTGGGATCCATCGAATGTTTGGACTTTAAAATTTCGAAAAAAAAGTGGAGTTAATCGATTTGGCAATTGAACCATTCATTCCGAGGTGTTACAAACTGAGTGACTACATGAATAAAACCTACATCCTATGGAGGAGAGTACAAAAACCGCTCAGGTACCCACAAAGAATTGCAAATTTTAATGTTTGTAATTTATTGCAAAAAAGTACATGTCGTATAGTTATAAAACAATTTATTAAAAAAAAGTTATAACATGTATATACTCATTTCAAAGGAATCTTCCTGGAGAATGTGTCCGAAAAAAGGATGGGTAAACAGTTTAAATTTTCATCGTTTTCACCGTTTCATCTAAATTACATAATTTTTTACGAAAATTTTAAAATTAAGCCACATTCTTACCGCTAAGCTAGAATATTAAATTCCTAAACATGTTAAACCGTACAAAAGCTTTTTGGAGCTCTACTTTATTAATAGTAGAATTCGGTGAAATAAACAAAAAAAAAAACAATTATTGGGGATTTTCGAATTTATTTGTCAATACATACAAATTGCAAGAAAATTATTGGAAATATATTAATTTTTAATTATTTTATGTATTTATCATATTTATGTCTGCATTTGAAAATTGTTTTTTTCATACTTTTTGATTATATCATAGTCGGATGTATGTTTACCCATTCCTTTCAAATAAACATTTCGGAATTAAAAACAAAATCTTTTGAAACCGACGAGAAATACAAATTTGTTGATCTTCGGTAGCACAGTGGCTAGTGCATCAGACTTGGATCCCGAAGGTGCTGGGTTCAATTCCCAGCCAGGGCACTTGAAAAATTTAACATCAACATTTCAAGTTTTTATCATAATTCGAGTTTCTGCAGCTAAAAATAACTCACCACTACATCTGATCACCCAAGTCAAAAGGGATGCTAAAAATGGACATAACACCATAACGACTCTTAACAGAAATGCAGCGCTTCTAGTAGAGAATAGAAACTGTAACACACAAATAACATCCATTCCCTGAAAATAACAGACGACTGAATGAAAACGACATAAGGTTCCCGCGATAATCGTATATATACCAGAACAAAGTCTGTAATAGAAATAGACTTAAGAATTATCAACTCAGCTTCTCCAAGCTGCAACAACAACAACAAAAATTAAACAATTTTATATTCCCCAGTTGGTCCATTTGACGCCTTGTAGCTCCGCCTCTATATTGTATAGATGCCACAAAATTAAAACATCAATTCTACAAAACCTTTTCTATATGCATGCCAATTTGCCTTGTAAAAAACGGTAGAATTATTTCCATTTTTTCTGAATACCTCCCATTGTGTGCGTTATATGTCAATATCTGAATACGAGTATAAGTTGTTGATTGCTTTGACCCTTCTGAATTTCGAGTAACTATATTGTTTTGCTATATATTGCTCTGAAAAAATAACATTTTAAACTTAAATACAAAACACATGCATATTTAAGCAAATTTCTCTCAAGTACTTTTATAAAAACTCATTTACGTTTAACTCAATTTCACCGCTAAGTGAAATTGACTGTTAGACTGTATGTGGCAAATGTCTGTTTCCTATAATTGAGTTATAATCCCTGAAAGGACTTAAAGTGCTCAATTTAGCATTTGCTAACTGAAACAATACCATAAAAAACGTTAATAATATTTGTTCTTTCTTTCCTTTTACCCCACACACACACATACACCCATAACACAACAATTAGATTGGCCTTATCGCGACATGCTGAGCCAGGCCGTATTGGAGTTGCAGGAGCAAGGTGTTCTGGCCAAAATGAAAACGAAATGGTGGAAGGAGAAACGTGGTGGTGGAGCATGTGCGGTAAGTCTGACAACTTTTTGTGTTTTAATGCCACTTTTTTCTTTTTTTGGAACTCTAAGCAGGAAAGAGAAAAGAGTTTTTCTTTTTCACGAACGGAAAATTTTAATCTAAGCAAAGCAAACAAAAAACGAAATCTGTAATAAAAACAATAACCAAATTTTTAAATCTAAGGCTGGACCATCGGAGAGTGGAGCCTTGGCCTTGGAAATTAGCAATTTGGGTGGTGTTTTCTTGGTATTGATTGTGGGCTGTGTGTTCGGCATGTTCGTATCCTTTATGGAAATGTTGATGGGTGTCAAGCAACGTTGCGACGAGAATAAGGTAGCCTTCGATGACAAAGGGACATTTGTGCCGCCCCTTGTGCCCGGAGCGTTGAGGGGTCCTGGGGGACGGTTATTGCCTGTTATGTTTTATTATTATAACACCTGGCTTTCTTTTTCATTTATACGCAGAAAAGAGAAATGTTTGGCCATGTCCTAGTAGTACCCTACACCATATTTGAATGCATCTGAAAATGTTATTTGTAGAATAGGTTTTACATGGAAAGTAGTAGGTTTTTTATGGAAATATATATTGAACGGTATTTTGTCTGTCCGAATTGAATTTATTTATCTCCGGAGAGAAGGCGCAAACAAAACTGACCAAAACTTTTGCAGTCTGGGTAACTTCGAAAAAGAGGAATTAAACTTTTGTTTTGGTTTGGGTTACCCTATGTCTAAAGGGAACTGCTCTCCGTATGTACTACAATCCCTCACTGAGTTATTCTCTATACTAGAATGTACCACTGAAATCTTCCGATGTATCGGGTGACTAGATAGTAATGATATTTTTGACAGAAGATTCTAAAGTTACAAAGCTTTTTAAGTTACCAATGCCGTCCATCTGTCAATATATTCAGTAAGGTTTGTCAAAGTTGTCGTTCACCATTTCACGACGGCTAAACATGAGTAAATTGTAAAAAATAGTATCGAAATTTCGGCTCAGTTGTAAATCCGCAACATGCATCGTAAATCCGCACATGGAAACATCGAAACGGTGCAACATTTTCTGTGTCACTGCCCGGATTTCACACATGCCCGATCCCTTTATTGCGGTTCCGACATATTGCCAGACTTGACTCATCACAGAGGATATTACTGGAGATACTGAAAAAATTCTTGTGTAGTACCGATTTTCTACAACACGTGAGGTATAAAGAGGTCATAAATAAGGAGAGCACAATAGGCCGAACCAATGACTTAAGTGTATGCCCATGGACATGAGACGTTTAAACGTCTTCTCTCTTCAAACTAACCTAAATCAGCAACATCGGCCATCATCATAGTTTCAGTGCACAGACAATTATTCCCACCGTGATAAAATTTGAGGACAAAGTACACCTTTTGACAGCGATTGATGAGAAAGGATGAAAACATAGGCGATGTAGACTCCAATATCGAAGAAGACCATGAAATGCTGATGAAGCGTCGATCAGCTCAACGGTTCTCTGTACAGAGCGATGTTAACTGACTTTCGGTGGTCCGAGCTCGATCATACGATATTTCCGAGCACTAAAAGGATGGCGCAATATTTCATACAAGTGACGCAACGCTCGAAAATGTGGAAGAAACACTTTTCTCACGGCAATCACTGGCCACAATTAGCAACAGCAATCTTACCATCTCCCTTTGATTATTATCTATGGGGCTTCTTAAAGTCCTTGGTCTACGATAATAAGCAACTACATTGGAGGATCTCGAGATGCTGTGGTCGGAATAACACCGAACACATTGAACAAAGTCATCAAAAATTGGACCCACAGCTAGAATTCATTCAGTAACCAGGGTACGCCTAAGGTCTTTTTCTATACCAGAGACACCTACTGAGCCTTAGCCTAACTATATCACTGTGATTTTCTTTATACCAGTGTTGACAACAGAGTTCTACCTCGATGCTAGAATTAAGAATTTTATTTATTTATCTTTATTGCGCTTGATAACAGAAGTCTTCCACTATGCTAAATTAAACACTATCATTCCCTCTATACAAAAATCGTATACTGAGATCTTCATCACAAATGGATTTGACAACTTCTTATCTACTAGAATCGACAAATGAGGTATTAATTTTCTTATAATTTAGCACGTTGATTTTCCTCTGAGATCTTTCTCTATACTAGAGCCGACAACTGTTGTCTTCCTACTAGAGCCGACCACTGTTGTCTTCCTCTATACTAGAGTCGACAACTGTGGTCTTCCTCTATACTAGAGTCGACAACTGTGGTCTTCCTCTATACTAAAGTCGACCACTGCGGTCTTCCTCTATACTAGAGTCTTCCTCTATACTAGAGTCTTCCTCTATACTAGAGTCTTCCTCTATACTAGAGTCGACCACTGTGGTCTTCCTCTATTCTAGAGTCGACCACTGTGGTCTTCCTCTATCCTAGAGTCGACCACTGTGATCTTCCTCTATCCTAGAGTCGATCACTGTGGACTTCCTCAGCGAAGTTTTCCCTGTGCAAGAGTCGATCACTGTGGACTTCCTCAGCGAAGTTTTCCCTGTGCAAGAGTCGATCACTGAATCTTCGATCAGTGAGGTATTCCTATGCAGGTGTCAATCACCAACGTCTTCGTCCATACCAGAGTCGACCACTGAGGGCACTCTATATAAAGCGTGGTTTTTTAGACGTGTTGTTTTAAAGAAGAAATAAAACGAATATAATTTAATGTTATGACCAAGAATTTTTCTTTATTATATAGATAAGGGTTTGCCATTATGTTATAAAAATGATTTCGGGTAAGTGGCCGCCGTGGCTTGCTCGAATAAATTCCAGCCGTGGCTTGCTCGAATAAATTGCAGCATATGGGGCTGTATGTCAGCAATAACGCGTCGAATATTCTATTCCAAGGCGTCAATAGTTTCGGGCGTATCTGCGTAGACAAGCGACTCACAAAAAATAGTCCAGCGGTGTTAATCGCACGATTGGAGGCCACGCCACAGACCCACGACGCGATATAATGTGCTCACCAAATGTTTCCGTCAATAAATTGATTGCTTCATTGGCTTTATAGCATGTAGCGCCGTCTTGTTGAAACCAAAGGTCGTCCACATTAACATCCTCCAATTCAGGCACGAACAAGTCATTAATCATGGCTCTATAGCGTTCCCCATTAACTGTAACATTATTGCCGGCTTAATTTTGAAGAATTATGGACCAATGATTCCCTCTGCCTATTATATATAGAACACTCCAAATAGTGACTTTTTGTGGATGTAACGACGTCTGAACAATGGCTTGTGGATTATCATAACTCCAAATGCGACAATTTTGTTTATTAACGTACTCATTCATCCAAAAGTGAGCTTAATTATTGAACAAAATTCTCTTGTGAAAATCGGGATCGGTGGCCATCTCGTTTTGGGCCCATTCACCGAACGTGTGACGCGTTTGATGGTCGTTCGGCTTCAATTCTTGCACGAGTTGGATTTTGTAAGCCCGCAAACCAAGGACCTTCCGCAAAACCTCCCATAAAGTGCCCATCCACTTTATGGAAGATTTTGCTCCAATTGTTGCCCTCGATGGCGGATGGACTCATTCGGGTCTTCTTCGATACTCTGCTCCGCAGCAGCAATAGCGCCTTCGGTGAGCACTGTACGGCGATGCGCCGCGCAAACCGAACCTTTATGTTGGTAATAAATCTGCACGATTTCCAAACGTTGTTCCGGAGTAAATCTATTCATTATTAAATGGCAAACCAACCTGAGCATAAGTCAAGTGACAGCTGTCAAAAAGACCAACTCCGAAAAACGTATTGTCAGATTGAAAACCACACGTCTACCAAAAACTCCCTGCATTTGAGTCGACCAGAGAGATCTCTCTTTGTACTGGTGTAGTCTACTCAGGCCTTCCATTATACCACAATCGTCCACTGAGTTCTTCCACTATAGTAGAGTCGACAACCGAGTTCTTTATCAATAGAAGGATGAACCTCTGAGGTCTTCATCTGAACTGATATCGACGACTGATACTAGAGTTTACTAATGAGTAGTGAGGTATTCAGCAAGGTATTCGCTCATGGCAGTGTCGATTGTTGAGATCTTCCTCTATACTATAGTTGACCACAGATACCTTCCTCTACACAAGAGTCGCCGGTGTATTCCTCTAAGATCGATGCACAAGGGTTTACCGCGGTATTATTTCTATATAATTTAGAGTCGGACACTGAAACCTTTATCTATGCATCCTGACTCATCTCAGAGGATATAACTGGAAGATACTGAGAAAATTCGTGTCAAGAACCGATTTTCTCTAACTCGTGAGGTATAAAAAATATCAGAAATAGGCCAGTGGTTCGACACAACAGGCCGAACCACTGGCTTAAGTGTATGTCCATAGACATGAGACGTTTAAACGTCTCCTCTCTTCAACCTAACCGAACCTATTTATGCCAGAGTCGTCCTCTGAGATGAAAACTTAGGTCTTTATCTACACTACTTATATAGTTTACCCGTGAGTTCCTTCTCTATCTGGAGGCGAATATTAAATTCTTCATCTATAATAGAGTCTACGAGTGAGGAAGGTGTTTCTTTATACGAGAGTCGAAAACTGTGATTTCCCTATTGTACTGATAGGAGGACTGCAATACATCCATATTTTGACCGTAATACATCTCTTGCGATGAAGACTTTGGGAATCTCTGCATTAAAATTGTCCTCGAACTGACTAACCCTCTCAATTACACAGCGGATTTTTTTTTAATCCAGTGGGTAAAATTTCATTTTGGAGGACTTAGTTCTGCATATTTTTTCTCAATTTTATGAAGATGAGTTATGCTTTAGTAGAAGAAATTGCATCACGTTATTGTAGAAAGCTTAAAAAATTTCCTGTTGAGTTATGGAGATGATTTGATTTTCAATTTATTTTAAACATATGTACAAATATGTTGCTTTGCTCAAATTTTTAATTTAGAATATTTTAAGTTTCCATATGGTGTAGGGTAGATGATAATCGGCCACTGCCGAACTCAGTCCTTGCTTATTAGTTTATCAGTATATATTTATTTATACGTAGATCTAAAAATATTTGACAACTTCCTGGTTCCGCCTCCCTTTATGGTTTCCATATTAAACACTTGTGAGTCGTTTGTTGTCCAAAGGAGCAAAGCTTATATTTTATGGCTTATTTTAATGTTGTATATTTTTGGCATTGCGTACCATTTCACATTTTTGTCGTTGTTGTTTTTTGTTTTTTTGACGGCTGCTTCCTGAATGCCAGTGTTCCTTTGGCGACCATTCAGGCATACAATCAAACACCCCCGCAACCCTCGCACACACTCTTGGCCATACTTACTTACATAGATAGCCGTAAGCTAACAGCAACAACGAACACTGCCCGAGGGTCCACCTGACCGACCGACCAACCATCCTTGGCTTCAATGTGGCCATGATTCACGCCGCTCTGGCCTCCGCATCTATTTTGACCGTCAACATAAAATCGCTACGAAAACCAAACAAGCACCTGAGGCATTTTAACTTTCTGTGAATATTTCAACACCATTGCGACAAAAAAAGAACGTTACTTAAACGTCCTTTTCCTTTTGCGCCCTCCGCGGCTTGCTACTGCTCCTCCGCGTCCCGAAAAATTTTATTATCCTCTTTTGTGTCACCATCATCTATCTACTCCGCGTAGCCAAATTGTTGCGTCTCTTGTGCCTCCTTCTCTGTCGTCAATTGCATGTTTTTTCTTCCGCAGGATTCAAAGGATGATGGTGCCGAAGAGCTTGGCATGCCCAATGTAGGTGGCATATATTTCGTTCTGCTCATCGGATGTGCTGCCGCCACTTGTTTTGGCATTTTGGAATGGATTTGCCACATTTATGCCACCGCACGCCAGTACAAGGTACTAAAAGCACAGACTCTGTCTTATCAGGGCATCTCGGCTCTTATCTGTGTCCTTTTCTTCTTCTGCCGCCCCTCGTGTGTTCGTCGCCTTTTACTCATTCACTCACAACTACTACTTTTCTGTACTGTGTTTCCTCAGTGTGACTGGAATGTCAAGCCACAGTGTAACTGAAAAAAAAGAACTTAAGTAACAACAATAACGCCATAAAAAATCTTTCATAGCCAAGCAAAATCTCTTGTAAATAAACCATAAAAGGATTTTTTCCTTTAGTGTTCTTTATGTACTATGTTGTTGTTTTTGTTTGTTGTTGCTGTCACATTCTTCCGCATAAATCGAAAATACATTTAATGTTTTGCAAATCCCCAAAAGTGTGCTTTAAATTTTGCTTAAAATAACAGCCTTATCATATGGGATATTACGCATGCGATTTAACAGTTTGTATTTCGTTTTCGCTTCTGACTACGCAAAAAAACATAGCCGTACGGGCCATAAAGGTTCCAGCAGGTAAATTATCCTTGCTTAGTGCGATATCAGCTTTCCCGATAATGTACGCACCACATATCCTTTTTTTTGGTTTCTGTGTATGTGTTTCTTTATCAAATCGAAATCTTTTTGGGTAATAAACGTTTGTTGCTTTACTTTGTTTCAAAAAGTAAGGCACACAAAATCTTAGTCTGCCTACCTACTGAGGGAAACCATTTTAATATGTACATCCAAAGAATGTGTGTTTCATTTGGGGAAAATATTTTGCCATTTAGAGTGTTAAAGTAAGAATTTTCTTTGCACAACTTTAAATAAGTAAATATGTTCAAACGAAAAATTTGTGTCAGCATTTTTAATATCGTCTTAGGACTGTTTTTACAAAAAAAAAACAACGGAGAGCGATTTGAAATGGTCCTATTGCTGTTTTAAAAACAATTTTTATTTGAAATACTTATGTTAACAAGTAAGAAAGTTTCATTAGAAATTTGTTAGATATGCGAGAATACAAAATAATCGACGACAAAGCGCAGTTCAATTTACTGATATGTCGACAAAACCTCAACTTGTCTGATCATAATATGTCATCTCATTAAAAAAGATAAAACTGCAAGATGTAAGGCCGGGTTAGTCAAACGAAACCATAACTTAACTTGAGCGCAACCGTAACCATTCCCGCTGGAGCAATTACCCAAAACTTGAAGGTCTAGTTAAGATTAGGTTAAGAGTGACAGCCTGTAAAACAGACTCACTTAGACTATACAGACCATTGTGTTACAACAGGGACGTAAGATAAAACATAAGTTACACTATACAACAAAAATTTTGTCCATTTTATTTTATGAGGATTGATGACAGATATTATAAAATTATAGAGAGGACGAGGTTTTATGGCCGTTCGTAACCCCCCATAAAACATGATATGCAATGTGAAAGCTAGGATTCAAACTTTAAAATGTTTTTTTCTTTGTTCGATTTTTTATGTTTTTTTTTTGTCCCAGGATTTCTTTTTTTTGAAAAAATCTACTTTTTCCAATTTGTTTAATGATTGTTACTAAACCACTGTTTCTACGTGAAAGGGACATTTCGAACATTGGTAGCCCACCTTAATAGCTTCAATTTAACGTTTAAGTCGACTTGATCGGGCATATACTATATATTGCAAATACTAATGGTACCTTCGACGATAATAGTATTTTTAATAAAAAAATTTAAAAAAAAAATTATCCATAACAAAATTTTTGTTTTCATTTTGTATAACAGTATGCCACAATCTATACAAAAAAATAATTTTTAGGTCTAGGACACAAAAAAAAGTTTTTTTGTTACATAGTGTAATTAGGATTTTGAATAGGTTTTTATAAAATTTAGAAGAACTTTTTTTTTATCCAAGAGGACGTAGCCCTATCTGAAGAAAATCGCTTTAGATGTATATAAAGCTTTGGTATATATTTATATCCCGATTTTTAATCTGAGCGGACATATCATCTGATATTGGACATATCATTATCATTTGGAAAATAAAATTGATAAAACTTGACAATATCTCTTCGTAGGGTGGTGTAGGGTATTAGTCCTTCATTACTGGTTTTCTTTAATTAAATAGGTTTTGTGGCTCTATCTGGCTTATACTTCAAAAATATGGTCCAAATACTGAAGGTACATTCAATGAAAAGTGGAATTTAAAAACAAAAATAAAAACCAGTAAGGAAGGGCTATAGTTGGGATGCCCCGACTATACGAGTATGATATCCTACAAAGAGTATGAAGCCGCCGAGCCGAGCCGCCGAGTTTAGCAGCCGCCGACCTTTTTTCACCAGCCGAAGCCGCCGGCGATCTTTGCGGCTAAAATCGGCTAAAACACAGCCGCCGTTCCATAGAAAAACTTCAAAATATGGATAGATACAATTTACATTTTTGATAAGCAAATAGGTATATAGCAGATATATCGTCCCCTTAATAGAAGAATAATGTGTACGCATTTTTTATTGCATTCTAAGAATCTACGCAATTTGTTCTATATCTAGTGAAATTCAACTTCCACAATTTAGGTTATTGGGTATTTGAAATTGTTCATTAATAAATAAATATCGAGTTTCAATTTCACAAAAACTTCAAATATGATTTCCTCGAAACGACAAATAAATTATACACTATTCGTTTATTGGGTGGACGATATGGAAGTGAATGATTTTCGTTTTGATTCGTTTAGTGTCACAAGCGGGAGCTTAAAATGTCTTAAAAATCGTAATAGAAAAATAATTATAAAAATTCTTTTTAAAGGAAATAATAAGTTTTTTATTTATTATTAGATTATGTACTTATATGTAGAGATAAAAATATTTTCGGAAAAAAATCAATGGAGTTTTAATGAATAGTAAAACATATAAATTAATACCAACCGTGCGTACATACAATTTTTGTCTTGAAACGTTGGCAGAAAAGTCATTTGCAGATTGTAGTATATGCGAAGTTTATGCATGTGACAACGGCGCCATTGTCAGAAAAACATTTTATTGGCTACTGTCTAGAGTTGTGTAGTTCGTGAACGAACTAGTTCAATTGAACGGGTCACTGTACTGAACGGTACGAATTAGTTCACACAACTCGTTCATTTCAGCTCAGTAGTTCAACCCTGTCATTTCGTTCTCTTCTCATTTCGCTCTCTCTTCTCATCTGTTATGTGTTGTTTCCATTTTTATGTCATCATGAATGTAGGATTGATTTGAACTGGTGATCTGAACGAAACAACTGCTGAACTAACGAGCGGTAAAGTGAGCTGGTGAGCTAAGCTAAAGAACCGGTGAGTTAGAGCTGGTGAGCTAAAGAGCTGAAGTGAACTATTGAACTAAATGAACGAACTAGTTCACTCAACTGAACTGAACTAAAAAGAGCGATCACTTAAATGAACTAAAGTGCCCAACTCTACTACTGTCTATAAAATATTTTTATTGGCAATCATGCATATAAATATTTACAAAATATATTTTAAATATATGAAATTGTAAGGGTTTCTTGCAATCGTCTTCACCTTTGCCTAACAATCTGTCATTGTCCGTATATTTGCGGCATTTAAACAGGGTTAATAAAGTTGTCCGATCTGACAATCGTCTATACATAGCTTTAACATACTTTGAAAATAGAGTATATCATAGAGCCGCCTAGCGGCATGGAATCGATGATTTTTTCAACTCACAATATCTTACAATTAACTTAAAAACATCTATTATTTAAGAATAAATACCAGAGCTTAACTTTTCAACTATTATTTTAAATGTTAAAATGTCTATCATAAAGCCGCCGTATGCCAATTTTATATCGGCTTAGCCGCCAAGCCGCCGCCGCCGATCTATAATTTTCAATGGCAGCCGCCAATTTTGGCTCGGCTTCATTCTCTGATCCTACACCACCCTGTCGGAGCAGAATAAGTAGAAATATTATAAGTAATTGAAAAACTTTATCATGCTTAGATTAAAAATTCGGGGTATATACCGGGGATATATCTAAATCTAAACCGATTTTCTTCAAATTTGGCAGGGTTTATTGTCGGCGCAAACGAATTTTCTGTATCATATTTCGTAAAGATTTGAGGCAAAATACGACGATCTTCACCGCGTTGATGCCACATCGGCATGCACATATATATGTGAGCTAAGTATATATAAATCTGAACAGATTTTTATGAAATTTAGCAGGGGTATTTACTGCCGCATAGAACTTCTCTGTGCAAAATTTCATAAAGATCTGCCAGAAAATAAAGCTTTTATACTGCCTAAATACCAAATCGTTATGTACATATGTATAGGAATTATATATAATTCTGAATCGAATTTCAATAGGCTTCGACTTTAAAGCAAGAATGTTCTCGGTACTTTGCGCAAGTACGACCTGTACTTTGGCACAAGCTTAAGGTGGACAGACGGACGGACAGACTTGGCTAAATGGAATATGCTAATGATTCTGATTCTATCGGCATACCTAAAGGAAGGTCTAGCTCCCCATATTTTGGGGTGTTTGAAACATCTAGGCCAAAACAAACATATAATACTCTGTACCACAGAGTTGTGCAGGGTATAAAAACGTTACCACAACATTTTTTTGTTTTCATCAAATAGTATTCCACAATCGAGTCAAAAAATGTTTTTAGGTGAGCGTCCCAGTAGACGAGTTGGTAGAGTACTCGCCTATGAGTTTGGGGGTCGTGGGTTCGATTCCCACCAGAGGTTCTGGTCTGTCGCTGCAAACATCGAGCCACATGGTCTTTGTAACACGGCTTTTCTTGGACCGTAAAATTATAATATACATTTACTTTGTGTTGTAATTCATAAAAATAAATAAAATTAAAATAGTTTTAAGGTGTCGGACACAACAACCATTTGTTTTGTTGCATAGTGTTATCATTATGAAACAAAATCATCATGGGATCATATTTAAATCTGTTAAATCATCGACGTAATATCCCATACATCCCAAATTTTTGTAAAAAAAAAACATATTATCACCGGTTTTACTTTATGGCACAGTTAAGAGATGGCAGAACTTCGAAATCTTCGGTAACATGTATGGGATTGTATGCTAAAAATACAAAACTAATTTTTGCATTTTGTTCCCTGTGTGGGATGGCCCACTTTTTCATTAACAGCCCTAAATAACCCCCAATTGACTTTCAAAAATTTACTCTCACATTTAACTAAATATTGAAATCTACCGTAAATCGTAATTGTAAGCATGATTCACGACTTTTCCTGTTCGTTCAATCTTCAATCTTAGTTCGCAGATATTTTGCCATTTAAATGTCTTAAAATCCCATTAACTCGTTTGTGTTTCTTAACACTTTTTTACTTGTTTGTGTTTGTATGTACATGTATTACCTTTTTAGCCTTATCTGCCATCAGATAATGGTTATTTTTGTCAACTGCTTTCGCACATTTAATAACAAAATATATTTCTTTTTTGTTACATTCTCATTTTTTTTTGGTATTATCAAGGTTCCCTTCAAGGATGAATTGATGGATGAAATTCGTTTTGTCATGCAATGTTCGGGCAATACAAAGCCGGCCAAATATCCGAAAGCCTCCAGCTCCAAATCATCAGCTGTCTCGAAACGTTCATCATCATCGCTGTCGGCCAATTCGATGGCCACCGAAGATCAGCAGTTGCAGAAACGTAAATCTATTAAATGAATTTAGAAAAATCAATGTTATTTATAATTTAATGTTGACAATAAATGTCAACATATTCTATCCCAATTGTTAATTTTTGCTTAAGAATGACCATATTGTACAATAAATCTGTCATCGTAAACCTCCACATACATAGGGCTTGTCTTTGCTTACTTTTATTGTAGACAAAAACCGTGCCTACTGACAGTTTGAGTGGCACTGTAATGATGTTTGAATGCTACCCAGTAAATAAAATGCAAGTACCAAAGTCAATGGTTATATGTGCAAAACGACCAAAAAATAAACTACCTTTAATGTACGTTGTTAAATAGCTGCATAAAATTCGTTTATTAAGGAAATTATTCCAAAATTGTTCTATACTTATATAATATTAACCCCTATCAACAAAAAACAAAATAACCGAACGTTAGAGCTAACGAAAGTTAAATTGTATGGAATGTGACAGCTATAACCGGTAGTTAGCTCTTAATCATTGTTTATGACCCTAATGACCCTTAATCGAATTCCTACAGGGGACAAAATCACCGTTTTTGATTTTTAAATATTTTATATTTCTAAGCCAATAAATTTTATTTGAAAAGCAATTTTGAAACGCATATATTAATATATTAGAACAAAATAAATTTGCAGAGTGATTTTCTCAAATAAAATATATCGTGAGCTTATATTCAAAACCCTCTATCTTCAATTTTTGCAAAAATTAGATTTTTATGTTAAAATATTCGGTAAAATAAGGCGCATCTATGGTACTAATTTGGAAATAAAAAAAAACAAAAATTTAGATTTTATGGTCATTTTTGTAATTTCTCTATCTTACACACTTATTTTTTCTGAATGCAATACCCTCTATCTCTTCATATAATTTGGGACTATTTTTTTTGTTTTTTTTTTTCTTCTAAAAGATGGTTCTTTGGTGAAAAGAGTATGCTAAACCCGAATTTGGTTAAATTTTTTTAGTCGAAGCTTTAGTTTTCAAATTATGACTATTTTTATATCTAACCTGTGATTCCACAAGAATACCATTTTCTATGACAATTTGAAAATGGATTAAAAAATGAACCCTAAGAAATAGATAATACTTAAATATAAAATTAATCATTAATTCATTGTTATTATTATTTATTATAATATGTATAATTATATATTAAAAAAATTTGTGGAATTCATAAATATTTTTTTTTACTATGCAAAACCCTCTATCTTTTTTTATACATGTAGAATTTTTGAATAGCAATACCCTCTATGTTCCATAAAATGGCTCGTGGTGCAAATATTAAAAAAATATTATTTAGTAGTTCACGTAGTTAGGTGTAATAAACATTGTAGAACAAACAATTTTAATTTTCTTTAAAATTAGGGATATAAACGGTTTTTTGGCTCTACTGAACAATTGTTTTTTTTAAGATAGAGGATATTGAATATAAACTGTCGATATTTTTATATGTAAATAAAATTACACTATGCAACAAGAAATTTCTTTTTTGTGTCTCAGACCTAAAAAATTATTTTTGTGTATAGATTGTGGCATACTGTTATATAAAATCAAAACCAAAAATTTGTTTATGAATAAATTTTTTTTTAAAAAATTTTTATTAAAAATACTATTATCGTCGAAGGTACCCTTAGTATTTGCACTATAATTTTTGGAGTATATGCCCGATCAGGTCGACTTATACGTTAAATTGAAGCTATTACTGTGGGCAATATCTCATTCACTTAGAAACAGTGGTTTAGTAACAGTCATTAAACAAATTGGAAAAAGTAGATTAAAAAAATCCTGGGACGAAAAAAAACATAAAAAATAAAAAAAAATCGAAAAAAAAATATTTTATTTTAGTTTTTAAAAGTCTGCATCCTAGCGAAGAAAATAATGCCTGTCAACACTAAGGATTTAAATGTAGTTGGGATGTTATGTGGAATGCAAGGCGGATATACAAAATATTGCTGTTTTTTATGCCTCTGGGATAGCCGTGCTCGCGAATATCATTACAGAAGAAAGAAATGGCCAACAAGAAAACACATTACATTTAGTGAAAACAACATAAAATACACATCTCTCGTCCAAAAAAAATTATTTTGCCACAACTGCATATGAAGCTGGGGCTCTTTAAAAATTTTGTAATAACCTTACGGAGAGATGGCAATTCACTCTCATATTTAAAAAATTTTAAATTTAAAAGTCTTACTTTTCAAAAAATCGAAGAAGGCGTTTTTGATGGGTCTAAAATAACGAAACTGATGAAAGATGTAAATTTCGAATCATATTTGACGTCAGATGAAATTACAGCATGGAGGTCGTTTAAGCTTGTGGTTTCAAATTTCTGTGGATCCAATAAAAGCCCGCAATATGAAACCATGATTAATGATTTGTTAAATAATTGTGAAAAAATTTGTAAGAAATATATTTTTTATATTTATGTATATAACACATACGAGTATGTATATATTCTTCCAACTTGTTTTTCGCTTTATGTATTCCAACAGGTGTAAATATGTCCCTCAATATTCATTTCTTGCATTCTCATTTAAACTTTTTCCTCGAGAATCTTGGCGACGTAAGTGACGAACATGGCGAAAGGTTTCACCAAGAATTGAAGTCCATCGAGCGGCGTTACCAAGGGCACTGGGATGAAAGAATGATGGGAGATTATATTTGGTTCCGCATTAGAGAAGCCGATTCCTAAACGTCAACAAGGAACTCACAATTACTTCTAATGAAACTTGTACATGTTAAAAATCTCAAATGTACATTATATAAATAAAAGTAACAAATAAAATCGCCATTTAAACAGAAATTAAAAAATTTTTTTTTTGAAATTCTTTTACCTCTACTTAAAGGGCTATAATTTCTACATTTATCTATAGATTTACATTTTACTGCATTTAAATCGCAACAAATTTTTCCAGTTATGTTGTTCACATTTTATGTATTTCATCAATTTAGCCATTGTTTCGTATGATTCCTTAGTGTTGACAGCATGAGCAATGGGAATCGACGGTTTCTGATTTCCGTTGTGCAAAAGTACTGCTTTCAAACTTTCTTTACTGCTGTCAACAATTAACCGCCATTCCTTTGAATTTTATGTTTGATTAAGTTCCTCGAACAATCCGGGAATGTTCTTGCAAAAGCATATGTTATCCACAGTTGTATAAAATTGTTTGTAAGGTACATCACGGACTCTATAATATGATATGTTAACATCTGGGGCCAAAATATTGTACTGTTTCATCCGAGATGCCAGTAGTTCTGCCCTCTCTTTGGTCAGTTCCAAATCTCTCACTAGATCATTGAGTTGAATCTGTGTTAAAAAGGATGACTTCTGACTCAAACTTGAATCGCTCAGTGTGGAGTACTCAGTTGAACTTGCTGATTTTTCCGTAATTAGGCTGTTAGCTATACTTGGACACTTGGGAATTGGTATTGTTTTCGAATGTGGAACTGGCAAAGTGACAGATTTTACTTCAGCGTAATTCCAGCGAATGCTCCTTCCTACTCCAATCTGTTTACTTAGACAAAAATAGCAGTCCGTATCGTGAATGAATTGTTGTCTCCAAATCACTGGCATTCCAAATTGCACGTGATGTCTAAAATTAAAACTTTTTATTCCACAAAACATTGTAATACATTAATTGTAAAGTACTTACCGCATGCTTTCACTACGAATTACACAAAATACTAGGTGTCCACGATTCGTTCGTATTTTTAATTCGTATACCAAAATATTGCACATATATTTCTTCTATTATTATACTAAACGCACGTCGATTACATATATTCCGCAGATGTAGCAGAAATTGTCGGGATCATTTACACATTGAAAAGTTCTTTGCCTTTTGCTCATATGTACTTTGAACTAATTTTCAGAAAATCGACATATCTCTTTAAGGGGCTGAATTACACTCATTTATTAATAAGAGATTGCATTCATAAATTCCAGGTTTAAGGTACATAAGTTGCAGTACCTGTAGTAAACCTCATAAATAAAGAACCACAAATATTGTTGAATGACCCTCTACATGTGCGGACCTCATCTAATATAGCTCTCACATTGCATATAATGTTTTATGGAGGGATACGAACAGCCATAAAACCTCATCCTCTCTATAATTTTATAATGTCTGACATCAATCCTCATACGAGTAAAATAAAATGCAAGTGCAATGTCTCTTATATGACTCTCTCACATATGGCGAAATCAATATAAGCAAAAACATCATTTAACCAGTAAGGAAAGGCTAAAGTCGGGCGGTGCCGACTATATAATACCCTACACCACTCTTGTAATATTGAATAACTCTGATACGAGGGCGGTTCGGAAACTTCTTAGCCTAGCACAAAAAGCGCGTTATAAACAGAAAAAAGTTAAGTGTTTTGGTAACTTCCATCTCTGCTATGAACACATGTTAAATTTTGTTTCGATCTGGCAACTCCTTCATATAGAAACAGGTGTTTACAAAAGACGCATCCGCGATTATTTACAATGGAAAAATTAGAAATGCGTGGTGTCATTAAATATTTACATAAAAAAAGTTTATCGGGACAAGAAATTCATAATGATATGGTGAATGTGTTAGGTGAAAGTGCTCCTTCATATGCAACAGTAAAAAATTGGGTTGCTGAATTTAAACGTGGTCGTACAAGCATTGAAGATGAACCTCGTAGTGGACGTCCAAAAACAGCAACAACAACAGAAATTGTGGCCAAAGTGCATGATATGGTATTAAATGATCGACGAATAAAAGTGCGTGAAATAGCTAATATCATGGGCATCTCAAATGATCGAGTCCATTTAATTTTGCGTGAAGAACTACAGATGAAAAAGCCTTCTGCAAGATGGGTGCCGCACTTGTTAACAGTCGACCAAAAACGCATAAGAATGAACGTTTCTCAAGCTTGTTTGGATCGTTTTAAGCGAAATGAAATGGATTTTAAGCGTCGTTTCATAACTGTTGATGAGACATGGATCCACCACTATACTCCAGAGACAAAAGAACAATCCAAACAATGGACTGAAGCTGGAGGAAGTGCCCCAAAGAAGGCAAAAACAATTCAATCGGCTGGTAAGGTTATGGCAACGGTTTTTTGGGACTTCAAAGATATTTTATTGATTGACTATCTGCAAAAGGGTAAAACAATAAATTCAGAGTAGTATTGCAACCTTTTGGATCAATTAAATGTACAAATTCGAGAAAAACGTCCTGGCTTACAACACAAAAAAATAATTTTTCATCAAGACAACGCACCAGCGCACACGAGTGTTTTAACAATGGCTAAAATCAACGAATTAAAGTACGAGTTGCTTGACCACCCACCTTATTCTCCTGATTTAGCTCCCAGTGACTTTTACCTGTTCCCAAATCTAAAAAAATTCCTTGCTGGCAAGCGTTTTACCTCAAATGAAAATGCAATTACAGTAGTAAACCACCATTTTGAAGACCTTGAGGAAAACTATTTTAATCAAGGGATAGAATTGCTAGATAAGCGTTGGACTAAGTGTATTGAAGTTTCAGGAGATTATATTGAAAAATAAAAATATTTTTGAAAAACTAACTATTCTCTTTCATTGATAGGCTAAGAAGTTTCCGAACCGCCCTCGTATATAAATTTTTTAACTCACGATTGGATGTAAAATACAGCTTTTATACGACTAAAGGGCCAAATCGGACGAAACATATATATGGGAGCTATAGCTAAATCTTAACCGATTTTCTTCAAATTTAGCAGTGTTGGTTCATGGATCAACAAACTCTACCATTCTAAATTTCAAAATGATTGGCTGTAAAATACAGCTTCTACAGGACTAAAGGGCCAAATCGGACGAAACATATATATGGGAGCTATAGCTAAATCTTAACCGATTTTCTTCAAATTCGGCAATGTTGGTTTATGGATCAAGAAACTCTACCATTCTAAATTTCAAAACGATTGGATGTAAAATACAGCTTTTATAGGACTAGGTTTAGGTTAGGGTGGCAGCCGTATTTTTTATACAAGCTCACATAGACCAGTTTAGGTCCCTAGTGTTACCACGGGCTGAAATGCCCCTCATCGAAACCAACCTGTTTGATATACAAATTTGTCGATATTACGAATATCGGTACTGGAAAGATCTGTTAGGCTGCCTAGAACAGCCGACCCCAGTATGTCCAGTCGTCGTTTACTCAGAGCGGGACAGTCGCATAGCAAGTGCTCAATGCTCTCCACTTCTTCCTCATCTCCACAGCTTCTGCAGAAGTCATTAGAGTCAATACCCAATCTTTTGGCGTGTTCGCCGATCAAGCAGTGTCCCGTCAGAACTGATACTAACGTAGACAATCTTTGCCTCTCTAGTGCGAAGAGATATTTTGATCTTCTCAGGTCATACCTTGGCCAGATTTGTCTAGCTACCCTGCAGGTGCCGATTTCTGTCCATCTTTCGTTGGACTGCCTGATTGCCTCTTGCCTAAGCCAAAGCTTGCACGTGGATAGTGGCGCACCAATATATGCAAATTCTTCGAGAATTTGTAATGTCGTCCCTTTCCTAGCAAGTTCATCGGCTTTGCAGTTCCCCGGGATATCCCTATGCCCAGGCACCCATATGAGGTGTATGTTAAACTGCTCAGCCATCTCGTTAAGAGATCTGCGGCAGTCGAGGGCTGTTTGTGAATTTAGGGATGTTGCCTCCAGAGAATTGATGGCAGCCTGGCTGTCCGAGTAAATGACAATGCCAGTGTTGGTTACTATGTTGCGACTCAGCCACTTGGCTACTTCCCATATTGCCATTATTTCGGCTTGATAGACACTGCAGGTATCTGGTAGTCTGTGAGCTATATCCAATCTAAGCTCTGCACAGTGTACTCCGAAGCCAACCTTTTCATCAAGCTTCGAACCATCCGTGTAAAATTGGAGATGGTTTCTATTACCTGGTTTTCTTCCAACCCATTCATCTCTCGCGGGAATCATAGTGATGTAATTTCTCTCGAAGGTGTACACCGTTGGTATATAGTCCACTCGGTCGGTTACCATAGCACTACACTTTGATATTCTCATGTGACCGTAGGTTTTGTACCTCCACATTGATAGGCAGTTTAATCTTATTGCCGCTTTGGTTGCAACTTCTCTCGCCACAATATTAATCGGCAGTATATGGAGTAGGGCTTGTAGAGACTCGGTCGCTGTAGTCCTTAAGGCTCCGCTTATGCTCAGGCAGGCAGTTCTCTGAACCTTTGTTAGTAGGTTGGTGATGGTTAGTTTGTCAGTTGCCGTCCACCATACCACAATGCCGTATAGCAGTATAGGACGAACTACTGCTATATATATCCAGTGGACGATTTTAGGAGAGAGGCCCCACCGCGACCCTACAGCCTTTTTGCAGGAATATAAGGCGACGTTAGCCTTCCTTACACGTTCCAATACATTAAGTCTAAATAACAGTTTTCTATCTAGAATTATTCCTAAAAATTTTGCACTTTCAGAAAAGACTAGATCTGTTCCATTTATCCGAGGTGGAGGGTCCACATGTGGGACTTTATTCATCCTAGTAAAGAGAACCAATTCTGTCTTGTTTGGGTTTATGCCCAAACCGCTGCTTCTGGCCCATCTAGCCAATTTGTTCAGAGCTACCTGTAGAATGTCTCGGAGGACGTTTTCGAATTTGCCACTCACTGCGATTGCAACGTCGTCCGCATATGCCACGACCTTGCAGCCACAACGTTCTAGATCTAGCAGAATTTCATTCAACGCTAGGTTCCAAATTAGTGGAGACAGTACTCCTCCTTGTGGGGTCCCTCTGTTTACAAACCTTGTTAGAGTTGTGGACCCAAGACATGCTGTTATGCGTCTTCTGTTGAGCAGACTTTGAATTAGTCTAATCAAACTAAAGTTAACATTAAGATGTGACAGTGCCGCAATTACTGCATCTGAGTGAATGTTGTTAAAAGCCCCTTCTATGTCAAGAAATGCCACCATGGTGAATTCCTTGAAATGCAGGGACGATTCGATAGTGCTCACAAGTTCGTGCAGGGCTGATTCTGTAGACTTCCCCTTATTGTAAGCATGTTGGTTCACTGACAGGAGTTTTGTATCCAGGTTTTCCCTAATGAAATAATCTAAAAGTCGTTCCAGACCTTTCAATAGGAAGGAGGATAGGCTAATTGGTCTGAAGTCTTTTGGCCTAGTGTGTGATATCTTCCCCGCTTTTGGTATGAATACCCCTTTGGTATCCCTCCATCGATTCGGGATGTATGAAAGCCTGATACAGCCTACATAAATTTTCTCCAGCCAGGGGATAATGTATTTCAACATTTTCTGCATTTCTGCTGGAGTGATGCCGTCTGGTCCAGGTGACTTGAAGGGCTCAAAGCTATTAATAGCCCAGCTTATTCTGGATCTTTCAGTCAACAAGCTAGCGACGCTCGCAGTCCACTCGCACTCTTGTTGGTCCTGCTGATCCTCTGGTTCTGTTAGAGAGTTCCCCGGGAAATGTGTGTCGAGCAGTACATTGAGCGACTGCTCGCTGTTTTTGGTCCAATTATTTGCCTCATCCTGCAAGTAACCCACTGTACAGGGTGAAGCTGATAATATTTTCCTCAGCCTTGCGGCGTCGGAGACCTTTTCCACTTCGCCACAGAAAGTATACCAAGAGCGTCTTTGCGCCTTTCTAAGCTCCTTCTTATAGATCTTGAGTTGCTCTTTATAGGCATCCCAAACATTAGCGACCCCAGTAGATTTAGCCTTGTTGAATAGCTTGTTGCAGGTCTTTTTCATAGCCGTTAGCTCAGAAGTCCACCATTGGGGTTTAGTTTTACCCTTGTACCTTGTTTTTGGACAGGCTTCTTCAAGGGAACTATTGAATGATGTGGTGATATGCTCGACCAGATGATCCAGACCGGCTTTGTCATTCGGTTCGTACAGAAGTTTGGAGTTGAGGACTTTCTTGAAATTCTTTTCATACAGGTGCCACTTTGTCTTTCTCACATTTCTGTGGACGGCAGGTTCAGGCGCTTTTTCAGCGAGTTTGAACTCAATATAATGGTGATCTGAGAATGAGTGGTCGTCTAGTACATTCCACCCAATAATTTTGTCTGACAGCCGGTCAGTAGCAAACGTTACGTCGAGTACTTCTTGTCTGTCTTTAATTGTAAAGGTCGGTTTATTACCTATGTTACAAATACTTAGGTTGGTAGTTAGAATAAAGTCAAGAAGCGAATCACCCCTATTGTTTATATCCGTACTACCCCAGATAGTATGATGAGCGTTCGTGTCTGCGCCAACAATCAGCTCGACCTCGTCAGATGTTGCTTCTTCTACTACTTCCCTGAATAGAGCAGTCGGTACTACAGCTTCATAAGGCAAGTAACTGGAGACCACCCAATATATGCGATTACCGATCTCCAGACTAGCAGATGTTTGGTCTTTACCACTTAAATTAGCCAGGAGAAAGATACTTAGATCTTTCCTGGCCAAAATGCAGGTTCTTGGAGTGCCTTCACAGTTGGCCACAAGCAGTTTAAAGTTGGGTGTCCTGATACCGCACACCCTTCCTCCCACTGCGTAGGGCTCCTGTATCAGGACGATGTCTACTGCACCTGTGGACAGGCGCAGCAATAGAGCCGCTGAGGCTGCTTTAGCGTGATGGAGGTTAATCTGTAAAATTCTTACCATCTAAATGGCCAAATCGGACGAAACATATATATGGGAGCTATAGCTAAATCTTAACCGATTTTCTTCAAATTCGGTAGTGTTGGTTCATGGATCAAGAAACTCTACCATTCTAAATTTTAAAATGATTGGATGTAAAATACAGCTTCTACAGGACTAAAGAGCAAAATCGGACGAAACATATATATGGGAGCTATAGCTAAATCTTAACCGATTTTCTTCAAATTCGGTAGTGTTGGTTCATGGATCAAGAAACTCTACCATTCTAAATTTCAAAACGATCGGATGTAAAATACAGCTTCTATAGGACTAAAGGGCCAAATCGGACGAAACATATATATGGGAGCTATAGCTAAATCTTAACCGATTTTCTTCAAATTAAGCAATGTTGGTTCATGGATCAAGAAACTCTACCATTCTAAATTTCAAAACGATTGGATGTAAAATACAGCTTCTATAGGACTAAAGGGCCAAATCGGACGAAATATATATATCTAAATCTGAACCGATTTCAACCAAATTTAATAGCGATCTTAAAAGCCGCGAAATACTCTAAACTGCAAAATTTCAACAACTTTACATGGACAGACGGACGGACGGACGGACAGACATCGTTAAATCGACTCAGCTAGTGATTCTGAGTCGATCGGTATACTTTAAGGTGGGTCTAGCTGTGTTATTTTCAGGTGTTACAAACATCTGCCGTGAAACAAACATATAATACCCTGTACCACAGTGTGGTGTAGGGTATAAAAACGGAAAACTGCGAAACACGATTTTTTTGAATTTCCCTAACATTTACAAAATGGCGCATAACTTTTACATCTATTCATAGATTTTTTCAAAATCCCCTTTAATATAACGCATAACGCGGCTCAATCAGGCTTATATTTGAAAAATTATGGTCCAAATACTAAATGTAAATTCCATGAAAGTTGGAATTTAAAAAAAAAATCAGTCAGAATTTATTTTGGTTCGAGACCATATGTTTCAGTTACTTTCTGTCTATTGCAAAAAAGTAATAGAAACAAATACAAAAATTCGTAGAGAGTTTTAATTGCTTGGTACAATTGACTGCAGTTTCGATCGACATCATCTATCATCTTCAAAATTCAGTAGCAATAGTTTATGTCTTTAACTTAAATCATCTGATATACTTATGGGAGCAGTAAATTGAATTTAACAAGAACTACTAACCAAACCCGTATTTTGCCGAACTAAGTCAACACACTAAAAATCTCATACCAATACATTTTTGTTTTTTGCTTGGGTTCGCATCGCGAGCCACGAAAACAATTGTAGTTTTGTCAACGGGTAATGCCGACGTCATCGTAGCTCATTTTACCAAAATTACCATAAAAATTTTTTTTTTTATTTTTTTCGTGTTTGTATTACCAGATTTCACCAGAAACTGTTATCCACATCCCTTGAACAACATTTTTGTTGCATATTGTTATTTATTTTGTGTTGTTGCGGTGGCGATGTTTGTGAGGCATCAAAAGCCAGGGTAGTACAATGTTGTAAATAACGAAATAATTTCCTGCTGTTGTACGAATATAAATAAATAAAATGATGTTTTGATGAACCGAAAAATATGTTTTATTATAATATTTAAGGATTTACATTATATTTTTTGACATATATAAATTATACTTTCATCCATAAACGGAATATCTTCTTCCAACTTCTAGGCTGGAAAGAACTTGAAAGATCCGGGGGCTCAAAATACGACGCTCTCTACAATTCAACACACCCTAATATATATATACAATTTTAGCGAGCTCTATTCTAGCAGAACACTCACATATTCCTTTTGATTCATTGAGATAATGGCAAATTCTTATCGCTTCTCGTCCACATTTTTGTAGATGAGATCAGAATCGTTTTTTACGACGTTGTGCGATGCATATTGTCTTTTTGTTTTTCAGTTTGTCAACGCTCGTTTAGTGATAAGCATCTTGTGAACGGTCGGTCTGCCATTTTCATTGATACGGTTTAATAAACTTTACATCAAATACAATACGAACGATGTCAAACAAAGCGGAACCGGAAATATTAGGTACGATTGGTCAACGCATTCGGTTGCATAGTTTAAACTGCGATTGGCACGTGCATTCAAAGCTACCGCCGTATACCAAAGATGTTTGGCAATACACTGAATTTCCTAACTTAGACTATTTCATAGAACATCCGCAACAGATTTTTGGTGAATTAAAGTATTCCAAGTATATACCATATGCCTCCATTATTATTATAATCAATATTGACTGTACATGTGGCACTAGACTCTTGAATACTGTTCTGCACAATATGGCATTTAATCGTCATTTGCGCTACAAGACAAAGTTTATACTCTCCGGATATATTGACGATAGATATACGGGCATGCTACGTCACCTTAAAGTTAAACAATTGATTTTGGATACAAAATACGAAAATAGACCTCAATCAGAATGTTTGATGGCCAGTCCACTCAAGGGAGAGCTATTTCCCTCGTTCCCGTTTCCTTTGAATCTGACCTACGTCCTATATGGATCAACGTTGTTGTTAGACCACAACATCTTCAGGCATGAAAATCTAGATAATACATTCTTTATACAGGATATAGTTGAAGAACCTGATGATCTTGAAAATGATCTAAAGCAAATGTTATATTTTCTATCATTATCACCATTCGTCTCATTGAAGGAGTTTTTCGTGGCTCGTCGTGGTGCTTTTATTGCCCAAGACACTGGCGGCAGTGATATATATTTCTACAATATAAATCCGGCTTTGGCCATTATAATTAACAATTATTATTTCACCAGTAACCTGGGAGTGCGTGAAGGCAGTGATCATGATGTGCGACACCTTATGCGAGTACTAAAGGTTGCCCAAATTCCATTTATTCTTTTTCAAGACATCAGCCGAGAAGAACTTTTGCAGAAAGTCGACTATATACTGAGGAAGAATTTTCATCCGCTCAAGAAATTTATGTTTGTTTTAATGTCTCACGGAGATGCTAACAACGTCATCTACACCCATGATGGACAATTGGACCTAATCGAGGACATAGTGAAGCCAATACAATCGAATAGGTCTTTAGATAATGCGGAGAAGGTTTTTATTGCCAACGCTTGTCGGGGCTCCATTGATATGGAATATGGCGATAGGCGAGATTTAGCACAAATTCCAAGAGCTAATACTTCTCCTGATAATAGTTTTTTGTGTGATAAGACGGTGATTTTGCGTAGTGTACCAGAACTGGTCAGATCACCCCGTGACTCACAGTGGGGAAGTCCATTTATGCAGAGTTTTTGCCAAAACTTTCGACATATCGATCATACACAGGACATTTATTTCGTTCACCAACTAATAGAAAATGATTTGGAAGAGGAAGCATATTACGAGTATCTAGAGACACGTTCTGACTTGGCTGTGGGCAATGACACTGGCAGACACCACCTAATATCATATCACATCAACGCCCAAGAAATGATTAGATTGATTGAATCGATTAGAGATGATTTTTCAGTAATCCAAGACGAAAATCGCATTAAAAATGCAAATTCTGAAGCGGAGTGGCATCAGGCGAAATCGTTGTTTTGCATATGCGGATCTCTGAAAAAAGCTGCTGATTCCTGCTCGGAAATTTTCTTTAAAGAACGATATTTTTCAAAGGATCTAGACGCAGACTGTTGTGACATTGAGGAGGTAACAAGAGCAAATAACGAGCAGTGATGCCAGCTTTTTCCAAAACAAAAGCGTAATGAAAAATTTTAAAGGGAGAAACCGTTAAAATTCCAGACAAAAAAAAAAACGTAAAAACACGAAACTATTTTTTTATTTCAAAGTAAAATTTGCTTTAGTCAGCGAACTTGGATATAGCAATAAACAAAAAAGCAGCTTGTTTAAACAATTATTCGAAAATAAATGAAAAATTAAATATATGAAACCACCCATCAAAGCAGAATAAAATAAGATATTGTCAAATTTTATCAACGTGGTTTTCCTAATTAAAATGTTATTTCCATTTTTTGTAGTTATCCATAATTTTTTTCTGTGCTAAATTGCTAAATACAGATGGCTCGAAGCTAGAGAAAAATGGGACTGTGACTTTACATCGAAGAAGACTATAACATGATCCTACAGGCGGAAGTCTGAACACCGTCAACAGCGCTAACACATGGTCAGGGGTGTATTGGTAGATCGCTTCTCCGCAGTGCACCCTGAGTCAAAAGATCTACCACACTGAGCCAAAAGTTAGCCTTATGTAAGGTTAACTAAAGCTATGTATACACGATTGGCAGAGCGGACAACGTTATCAACCCCGTTTAATTGCTGCAAATGTACGGACAATGACAGATTGTTAGGCACAGGTGAATTGACATTTTAGACGATTGCAAGAAAACCATACAATCACATATATTTACAATATATTTTGTAAATATGTATATGCAGGATTGCCAATAAAAATACTTTAAAGACAGTGTTGCCAATAAAATGTTTTTCTAACAATGGCGCCGTTGTCACATGCATAAACTTCGCATATCTAACAATCTGCAAATATTCTCGCAATGACTTTTCTGCTAACGTTGAAAAACAAAAATTGTATGTTCACACGGTTGTAAATTCACAAATTTTCTGGCAATATTGTCCGATCTGAAAATCGTGTGTACTTAGCTTTTACCATAAATAAACATGATTTGGAGTCTAAGTTATATGAGGTTAATTTTAACATTTTCTTCTTGACTGGTATTTAACAATAATAATATTGAATTTAACTATTCCATGGTTGAATTTTTTAACCATAAAAATTTTTAATATTATAATAATAATTTTTTTATGTATTTTTATTTGCAATCTATTTATAAGGGAAATAATAAACAAATTTTTTAACATATTAAAGTGACAGATATGTTAAGTTCTTATAAAGTAAACATAGATTTAAATTTAATACATGAGTACATATTTAACCATGACAATTGTTAATATTAACATTTCATAGTTAATTTATTGAAACAATGCATGTTCAATTTAATAATGAAATTGTCAATATTATTAACTATGAAGATTGTTATTGAAACCTTTTTTATTGCTAATTTAACTATTTAATTTAACTATTAGAAGTAACCATTCTTGTTAGCAGAAACATAGTTGTTTTTATAATTTTTAATATTAATATTAGATAAAACAACAAAAATTAAATTTTTCGTAAGTTTATTTTTTTATTTTATTTATGAGAATATATGTTCATATATATGTATGTATAAGAAACACCTGAAAAGAAAACAAAAAGATTAGAAAATAAAAGTATAAATGTAAAAAAGGGTGCACCTCTAAGAAGATCTTTTGACTTTTTACCAAAATTCTTTGGTTCAAAGACATGGTTACCATACGTCCTCCTATCGGAGGACTTGTCCCCCTCTTCTTCCTTTGTCCTCCCGTCCTCCCTTCTTTTTCAAAAATGTGGTATTTGTCCTCCTTTTGTCACTGATTCAAATGTATTTTTATACAGGGTGGGCCTAAAGAAACCAAGGGGTGTAAAAGTTTAATAACTTTTTCGTTTATTAATTTTTTTTATTTTTTCTTCCAGATTATATAATATACATACAAAAGGCAAATAACACGGCGGCAGGCGATTGACTTGAAATTGACCGAAGAGTTGACTAACCACCAACGAAACGTCATGCATTGGTTGATGTTGGTTTTCAAGGTCGTTTTCTTTTTCACTTGACTATTCAAAAATACCTTCCTTCACTTTGAAGGAATTATTTGATCTTCAGCTCAACTCCACAGTGAGAAAAACCATAAAATAACATCAATAACAGATCAATCCCGCATAGGGAAACATCAAAATAGCAAATTTTTTTACACTAAGTATGAAAAATAATGTCTCTTAAATGACCACCGTTTTCAGCTTCGCACTGATGGGCTCTTTTTAGAGCATTTTCCATAACACTTTTCAAAACTTGTGGCTGTAGCGTTCGAATTTCTGCAACAATGTTTGCCTTGAGTTCAAGGATTGTCTCTGGCTTGTTCACATACACTCGCTCCTTCAAATAACCCCAAAGAAAATAGTCGGGTGCTGTCAAATCTGGCGATCGCGCTGGTCAAATAATTACCGAATTTCTGGAAATTATTCGCTCTCCAAAAATTTTACTTAAAAGTGCCATTGTGTCTCGGGCAGTATGGGCAGTGGCTCCGTCCTGCTGACACCACATACCAGGTCTGTTTTCAAGAGCAGGACGTAAAAAATTTTCTATCATAAACCGATACCGCTCTCCATTTACGGTTACAGCACTTCCATCTTCATTCTCGAAGAAGGCCCAATGAAATTTTCAGCTGTGATCACACACCATACTGTACACCTGATGGGGTGCAATTGGCGTTGATGAATGACTCTTGGATTTTGAGAACACCAGAACCTAAAGTTCTGCTTATTAACAAAGCCATTCAAATGATACGACGATATGCTCTTTGCGTTAAAATAATTGATCTCTGGTTTAAAAAATAAAATTCTATTGTTCTGGTTCTCTGTTCAATTGTGAACCTCTCCATTATAAATTATCCAAGTGTTGTCTATATAATCTGAAAGAAAAAAAAAATTAATAAACGAAAAAGTTATTAAACTTTTACACCCCTTGGTTTCTTTGGGCCCACCCTGTAGTTCAGCCAATCGTGACTTTCTCGTCGATGTCTTCTGATCAGGATGAAACTTGTTCCAAGTTTAGTCCAGACTGTGGAGCTGAGCAATATTTTCGGCGGCTGGCACGATTTAAGAGGGCGGTGGCAGCGCACCTTCTGAAATAACTTTGAATTGAAAAAAAAAAAACAAAGCAATAGCAATAGCAAGAAAATTTTAATGGCAAAAAAATAAAATTTTAATATATCCACGACATAAACACGGATTAACTGGAAATATATATGGAATTTAAATTCTGAGTCTACTTAAAGATGTACACATTGTGTAAAGGTTATTTAAAATCCTGAAATATTTCAGCCAGAAAAATCCAATCCTCAGAGCACTCTGAAAACGCAGTGTACTGTCGCCACACGGTGGGAAATACTGAAGGCAACAAAATGATATCACCGGCATTCCGTCGGAAGGTGGTAATTTACAGCGGTCCTAGAATGCTGTACAACAAATTGCAAAGCGCTTTCAGAATGATTTAACGAGTTCGTTCTTTAGAGTTAGTTCTTTTAATCAATTTTATTGAAATGTCAATAAATAATAGACCCCTAAATAATAAACCCCTCTGTTCCAGTAATGCTGGCGACATTTTTAAGTATTTCAGCCATGTAAAACTTCTCTATAAGTGGTGTCGCAACTATGTTCGGCAACCTAGGAAGGAGGCAGCACTTTGTTATATGAGAGAAGTTTCCCCCTGTCCCTTCTGGGATGTTCGTGGGAAATATGTATGTATATATCATACTCAGCCAAATTATCAGATTCATTCATTTAATTAGAATTATACATACAATTTTAAAAATTACAAAGACTTCGACAACCGTATTAAAGTCGAATTAAACTAGATTTCTATTTTTAGTGACCAAATCTTTAAGTTGGATATTCCATCTAAATTTTTAAATTATCATTTTTCATAAATATAGAATCCTAATATTTCCGCGCATGTGGATGAATTTCAACAAATTAAAAAATTCTGAAGGTTTATGCAATAATATTTCTCCATTTCAACCAATGCAAGCGATTACTTATTGCATTGTTCTATCAAGCTTGTAGTCTGCATGAAAATATCATGTAGATTTTATGTCAGAAGATGTTGATGTATGATACTTTCTGAACTCTTTAGTAGAAGAAATCCGCATTGAAATTTAGACTTATTTTAGAATAATGATTTTAACAAAAGTCTTGTTTTCAAAAATATATGAGTAAAGCAAAGGTATTTTTATTTAATTTAATTATTTAAAAATCTTTTAATGTATTGTAAAGTATACTAAATTCATAAAATAAATTGATGTTTCAATGAGTGAAAAAGGAATGTATTTCATTTTGAAGTTCTTAACTCTTCGATTATTTTAAAATTATCATGCACAAATAGTTGTTTTTTTACTGTAGACGGGTGAAGTTGGGACCTCTTTGCAGTTAGGCATGATGATGTTGCTGGTATTCCGAAATATATATCAGCAAGTTCTGATATTCGTGGGAAAACTTGATAATTTAATTATTCAAATAAAATTAATGAATACATGAGAGACAATGTCCATATTACCTTTTGTTGCTGTTTACACCAATCTAAACTTTCTGTGTCGTTTACTTCTATTGAGAAGTATTTTTCTATTTCGCTCATTATGCTGTTTCTTGGCGTTTCAGCTGACTGGTTCATAAATTCCAGCATTTTTTTCCTGCTGTCTGATATTTTCTAAAAAAGAAGATGGTTTACATATTAATATGTGTATATACTTATATATATAAAGCGACAATAAGTTACAATACCGCTTTTTTGCTTGTCACTCCGCCATCCGGGTTCCACATGTGGAAGGGATCTAATGAGTGTTGTGTTCCATTATAGCTTGAAAAATGATTTCTTCCTTTGTTATGGGATTTTCAACATGTTCGCCTAAAATGAGCCTGTGTCGAACATGACTTTGGATTTTTTTTAAATAATTTTCAATTGTACTCCAATTTTTTTGACAAGGGTCCAAAAGCTCTGTTACAACATGTAGTTTTTGTACTTTGAATCTTTTTGAAAAATGTTCGCCAGCGAATTCGTATAAATCGATAATGACTGTGAATGTGGCTTTCCAAGATCTATCCAATATGTTTTTTTTTCATTTCTTCGAGGAAATATATGCACATAGAAATTGTGGGATATTTTTGCCCCTAAAGAACAACTGTGGCTTCAGAAAAATTTCTAGAAACTCCGAATTCTTTTACGATGCATCTTTCCATTTGGGGTATTATCAAATATTCACGCTTTACTCGCAAAAGTGTCAGATTGACGGCCTCAGTATATTTATTGAAAAGCTCTGCACCATTCTCAGTAAAGAATTCCACCGTATTTGGACTGCATTTTTTAATGTTGTTGGGTTATTGGATTTCATTGCCTTCTCCAAACTGTCTTCCAATAAACCGATTTCATATTGATCTTCGATTTCAATTGATTCATGGATATCTCAAATGATATCGTAGACATCTTCATTTTTTTTAAAGCCTGGAAATTGTGGACATCTTAAAATCTGTAATTTAGAGCATGGTAAATGTCTTTATGTTTTTTATTATTAATGCTAGCTGGGCAAAGCGTTCATTCTCCAAAATATTGGCCGAAATAATAAATGGAGGGTATGTGCTAAGAAAGCATACCTAACAATTTTATTTATTTTAAGAGATGCGATTATATTACTGCCTCCATCAGTAACTACTGTTATATTTTTGTTTTGGAGTCCGAATTCTTTTATTACCGCCATTGTCCTTTCAGCCACTGTGTCTTTTTTGCGAGGTCGGGGAAATTGCTCCGTTCTTAACGTCAAGTTTTGTAAAACAAAATTATTCGAATATATTCGTACATATATGAAATATTTTTGTAGCGGTCGGTCCACATGTCCATCGTTATATTTGGTGGGCATTTTGCCAATGCCGACATGACCGCTTCCATATAACTTACGTATACGTTGTCTAATGCCGTTGTGGAAACTGTTTTCCTACACGGAAATGTTATTTTTGGGTCGATCGATCTTAAATACTTTTTGAATCCTTCTCTCTCGACGATGTTAATGGGTTGGAGGTCTACATAACACATCTCGGCCAATCGCCTGGCATGGACACATTTTGTATAGCGGAAGACAAGAGTGCTTTATCCGTCACATCACGCCGTTTAATTGAATTTGCACCAAATAATTCAATATTATGGACCATTTTGAAATGGTTAATGTGGTTGGATGTTGATGTTACATTGCCAAACCTAGGTGGAAAATAAAGTTGTGTAGAAATAAGAGCCTGTGTATCTACGATTTTGTTTGTTATATTACCCTTTTAAAACACTGTTTTCCTCTAGGCAAATAGAGCAAAAATGTTTGTCTTGGAGACGTTTTGCCAGAAATGTTTAATGTGCCGAAATATTTTCAACATTCAGAGCCGACTCCAGCAGATGTGTTTATTTTTACAACACCCGCTGCATATTCTTTTTTATCAAGCAACGATTGGTAATACTGCAGGTCTTTTAAAACAATTTTTGACATATGAACTTAAAATTCTTCGAAGAAATAATTTGTGTTAAACGACTCTTCGAATGACGCCTAATCATAACAGTGCCTAATATGCGCATTGGGCTGTCTCCTAATTAAGAGCGTCCACGTCAAGCGTCTGTAAGTATAACATGGCGCATTGCGTTTATACGAGCGCACAAAAATATCCATTGGACTTTTTTGACACGCCGTCGCTCTAAATTAGGAACCAGACAACTACACAAAATAAATCGAAGACTTTTGGTACACTATTATCTATTATTTCCATTATTTTCCCAGTTTCATAAAAAAATGCAGCATTGTGTTAATTTTAACAAAAGCTAATCTTAGTACAAATCTTTTTTTTTTTGGAAATTTTTTTAATGTTCGGGAATATTGCCAAAAAAATATTAAATAATAATATATCCTCTTCATTTCAATACTTCTTGTGTGTGAGAAATAATTAAAAATACTAAAAACTAAAAATATCCAACTTTTATTAGACAAGTATGTTGAGCATCAACATTCCAATTATGTAGAGTCCCGAACTAAGACCATGCTCTGATTTTGCGGCAGAAAACGTTACTTGGCATATAAGTAAAATAAATTTGCAAATTTATGAAAATAATTGATAATGCTATAATCTTGCTGTATACCAAAAATTTTCAATTTATTTGATGTTCTTTATTAATTATTCTCAAAATTATTTTTTTTGTGCGGATTTTGCGGTAAAATGTTGACAGTTGTTTTTTGACAGTTTTTTACCGCAGAAACCGATGTTAGTACGGGGCTTAAAGTCTGACAGCCTGTTTCTGTAACTTACAATTTTGCTTTCGTTCGCTTGCCAGACGACAAACAGCTGATTTGGGTTTCACTAACTACCATCACAACGGCAAGTCGCACGATAATGAACTCGTACGAAAACGTAATCATTTCAGTGTAAATTTTGGTTTCTCTATCTCTCTTTGCTGTCATCTGGGCGAACACAAATGTCAGATCGAGTCACTTTATTTTATTTGTCGACTAATAGGAACAATGACAATAAAAACATTATTAAAAGCAAAAAATAAGTAGATATAAATATAATTATGGTAAAAACAATTAAATAATAATACAATTGTATACATATGTTTACATTTTTAAGCATAAAGAAGTCAACATTGACAGCTCGCTAAGATGGAAAAATTCATCAGTGCACAATGAGAGAGACGTGAGAGAGGGAGAGAGATAAAGAATTGAGAGTGTTGGATCAGCTCAGCTGAACCACCCAGGGTTGATTTTTGGCCACCACTAGTGTAAAGGATACAGAGTTGTATTTTCTAAGGTCGACCATACAAAAATGTATGCTTTTTTAGACCGGAAGTTGTGAAATTATTGACCTGGCAATTACATTATTTGCCAATTGGTAAATTGTTAACGTCATTGACGTAAAGCCAGCCGAACGAACCTTAGAGAAACCAAATTCTAGACGAAAGTGAGTGATTGGTTTTCGTTCGCAGAGGCTTTCGTTAGAAATACAGAAACAGGCCGTGAATGTGAAAGGGATTGCCAAAGTTCAGAGGCTTATTTTCAGCCTCATACGCCAGTGTCAACGGCGGCTTATTTTCAGCAATGTGCGCCGACAATATCGGCGGCGGCGAATATGAATCAATTTAGAATGGCGGCCGTATCGGCGCGCCGCGTTGGCTCCAAAGTCTGTTTCGTGTTCGGCAATTATCGTGCCTAAGCTGCGCTTTGTTGTGCCTATGTATATTTTGTTGCTGTTCTCGTTCTCATTTCCCACGCATTTTATTTTGTAGACGACATTGCATTGTTGTGTATTCTCTATTTAACGGCCTGTTTCTGTATTTCTAACGAAAGTCTCTGCGAACGAAAACCAATCACTCACTTTCGTCTGGAATTTGGTTTCTCTAAGGTTCGTTCGTTCGTTCGCCTGGCTTTACGTCAATGACGTTAACAATTTACCTATTGGCAAATAATGTAATTGCCAGGTCAATAATTTTACAACTTCCGGTCTAAAAAAGCACACGTTTTTGTATGGTCGACCTTAGAAAATACAACTCTGTATCCTTTACTCTAGTGATGGCCAAAAATCAACCCTGGGTGGTTCAGCTGAGCTGATCCAACACTCTCATTTCTTTCTCTCTCTCTCCCTCACGTCTCTCTCATTGTGCACTGATGAATTTTTCCATCTTAGCGAGCTGCCAATGTTGACTTCTTTATGCTTAAAAATGTAAACATATGTATACAATTTTATTATTATTTAATTGTTTTTACCATAATTATATTTATATATACTTATTTTTTCCTTTTAATAACGTTTTTTGTCATTGTTTCTATCAGTCGACAAATAAAATAAAGTGACTCGATCTGACATTTGTATTCGCCCAGATGACAGCAAAGAGAGATAGAGAAACCAAAATTTACGTGCGACTTGCAGTTGTGATGGTAGTTAGTGAAACCCAAATCAGCTGTTTGTCGTCTGGCAAGCGAACGAAAGCAAAATTTTAAGTTACAGAAACAGGCTGTTAGTCTTTGTCTTCGTAAACAAATTGGCTGTCGTTTGATTAGCTCTGTGAGCCAATGTTGCTTCGCTGTTATCGATGATGTCACTCAGGCAAACGTAACCGTAACGCCCCCGTAGCATAACGAATCAGCTGATACAACCTGACATACGGAAATCGGGGTAAACGCTTAGTCTGGATTTACACTGGCTGAATGTTCAGCAGATTATCGGCGTTTTGTAGTCGAGAGAGGCAGTCGGCAAGAGGGGGGAAAAAAACTCTCCCTGAACGTTTTGAGTTATTCGTGCAAGTTCAAAAGAGAATTTGATGATAAGCTGCTGAAAAAACTTGCCTAGTGTAAATTCGGACTTAGCCAACGGAAACGAAACGGACGGCTGAATCTGCTGAAATTTGATTAGGACGGTACGTTAACGTGAATTTGCAAACTAAATTAGTACAATAATGAAAAATGAATAAATTTATGCGAAACTTTTGAAAAGTAATGATAAATAAGTTTAAATATTTAAAATAAAACTAATTTGTTGCTATTTTTGTTGTGAATGCTTGCGAGATACAGCACGTTTTTCAAGTTTTGGGTAATTGCTCCAGCGTGCAGCGTTACGGCGGCGCTAAAGTTAAATTACGATTAAATTTGCCTAACCCGGCTTTCAGTGTTTTGCTTTGTCCAGATTCACGCAATTTTTTTCTGCTGAATTGCAGTGTTTGTGGGAGAGTGACGCAGTAAGTAAGGGGGGAGAAAAAAATCTTCCGTAATCGCAATTTTTTTGCAATGTGTTTTCATTTAATATCCGTTGTTTTGTGCTCGGTTTAACATATGTAAATTTGTGCAACATTTAATAAAATTTAATGAGTATTAATAAACGGTGAAAATAAAAAATTGTCGAAACAGAATACATTGTCTGAACGCAAATGCAATTTCAAAAGAGAATTGCAGAAAAAAATTGCAAGTGTGAATATGGACTTTCGGTACGCATGGGAATGTGTGGCATACTGAAATATTTTCTGGTGTTACCAGATGTATAATTTTTACTCTCCGAGTTTGGGTTGTTTTCGGGATTTTCCGTGTTTTTGTTATGAAGTTATTAATGATGTTATTAGGGTAGGAATTTTTGATAAAATATCTATAACTTTTTTAATATTTCTTGTCTTAAACTGGTCATCGCGTAATTTAAGTGTTTTTTTAATTAAATAGTTTGCTGTGTTTATTTTTTGTTTCATTGGTAGTGTGGAGTGATAATTTATTATTCTGCCTTGAGCTATTGATTTAGTGTACCATTCAGTAATAATGTTTTTGTCTTTCCTGTATATTTTTGTATCTAAATACGGTATTGAATTATCGCTTTCCTTCTCTATGATGAATTTTAACATATTGTGGTTTTTAGTATTATTTAGATAGAGGATTCCCATTGGTATTCCGGATGTAATTGTGGTCGTTTAAACAATATTGAAGTATTTTCAAAAATTCAGACCTTGGTACATTTGTGTGTTTTTTCAGAGTATTCCACTGAGTCATAATATTCTTAATTGGTAGGTGCATAGGTATGTTGGTAAACAACGATACTACGTCCACGGATATTAAAATATCATATTCATCCAAAGATACTTCATCTAGTAGTCTTTTTTTAATTGTTTTAACGACAGTTACTAAATTTCTGTATCCACGTAAAAGTGTCATTACTAGCATTTGTAGTCCTCATAATGTCATTTACTTCGAAGTATATCCGGGCTTTATCAAGCATATAATTCAATATATTGTATACTAAAGGCACCTTCCAAGAAAATGGGAAACTTAAAGACAATTTTTTTAAAAGATAAAATTACCATAAAATTTGTTTTAATATATTTATTTCGTGTTTAGGCCACCATATTACCCCTGAAATTGTTAAGCACAGACATTCGGCAAAAATGTTGTTGCAGAGTGTAATCGGCTGTTCCCGCCTTCCGAGTATCGCTTCTACTTTAGTTAAACTCTAAACTGTTAGAAAAATAATTTGTTTCTTTCTAATTGAGAATAACCATGTTGTGCAATAAATTTGTCAGTTTGGATATCCACAATCCCAACATAGATGGGGTATGTCTTGGCTATTTTCATTATTGCAGTCACAAACCACAATACAGTTTGAATTTCACTGGTGGTGAATACAATCGAATTGGCATGAAATTGACGAGAGAAAAAACGTGTGCAAAGCGGTGAAACAAACCATTTTCAATGGTGTGAAATTATTTAATTTTTGCTGTGTGAAATGGTAGCTTTTAAATTAGGCCGATTGACACCAAAGCACTACACTAAAAAAAGCGTACTGAAAATCAAAGAATTTGTCGTAAAGTTTAAGATTTCGGCAATGATTTCGAGCCAAGGACAATCGCTATTAAAATAAGAAGGTTTTATAGTTAATTTAAAGACGTGAATAGTACTTGGTATGAGGATGCATTTCATAGAATTAAGAATTTTGGGTAATAAAAATAATTATGTTTGGTCTTAAACTAAGAACATTTTGGCGTAAATTTAAGTTTGCCGCGTGCTTATTTGTAGTAAATTATCATATAATTTAAAACATTATAGTAATAAAATTTAAAATGTCTGTCCTTGATATAAGAATATACTGGTATTAATTTAAGGCATACATGGATTTAAATATAGTTTTTTAAAATATGTATGAAAAATTCGTTACATTGTATTTATTATAATGTTACTCTCATTAATGTGTTGTTTTCTTTGAAATCATTTAATATTCATAAAAAATATGCTTCATGCTAGTTATAATGTTAACTTATAAATTCAAAACACAACGTTTTCTCTTTCTAAAGATTGGATTTATTATATTTTATATTGGAATATACAAAAAATTTGTAATACGTATTACGGATAACATTGAACATTTTACAATTTAAAACAATATTTTAGTTGTATAAAACAAACCGGCCAACACACTATCGTAATATTGTTATTATTGGTATGTATCGATTTGAAAATCTATAGTGGGATTCGTTCTCCATTTGTTGACCAAGAACAATTTTCCTTGGAACTTACATTAATTTTTAACATGGAATTTGGCTGGAATTAAATAGAAGTTGTATAAAATAATTGTTATATAATTAGTTTTACATATCATATAGTTTGTATGCTCACTTATTTGCTGCAATTTGTAAATTTCATTCCCCACTGAATTTTTCATATATCCATATAAAGTTCATTACGCGATCTAAAATTAAAATAATCTAAAAAGAAATCAAACGGAATGACTTGTATACGAAAAAGTATAAAAATAAATTTTATCATATCACTGTAACAGAATGTGAAAAATAAGAGGTATATTTAAATCTTTGACATGTAATACTTACAGTGAGATATTTGGTACAATTGGTCACTCTTCTACGACACAAATACTCATAATAGATCCATTCAAAAATTGCTTTACTAAAAATTGTAAAAATATTTTTATATAATATATTATTAATTATTTGGACTGTGTGTTTTGAAAGTGACGTCAGCGACATTTTTACATATAAATTGAGTTGGGGATGGACTCGACATCAGATTAGCCGCATATAATTTATCAAAAATAATTTTCTCAAAAAAGTCAAACGTGACTTAGATTTTAAAACCTTAAGTTTTGTTAGCAAACAAAACCACAAAAACGTTTTTTAAGTACGGTGAATATTTAAATTATTAAAAAAAACAGTGGATTGTTTTGCAGAACATATGATTTATTATTAAAATATTGTTAATATACTACTACAATTTTATGCCCTTTTGATTATTATTCAGCTGAATTAAAATGCAACTTCTTTATAAAAATACATATAACTGCAACAAAAATTAAAAAAAATCATTTAAAATTGAATTGTATCTACACTTTTTTTCATAAACATTATTTTAAATAAAAATAATTGTCTTTTCTTTTGTGAAAACATCATAATATTATACTATTCCATGAGGTTGCTTATTAAAGATCATTCTTAGTTAGGTAATTCATATTTATCTTATATAAGAACATTTTATTAAAAGCGGAAAACAAACCACCAGGAACATTTCCTAAGTTACTTAAAATGATTCGCTGACGTATTTAATTTAAAAAGCTTGTTTTGAATGTGGCTTAATTACATTTACCATTGAAAAAACGAGTTAATAGAACTTAAACGCGAACAATTGTACACCATACAGAACTTTGAAGTCCTGCGATGAGCTGAATACAAATATTTAAATTCTATTATTCACGAATTGGTATATTTATTAAATAAAAATTAGCTCTGTAAACTAGAAAAAAATGCTGCTTATGACATTCTTAACTCTGCTGTTAGATTAGCAAATATGTACGAGTCCTAGATTAAGATACTATTTGGTCCATATTAAATTTTTCATACCATGGTTTTGTTTTTGACTATTGAGTTCGAGATCGTTGTTTTTGTTTTCTGTTAAACAGAAAAACAAACCTTCTTTAAAAAAGAAGAATAAGAAATGTGTGAAATGTATTAAGGGTGGTCACTGGTTGGTGGACAAGAAGTGTGTGGATGTATTAAGGTTGAGAAATACTGTCTGCAATGTTTTGGAGATATGGGACTTTGAAGTCAGTTCTCAATTATTTCATATTGAGCTGCTCTCATATTGTGCCAATTATTGACAGGGTATTTTGTCCAAGGTGCCGATGAGGTTGCTTGGTAGCTTCCGAAACGATATCGTCCACCAACCAGTGACCACCCTTAATACATTTCACACATTTCTTATTCTTCTTTTTTAAAGAAGGTTTGTTTTTCTGTTTAACAGAAAACAAAAACAACGATCTCGAACTCAATAGTCAAAAACAAAACTATGAAAAGTCACAACAGATCGAATAACAAAAACAAAAAAAACAATGCTGTAAGAAAGGCCAACGTCGCCTTATATTCCTGCAAAAAGGCTGTAGGGTCGCGGTGGGGCCTCTCTCCACTGGATATAAATACAAAAAGGCAGTTTTTCAGGAAAGGCGATCAAAGTTTGATGATTTTTTTAAATTTTTGTGGAATTTCTTTATAATGCAAATCGAATGATCTGTACTGTTTCGTGAATAACTTTTGTTAGGGTTGACGGATAAACACCACATTTTGACATAATATAATATAGAATATTTGGAATTAACAAGTAAGAAAGTTTCAGTCGGGTAAACCGACTAAGGTATACCCTCACTTTCTGAGTAATGTAATATGGAATATTAAACGAATTATTCTGTCAATTTGTATGGGAGGTACCAGAATGTTTTTAACAAATACACCTATTTTTCTCCGAATAGTAGATTCTTTAAATACATTGCACTGCGCCGAATTATAAGCGTTTTTTGCACTGGTATATTAACGCTATGAGATATTAAATTTGGTATGATTTGGCCATTTTGTGTGGGAGGTACAAAAAGGGGCGTGGTGATAACGGCCATTTATTACAGGGCTATAGGGACTTCAAAAGCGTTACACTGTGCAAAATGTTGTTGCATTTTCGTGCATTGGTACTCATGCTGTGAGCTCTTAACTTTTTGTGCAAAATGGTACCTTTGTGTGGGAGGTACAAAAAGGGGCGTGGCAATAACGCCCATTTTTCACAGTGCAAAAGACACTATTAAAGCATTACACTGTACTAAATTTCAAGTATTTTTATATACTGGTATTAATGTTATAAGCTGTTAACTTATGGTGCAAAATGGTGCATTTGTGTGGGAGGTACCAAAAGGGGCGCGGCAATAACGCCCATTTTTCACTGGACTGTAGGCACTATTAAAGCATTACACTGTACAAAATTTCAAGTATTTCTAAACACTGGTATTAATGTTATAAGCTTTTAACTTTTAGTGCAAAATGGTGCATTTGTGTGGGAGGTACAAAAAGAGAAGTGGCAATTTCGCCCATTTTCCTCGAGTTGATAGCGACTAACAAACTAATACTACGTGTGGAATTTCAGAAGATGCGAATACGTATAATAGCAGTTATTAAAGAATCAATATTTCACAACATTTTAACCCTTTGTGGGGGAGGTACCAGAAGGAGTGGACCAATATGGCCCATCTTCGAACTTAGCCGGAGATAGAAAAAAATATTACCACATACGAAATTTGAAGTCAATCGGTTACTCCTTTCGAGAGTTATCGTGCGCACCAGCCAGCAGACACACAGGCAGACAGACGGACGGACATTGCTCATTCGACTTAAAATGACCAAAAACGGATTTCCGCCGAACATACTTGGGGTCATAGGTCACTCCTTCGATGTGTTACACTTTTTTCCGTAGCAAATGATATATACCCTCGTCACACTAAAGTGAGGGTATAAAAAGTCAACTTAGCATATTTCAGAATGGAGGTATCGATATGTGTGCTCACTTTCATAAAACGGATTAATAACATACTACAAAAATAAGAGCAATAACTTCGGAATTTCTAAAACATGTATTGGTTCAAAGGCAGACAATTACATTCAAAATCATTTAACTCAATCAGAAAAAATAGAAGTAAAATCAGATATTTTACATCGAAATCGAAGAAAAGAGAACCGATTTTAAAAATTAATGTTTGATATGATAACCCCCCGAAAGCGTGCTTTCCAATTAAGATTTTCCATTATTGCTAATTGTTAAGAAATTCCAAAAACTTGTTGAATCTGAGCGCTATTTGATTATAACAGAGTAGAATTTTCTCCATCTTAGCGACACAAAGCTCTGCTCTTTTTGGGGAAAGTTGACCATATAAAAAAAACCGGTCAAATGCAAAATCAAGCTGCATTTTAATTTTATTAGCACTACCATATAGTTCCGCCGTATGTATTTAATACAGGTATAACATGAAAGCCTGAATTCATAAATTACTATACATACTCGTATATCGTTTTTGGTTATACGTTTTTTTCTGTATAGAATAAATTTTAGGTTAGGTTGAATAAAGGAGACGTTTAAACATCTCATGTCCATGGACATACACTTAAGCCAGTGGTTCGGCCTGTTGTGCGCTCCTTATTTATGATTTGTATACTCCACGGATTACCGAAAATCGGTACTAGACACGTATTTTCTCAGTATCTTCCAGTCATATCCTCTGAGATGAGTCAAGTCTGGCAATATGTCGGAACCGAAATATCGGGATCTTGCTGGCGTGAAAGCTGGGCAGTGACACAGAAAATGTTCCATCGTTTCGATGTTTTCCCTGCATGCCCTGCACTCGTCGTTTTCTGCTAGTCCTATGCGATGAAGATGTGCCTGTAAGCTTGAGTGTCCCATTAGAAGACTTATCATCATACTAATCTCGATCTTGTTTATTTTCAGAAAACTACTTGTTTTCTTCTCATATGGGTCACCCCACGGTATCTTTGCAGTTTCTCTATTCCACACAGTTTTGTGAGCCATCACTGTATAGTTCTTCAACTCATCCTTCGTGGCTTCGAAAGGTTTCCAATTTTCCAAGTTTATTACTCGAAGTTCTCTGCCCTTTGAAGCCAAGCTGTTTGCTCGTTCATTTCCAATCACTCCGTTGTGTCCTGGTAGCCAGAAAATACGCAGTTGACCATGTACTGAGTAATTATTTATCGTTCTTTTACAGTCTAACACTGTTCAGGATTTGACCTTTTCCGATGTTATTGTTGTGATAGCCATTTGGCTATCTATGAATATGTTGGCATATTTAGGCTTTTTGGTAATACTGAGCCAGTTAACACACTCCGTGATTGCTCGAACTTCTGCTTGGAATACTGTGTTATGGTCTGGGAGGCGGAAGTAAAGTTCGACTTCTGGTTCATCAATAAAAAGTCCCAGACCCATCCTTCCTCCTAGCCTGGATCCATCAGTGTAGCAGCTGGTCCCCACTGGTGCATGAGCAAGTGTTTCGTTTTCCCAGGAGCGTCTGTCTGGCACGAACGATTCACAGGTAGCTGTAAGCCGCACTTCAGGAATGCGGTCGGAGATTTCCGTTGTTTGAATATGGCCGACCAGTGATTGTAATATCTTCTGATGGTACGACTTGTGGTCTCGATTTATCCATTCACCCCTCACTTGTAGACGTCTTGCTGTGAGGGCTGCCTCATACTTTATACGGATATCTATTGGTTGGATGTGCAGTATAGTCTCCAACGCTCTTGTTGGTGCGGTTCTAATTGCTCCGCTTATGCCTAGGCAGCACATACGTTGCACTTTTTGCAATGGTATTACGTTGTACTTTTTGTCCTTTGATGTCCACCACACTACAGAGGCGTAGGTTATTTTTGGTCTAATCACGCTCATGTAAAGCCAGTGTGTCATATTTGGACGTAGTCCCCATTTTGAACCTATAGCACTTCTGCACAACGACCAACATCTGTGGGCCTTTGTTACTCTTTCTTTAATATGATCTTTCCAGTACAGTTTCTGATCCAAGATTACTCCCAAGTATTTGATCTTTTTAGATATGGCAATATCCTTATCCAGGAAACGAGGCACGGTAAAAGGATGAAACTTCCATTTCCTTGTAAATAGACATATTTCTGTTTAATCTGGCTTGACATTTAGTCCCCTTGGTTGTGCCCAGTTATATGCTATTTTAAGTGCCTCCTCAGCTCTTCTGCATAGTTGGTTTGGATGTGTGCCCCTTAGAAGTATTATAACGTCGTCTGCATAACAGAGGCGAGGGCTTTAAGGAGACTGTGTATCGTCGTAACCCATAGGAGAGACGATAAAATGTCCCCCCGAGGTATACCACGATTTACCTTGTCTCTGATTTTTACGTCATATGACCCACAAATAATCCACCTATTCCTTAGCATATTGTTGATACAGTTTATCAACGCCCGGTCAACCTGAAACTCGTCTAAGGACTGGATAAGTGTATCGGTGGGAACGTTGTTAAAAGCGCCCTCAATGTCTATACAAATGGCAAGTGTGTACATTTCTTCACTGAAGGACTGTTCTATGTGGTGTACTACCTCATGCAGAGCTGTTTCCACTGATATTCCTTGCTTGCGTGTTGCTTGAATTTTAGCTTGTCATCGGCTATGTTACTTTTGATCATGTCGTCAATTATTCGCTCCATTGTTTTTAAAAGGAAAGAAGTTAGCCTAATAGGTCGATAAGCATTTTGGATCGTATAACTCGCCTTGCCAGGCTTAGGTGTGAAGACCACCCTTGATTCCTACCAGTTTTTTGGGGTATATGAATGAGTTAGGCATGCTGTGAAAACTCCAACCAGATGAGTTGATACCAGATCCACCTCATTCTGAAGAAGCGCTGGAAATATTCCGTCCGGTCCCGCAGCCTTAAAAGGAGAGAAGCTTTTTATTGCTTCTTTAACCATAGCATCCGTAATAGGTACTTGGTGCATTACACTTTCGGTCTGTAACTGTTCCTCTGTTGGCCCAGCATTGCCACTCGGAAAATGAGTTTTCATCAAAAGCCTTACGGTATCATCTATAGTTTCCATCCTTTTACCGGTTTCATCCACCAGTGCTTCGGTTTGGATATGAGTTTTTGAGAGGAACTTTTTTATTTTGGACATGCTGTTAACGCTGTCTACCTGCTCACAGAAAAGTCTCCAGTCTAATGATTTTATTGTATTCTTTGAGCCTTCTGTGGTAGTCATCCCAATATACTGATAGCTTTTTACGTCGAGCTCTGTTGTAAAGTCTGCGGACATCCTTGCCAATCGAGCGAATTTCTCCAGGGTTTCTCATAGGCAGATTTCCTTTCTCGAAGCGGGCAACTATCTTCGAATGATTTTACAAGAGCCTCCGTAATCCTCCTCACATTGATATCAATGTCTTCTGTACTTTGATAATCATGTTTAGGCTGGCCCAATCGATTTCTAAGTAGATTGCCGTATTTGGTCCAGTCGGTTTTAGCCTTATTACGGAAACTTATTGGGTTAGGCGGTGGCCGTGCAATTTTAAATCTTATATAGCGGTGGTCCGAATAGGAGTGTTCATCCGAAACCCTCCACTCATGGTTCTCATCAATGAGGTTTTCCGAGCATATCGTTATATCTAATACTTCTTCCCTAATTTTGCCTTGTTCCCTATGTTGAGAGTTAGGAGATCGGTAGTATTCAAAAATTTTATAAGGGCTTGTCCCCTTTTATTGGTGTCAGTACTAACCCAAGCAATATGGTGTGAGTTGGCATCACAACCAGCGAGTAACACATTACTTGTATTTTTGGATTCCCTTACCAGACGTTGTAATTCCGACGTAGGTGGCAATGTCGGCGCATCGAATGGCAGGTACATACTTCCATTACCTTGCATCAGCAAGGTAATTGTTGCATCCGATGTTGACAACTCTGGAGAGAAAAGATAGCATAAGTTTTTATGGCACAGAATACAAGTCCTTGGACGAGTAACTGTGTTAGCTTAGAAAAGATTGTAGTTCATATGGTTTAATCCAGTAACTTTACTACTAGTAGTCCACGGTTCCTGGACCAAAGCAACATGTACCCTGCCTTTATTTATTATGTCTACCAGAGCAATGGATGCCGTTTCGCTCCGGTGGAGTTTATCTGGATGACCTCAATCATTGTTTTTCCAGTAAAAGTCTCCTTTGGGAGTCGTCTATCCCATCTGGTTGCACTCCCTCCTTATTTGGTAGTGTGTCTTTCTCCTCCTTTCGTTTACTACCTATTACACACTCTACAAGTAGAAATCTTTGGGAGGGGGTGTTACTTTTTGTCGTTCCCTCTTTGTTTTGATTCTGCATGTACCTATTCCTATCACCACTATTTCTGGGAACATTCTGCAAAATTGGTGATATTATCGGCAATTTGGTAATGTTACCGACCACACCACCACAAAGGCGGTGTGGTTTTTTGTCGCTTTGTTTTGAGTTTTTGTGCCCCTCTTCATATCCTTATCACCACCTTTGCTAGGAACTTTCTGCAAAATCGATGATGTTATCGGCAAATTGGCGATGTTATCGACCACTTCCACCTCACTTTTTGGAATTGTCTCACTCGCTTCTTTCTGTTCACTGTTTTCGTTTGCCACTGCAGGCGGTACGTTCGTGGTTGGGCTCGACTTAACTGTCCTGCCAATGTGGGTTTTTCCAATCTTAAAGAAGATTTTCCAAATCTCGAAAAATGCCATGCCTTTTGTCTTGACAGGGCTATCCCTGGAATACGGGTCTATGCCTAACACCAGGAGAGAACCATCGGGATCATTTTTCCTGTGGAAGACTTCCCACTTCCCCACTTTAAGGTGCGAATCTTGTTTGCCAATGACGCTAAGTATGCGCTCTGACGGTACCTTACTTGCCCATCCTCTGACATAGAAAGATGTTTTTATGAGTACAGGGATGTCGCTTTTCCTTACCAGTTTCAGCTTTGCGCCGTCCCAAGGTGAGGGGATGCTCTCCACTACTTTTCCGAGAACATCGACACAGCATTGTGATGCCAGTTTCAGCATCAAAACGCCCCTCTCAAAGGTACAACTCATTACTTGGATTGTTGGCCCATCATTAGATTCGAGAATGTGGTCCAATACCTTTGTGTAGAACAAATCTTCGAAGATGCTCTTTTGCTCTTCGGGAATTCTGCCAGACGCACTACTGCTATCAATTATGGCACAGTGTAGTTCGTCCTGGATATGTTGTTTGGCTATTTGGGAATAAGATGGTGATTCCTTACCCTTTTTTATAGCCACCTTGCTTTTTCCTTTAGAATGGGTTTTTTTGTTTGAGGCCCCCTCTTTTATGGATGGTTTGGTGGACTTGCTCACCTTCTCAACAACATGATCAACGTCACCTCCCACCATTAACGGATTCTGACTAGAAACTCCTTTTTTGGTATATTGAATAGGTTTCTCCGAAGTGCTGGGTGCCGGTGAGCGTTTTTTCTTCTTAATTGATTTCGCATCGCTATGCTCTTCGGGAGATCTGACTCTTTTAGTAGATGTAGAAGAGACAGATTCGTCCTGTAATAGCTTCTGCCGGTTCATCTTATTCAGTTTACTTCTTTGTGCCCCTGACAGTCATTTCCGATTTTCCACAATATTAATATTGTTATCACTTGATGACTCAGAGTCCGAGTTCCCACTAGCTTTTAAAAGCTGGGGTTGCTAAGAGCCCCCCTTGGGTTTTCTTTATCTTCCTCATCGTTTCTTTTGCCAAAGGCTAGATGTGCTCTTGTATCTGTTTCGACTACGGGATCCGAGGCACCCAACCTCGTAGAAGTTACTTGCTCACGATTGTTTGATAACGACGACACGTGACTCGCGAGTAAATAAACGCTTTCCGCCGGTACAGGGTTTATTTTTCCCTGCACCGTAATATCATTTACTTCATCAGGGTTAATCATACATTTTTGGGAGAGACCCCATAGCCAGTATTTGCCCGTAATAGGTACGTCGATGTTGGTCTTCCAGACTACTTCCAAAATGTCTGTCTGAGACCGATGCAACACCCACTTTACGAACAACACCTTGTGGTTGCGTAGTAGGTAGGTGAATAAGTACTGCGTAATAGGTTGAAAAAACTATCCGCTCTGCAATAAAACGTCCGTTCGCTACCACTGGCGGCGACTGATATATTTCAATTAAGCGGCGTTTCAAATAAACGGAGTGAAACGTATGAAAAATTCGCTGAAATAATTGATTACAATGTTTTGTTTCAATTATGCGACTTTTTCAATTAAGCTGTTTGCAATTAAGCGGATTCGAATATACGTTGTTCGATTCATAATTAATTCCCCAAGTCTCCTTCACAAAAAAAACAAAGAAAGAATAATAATTAAAAAAGTTATAACGAATTCAAACTGTTTTGCTCCAAGGCCTGAATCGAAGCGGGTTTGTCCGCATAAACTTTAGACTTTACATATCCCAACAGGAAAAAGTCTAACGGTGTAATATCACACGATCTTGGTGGCCAATCGACCGGCCCAAAACGTGAAATTATCTGCTCATCGAAGTGTTCTCTCAAATAAATCCATTGATTGATGCGATGTGTGGGAAGTGGCGCCGTCTTGTTGAAACCAAATGTCGTCGAGATCACGAGCTTTCATTTCAGGTATCAAATTGTCGGTTATCATGGCACGATAACGGTCGCCATTGACTGTTACGTTCTCACCGGAATCATTTTTAAAGAAATATGGACCGATGATTCCGGTATGTCGGATCGGGTATCGGTCAATGGCAAAAAGATAGCTCTTGACGAGAGCTAAATTATTGCTCATGGGTGGGTCGACTGGAAAGTATTTTTTTTTATTTAAAAAAATGGACCAAGCGCAATTGGCGAACGATTATTTTGATAATAAAACTAAATAATTTGTAAACGTTGTTCAGGCGTAAGTCTTTCCATGATGAAATGCCAAACAATACTTAACAGAAAAAAAGACAGCATGCACGACTCACACGTGATCTGTTAAAAAAGGCTATTGAAAAAAGTATCTCTACTTAAATCACCCGTTATTATGCATGATAAATAATTGCAAGTGCAAAAATTGTCCGCACTGAACGCATTGAAGTTTTTGGTATGCATTTATTTCTTTTTTTTATTACGACAGTAACTCTTGTATTAAATAAGTTATTTCTTGCTTAAGTCTAATATAATCTTCAAGACCAAACCATTTTTCATAAGTATCATACAAAAGTTTGATCAAATCGCGTGGTATTAAGCAGAACAATTACATTTAACTTTTTAATTCTTATCTAAGATAACACAATATAATAAAAATAACAAAAAAATCACTTTGGCGACCATTGCTTCAAAGAGAATGATTTTGTAGCATTAAGTAAATCTTTAATAAACTTCGCGGAAGCTAATAAATGTTTCTTAAGACATTGGGTAAGATAACCGCCTAAAATTAAAGATCATCAGCGCAGCAACATATGCGCCGAGCGTGCTATGAAACGTGTCCAGGATATACATCCAGTATGTAATCATACGCACATTAAACTTAAAGTTTATCGGCCTGTTTCTGTATTTCTAACGAAAGTCTCCGCGAAGGAAAACCAGTAACTCACATTTGTCTGGAATTTGGTTTCTCTAAGGTTCGTTCGTTCGTTCGCCTGGCTTTACGTCAATGACGTTAGTAATTTACCAATTGGAAAATAATGTAACTGCCAGATCAATAATTTCACAACTTCCGGTCTAAAAAAGCACACATTTTTGTATGGTCGACCTTAGAAAATACACCTCTGTATTCTTTACACTAGTGGTGGCCAAAAATCAACCCTGGGTGGGTCAGCTTAGCTGATCCAACACTCTGATTTCGTTCTCTCTCTCACACCTATCTCTTATTGCGAACTGATGAATTTTTTTCATCTTAGCGAGCTGCCAATGTTGACTTCTTTATGCTTAAATATGTAAACGTATGTATACAATTTTGTTATTATTTAATTGTTTTTACCATAATTATATTTATATATACCTATTTTTTTCTTTTAATAACGTTTTGTGTCATTGTTTCTATCAGTCGACAAATAAAATAAAGTGACTCGATCTGACATTTGTGTTCGCCCAGATGACTGCAAAGAGAGATAGAGAAACCAAAATTTACACTGAAATGATTACGTTTTCGTTGAGTTCATTATCGTGCGACTTGTCGTAGTGCTGGTAGTTAGTAAAACCCAAATCAGCTGTTTGTCGTCTGGCAGGCGAACGAAAGCAAAATTTTAAGTTACAAAAACAGGCTGTATATCTTACAATTTCTAGTCATTTTCGCTTATTTTAACGTGAAAAACTATGTACATACTCGTATATGTTTATACAATAATTTAAAAACTAGAAGTTTTTTAAAAAAAATATAAAGCACTTTAGAAATCGCTTTCGGTGCGGGTTTTTATTATCAGAACAATATTTCCCACATGGTACTGTGGTATTTTGCCCGCAAAAAAAGTTATATCGCTAATGTACATACTGGCTTCAAAGGAAACGGGGAAAACAATTATTCGATGTCTAGTCTGAGGTTAGCTCAGATATAAAACCGAGTTTTAAAATTTCTAACCCCTTTTTAAAATATATCGCTCATAACTTAATGTGGTAGCTAATATCACATTATCAATTCGGTCAATTCTCAGACTTTGGTCAGTGTAGCAGTGACCAAAGCAATTATCACTCTTTAAGGGACTTTCAAAGTCCCTTAAAAGCAATGATACTACTATTTTATGTATATGTGCTGATGTACACCGTGCGACTTTCGACTGATATACTATACAGGGGAAAAAAACAATTTTGAATTCTAAAAGTGTGGTCAGTATTGACCAAAGCAATTTTTATTCTTTCACTGCATTTCAAAAGTCTTTAAGATTTTTGAAGATCACATAAAGATCTGTGGACCTACGCATATATGTGCATACAGCGATCTTCAAGGAAATGCATCGTTCGGCCTTAGGACAAGAGGTACACAAAACCCGCACCAAAAAGAGTTTAAGTCTTTTCGAAATATATCGCTGGCCAATTACAGCGGTAATATATTTAACGAAAATGTAGCTACTTTTTTAGTTTAGTCATACGAAATGTATACACTTGATCAAATTTGGAATTGTATGATATGATTTCTATTATCATGACTAAACAGAATATCTCGAAATTTGGAACATACATAGCATAATTTGTTTCTCCGCCACGCGTTTGGTGACCTTTTGACCACTGACCCCAAAAAAGTATTAATTTGAATGCTTGCACACATATCGTACAGTTAAGGGCGTGGCTGGAATATGCTTTCATATTTATAGGATTTTTACTGTAGCCAGTGAATTAGTGACCAAAACAATCTTCAATCTTTCAAAAGTCATTTAGGAGCTAAGTATCTATAAATTAATGTATATATATTGATCTTCAAGGAGATAAGAAATCAACTATTTTATGTCCAGCCTGAGGTCAAATCGACTATAACAACTAAAGAGATGAAATGCGAACATGGAACGTAGATATCATTGTATGAAATATGCAATAGAGACGCGTTTTGCGACCTTTGAGAGGTATTAAACAGAAATTTTGCACTTATATAGTTAATAGTGTGGATGGAATAATACCCCACTCAGATTAACGAAACTTGAACAGTTGGGATCAAAATAAGATAATTCTTTCTGATATTAAATGTTGCGATTTAGAGCTAAAATTCTATATGAGGTGCCGAATATGATACATTCGCATTCGGCAACTTTTTCCGAGGCAAAAGCGTAATGAAAAATTGAAAAAGCGTAAAAAGGCACTAAACTATAATATTGCTTTAGTCGGGAGAGACGACAACATTGTATCCGCCCCCATCAGAGCAGAATAAAAAGAAATATGTTTTGTCAAATTTTATCAAAGTTATTATCTTAACATATGTTCAAAATTTTTATATTTTATGGCACATAGATTCAAAATCAGGATATAGAAATTAAATCTGAACCTATTTTTGTCAAATTTATCAACGTTAGTTTAAAATTTAAAGCATCTACATTAGGTCGGGTCGATTTAAAAATCGCCCATTGCTCAGTGAAAATCGTATTCTAGGGATCAAAATAAGAAACTTTGCCGAAGGAACCATACCTCTAAAACGAATTCTGATGTCCCGGAAAAAAATCCCACTTTGACCCATTTAGAGTGCTCCAATCGTGTCCAAATGTATGACCCACCCCCACTCAGTAAAGTGCTCAGTGAAAATCGTATTCTAGGGATCAAAATAAGAAACTTTGCCGAAGGAACAATACCTCTAAAACGAATTCTGATGTCCCGGAAAAAATCCCACTTTGACCCATTTAGAGTGCTCCAATCGAGTCCAAATGTATGGGGGTGTGTCACTGGCATGGGTGGGGCCTCCAAAGCTAGTGGGGGTCGGTCATACATTTGGACTCGATTGGAGCACTCTAAATGGGTCAAAGTGGGATTTTTCAAAATTTGCCCCTACCCAAAAGTTCGACCCAAATTCCGGGACATCAGAATTCGTTTTAGAGGTATGGTTCCTTCGGCAAAGTTTCTTATTTTGATCCCTAGAATACGATTTTCACTGAGCAATGGCGACTTTTTTGCCTCCCCACAAATCGACCCGGCCTAATCTACATTCAACATTGGGAAATATATGTTATGGAGTCTATATCTAAATCTGAACAAATTTTCTTTAAATTGTTTGTACTTATGGATCTGATGAGAAACGGGTATTCTGTGGAGCTTAGATCTAACATTGGTAAATCAGTATATATGACGGATATATCTCAACCTGCCACAAATTTCATCAAATTTGCCTGAGTTTATAATTGGCTCCATCAACTTTTCTATGCCAAATTTTGTAATAATTTCATGCAAATTGTGGCGCATTATGGCAAATCTTGTGTAGCAAAATACGAGGTATGTTCAAAAAATATCGCGAATTTTGTACTTTTTCAAAAAGTATTTTTTTTTATTAATGAAATAAATAGGGATGTTTATTTTTTTGCGCGTAGTAGGGTGTTTATTATAACTCAATATTTTTTTTTTCAGTCGCCTCGTAATTTGATTTTGTATTTTCTTTAAATTTTATAGTTTTTTTTTTAATTATTTTTATTATTTATTGCATTAAATTGTTAAGCTTGTACGTATGTTTTTTTTTATGAAATTAAGTTGATTTTTGTAAATTTTTTTTCTCACAGTGTGTGAGTAGTTTTTCTTATTGTTAGATGCTCTATAACTGTTTATATATACTGTGAAAGTTAGGAGAAAATTGTTTACTCGGTTGTTTACTACTCTTTCTATTGTTTTCTGTTTTATTTTATAATTTAGTCATTTTATTTATTTAGATATTTATGATTTTTGAGTAGTCTACATATTGTTGTTTTTTGTAACTGTAAAAGGCCATATAGGCTCGGTTACTATGATGGAAAATAAATTAAATTAAAAAAAAAAATTAAATTAAAAATACCTATTCTGTCCTCTTCAAAGTAATTCGCCTCGGATATAATACACTTCTGCCAAAAGTTTTTTCCAATCCTCGAAACACTTAAAAAAATAATTTTTTGTGATCTTGTTCAGCTCCTCCTTCGATGCCGTCTTTATCTCCTCAATCGTGGAGTAGTGTCGTCCTGTCATGGGCCTTTTCAGTTTTGGGAACAAAAAATAGTCACAGGGGGCTAGGTCAGGGGAATACGGCGGCTGCGGCACCATTACTGTGTTGTTTTTGGCCAAATATTCGCGCACAAGCACCGATGTGTGTGCAGGGGCGTTATCATTGTGCAAAAGCCAGTTTTTGTTCTTCCACAAATCCGGGCGTTTTTGGCGGATTCCTTCGCGCAATTTGCGCATAACTTGCAGTTAATATGCTTTATTGACCGTACTACCCAGTGGCAAGAACTCATAATGCACCACGCCCCTGCAATCAAAGAAAACTGTGAGCAAAAAAAAAAAACGGGCGTCCTTCGCATCTTCTCGGCCCTCTAAGAACATTTTGTACCACCGATGAACGTTGCTTTGGTCCAAGGTAGCTTCACCAAATGCCACAGTCAATGCGTCAGCGCACTTTATTTTGTTTTTCACATAAAATTTGATGCAGAAAAAAATTTGATCCATTTTATCCAAATAGATACAAATCCAAGACAAGCACAACAGCTGTCAAAGATTAACTAAACATTCAAAATGGCCGACCTTGTCAGCATAAGCAAGGGACATGAGTACCAACATAACGCTACAAAAATACTAAGTGGCGCAAAAGTAATGCTCCTATCAGAAAATGCTATAAATTTTGCGATTGGCCCCTAATGTCAGTTCTGTTTTGACATTTGTGTAGTAAACACATGCGAAATACACGTTAATAAACAATGTTACGCTACACTGCTCCAGAACGCGGAATATTGCTGACTATTTATTTGACCAATAATCGGTCGGCGACTTTGGCACAGATTTCCTGGCCGTCCAACGCCTACTGGTGAAACACTGCGACGTTTAGCCGCTCGCCTCGAAGAGACTGGCACAACACGAGATGCTGCCAGGCGTGGCAGACCCCGGAGTAGCCGTTCTGCAGAGAATAATGCTGCTGTAGCCGAGGATGTCATGGAAGCGCCGTCGACATCGACCAGACGACGTGCCACGCAATGGGTACAAGATTTGAAGATGTTTCCGTACAAAGTCCGGTGCATCAGCTGTTAGCTGCTGACCGCCAATCGCGTCTAACATAACATCGAAAGGTTACTTTTGCGCCACCTGTTATAAAAAAACAAATACACGTAGCCCGCGGAAATTAAAAATTCGTGATATTTTTTGAACATACCTCGTAGTCTAATTTCTTTATGTTACCAGATTTGTTCTGACAAATGTACGAAAAGCGTCAAAAGCACTAACGAAAAATGTGAAAAGCTAACTAACTAACTGACTGACTGTCAACTTTCGCGTATTGATTGGTCTGAAAAGTTCTAAATCTGCGACAAGCATTTAGAGCACAGTGTACATGTGTACAATTTTCATAAAAAAATATTAAAAAATATGGCAACGACAGAATTTATGCAGAAGCGTCTCGAAAAAAAGTTGAATTGCTGTGCCCCCAAAACTCGGTACCGGATCATCACATTGTTTCTTTGTGTGGAATTTTTTATTTCGTGTTGTTTTTGTGGCGTATTTTCACTGACTGAAATACGTTCGTAAACTGATGGCGAGATAAGATATAAAACAAGCATGTAGCTACCAGTAACCTCACAGCCAAAACATTCGATCGGAATAATATGAAGAGCGAAGGGCGACGACAACCATGTGAATAACAAGTTATGTGAGTCACCCAGCTGATGAGCTTGAACCAGTTTAGGGTTAGGCTTTTCACACACGTTCATGCAGGGAAATAACGGGTTTTCCAACAAGAGGTGTTATTTTGAATCACCGGTATTTCGGTAGCTTTCACTTTTGAAGCTTTTATTCTTTGACATTTGACAAGTAGAAACTACGCCATTACTTAAAATGGAACGATACACGATTCAACAACGCATTGAAATTATTAAAATTCGAAAATCATCGAAAAATCATCTTGACTGATGGGGCCCATTTCCACCTTGGTGGCTACGTCAACAAGCAAAAATGTCGTATCTGGGGCTGGGAAAACCCAAGAGTTCGTGTTGAGAAGCCTCTCCATCCTCAACGTGTGACTGTTTGGTGCGGGTTATGGGCCGGCGGTGTCAATGGACCTTATTTTTTCGAAAATGAGGTTGGATCAACAGTTCCGGTGAATGGATTGCGCTATCGAGAGATGATTAATGATTTTTTATGGTCGGAGTTGGATGACCATTGCTCTGTTGCGGGAAAAGTTTCCGGACCGTGTTATCTCTCGAAGAGGTGATCACAATTGGCCACCGAGATCTTGTGATTTAACACCTTGCGACTTCTTCCTTTGGGGCCACGTGAAAGATAAGGTCTACGCCCAGCGTCGATTCAAGACCTCAAAGATAGAATTCGTGAGGCTATCGAGGACATCGGGCAGCCATTTGCGATTTGGTTATGGAAAATTTCATAAAAAGGATCCTGTAAGCGTGGTCGTGGTGGCCATTTGGCTGACGTTGTTTTTCTTTACTAATGGCATACCCTCCTCTTTATTATGAAATAAACATCCGATCATTTATCTCAAAAAATGGCATTTTTCTCTGTATACCAAAATAACACCTCTTGTTGGAAAACCGTTTATTAATTATGCCATTTTTGCCACTGTATTGCAAAGAAAACAATTTTATTAAAATGGTATGTCAAAATACAATTGCTTGACAGCAAAAGTAAAAGTTTTGCTGTAATTATTCGATTTAAATATTAAACATATAAGGAATAGCATCAACGAAACGAACAAAAGTTATTAAAAACTTCAAAAAACTTAAATAAAAAACACACCCAGTAATGTATTTGCAATCACTGCTTGGAAGAAAAACGAATTGAGACTTCGACAAGTGTACATGTCCAGCGAAAGCAACGATATTTTTTTGCAGGTTAACAGAAAAAATTTAATGATGACACTCAAAAAATATTGTGTGGTCAAAAATGCTTTTGGTAACATGCAATGCCTTATATGTTATAAAACATTTATTTTGCAATTTTTATATCCTCCACCATAGGATGGGCGTATATTCATTTTGTCACTCCGTTTGTAACACCTCCAAATATTGATCTGACACCCCATAAAGTATATATATTCTTAATCGTCTTAAAATTCTAAGACGATTTAGCCATGTCCGTCCGTCCGTCTGTTGTAATCACACTACAATCTATAATACTTGAGCTAGGTGACTGCAATTTAGTATAGATACTTCTTATAGCTGCAGGTAACTTGGGATTGCAAATGGGCGATATCGGTCCATATTTATTTTATTTGTTATTTTCGTTAGGTTTGAGATAAAAATAGACTTAATGTATTTGTATGTGTTATTTAAGAAAAATCGAGCGACTTTTAGACTTTTTAGGCCCAAAAAGAGTTGGTATTGCTTATTTTGCTATATTAACGGCCGTTTTCATAGCTCGGTTTGTTATTTTTATCGAAAAAGTTAGCTAACAGACAGTTATTCTAAAGTACATTTTAAACGGTCCGTTAAAAAAATCGTTTTCAGAAAGTTTCCGTTAGTTAACTTGAATTTTATGGCTATTGTGAATGTTTTCTAAAATATGTTGACGTTTTTATTTGTTTTGTTTTTAAACCAAAACATGAAAAAATTAAAATGAACATGTAAAAATTAAAAAAATCTGAGTTCTAAAATTCTAGTATGATTTGACTCCTTTGTGTGGAAGGTACCAGAAGTCGAGGCAATTTCACCTTAGTGGAGGAGGGTATATATCATTTGCTACGGGCCAAAAGTATAACATATCTAAGGAATCACGTAAGACCCTAAGTACGTTTGGTGGAAATACGGTTGAAGATATTTTGAGTCATTTCAGCAATGTCCGCCCGTCTGGCTGGTGCGCACCATAAATCTTAAAGTGTTGAACTAATGACTTCGTGTTGGTAGAATTTTCTCCTATATCAGGTGAAGTTTAAAGATGTGCCATACTTACATATATACTCCATCAGTTACCTCCCGCACAAAACTTAGTAAAATATTGATTCTTTAATGACTTCTATACTGCATATCAAAATGTACCCCACTTCCACACATAGGCGAAGTTGCCCTGTACCTTATGGTACCCACAAGATGGCCAAAATTTAATAGCTCATTACTTCAATGCTAGTGCACATAAATACTTTCAATTCGATATAGTGCAATGTCTTTGAAGTATCGACTATTCAGCGCAAAATAGGCGCATTTGTCCAGCCCCATCTGATACCCCCACACAAATTGACAGATTCATTCGAAAACAACTTTCCCTTAACTTCTGTAGAAATATTGTAAAAGTTTAGTCTAATATAGAATTAGTAACTGTTCCAGAATCCCCGACACAGAGTGAGTGTTTCCTTCAGACGGATTACTCGACTGAGACTAAGGACTTTGTCTTAAAAGTAACAGCCTATTGTCCGCAATTTACATTTGCTGCAATGCATATTTGTGGTTATTAATACAAAACGTCACAATAACTCTGCAGTAACTGCAGCAACTGTACTTAAGAAAATTCATGTGACATCAAATTGAAGGGTTAGGGCATCATGTTAGAGCTGAAGGGGCAACTTTTCTGGAAATGAAATTGTATAAAGACACATATTATTTTAACAATTGCGAAAAACTTTCTAAACTATTACCATTTCATGTATGGCTCTATATCTCTGCGAACAAGATATATTACCCCTTGTTTTCAAATATATTTTTTGACAATACATATTTTAACCCTGGTCAAAGCACATAACTGGAGAAAATATTCCAGTTAAATTTAACGAATTATTAATCTCAGTTAAAACTGCCAGTTAAATTTTAACGGAGCTCCTTGAAACCCATTTTTTCTTAACGGGTCGTTAAAGTACCAGTTAACTTTTAACGGAGCTACCTGAAAACGGCCGTTAATGGTATTTTAATATAAAATGGCACCAAATTTGTAAATTAAGGTAATAAATGTACTTATCGAATTGTACAAAGAAATGGCTGTCAAATACACCCTGTTAGAAAAGGCTTACATTTTAAACCATTTCAAACCAGGTGTATTTAATGATCTTTATCATTTCCTGTTACTAACATTTTGCTATGGCTGTAAAAAAATAAATTATCTCAATTTATTTACTCTCCCTTACTCACTAATACACAAGCAAAAAAAATTTGTCAATCCCTGGTTTATACATATACATCTCGTCGATTTATATGCGTGTGTGTTTGATGTTGCGTCAGTCAAAATTAACCACTTAAAGAGAGTTGTTGAGAGGGTAATTTTATTGTACTCTATAATGGTTCTGTCTCTCAGAGATTAAAGCAAACTTTTTCTTCTTACATTAAGCCATATTAGGCTTAATTTTCCATTTCAAGAAATGTTTACTTAATTTCAAGTATTATATACTTATTGTAAGCCTTTCAGCGTTTGCTTTTTTCAATGTAAGCCGATTTATACTTGTTTTAAGAAAAACTTAGTATGAACGTTCTTAAATTTTTAAGTACGATTTCGGCTTAAATTAAGAATTTTTACTTAAATTTAGTACGGCATTCGCCCGTAGGGAGTTCGCCCATTTTTCTTGATGTGTTAGCGACTAACAAATTAATACTATGTGTGAAATTTCAGAAGATTCGTCGAAAACTGTCAAATACACCATAGATTTTTTAAACCTTTCCGGGGCTATAGTTGCAGATAAAGGATTTATAGGTATTGTAAAAACCCCATAAGTCTCGTCAAAGTATTTGTTTGGTTTTTATTCGGTTTTTCTCGCCCCTGCTAAGGAACAACAAAATCGAGATACGCCCTTTTTATATTACACCATCGATGGTTTGTTGGGTATAAAAATGTTCTATCTGCATTATTTATGTATTGCTGCAACTGAATTCCAACCAAATAAAGGATTTTCCAACAAGAGGTGTTATTTATTACTAATGGTAAGTACAGACGATTTGCAGATCGGATAACATTGCCAGAAAAATGGCGGAAAAATGCAACCCTGTGAATTTACAACCGTGTGAACATACAATTTTTGTTTTGCAACGTTAGCAGAAAAGTCATTGCGAGATAATCTGCTGATTGTTATATGTTCGAAGTTTATGCATGTGACAACGGCGCCATTGCCAGAAAATCATTTTATTTGCAACACTGTCTATAATGTATTTTTATTGGCAATCCTGCATATAAATATTTACACAATATATATGGTAAATATATGAAATTGTAATGTTTTCTTGCAATCATCTGAACTTTCAATTCACATTTGCCTAACAATCTGGCATTGCCCGTATATTTGCAGCACTTTAACAGGGTTGATAACGTTTGCCGATCTGGCAATCGTCTATACTCAGCTTAATGAAAAATAACATCAGCCAAATGGCCACCACGACCACGCTTACAGGCTCCTTTTCATGAAATTTTCCATAACCAAATCGCAAAGTGGCTGCCCTATGTCCTCGATATCCTCACAAATTCTATCTTTGAGGTCTTGAATCGACGCTGGGCTGTTGGCATAGACCTTATCTTTCACGTGGCCCCAAAGAAAGAAGTCACAAGATCTCCGTTGCCAATTGTGATCACCGCTTCGAGAGATAACACGGAAACTTTCCCGTAACAGAGCAATGGTTTCGTTGCTTGTGTGGCACGGAGCGCCGTCTTGTTGAAAGTAAACGTTGTCCTGATCAACACCATCCAACTCCGACCATAAAAAATCATTAATCATCTCTCGATAGCGCTATCCATTCACCGTAACTGTTGATCCAACCTCATTTTCGAAAAAGTAAGGTCCAATGACCCCGCCGGACCATTATTTTCCTGCATGAACGTGTGCGAAAAGCGTATACCCTAAACTGGTTCAAGCTCATCAGCTGGGTGACTCACAGCACTTGTTATTCACATGGTTGTCGTCGCCCTTCGCTCTTCATGTATTTCCGCTCGAATGTTTTGGCTGTGAGGTTGCTGGTAGCTACATGCATGTTTTATATCTTCAGTCAGTGAAAATACGCCACAAAAACAACTCGAAATAAAAATTCCACACAAAGAAACAATGTCTAACGACGAAAGCAAAATGCAAATTTTAAATACGATTGGCCAACGTATTCGGTTGCACAATTTAAATTGCGAACGGCACATGAATGCAAAAATACCTCTTCGCATTGCGGAAGTTTTGCAGTATATTGAGGTTTCTAACTTGGACTATTTCGATGCAGAACATCCTCAAGAGATTTACAATGAATTAAAGAGCTCCATGTATATACCATATGCCTGCATTTTAATCGTTATCAATACCGAGTGCGAATGCGCCAATATACTGTTGATTCAAATTCTGCATAACATCAAGATTAATCGACATTTGCGCTACAAAACAAAGTTTATACTCTCCGGGTACGTGGTGGACACGAAGTATGCCGAGATGCTACTGCACCTGAGGGTCAAACAGTTGACCTTGCAGAAAGACTACGAAAACAGACCACAGTCAGAATACTTACATGTACGTCCTCTCAAAGGAAAATCCACCGAATTTCCGTATAGCCAAAATTTTGCAAAGACATTATATGGATCCCCATTGCTGAACGGCCATAACATCTTTACGGCTGCCAATTTGGATAACACATTTTTTATGCAGGCCTTTATTGAGAGAAATACAGATCTGGAAAATGAAGTAAGGACAATGCTCTATTGGCTCTCACGAACTCCATTCATCTCACTGAAAGAGTTTTTCATTGCCCCTCGTGGTTCCTTCATTGTCGAACATAGTCCCGCAAATGCAGATCTTTATTTCTATAGCATAAATCCGGCTTTGGCTATTATAATTAATAATTATTATTTCAGCAATTCCCTGGGATTTCGTGAAGGTAGTGAACAGGATGTTAGACGACTTGTACGGGAACTGAAGATTGCCCAAATTCCCTTCATTCTTATTCAAGACAATAACCGCAAAGAACTTTTACAAATACTTGACTATATACAGGGAAAGAATTTTCATCCGCTGAAGAGTTTCATGTTCTTCATCATGACGCATGGCGATGCCAACAATGTTATTCACACCCATGATGGTGAACTGAATCTACTCGAAGATGTAGTGAAGCCTATTCAATTAAATAAATCTTTAAAATCAGCAGAGAAGGTTATTATCGCCAATGCTTGTCGGGGCCCCATTGATATGGAATATGCCGATAGGAAAGATATGAACGAATTAAAGCAACTCCCAACCACTAGGTCTAGTGATGGGCTCTTGCATGATAATACCGTGATTTGGCGTAGTGTTCCAGAACTTGTTGCTTCGCCTCGACATCCCACGGAGGGAAGTCCCTTTATGCAAAGTTTTTGTTCGAACTTTCGACATATCGATCATACGCAAGATATTCGCTTGGTACACCATCGAATCGAACAGGATTTGGAAAATGAGGCATACTACGAAGCTCTGGAGACCCGTTCGGATTTGCTGGTCGGCAGTGAGTTTCTTAAGCACCGTCTAATACAATTACGCACCAATGCCCAAGAAATGGGAAATTTGATTGAATCGATTAGAGACGATTTTGCAGCATTCCATCGAGTTGAGAATTCCAATCAAAACGAAAATAAGCAAGAAGTGGAACATCAGCTCCAAGCATTGTTTTATATATGCGGATCTCTGAAGAAAATTGATGTTCCCTCGGAGATATCATTTGAAGAGAAATACTTCTCACCTGATTTGGACAAAGACTGAAGGGGATTTCAGGAATTTGTGAATTGAAATTATTTTGAAATAAAAATATGTGTATTATGCAACATTAAATCTATGATACTTTGGAAAGCAACATGATACTTTGGAAAGCAACAGTAAATCCTAGTTTTTGTCGGTAATATACTTGCCATAAAAAATCGGTTTAGATTTGGATGTAGCTCCCATATGTATGCACAAGCAAATATGATAGATATATAACGGGTGATCCAAGTAGATATCCTTTTTTCAAGAATTGTAAAAAGCGATATTTGTATAGGCGTAAGCGTTGGCCAAGTATTCTCAATAACTCGTTCCACACTTTTTTCGGACTTTTAATAAAGTATGTTCCGCTCTCCGTAGATGGCAATCTGGAACTCACTAAACCAGTGATCGGCAAAAAAATATAAATTGAGAGAGAGAAATGTTTTTGTATGGTTGTATCATTGTGCCGCACTAAACGACGATCGTTAGCATACTGAGAACACATACAGAAGGCGAGTAGAAGAGCTAAAGTGCATTAGCATGAGTTTGTCATTATTGCCGACTGAATTGAGAGGAAAAGAGTAGCAATATTAAAATAAGTGAAGAAGAAAGACTAAAGTCGGGCGAAGTCGGCTATATGATACTCTGCACTATTATATATATTAGATCAGAATAAGAGAATACTGGAAAATCAATATTAATATTGGCTTTTTAACCAATTCATATAAGGCTTAGAGATACATACGAGTAGATATCCACTAGCTTCTCAGACACTTTGACTGTGCAGCTCCCTTGAAATGTATTTTGTCCATTTCATGGTTATTGATTTTCGATCTTCTACGGTTAATGCTTTTCTGCACGGGGCAAAATCGCCTTTTTTTATATGTTTGAATCGAATGAAAATATGCTTGGAACACAAATTTTTAAATATGATATATTTCTGAGCAAGTAAATTTTATTTGAAAATCAAAATAATTCTTTGGAACGCATATATTAATATATTACAACAAAATATATATTTGGAACTCGTATATTAATATGTTACAACATATAATATTGCAAACTAAATTTCTCAAATATAATATGTGTTTAAATACAAATAAAATTATTGTGTAGGAATTTCTTCAAATATATTTTATTAAAAAAGATTTTCGAAACTTTTTTGAATTTTTCGAATTTCAGTTTCAATTTTTTTTTGGTTTCGAAATGAACCTCCCAGTTATGATACTAAATTCAGCATTAACTTTCAATCATTTAAAATTTCTCAATATGTCAATCCTCCAAGCAATATATATTGATTCAAGATTATACGATTTCATTTATTATTATTTTTTATTTTTACGACATGAAAAATTTCTCAAAAATTTACTTTGAATTACTGAAAAATTTAACACAATTTAGGTATTTTCTGAATACTTAAATGCAACTAAATGTTTGTTTCGTAAAAAATAGTCCAAAATAAACACATATTGGGATGTAAACAAAGATTTGTTTAAAAAAAACATTTTCCCAAATATGTAATAATTGTGTGTACCAAATATTATATGTTTAGATTGTACCCCAAACATATATATCGCTCACTCACTTCAAGAGTGACATAACTCAAAATTTAAAATTTTTGAGGCTGCTTACAAAAATGCGAATTTTGCAAATGTCCATAAATTAATCTCAGCGAAATTTGGTCTATCCGAAACCATATTTCGGATTATTCAAGCGTTTTTTAACATCTTATTTCATGTTACTTATCTTTTTATACAGACTTAAAGTTACACGTCTTGGCAATTTTCAATTTTGAGTTATGTCACTCTTGAAGTGAGTGAGCGATATGTTTCAAGCCGAATTTGTTTGGGACAATAAACTACAGAAGCGATTTTTTCAGGGTGCATGAATGGCACGTTCAATATTTGAAGAGAGTTGCCTTTTTCAGAAGAGGCGAATCAAAATTTAAATCGAATGACCTCTACTGTTTCGAGTTTAAATTATGATTCGTTTGAAGAAATTGACTGTAGATAATTTCGAATATTGTGAAATTTGAAATTAATTTTTATCGTAGCATAATTTGGAATGGAGGTATTATGTAATACTCCATTCCTTTTTTCTATTTCTTAATCCTTTTGGCTGTTTAAGATGGCTTAAGAAAAAAAAATTTTTTGGGCGGGGCAAGAGTTGGCATTACTTAAGTTCCGAATATCCCAAAAAGTGTTAACCCTAGAAGAACGAAATTTGGAACACACGTTAGTGATTCCCCTTATCGAAAAAGGGAGGGATCGGATTAGTGGGTGCGGCAAAAGTGGGCGTAGCATTAGTTAAACGTTTATTAACTCAGAAATTATTGACCAACAACTTATATTATTGATTGTAAGTTGTTGGAGTCAATATTAGTACTTTCACCACAAGTGGGCGGGATACAATAAGTGGGCGTGGCATTATATAAAATACGAATAACTCAGAATGTGTAGATGGTAGGAGAACGAAATTTGGAACACACTTTAGTGGAGTAATTATCTGAATCTTCAGCAGAAAATGGCGGGATAGGATTAGTGGGTGTGGCAAAAGTGGGCTTAGTATTAGTTAAGCATGTATTATATCTGAAACTATTGGCCGTAGAAGAAAGAAATTCCGGTCGTTAAACATAACCTCATACAATATTGCATAATTTGTGAATTTTTGTACCACATTTCTTTTATTTCCATCGCATTGGCGTTAAGGGGGATAACGTTCATAAACTATTGTGTGAAAATTTGAGGTGAATCGGAACAAAAGTAACGAATATACAGCAGTCAAAGCAACCGCGCCTCATATGTGACTCAGTACATCAGAAAAACTTTAAATCGTTTTTCCCAAAACCCATGTTTTCAAAGACGGTGCTCCTCATAAGTCAAAAACTACTGAACCGACCCTTTTTAAATTTTTAACGCTATTTCTATACATAATTTACGAGGTAACGCTGTCGAGTTTTTTTTTATAAATTTGTTAATTTTTTATATTTATCAATAACCAATTAGTCGATTTTTTTTCGCAAAAATCGAATTTTTCATTTAAAAGTTTTCCCAAAAATTGAAAAATTGAAATTTCGAAAAAAAAAACTCGACAGCGTTACCTGGCATTAACGATTAACTAACTAAATAAATTTAATTTTTTCATTTCTGACAATCCGGTATGGAGTTATGAGGGGAACCGCAATTTAACTTTTTTCGAGACGCTTCTGCATAAATGCTGTCGTTGCCATATTTTTATACCCTACACCACACTGTGGTACAGGGTATTATAAGTTTGTTTCACGGCAGATGTTTGTAACACCTGAAAATAACACAGCTAGACCCACCTTAAAGTATACCGATCGACTCAGAATCACTAGCTGAGTCGAGTTAACCATGTCTGTCCGTCCGTCCGTCTGTCCAGGTAAAGTTGTTCGTCGAAATTTTGCAGTTTAGAGTATTTCGCAGCTGTAAAGATCCTTATTGAATTTGGTTGAAATCGGTTCAGATTTAGATATAGCTCCCATATATATCTTTCGTCCGATTTGGCCCTTTAGTCCTATAAAAGCTGTATTTTACATCCAATCGTTTTGAAATTTAGAATGGTAGAGTTTATTGATCCATGAACCAACACTACCGAATTTGAAGAAAATCGGTTAATATTTAGCTATAGCGTCCATATATACGTTTCGTCCGATTTTGCTCTTTAGTTCTGTAGAAGCTGTATTTTACATCTAATCAATATGAAATTTAGAATGGTAGAGTTTCTGGATCCATGAACCAACACTACTGAATATGAAGAAAATCGGTTAAGATTTAGCTATAGCTCCCATATATATGTTTCGTCCGATTTGGCCCTTTAGTTCTATAGAAGCTGTATTTTACATCCAATCGTTTTGAAATTTGGAATGGTAGAGTTTCTTGATCCATGAACCAACACTAAGGAATTTGAAGAAAATCGGTTAAGATTTAGCTATAGCTCCCATATATATGTTTCATCCGATTTGGCTCTTTAGATCCAATCGTTTTTATACCCTACACCACACTGTGGTATAGGGTATTATTTAAGTATAAAATATCCCAAAAGTAAATTTATGTAAACAATTTTTACATGAATTACAAAATTTATATATCAGAGTTATTCAATATTACGAGAGTGGTGTAGGGTATTATATAGTCGACCCCGCCCGACTTTATCCTTTCCTTACTGGTTTAATATTTTTTTTACGATAATTTTACTCAATTAACTTTGAAATTACAGCACTCTCGCTTCAGATATCTTGAAGAGAGAGTGCTGGAATTTTGTGTATAAGTATATGCATGTGATGGCAGTCTACGTAATATGCCAAAAAATGGGCTGGATCGGAAATCTGGTGCAACGAAGTGGATCTGGTCGAGTTAGTAATCTTATAATAAAGAAAAAATTATTATTTCCTTTAAAAATACATTTTTCTATTACTATCAAAATTTATATTTTTTGTACATGTTTGGCGCCCTCTTGTAACAGTAAAACGAATGGTTATTGCTAAGTGGTTATTTGCTTATCAAAAGTTTAAAAATTTTATCAATCAATATTTGAATTTTCCTATCGTACGGCGTCTGTGTTTCGGCCGAATTTAGCCGCCAAGTTCGGCGGCGGCGCCTTCTGATGAAACAAGTTCGGCTGCGACTAAAATCGGCGGCTTCGTACTCTGTACATGACTTCAAAGGATCCGTTGAGCCAAAGCGGTTGGTCCAGATTCACACTTGCAAATTTTTTCTGCTGAATTGCAGTGTTTGTTTGAGAGGGACGCAGTCGGTAAGGGGGTAGAAAAAAATCTTCCGTACTCGCAATTTTTTTTGCAATGCGTTTTGCGTTTTCTTTCGCTGTAATGTTTTTCGACATTTCCACACTGCTTTTCATTTAATATTCGTTGTTTTGTGCTCGGTTCAACATATGTAAATGTGTGCGACATACATTTTAATAAAATTTAATGAGTTTTAATGAACGGTGAAAATAAAAAATTGTCGAAACAGAATACATTGTCTGAACGCAAATGCAATTTCAAAAGAGAATTTGCAGAAAAAAAATGCAAGTGTGAATCTGGACTTGAGAAGCCATCAATTTCCAGACGATCTTTTTGAAATTTCGTGGTGTGGTGAAACATGGTATAAATGTAAGCTTTATACGAATGAGTCGTTATTGATATGGATTTTCCAGTATTCCCTAAGTGTGATCTAACATGATAGTGCAGAGTATCATGTAGTCGACTTCGCCCGACGTTACTCTTTCTTCACTTGTCTTAAGGCCCAGTTAGGCAAACTTAACCGTAACGCCCCCGTAGCGTAACGAATCAGCTGATTCAATCTGTCATATGGAAATCAGTGTAAACGATTAGCCAACGGAAACGAAACGTAAACGGACGGCTGAATCTGTTGAAATCAGAATTGGACGTTCCGTTTACGTACAATTTGACAACAGCTGATACTACAATTGTATGTTCACCGAGAAAAGTAAAGAAAATAATTTATTTGTTATTTGTTGTTTAAAAGTGCAAATAAAAATGAAAGACGAATATTTGATTTCATTGGTGCAGTCGCACGAGTATTTATACAATAAATATAATCCAGCATATAGGATATCTGCAAAAAAGCGAGAAGCTTGGAAGCAAATTGGCAAAGAGCTGGGCGTTACAGGTGAGTTTTCTAAAGATCGCGGCTGACTCCATTAAAAATTAAATTTATAATCTGCTTCAGGTTTCTTTTGACGACAGTACGAGACAATCATTGCGCCAATCTTCTTCATTGTGGGTTAATTTGACAGCAATATAAGCGTCTCTACAAACGAGGACTTATTTATAGATAGAGATTGTATTGGATTTGGCTGAGTCCCTCTTCAATGGAAATAGACATAAGTAAAGGGTTTTCCATTAACGACATAAGAATTTCATATATTAATAAAACACAGAATATTTAAGATATAGAGTTCAAATTTATTCCAGGTTAAGTTCAAATGTTACATTTTATGAATGAAATTCAATTTCGGTCATATGACCATCACAAGCCCGTCAACAGCGATCTATTCTTTGGACCAAATTTTCCACCACTCTTGGACACATTTCGACCGGAACGTTGGCAATTTCGCGTTGGATGTTGTCTCTGAGCTCGTCTAAAGTTGTTGACTTAGACCAAGGATATTCCTCAGGGGAAACGCAGCATCGCCAATAAAAAATGAGGAAAGGCTTCAGAGGATGCTGACGATAATGGTTTACTAGGAGGTACAGGTACATTTCCTAAAATAACTGATTGGCCAAATGGAGAGTATTGGAATATAGCTGTATTTAATTTAAATTAAGAAATGGAAATTGTTTGTAACAAAATAGATTATAAATAAATTGAAGTTTAATGGACATACCCCCATCGTGTTGGTTGCCATAACTTCCAACATTAACTGATATGAATGTATATGTAGTTAGCATCGCAGATTCCCACACAATTCGGCATATCCCACATTCGTTGAAAATCATTGGCAATGTGTTTGTACTGCTGTGTAGTTTGTTCACTTAAATAAATCGGCGAAAGCAAGCGCCACAAAACTTCACTGCATTCTAAAATAATATTTCTAATTGTTGTTTTCCCCAGCTTGTGACTCCATGCAATCGATTGTATGGAACAACCGTGACCCAAATATCTACAATTTTAAAGAATAGAATGTTAATATTTCCCAACTTGGAATCATAGGATAAAGCAATATTTGACATACAGTGGTGTTATTGCTAGTCTCTCTGCCGGTCTAATCCGTTGCTTTGGTGTAGTTAACTCATATTTTATTAATGTTAATAACAAATTAGAAACTTCCATAGGCATTCTAGTATCCGGCTTTCGCCAGTCATTGTTTATAGGACGTCCACCCCATCGTCTTATCCGACGATATTTTCTTGATAACTTTTATTGTAATATCTACATAGATTTAAAAAAACACAAATTTTTAAACATTCTTTTTAACGAAAGAATTCTTTAAAAAGAAATCGCGGCTTTTTTGTTTACTTATGTGTTGGCTTAACGTTGGCTAATCGCTCAAACGGGCAACGTTACGACAACGGGAAAGATAAATTACGGTTACGTATGCCTAACCCGTCCTTTAATATTCCTCTCAATACAATTGGCGCAACAGTGACGATTTTGTTTGGAAACATTGCAATAATGTTACTCGTATCTACTTAGCCCACACAAATGTACACATATGCACTTTAGCTCTGCTACTTGCCTTGGGCAGGTTCTCAGTGTGCTAACGATTGTCGTTGAGTGAGCAGCCAGCCAGCAGCTACATAGAGCGAAAATAGCGTCATTCGTTGATAGTACAAACAAAGTTGAGTGTACAAACAAATAAAAAACAAATAATATGGAGATACTGAGAAAGCTTGGCCAACGCATACGCTTGTATATTATCAATTGTGAAACCCATTGGGACACAGAAGCAACGAAATATTTTGAAAAGAATAAAGCACATGCTAATTTAGACTATTTTAAAGAAAGTCCGAAACTGATCCTGACAGACCTTAAATACTCCATGTATATTCCCTACGCCTGTATTTTGATTCTTATCAATACTGATTGTGAATGTGGCCTCGATACATTTATGCAGGTTCTAGCAAATATCAAACTAAATCGACATTTGCGCTACAAAACAAAGTTAATAATCGCCGGTTCTCGGCTCAATGGTTTTGAAAGTACGGAACCATATTATATTGCTACCCATTCTACGCTAAAGAAATATACCGAAAATAGTTCGTTATCAGCCGATGCATTTTTGACGCCACCCTTGAATTTACAACATCAATTACCAACATTTGAAGAGTATGAAGAACTTCCCGTTGTCAATGAACACGATATTTTTTTGGCGGCCAATTTGGAGAATGCGGTTTTTATGAGGATTTTGTTTGAAGAGCGAAGTTATTGTTCAAATCAAATGGACCGGCTACTTTTAGGAATAGACAAAAACCCACTCATCTCAATGGGTGAGCTCTTCTTGACACATACATTTCATGACTTTGTCGCACAAAGCTCTACAAATGCCGACTATTATTTCTATACAATAAATCCGGCATTGGCCATTATTATCAACAATTATTATTTCACCAATGACTTGGGACTCCGCGAAGGTAGTGAAAAGGATGTACGACGACTTCTACGACAACTGAAGATAAACCAAATTCCATTTATACTCATTCAAGACTGTAGTCGCGAAGAACTTCTACAAATACGCGACTATATAAAACAAAAGGATTTCCAGCCACTGAAGAGTTTCCAACTCTTCCTAATGTCACATGGGGATCCAGACAATGTCTTCCACACACACGATGGCCAATTGAATATACTCGAGGATATAGTGAAACCTATTCAAGCGAATAAATCTCTGGAAAATGCCGAAAAGTTTATTTTTGTCAATTGTTGTCGGGGCTCATTTGACATGGAATATGCCGACAAGAAAGATGTACGACAAATACAACAAATCAAAGCTACCGATGCCCGATTTTTGCATGACAACACTGTTCTCCTGTATAGCGTTCCAGATTGTATGGTATCGCCCCGAGATTCCAGCAACGGAAGTCCATTTATGCAGAGTGTTTGTCAAAGCTTTGTCGATATTGATCACACCAAAGATATCCTAATGGTTCATGAGAAAATTGACAAGAATTTAGAAGAAGTCGGCTATTATGATGGTTTGCAGGATATTTTTGAGAGACGTTCGGAATTGGTTATGCGTAATTCAGGTCGTCGTCACTGTATTATCCAGTCACGCATCAAGTCCCAAGAAGTTGTAAAATTAATGGAGTCAATTAAAAAAGAGTTTTCAGCATTCCAAGTCGAAAGTCATACTGAACATGAGGAACCCCGGGGAGATGGACGTCAGAGCGAGACATTGTTTTGTATATGCTGTTCTTTGAGAAAAATTCCCACTTCTTCGGAGATATCTTTCAAAGAGAAATATTTGTCATCTAACCTAGATAAGGATTGTCGTTGTGGGTTAAAGATGAACTAGGTTGGCGCTTGATAATTCTACTCTTCAAAAGAAAGTTATTTTTATTTACGGATTGAGGTAAGTTGTAGCCAAGGAATTAGTTAGAAATTTTGTTACTCTTATGGTTAAATTTTATACCCTCCGCCATAGTATTGGGGCTATACTAATTTTCATGCATCCCTTGTTAGTCACCTTGAAATATTTATCTGAGATCCGATAATGTATAGTGAGTCAATTTTAAAACCAATGTCTGCTCATCAGGATGAAACTTGCACCAAGTATAGTCCTATTGGATAGTAGTTATGACACATTGGTCAAACGGCCCTTTTTTCCATATTGTATTTGAAAAGTTTTTCCTAAAGCGTTTTCGATAGCCTTTTCTTCAATCATTTTTAAAACATAAAAAAATTAGTAAAACATATTTTTCGTGATTTTTTTTTTTTTGAGAAATTAAAAGTTGTTTTGGTATTTTTGTCAAAAAGTCATGTTTTTATATATCCTTTAAGAGTTCCATGCCTATTAACGGCATGGGACTTGTTTATCGATCAAAATATAGATAAATATCTAAAAAAATTGAAGTTGAACCACATATTTTAGCATAACTCAATAACCACTTATCCTAATTGATTCAGGAAAGCTTTAGAGAATCCTTAGCCTTCATCTTCTTCTAATATAATGTGTTCATCCCATTAGAGGTTTCAAAGACATTTTACAAGATATGGCGAAAAATCCCATTTTTAAAATGGTCCATTTGCATGACAGTTACTCCAAAGAGCGTTGCAATAACGGCAACTTTTCTCTGGACTCTAGGTACTATAAAAAACATTACACCCTACAATATTTCAAGTATTTGTATGAACTAATATTAAAGCTATAAGCAGCTAATTTTTGGTGCAAAATGGTCCATTTGTGTGGGAGGTACCAACACACAAATTTTTCTCGAGATGATAGCGGCTAATAAACTAATACTATGTGTGGAATTTCAGAAGATTCGAGTAAGTACCCTGCAGCTAAAATCATTTCTAGTTGCGTATTGAACCAGTCATAAGCTACACGGGGCTAAATCACCTTTTTTGATATGTTTGAATCGAAAGAAAATATATTTGGAACACAAATTTTTAAATATTATAGCTTAGGTTAGGTTGAGAAGAGGAGGCGGTGAAATTCCACCTCATGTCCTTGGACATACACGTAAGCCAGTATTCGGCCTGTTGTGCGCTCTAATTGTTATTATTTAGAAAGGTCGGTAAGCTATTTTAGGAACTCTGTACTGTCGACATAGTCCTTAATTTTCTTCCAGTCTACGCCCCTAAGTTGGGTCAAGTCTGGTATAGCATCATTTCCTAAGAAACGTGATCTATTGTTGGCGAACGCTGGGCAGTGGCAGAGGAAATGCTCCAACGTTTCATCATCCTCCCCGCATGCCCTACATATGCTGTCATCTACAACTCCTATCCTATGTAGGTGTGCTTGTAAGCATGTGTGTCCTGTAAGGACGCCCATGATCTTACTAATTTCTACCTTGCTCAATCTCAGTAAGGTCTTGGCCTTGTCCTCGTTTGGGTCACCCCACAAGACCTTCGTTGTCTTCCCAACGTTTTCACTATTCCATAGCGTGATATGGGCGTTCTTCGCCCATATTTGTAGTTCAGAACGCATAACTCTGAAGGGTTTTGCGTTCTCTAATGTTGTTGTTTGCAAGTCTCTGGCTCTAGATGCCAAGGCGTTTGCTTTCTCGTTACCCCTTACTCCGCAATGGCCAGGCACCCATATGATGCATATAGTGCCGTATTCGGAGTAGGCGTTAATCGCCATTTTACAATCTAAAACGGTCCTCGACCTCACCGTTCTAGACGTTATAGCCCTAATAGCCATTTGGCTATCTGTGAAAATATTCACTTTTGTTGGTCTTGTGTTAGTCCCAAGCCAGCTCACATATTCTGTAATTGCTCGGACTTCCGCCTGCAGGACTGTGTTATGGTCTGGCAGACGGAATAAGAGTTCGGTTTCCGGTTCTTCGATGTAAAGTCCTAGCCCCGTTCTCTCCCCTAGTTTCGATCCATCTGTATAACAGCAATTTCCAGATGTTGTCTGTACTACGGTTCCATCAATCCAGGATTGTCTGTCTGGTATCATGGTCTCACACTCAGCAACCATTGATCTTTCAGGTATTCTGTCGGATACTGATGATATGTCAGTTAAATCCACCGTCACTACCTCAGCTATCTTTTGATGATATGACACGTGATCGCTTTCGATCCATTCGCCCATCACTTTGAGCCTCGTCGCCGTGAGGGCAGCTTCATATCTAATCTGTATTTCTATTGGTTGGATATTCAAGATCGTCTCCAATGCCCTACTGGATGTGGTCCTCATTGTCCCGCTTATGCCGAGACAACACATTCGTTGGACCTTTTGTAATATCATTATGTTGCACTTATTCTTCATTGATGTCCACCACACTACTGATGCGTAAGTCAAAATAGGTCTGATTACGCTCTTGTAGAGCCATTGTGTCATACTTGGATTAAGGCCCCATTTTGAGCTAAGGGCTCTTCTACATAGTGCCCAGCATATGTGAGCCTTGTTTGCTCGTTCTTCTATGTGGCACTTCCAATTTAGTTTCCTGTCCAGGATAACACCTAAGTATTTAACCCTGTTGGAAACTGGAATTGTTTTGTTTAGGAAATGCGGGTCATCATACTGACCAATCTTCGTTTTCCTTGTGAACAGACATATCTCTGTCTTTTCTGGGTTTACATTTAGGCCTCTCGGTCGAGCCCAGTCATATGCAATTTTTAGAGCCGTTTCGGCCCTTCTACAAAGTTGATTAGGATTCTTCCCCCTCAGAAGTATTATAACGTCATCTGCGTAACAGACTGGTTTAAGTCCTTCATCCGTTAGTATCCTTAGGAGACTATTTATAGTAGTGACCCACAGGAGTGGTGATAAAATACCGCCCTGTGGTGTTCCCTGTGCTACTCTGTCTCTTATTTTTATGTCGTGGGACCCACAATTTATCCATCTATTCCTTAGCATGTGGCTTATCCAGTCTCGGAGAGCCCGGTCCACCTGAAACTGGTCTAAGGATTGGATGAGTGTGTCGGTCCGTACATTATTGAACGCCCCTTCAATGTCTATACATACCGCAAGTGTATACATCTTTCCATTGAAGGATTCTTCTATGTTGTGTACTACATCGTGTAGGGCGGTATCCACCGATCGCCCTTTAACATAGGCATGCTGTCTAAATTTTAGCATTTCGCCTGGTATCTTACTTTTAATCATGGTATCCACTATACGCTCCATGGTTTTGAGTAAGAACGATGTTAGGCTTATTGGTCTATAAGGCTTAGGTGTTGCATAACTTGCCTTGCCGGGTTTAGGTATGAAAACTACCCTTGCCTCCTGCCAGGCTTTCGGTGTGTATGCGAATTTTAGACATGCTGTGAAAATGGCGGCTAGATGAATTGATATGTAATCCACCTCCATCTGTAGTAGTGCCGGAAATATTCCATCAGGTCCTGGTGCCTTAAATGGTGAAAAGCTTCTTACGGCTTCTTTGACCATATGGTCTGTAATGATATGACTTAGTTGTTCCTCATTTTCACTGTAGTTCGGTATCTCAGTCTGGCCCGTCGTACCTTGCGGAAAATGGGTGTTCATCAAAAGTCTTACCATCTCTTCGGTTGAGTCCACTCTTCTGCCCATATCGTCTACCATTGTTTCGGTTTGGGTATGGGTTTTTGAGAGGAACTTTTTAATTTTAGAAACATCGTTAACGCTATCGACCTGTTCGCAGAATAGCTTCCAGGAGTTTCGTTTTGCTGTTCTTGTGATTTTGTTATATTCTCTGAGTCTTCTATGGTAGTCGTCCCAGTATACTGGAGATTTTTTACGGCGTGCCCTATTGTAAAGTCTACGGACCTCTTTCCCAATGTTGCGAATCTCCCCGGTCATCCAAGGCTTCTCTTGGGCTGATTTCCTTTCTCGAAGCGGACAGCTGTCTTCGAAAGACCTTACTAATATATCCGTAATGTAGTCAACATTAGTGTCAATATCCTCAACACTTAGGCACTCGAAAAGTCCATGCCCTAGTCTTTCTCTAATTAGCTTCCCGAATTTTGTCCATTTAGTTTTGGCCTTATTTCTGAAACTTATTGGGTTCGGCGGTGGCCGTGCTATCTTAAACCTTATGTAACGGTGATCAGAAAAAGAATGTTCTTCAGAGACCCTCCATTCCTGTATCACATCTATTAGATTTTCTGAACATATTGTTATATCTAATACTTCTTCCCTTATTCTATTAACGAAGGTAGCCGTGTTACCTATGTTAAGTGTTATTAGGTCGTTAGTATTCAAGAATTCTACTAGGGCCTGGCCCCGTTTATTAATGTTAGTACTACCCCACGCGACGTGGTGAGAGTTAGCATCGCAACCTACTAGTACTTCGTTACCTGTTTGTTTGACTTTCCTCACCAAGCGTTGTAGTTCCGACGTAGGTGGTAATGTCGGTGAATCGAAAGGCAGATATACTGATGCTAGGTATACACTTCCATTCCCTTGTTTCAGTACTGTAGCATCCGATGTTGACAACTCTGGAGAAAAAAGATAACATAAATTTTTGTGACATATAATACAAGTCCTTGGTCTAGTTCCTGTATTTGCATAAAACAGTTGGTAATTAACGTGATTTAAGCCAGTAACCTTGTTTCGAATCGTCCATGGTTCTTGGATTAAAGCAATATGAGTCTTACCTTTATTTATTATTTCCATCAAAGCGTTGGTTGCCGCCTCGCTCCGATGGAGGTTTATCTGGACGACTTCAATCATTGGTCCTCCAGTAACCGGTCTTCTTGGGAGTCAGTGATTGTAGATTCGGCTCCCTCATCATTTTTTGGCTGCAGTGAGCGCTTATCTTCATCGCTGCCTTTATTATTTATTGGCTCAGTTGTCCGGTTTTCAGCGCCAACCAAAGACTTACCAATTTTGAAGAAGACTGCTTTGTTCACATAGAACGCCATACCCTTCGTCTTGACCAGGCTGGCCATGGAGAGCCGATCCAAACCCACCACAAGGAGAGTGCCATCACGGTCATTCTCTCTGTGGAAGACTTCCCACCTCTTCACGTCCAGTCCCTTGTTTTGCTGGCCAAAGAGTTTGAGCATGCGTTCTGATGTGAAATTGCTGCCCCATCCTTTGACGTGTACTGTTGTTTTTATGAGCTGAGGGATGTCCCTCCTCCTTACCAGTTTCAGCTTAGCGCCTTCCCAGGGAGAGGGGATGCTATCCACAAGCTCTTTGAGGGTCTCTATACATTCTGGTGACGCGAAATTCATCCTCAGTGTGTCCCCTTTGAACTCGCTGCTCATTATTTGAATTGGGGGCCCGTCGTCGGAGTTGAGAGCGTGCTCCACAATTTTATTATTCACCAAGTCTTCAACGTTGTTGTGTTGGTCAGTGGGGATTTTGCCGGATGCTCTGTTGATGTCGATCACTGCGTAGCAGAGCTCGTCTCTATATTGCTTTCTGGCTACTTTGGCATAAGATGGTGGCTTCTTACCTTTTTCATCAACCAACTTCCTCTTCCGTAAAGATCGTGACATCTTTTTGGATGTACTATGCTTTCCGGAGGGTTCCGTGGTTGCGCTCGCTTCCTTTGTAGTTGGATCGACTTTGTCGCCGCCCTCTCCACCAGGATACAGACTGGAGTCTCCTTCGTGAGGGGCTTGACTTGTTCTCTCCAATTTACTTGAAAGCGGGGAGCTCTTTTTCTTCTTCGGCGGTTTCGCAGTGTTCTGCTCTTCTGGAGATCTGATCCTCTTTCCTGCCTCCGCAGAGGTGGATGGAGTTTCAGATAGCTCCTTTGGAGCATCCTGCACTATGGCCTGTTTGCTGCTTCGGTTCATCTTCTTCAACTTTCGTCGTTGTGCCCCTGATAGCTTCTTCTTTTTTGTCGTGAGCTGTGCCATGCACGCGTTGACTTCTTCTACCATCTTGCTGACCTCGACGTCTTTGGAGTTAGCTAAAACAGTAATGTTAACGTGTTCGTTTGAGTCGGAGTCGGAATCGGATTCTCTACCTGTACTAGAAGGCTGGGTCCAGTTAATACTCTCCCGTGGTTCCTCCTCTTCCTTCTCCGTATTTTTGCCAATGGCTGTATGTGCGCTTGTTGCATTGTCTGCGACTACAGGCGCCAAGGCACCCACACCTGTAGGAGGATTGGTTGCGCTTGTTTCACTTACTACGACTACAGGTGCCAAGGCAGCCACACCTGTAGGAGACATTGAAAAATTTTTTGGCTCGCTATCTTGGGATAACGACGGCACGTGACTAGGGAGCACATCAACAATTGCCGCCGGTACTGGGGTTATTACTCCCTGCACCGTAACTTTATTTACACATTTCCTACTTTCCATATTGTTTTTTTGTTTTAGGGGAAACACCCCCATAGTCAGTTTTGGTCCGCGGGGAATGCAATATTCCCTAAGGTGGTGTACACACTGTTCCATCCCCCCCAGGGGCGCCTCAGTAAGGATAGAAAAAATCCACCCTCCCTGAGGCATCCCTAGTTGAGATGAAACAGTGTGTCCATCCCCCTCCCCCTATCCGCCACCTGGGGACGCGCCCGTTAGGAGACTGACAACTCCAGCGGGAGTTGTCAGTCTCCTAACGAGCAAATAAATTTTATTTGAAAATCAATAAAATGTATTTGGAACGCATATATTAATATATTACAACAAAATTTATTTGCAAACTAAATTTCTCAAATAAATTATGTGTTTAAATACAAATAAAATTATTGTTTAGGAATTTTTCCAAATATATTTTATTTCAAAAAATGTTCAAAACATTTACTGACTTTTTCGAAATTCAGTTTTAATTTTTCCTTGTTTTCGAATTAGACCTCCCAGTTATGATACCATATTAACATCCGTTTTAAATCAATCATTTAAATTTTCTGAGTATTCCAAGCCATCATTAGTTGTCAATCCTCTAAGTAATTTATTTTAATCCAACATTATACGATTTCAATTATTATTATTTTACGAACATTTAACATTTCTAAAAAATTAACTTTGAATTACTGAAAAATTTAACACAATTTATGTATTTTCCGAATACTTAAATGCAAATAAATATTTGTTTCGGAAATAATAGTCCCAAATAATAACATATTGGGATGTAAACAAAGATTTGTTTAGAACGACATCTTCCCAAGTATATAATTTTTGTATATACCAAATACTATATGTTTAGAGTGTACCCTGAATATATATATGTTTCAAGCCGAATATGTTTGGGACAATATACTACAGAAGCGATTTTTTTTCAGCGTGTAGTTGCAATGTGACCTATGCAAACCCATTCGCATCTCTGCCAGAAAAAACGATTATCTGAGCTGCTTTACAGTACTTGCGTGGTAACTACATGGTGGTTGCAGATCGACACGTGCCAGAAAAAACGATTATCTGAGCTGCTTTACAGTACTTGCGTGGTAACTACATGGTGGTTGCAGATCGACACGTTCGTCTCTCTGCCGCCAGCAGCAGAGAAATAAGCAAAAACGATTGTCTGAACTGCTTTACGAGCAAGTACTCGCTTGGTGGTGGCAGAGTAAATGTGTCTCTCTCCCATCACCATTCTCTTGTACTCTCTTATTCTCAAATATAGTAATAACTGAACTAGATATTAACTAGTGTTGAATTGTAAACAAATGAACTAGTTGGGTGCCTATGACAAGCCAATGTTAAAATCGAAAGTTCGTTTTATGAAAAAAGGACAGATATGTTACTAGTTTGAAGTAAAAAGGAACTAGTATATTTCTATATACAAACTAGTCATTTTGGCTGCAGGGTAGTTAAATAACACTATGCAACACAAATTTTGTCCAAGAGATGTGGATAGCAGTTGCTGGTGCAATTAGGTGTCACAAACACGAAAAAAATGTTATGGTATGCCATGTTATGCCTCAAATTAAAGGGAATTATGAGGACTACATATGCTGCAAATATCGCTTTCACGTAGAATCTTTGGTTTAGTAACAGTCGTCAAAAATATGAGAACAAAATCATTTGTTTTTTAAAACACTTTTTCCTGGTAAAAAAAAAAACAATAAAAATCGAAAAAATTATTTTATCACATTTTTAAAAAGCCAGCATGCTAACGAAGAAAACACTGTCTATTTGAAAAAATCTATGGATAGATGTAAAAGTTATGAGCCATTTTGTAAATGTTAGGGAAATTCAAAAAAATCTTGTTTCTTATTTTTCCTTTTTTAAATGATGTGTTTGCCTATATTGAATTCGCCATATGTGAGAGAGACATATAAGAGAGACATTGCACTTGCATTTTTTTTTTATGAGGATTGATGTCAGACATTATAAAATTATAGAGAGGACGAGGTTTTATGGCCGTTCGTAACCCTCCATAAAATATTATATGCAATGTGAGAGCTATATTGGTCATACATTTGTATTTGTGGTTTTTTATTTATGAGGTTTCCATTCAGTTACGCCATGGACATCCCAGTTGCATATACAGGTAGTAAAATTATATGTACGCAATACAAAGTAGTACGCGGCAGTCTTGAAAATATTGGGTGTCTACTTTCGAAGCAAACTATATGTCAGCTACAGGTACTGCAACTTATGAACCTTAAACCCGGACTTGATGAATGAAATTTCTTATTAATAAATTACGATAAGTCGATTTTCTGAAAAATATTACAAAGTTATATTTCGAAGTATGAGTAAAAAGCCAAGAACTTTTCAATGTGTAAATGATCCCGACAACTTCTGCAACATCGGAGGAAAATATGTAATTAAAAAAATCGACGTGCGTTTAGTAAAATAATAGAAGAAATATATGTGTAATATTTTGGTATACGAGTAAAAAATATGAACGTTCACGGTTCGTTCATATTTTTTAATACACAAAATACACCTAGTATTTTGTGTAATTCGAGCCATTTAAATCTTAGTCGATGGACCAGTGGAAGAATGCGGTAGGTACTTTAAAATTAATGTATTAGAATGTTTTGTGGTATAAAACGTTTTAATTTTAGACATCACGTGCAATTTGAAATGCCAATGATTTCGAGACAACCATTCATTCACTATACGGACTGCTATTTTTGTCTAAGTTAATAGATTGGAATACGACGTGTCCAAGTATGGCTAACAGCCTAATTACGGAAACATCATCAAGTTCAACTGAGTACTCAACTCGGAGCGATTCAAGTTTGAGTCAGAAGTCATCGCTTTTAACTCAGTTTCAACGCATTGATGTAATGAGAGAGTTGGAACTGACCAAAGATAAGGCAGAACTACTTGCATCTCGGATGAAACAGTACAATATTTTGGCCCCAGATGTTAACATATTATATTACTGAGTCCGTGATATACCTTACAAACAATCTTATACAACTGTGGATAACAGATGAAACAATGATTAATGATTTGTTAAAAAATTATGAAAAAATTGGTTAGAAATATATATGTATACCCTACACCACACTGTGGTACAGGGTATTATGACTTTGTGCATTTGTTTGTAACACCCAAAAGGAGAAGAGATAGACCCATTGTTTATTATACCGATCGACTTGTAATCACTTTCTGAGTCGATTTAGCTATGTCCGTCTGTCTGTCTGTCTGTCCGTCTGTAGACGTATTCTTGTATTCAAAGTACAGGTCGCAATTATGGTCCGATCTCAACGAAACTTTGCACATATCTTTTTTTAGGCCCAAGGACGATCCCTATTGGGTTAAAATCGGTTCAGATTTACATATAGGTCCCATATATATGTACCTCCGATTTGGCATATATGCACTGTATAAGCAACATTTTGTAACCGATTTGTACAAAAATTGACAGAGAGTAGTCTCGTGATACACTTAGATACAATACAAAATTTGGGGGAAATCGGTTCAGATTTATATATAGCCCCCATATATATGTTGCACCCGATTTGACATGTAAGCGCTGTAGAAACTGTATTTTATATCCAATCAGTACGAAATTTGGGTTTCTTATTACATGAAGGAATACTGCCAAATTCGGAGAAAATCGGTTCAGATTTAGATATAGCCCCCATATATATGTTACCCCCGATTTGAAATTCAATAGCTGTAGAAACTGTATTTTATATCCGATCACAGCGAAATTCGGCAGAAAGAGGTTTCTTATTACACGAAGGAATACTGCCAAATTTGGAGAAAATCGGTTCAGATTTAGATATAGCCCCCATATATATGTTAGCACCGATTTGACATTCAAGCGCTGTAGAGACTGTATTTTATATCCGATCAGTACGAAATTCGACAGAAAGAGGTTTCTATTTTACATGAATGAGTATTCAGGGAAAATCGATTCAGATTTATATATAAGCTCCATATATATGTTCCTCCTGATTTGGTTACAAAGCGCTATAGAAGTTGTACTTTACTTCCGATCATTACAAAATTCTCCAGAAAGATGTTTCTCAATTTAGGAACGAATATTGCTTAATTTAGCGATTATCGGTTCAGAATTAGATATATCAGCATATATATGTTCTTACCCATTTACCAATTATTCCAAATTATTATCGCAATAACCCTTATCGCATTGTTAGGGAGGTGTAGGGTATTATATAGTCGGCCCCGCCCGACTTTCTGCCTTTCCTTACTTGTTTTATATTTATATATATAACACAGAATACATACATTCTTCCAATTTATTTTTCGCTTTATGTATTCCAACTGGTGTAAATATGTCCCTCAAAATTCATTTCTTGCATTCTCATTTATACTTTTTCCCCGAGAATCTTGGCGACGTAAGTGACGAACATGGCGAAAGGTTTCACCAAGAATTGAAGTCCATCGAGCGGCTTTACCAAGGGCACTTGGATGAAAGAATGATAGGAGATTATATTTGGTTCCTCATTAGAGAAACCGATTCCGAAATCTACAAACGTCAACAAATAACTCACAATTAGTTCTAATGAAACTTGTTCATGTAAATAAACTCAAATGTACATCATATAAATAAAAGTAATAAACAAAATCGCTTTTTAAACAGAAATTAAAAAAAAAAAGATTTTTTGAAATTCTCTTACCTCTACCAAAAGGGCTATAATTTCTACATTTATCCATAGATTTTTTTCAAATAGGGATTATTTTTTTCGCTAGGATGCAAACTTTAAAAAAATAAAATAAAATATTTTTTTTCGATTTTTTTCTGTTTTTTATGTTTTTTTTTGTCCAAGGATTTTTTTTTTGAAAAAAAAATTCAATTTAGCGTATAAGTCGACCTGATCGGGCATATACTTCAAAAATTATAGTGAAAATACTAAGGGTGCCTTCTACGATAATAGTATTTTGAATAAAAAATTAAAAAAATAATAAAAACATTTTGGTTTTGATTTTATATAACAGTATGCCACAATCTATACAAAAAATTTTTTGTTGCATAGTGTAATCAATATTTCGCTAAATGTTAACCATTTATGGGGGAGGTACTAGAAGGAGTGGACCAATATGGCCCATCTTCGAACTTAGCCAGAGATAGAGAATTATATTTCTGCATACCAAATTTCGACTCTTTCGATGTGTTACACTTGTTGCTCGTAGCAAATGATATATACCCTCCTCTCTAACGTGGGGGGATAAAAATAAATAAATTTACTAATATTTTTTTGGGACTGAAGGTGAGGGGATTTTTAAGTCAGTTTACCCGACTCAACTTTTTTACTTCTTTTGAGAATATTTTCATAGTTTTATAATTAAAATCACCTAAAAACACTGTAAAATTCGTAATTACACTGTCCAAAAAAAAATTAAGACTTTTTGATTGGAACAGAATAGCGACCCTATAATACTGAAAGGGCATAGATCATTTTTGTAGAATAAACGTTTGGTCCAGCTGGTCTGCGTTTTATTTACAGTGGGTCAACGTTTTCAACATTTGTTCGAAGAGAACATTATACTAAATAAAAAAATGCTATAAGTTAATGTCTGAGAGATTTCTTATTGTCAGAGCTATACAGTGGAATTTTATGAGGGGATAAAAATATATTCCAAAATACGTTGGCCAACAATTTCTAAATACAATAGGTAATTATAGTAATTTGGATGGTGGAAAAGGACCGTTTGACCAAACTGTCAATATTCCACACCTTCAAACGCGGACAGTCCTTAACCAATCTCGTTGAAATTTTGCATTATAAATGTTAAAGAATAGTATTAAACATGGTGCAATTTTCATCTTGATCGGAAACCATTGTTTTAATAATTGACTCACTTGACATGAAATCCCCCATATACATAAATTCAGAAAAAAAAGCAACATTGACAATGTTCGTTATTAACTGGTTCTCCTTTAGGGGCCGTTCTTAAATATATTTATCTAAGCCATATACCCCTGTCGATTTTTCTGAATTTTGTTAGTTTGTGTTTTATTTATATGGGGAATTCCACTACAAATCGACGATTTCAAAAAACTTTCGGTTTTTATTTCCCCCATTTTTTACCCTCACTTTAGTGATATGGTATATTTGATCTAAGACCCTATGTATGTTGGGCGGATATTCGTTTTGGGTCATTTGAAGTCGAATGAGGAATGTCCGTCCGTCCGTCTGTCTGTTTGGTGCTGGCTGGTGTGCACAATAACTCTCGATATTAGTAACCAATTTACTTTAAATTTGGTATATGGTAATATTTTTTTCTATCTCCGGCTAAGTTGGAAGATGGGCCATATTGGTCCACTCCTTGTGGTACCTCCCACACAAAGCGTTAACATTTATTGAAATATTGATTCTTCAATACCTTCTATACCACTTATTATAATCTTCTGAAATTCCAAGCATTGTATTATTTTAATAGTCGCTATCACCTCGAGCAGAATTGGCGAAGTTGCCACGCCCCTTTTGGTACCTCCCACACAAATGAACCATTTTGCATTAAAATTTAACTGCTTATAACTTTAATACAAGTGCATAAAAATACATGAATTTTTGTATAGTGTAATGTTTTTGTAGCGCCTACAGTCTGGTAAAATATTTACAATACAAGTGCACATAAACCCTTAATTTTGGCACAGAGCAATGTATTTAAAGAATCAACTGTTTACAGAAAAATATGTGTATTTATTAAACCCCTTCTGGTACCTCCCACAAAGTGACAGATTTTTTATACCCTCACTTTAGTGTGACGAGGGTATATATCATTTGCTACGAAAAAAAGTGTAACACATCGAAGGAGTGATCTAAGACCCTAAGTATGTTCGGCGGATATTCGTTTTGGGTAATTTTAAGACGAATGAGCAATGTCCGTCCGTCTGTCTGTCTGTGTGTCTGCTGGCTGGTGCGCACGATAACTCTCGAAAGGAGTAACCGATTGACTTCAAATTTGGTACGTGGCAATATTTTTTTCTATCTCCGGCTAAGTTCGAAGATGGGCCATATTGGTCCACTCCTTCTAGTACCTCCCCCACAAAGTGTTAAAATGTTGTAAAATATTGAATCTTTAATAACTGCTATACTACTTATTCGAATCTTCTGAAATTCCTCACATAGCATTAGTTTATTAGTCGCTATCAACTCGAGAAAAATGGGCCAAGTTGCTACGCCCCTTTTGGTACCTCCCACACAAATGCACCATTTTGCAGCAACAGTTATCAGCTTATAACATTAATACCAGTGTATAAAAATACTTGAAATTTTGTACAGTGTAATGCTTTTATAGTGCCTACGGTCCAGTGAAAAATGGGTGTTATATTCACGCCCCTTTTGGTAGCTCCCACACAAAGGTAACATTTTGCACCCAAAGTTAACAGCTTATAACATTAATACCAGTGTATAAAAATACTTGAAATTTTCTACAGTGTAATGCTTTTATAGTGTCTATAGCCCTGTGAAAAATTGACGCTATTGCCACGCCCCTTTTTGTACCTCCCACACAAAGGTACAATTTTGCACAAAAAGTTAAGAGCTCACAACATGAGTACAAATGCACGTAAATGCCACAAAATTTTGCACAGTGTAACGCTTTTGAAGTGTCTATAGCCCTGTAAAAAATGGCCGTTATCACCACGCCCCTTTTTGTACCTCCCACACAAAATGTCCAAATCATACCAAAATTTAATATCTCATAACGTTAATAAACCAGTGCAAATAAACGCTTATAATTCGGCGCAGTGCAATGTATTTAAAGTATCTACTATTCAGCGAAAAATAGATGTATTTGTTAAACCCGTTCTGGTACCTACCATACAATCTAACAGAATAATTCGTGGAATATTCAATATTACATTACTCACAAAGTGAGGGTATACCTTAGTCGGTTTACCCGACTGAAACTTTCTTACTTGTTTTTTTTATATATAATTCTTTATTCAACGTTATTTACAACATATACATTTGTGTGCCTCAGCGCCATGTGCGGCTTTTTAGAGGCTTACAAGTTGGCAATATTCATAATTACATTATTATACATTTAGTGCAATATAAGTTTATATAATTCGTAAATATATGTGGAGAATAATCTACAGATTCAATTATTTATGAAAGAAGTGTTTCCAAATTAGCGAGTAAATATTTTTTAACATTGATCTTGAATGTGGACAAAACCGAAATGTTTTTCAACTCGTTTGACAATTTGTTGAATTCGCTTGGACCAGCAAATCTTATTCGTTTTTTTTTTGTTAATTCTAGACGGCATCTTACAATATTTAAATTTGTGGCTTGCCTAGTGTTTCTTCTCGAATTTAAAATATTTTGACTAAATTTTATGGTATGGGAACCAATGTTCCTTAAACACTTAAATACGTAAATTAATAATCGTTGTTTATATAGGCCTCTTATGGGAAGGATATTTTTGGCAAAGTTCTTGTATAAATCAATCGTACTGTGCCTTAACGGTAAGTTGAATACAATTTTAAGCGCTTTATTTTGTACAGATTGCAGTAACCTGACTGCAGTGCTTGTTTTACTACAAAAGATTACAGGAAGATAAGACAAATGCGAATGGATTAAGGATTGATATAGTAGCATTTTTGTGCTTTAATCAAATTTATTCCTAAATTTATATAGGATACCAATACCTGATGAGAGTTTCGCTTTTAATTTACTAATATGGTTATCCCACAGAATGTTATGACTTAGTTCAATGCCTAAATACTTAACACTTTCCGATATCCATATTAAATTTCCATCGATATGTACGCCCATATTAACATAATTTTTTGAAATGTGTGGTTTGAATCGAACAAACCTAGTTGTAATGGCGTTTAGTATTAACATATTCAATCTCAAAAAATCGGATAAAATAGCAAAGTCGTATTAATTTTGTGTTTTCAAAACTTCTTCATATTTATAATTATATAAGAGACAAACATCGTCGGCGTACATAAACAATTTTCCGTGAAATTTTATGTTTTTCATATCATTTATATACAGTTTAAATAATAGGGGGCCAAGAATGCTGCCTTGTGGAACTCCACTAAATACATCTAAGCTCCTGCTTCTAAATTCACCAATTTGAACAAATTGTGTCCTGTTTCCTAAATAATTCCTTAAAATTTCTATAGAATTCGGAGAAAATCCATAATACTGTAGCTTTTGTACTAAAATAGTACGATCCACCAAATCAAATGCCTTCGATAAATCAAAAAAAAAAAAAAAAAACACCTGCCACCCCCTTGTACCCTTCATCAATACCGTTACAAATAGAATCAACAACATTTACCACAGCTTCTTCAGTTCCTGTTCCTTTTTTGGAACCATATTGCCGATTAAATAACAGATTGTTTTCATCGAGATACTCCGAAATTTGGTTAAACACAATTTTTTCAAAAACTTTACCAATCGTCGGAAGCAGTGGCGATAGTTCTCAACTCTGTTAGCATTCAAACATTTTGGAATTGGGACAATTTGTGAACCTTAAGTATATCCGGATACCGGGCTTCTGTTATCATATTATTAAATATCATTGTAATTGCTTCCGAAACAGCTGACTTACGTACCAGTAACATCTTAGGCGTAATATTGTCATATCCTGGACTTTTATTGGTCGCAAAACTACTTAAAACATCATCAACGACTACTTTCTCAGTGGGCTGTAAATCGAATCTAGTTGGAACACGAACTAACGTACGATAACTGTTTATGCCATCATCCAACATTTGAGTTATGTTCGCCCTCATATTCCTCACTGAATCGAAGAAAAAACTATTAAACCTCTCAGATTTTTCAGAATCAAACATTATTGCAGTACCATCACTATTCATTATTTCCCTAGATGATCCTACATCTTTTCCAATTTGTTTGTTTAAGAATTTCCAAGTTTTCTTTGGATCCCCCTTATGTTTCTCTATATTATAAGAATAATAATCATTCATTAATTTCTTGTTGCAATATTTTATAATTTTGCTTAATCGCTTAATGTTATCTTCAACATTCTGTTTTGACTTATTTTTTCTTCTTCCCTTTAACAGTTTATTATACCCTACACCACACTGTGGTACAAGGTATTATAAGTTTTTTTTACGGCAGATGTTTGCAACACCTGAAAATAACACAGCTAGACCCACCTTAAAGTACCGATCGACTCAGAATCACTAGCTGATTCGATTTAACGATGTCTGTCCGTCCGTCCGTCTGTCCATGTAAAGTTGTTCGTCGACTACAGGTCGCAATTTCACTCCGATCGTTCTGAAATGAAATGAAATTTGCAGTTTAGAGTATTTCGCGGCTGTTAAGATCGCTATTGAATTTGGTTGAAATCGGTTAAGATTTAGCTATAGCTCCCATATATATGTTTCGTCCGATTTGGCCATTTAGTCCTATAAAAGCTGTATTTTAGATCCAATCGTTTTGAAATTTAGAATGGTAGAGTTTCTTGATCCATGAACCAACATTGCCGAATTTGAAGAAAATCGGTAAAGATTTAGCTATAGCTCCCATATATATGTTTCATCCGATTTGGCTCTTTAGATCCAATCATTTTTATACGCTACACCACACTGTGGTACAGGGTATTATTTAAGTATAAAATGTCCCAAAAGTAAATTTATGTAAACAATTTATACATGAATTACAAAATTTATATATCAGAGTTATTCAATATTACGAGAGTGGTGTAGGGTATTATATAGTCGGCACCGCCCGACTTTAGCCTTTCCATACTGGTTTTTATATGATATTAAAGAAATTAATTCCTGAGTCATCCATGGGCTCGTCTTTTGTCTAATATCAACACTTTTTGTTGATATGTTAGTGCTTTGTAACACAGCTGCAGAAAAGGTATTCGCCAAGTTCTCACATTGAACGTTACAATTATCTAAAGGGGAAATTTCTAAATTCTCATTCATATAAGATCCTAACATTTCGTAGTTTGTACAATATTTCACCTCAGTGATTCTATCATATTGTGAACAGGGTAGATTAATTTCACAGTATATTATATTGTGATCTGACAATGAATTTTGAATTGAGCATACCGACATTTGATTTGAAAAATTACAGAAAACACAATCTATACACGATTCACTTTCAGGCCGAATAACGAGATAATGACATGACGATAAATTAAATTCGGAAAAACCATCGATCAAAATGCGACTATCATTTCCCATAACCATCAAATTTATATTAAAGTCACCAAGAAAAATACAAGGCGAATTTTGACAACCCAATAATAAGGCGTCTAACATTGCAGAAAATGAGTGTAATTTACATTTTTGAGATCTGTATAGCGACGTAATAATTAGTGTTATCATCTTCCTCGTCATCAGAGGATGGCCAGGTGCGTTGTCCACAATCAGCAAAACTTTAAACTCAAGTCCTTTTTTCTTCATATAAGATTCAACTTCTGGTACAAAGCATTTATGAAACCATTCAGTAAACAGTGCAGTTGTCACCCATGCTTTAGAGTTTGCCATCCAATGAACTGGCAAACGAGTCAAATCCTTACCTTTAAGAGCTCGTGGTCTTAAAAAATTATTTACTACTAGCGGCTTTAACATTTTATTTCCCGAAGCATTACTGCATAGTAAAATCGTTAATCTTTCCTTGCAAGCTTTAAATCCACTGGCTTGTTTTTCTGATTTTGCAATGTAAGTTCGGCTTGGCATCTTTTTCCAAAACAGACCAGTTTCATCAGCATTAAATACCTGATCTGGACAATATCCTCCATCTTCAATAATTTTTTTAAATTTTTCTGGGTATGCTGCGCTAGCGCTCTCATCTGCTGAAGCTGCCTCACCTCGGATTTGAATGTTATGGAAGTTATTTCTTTTAATAAATCCCGTCATCCATCCTTTAGTTGCTGCAAAATCCTTTGGTCTAGAAGTGGACGGTTCAGAATCTTTGATTGTCTCATAAAATTTTAAAGCCTTTTCAGTGATCATGTACCCGCTAACAGGAATTTTCTTTTTTGTTAAATCTTCAATCCATATAACGACAGCCTTCTCCACTTTTTCGATTAATGTGTCTCTTGAGTAAGAAGAATATTTAGTGCTTAGTTTTGTGCCTGAAATTACGGTTTTTCTTATTGAAATCTCATTTTTTTTAATAGCTCGAATTGTTGATTCCCCTAGTTTATATTCCTTTCCAAGTGCAGTATAATTTGCTCCTTTTGAAATGCGGTCTAAAATTTCAATTTTTGTTTCCAGGGATATCGTTTGTCTCGTTCTTTTTGTTTTTTCCATTGTTATATCCCAAGTGATAAACAAGCACCTAGGAAATAGAGGACGTTAAAAATTGATTTCTATTTGAATGTTACGCAATCGAATCACTCACTCACTGCACCGTACTTTACTAAATGAACCACAATACGCGTCTGTATCAGCTAGAAAAAACACTGCAGTTGCTCTTTCAGTAATAACACACACAAAAAACACCAGCTAATAAGAAGGGAAATCCCCAGTTTGTTCTTTCAATAATAACACACACAACACTCATACATACACAAAGAAAAAAAAATAAAACAAACTGTAACGTCTATAAAAGTGATGGAAACTTGTCTTAATTTAAACACGACAAAACAGGGATGATAAAAGAGACCCACGATATGGTACCAAAATAGTTTTGAAAAAGTACTTTTGCGGTCGAAAACATCATAAACATAACTGCGAAACCTGTTAAAATTCTAAAAAAAATCGTTCATTTAAAAATCGCATAAATTCGAATCCGCATAAAAAAAATCCGCATAAAACGAGACCTGAGTGTACTTGAAGTATGTATTGTAATAATTGTATCACCCATTTTTTCTTTATGTGCACGCTAAGCAACAAGCGATGACACAACCTCGTCGATCGAACGTCCAAGCGCGACTGAATGATATTGAACTCTCATTCAATGTGTGTGCTCATGTACACGTGAGAGGAAAAACCCCGGGTAGTGCTTTTGCCCATCGCTGCTCTAATGTCTGTCAAATCATTTGAACACACCGACACACTCTCTTTTGGCGCACAGAAATGACATTTATACTCCAATTCTCGGTTGTTTACTAGGTCATCGTATTCTTTTTTGTTTAGCATACTGCACAGAGAGTGTAGACTTTTTTCGCACACATCGCACTGAATTGCTTCATCACTCTCCAAAACTAATGTTTTGCACTGCTCACAGATGTCACTTATAGATTGCACGACTGTTTGCACGTAGAGAGAATTTTATTTGCTCTAAATGATCTTTTTATTAGAAAAAAACAATTTTTTGTTTATGTGAACTCGCACCGATGCAAAGAAATGATTAATGATGATGAATTAGTGTAATGTTATATATTTCATTACTCACACGGTGAGGGTATACCTTAGATATATAAAAAAAACCCGTTGAATTGCCATAAAAGTGTATTGTGGGCATCTATGGTAATTTTTTACAACGAAACTATTTGTCGAATAGACCACTTAAAAAATCCACCGTTTTCAACTACTTTTGATATATAGTTATTTTTGGAGGGAGATTATGAAGGGAAAGGGGATCAGCGGGGGTGGCGGTTGTTTTGGAAGAAATACTTCCTGAAGTGTCTCCATTATTTTGGTCTTTGGCGTGGAACGTCTATTCCGAAGGCTTCAAGCCACAAAGTGGCTAGCAGTAAAATTATTTTAAAATTTTAAAAATTTAAAAAAAAAGATAAAAATATAGGCACACTCAATCCAAAGCTTACATTGTTAGAGAATTAATAGAAGTTTAAAATATAAAAAATTCGCAGAAATCGGAGAGAACATACAATTTAAAAAATTGCATTTAAATAGTAAAACTTAAAAATCGTACACCAAAAAAAATTAAACATTTTTTAAAAAAAATTAATATTTTTTAAAAAAATATACTAATTAAAAACAAAAATTAACATTTTTTTAAGAAATATTTCTGAAAAGTGCCGAAAAATTCCATCATTTCAAAAAAAAAACAGATTTTTTAAATCGGAATATAACTTATGAAGTTATGACCAAAAACCCGATAAACAGAACGGTAAGTTTTTTTTAACATCGTTAATGTCTGAACGATTGATCGAAAAAAGCTCAAATAATTCCACAATGCGTTTCTTCAAGTGTACTAAATTGTGGAATTCGTCGATTTATTGTGGAATTCCCATATATATCGACCTACGTTTTGATATATCTAGTCTCCCATACCTAAGTCGCTCATATATTAGAAAGGGTGTTTTTTAGACCTGTGGTTTTCAAGAAGAAATAAAACGCATATAATTGAATGTTATGGCCAAGAATTTAGCTTTATCATAAAGATGAGGGTGTGCCATTATGTTTTAAAAATGATGGCAACTACCGACAAATTCAGCCACTAAATGGGGTGGTTTTTGGCAATCATTTATTTTTGGTTGCTGTGTAATAGTTTAAAGAAATTTATTTTTATTTATATATGTACATATATGAACTACAATACAGAGTAAATTTATATTCAAATTGTACGGTCCAGGGAAAAGCCGGGTTACAAAGACCATTTGGCTATATTTTGCAGCGACAGACCAGAGCCTCTGGTGGGAATTGAACCTACGACCCCCAAAGTCATAGGCGAACACGCTACCAACTCACCTACTGGAGCACTCATTAAAGAAATAAAACGGGAAAATCATATTTTCAACATTACAGATTTTTTCGCGTGTTTGTAGCCTCTGTGATGGTTAAAATCACCACAAAACAACAATTTGAGATGTGAATGGAGAAAATGGTAGCTAACCCAAAAAGTCACTACGGACTTTTGCAGAATGCCAGTACCCGTTGCAATAGGTTACTGCACTCTGGGGTCTGGAAGTCTCCGAGGCGGCCTTCTCAGCCTGCGTGACACGCCATGCTAGTTACACGCAGGAGAGCACCCAACGCTGTGTCATTTTCTACACGAATAGCATATGCAATTTTGGTTCCCTACTTGGTCTTCTACGCAGTATGTAGATGCTGCTCTCCTCACAATCTGCTGCTCGAGACAGCAAGCCTTTGCCAACTATCTCAAGGCGCCCCACAATCGTAAAAATGGCTAGTGAGTGCCTTCGAAGTAGAAGGTCCCCAGTCCGCGTCTCTGGCTTTGCACTCTTCTGTAACATGGCAGAAACATCGTTTAGTCTATTTGTACAGTCTGATTGCTTTGGCCAATGCCCGCCACCTATCTCCATCGGTGAATCATCCAGATGAATGGTAAGAAGTGCGGATTAATTTTAAAGCAATCCTTAACATCACAGGTGGTGAGCCATCGCAAGAAATGTCTTTATCGCCATTGGCGCAGGCGTCAGCAAACCTATTGTAAATTTATTTGGCTGTATATCCAGTATGTAACCTTCTTGGCGTTGTAGAGACATTGGATGTTCTTCATCAAACAATAGTCCCACTGGGCTTATAATTAAAAATAAAATTTGTACACTTATAGTTGAAATTTACATTTTTGTGTTGAATTGTTTGTTTAATTTTTTTTAGTTACCGAAGTGTCAAAACACTATTATCGACGACTTTTGATAAAAATTGTCATACATAATACTAATTTGTATTTCAGTTGCGTTGCCAGTTGACAACTCAACTTGGCTCAAATATCAATAATCTATCCATTAGTCAAGTCATGGATGCCGCATTTTCTGAAAAACTTAGAGCTATGTTTTCATTTTGAAAAGAAGACCTTAATTATTGTGGACCTGATCATGCTAAAAGTTGTTGCTTTGAGTATATTTATGCCCACAACCAGTCACACGAAACATGATCGTTATAGGTACATGCTTCAATATAGCCCCCATACAAATGTCGTTTTCGTTTTAGCTTTTTAACGACACATAAATCAACAATTTCAATTAACCCTTGTGCTATCTTTAGGTCAAATTGACAAAAAACTACTTTTTTAATCAAGTTAATAGAGAGATATATCTTCTTTAGCAAATATTTTTTTTTGATAAGTTTACTTAATTAAAAACAAGTAAAATATTGAATTCGTGAAAAATGTACACTGTTTTAATTAGTAAAATAAGCATTGCCTCAATTTTAACAAAATATCTTATTCAGAGTATATTTCGAAAGATAGCACAAGTGTTTAATTGGGTTGGCATTTGGTAATTTGAGTTCATTTAGACCCCGAAAACATGCATACGAACAACGTTGGCAGCTCCGGCATTCCCTTATTTGAATATTTTGTATAATTTTCTTTATAATATTGTGGAATGCAATTCATGGTGGAGGGTATATAAGATTCGGCCTGGTCGAACTTAACGCCGTAATTACTTGTTTGGATTATATTAGAAGCTAACATATTTTCTAAAATATAAATAAATTGTAATTTTCCTTTTTAGCCAAATTGGATCTTGCTGACTGCTCTGAATGCTCTCTGTTCATGTACGCAGCGGATTGACATCACTGGAATCTCCCCTACAGCTCTCTCCAGCGACTACGAATGCAATCGGCTTTTTACATGTACACAAGACCAGTGTTGCCAATGAAAAAATATTTTGGACCACAATCCGTTCTATCCGACGAATTTTTTTTAAACGACTAGATACAGTTTAAGTGATTATACAGTAATTATATTATATGGGCATTTCCACAGAAAGGTCCACCGAAATAAAAAAAAAAGTTGTCAAAAATATTATTTCTGTGTGATGTGGATAACAGTTTCTGGTGTAATTTGGTGTCACAAACACGAAATATATTAAAAAAAAATTTTAATGGTAAATTTTTTTTAAATTTTTTTTTTAAATTCCAACTTTCATGGAATTACATTTAGTATTTGGACCATAATTTTATATAATATATATAAGCCTGATTGAGCCGTATTATGCCTTATCTTAAAGGGAGTTATGAGGCTGCAAATATCACGTATCACGTAAAATCTTTAGTTAGGTAACAGTTGTCAAAAATATGAGAACAAAATTAATTTTTTTTCTTAAAAAACACTTTTTCCTGGCATGCTAACGGATAAAACCCTGTCTATTTGAGAGAAATCTATTGATAGGTGTAAAAGTTATGAGTCATTTTGTAAATGTTAGGGAAATACAAAAAAATCTTGTTTCACATTTTTTCGTTTTTAAATGATGTTTTTTCTTATACTCGTATTGAATTCGCCATATGTGAGAAAGTCATATAAGAGACATTGGACTTGTATTTTATTTTATGAGGACATTATAAAATTATAGAGAGGACGAGGTTCGTAACCCTCCATAAAACATTATATGCAATGTGAGAGCTATATTAGATGAGGTCCGCACATGTAGAGGGTCATTCAACAATATTTGTGGTTCTTTTTTTTATGAGGTTTCCATTCAGTGACGCCTTTTAGGGGCATGGACATACCAGTCGTATATACAGGTAGTAAAATTATATGTACGCAATACAAAGTAGTACGCGGCAGTCTTGAAAATATTGGGTTTCTACGTTCGAAGCAAACTATATGTCAGCTACAGGTACTGCAACTTACATATGTACCTTAAACCCGGAATTTATGAATGCAATTTCTTATTAATAAATGAATGTAATTCAGCGCCTTAAAGAGATATGTCGATTTTCTGAAAAATATTATGAAGTTATATTGCGAGTAAAAGGCAAAGATATTTTCAATGTGTAAATGATCCCGACCATTTTTACTACATCTGCGGAAAATATGTAATTAAAAAAATCGACGTGCGTTTAGTAAAATAATAGAAGAAATATATGTGTAATATTTTGGTATACGAGTTAAAAATATGAACGAACCGTGGACACCTAGTATTTTGTGTAATTCGTGCCATGTAAATCTTACTCGATGGACTAGTGGAAGCATGCGGTAAGTACTTTACAATTAATGTATTACAATGTTTTGTAGAATAAAAAATTGTTATTTTAGGCATCACGTACAATTTGGAATGCCAATGGAGACAAACATTTACATATTTACGACACGGACTGCTATGGGAGTAGGAAGGAGCATTCACTGGAATTACGCTGAAGTAAAATCTGTTACTTTGCCAGTTGCACATTCGGAAACAATACCAATTCCTAAGTGTCCAAGTATGGCTAACAGCCTAATTACGGAAACATCATTAAGTTCAACTGAGTACTCAACTCGGAGCGATTCAAGTTTGAGTCAGAAGTCATCGCTTTTAACGCAGTTTCAACTCATTGATCTAGTAAGAGATTTGGAAGTGACCAAAGATAAGGCAAACTACTTGCATCTCGGATGTACAATATTTTGGCCCCAGATGTTAACATGTCATATTATAGAGTCCGTGATATACCTTACAAACAAGTTTATACAACTGTGGATAACAGATGCTTTTGCAAGGACATTCCCGGATTGTTCGAGGAACTTAATCAAACATAAAATTCAAAGGAATGGCGGTTATTTGTTGACAGCAGTAAAGAAAGTTTGAAAGTAGTACTTTTGCACAACGGAAATCAGAAACCGTCGATTCGCATTGCACATGCTGTCAACACTAAGGAATCAAACGAAACAATGCACACTGGTCCCAAATCCATTTGATGGATGGATGAAATCTGATTGTCTAACACACATAACAAATGAACAAAAATTTGGATCAATCTGGCAACTCTCACTGCCAGCTCCCACACAAGCTTGATGTCTGTACGCTAAGTGCCGGTTGCAAATATGGTCCAATTTGCATGAAATTTGGCATGGATATGTTTTTTGTACCAAGGACCAACATACTTAATTTGTAGAAAATCGATTCAGATTTGGATACTCGTATAGCCTTCATACAAATTTCCCACCGATTTGGACAGTATAGACCCTATACGCCGACTGCGACATTCGGCTTGCATAAATATCGACACACTCAATATTTTAGGAGTAGTTATGATGAACAAAATGGTGTATTATAAAATATTGTCATTATAGGATATCACAGCGTATAATTATTATAAAAGTGAATTCACTGTTTCTAGAGATAATATAGAAGGCCAAGAGTGGTTCTTTAGAGAAACTATTCAAATTGAAGGGGGATGAAATGCCATTAATATTTTAATAAAGACTTTACATTTTTCTTTCAATTAACTCAAGGTTATCAAATTCATAGAAACGGACACTAGAGCGTATAACTATTATTAATTAAATGTTAATGTAACAAAATCTCTAATAACTTCCACATTACATTAGGGATTTTCGTGAAATAAACAATATTTGAATCTCCACAATATTGGATTTCATTCTATTTGCTGTTATATTTATTAAAAGTTATAAAGTGTCTTTAAAAATACTGAAAAGTGTTAAAGTTTATATGGAGACACCAGTGACAAATTAAGGCTAATGTAATAATTCTATTACAATTTCCGTATAAGTTAGGCATTTTTGTGAAAAAAAAAGTAAATGTAAACGTGTAGGATATTGGGTTTCAGTTGCCTCGTTTCAAAACCAGACCGGAATTAGTTCGCAGCATTTTTTCTAAATTGTCTTTTATTATCTTTAATTTGGGTTAACATATTTTTGAGATCGTTTACTAGGGCGTATAAGTGATCTTAATTAATAACTTCCACATTACATTTAAATGATTTTCGAGCAACAAACAGTATTTGCGACTCTACAAGATTGGATTCCATTCTATTTTCTATCATATTTACTAATGGTTAAAACATTTTCTTTAAAAATACTGAATAAGTTAAACTTTATAGAGGGACATCAGTGCGAATGACTGATATAAAGCTAAAGTTGGGAATTTTATTATAATTCCATATAACTTTAGGGATTTTTGTGAAATAAATTAAATGTGAAAGTACACAATATACGATTTAATTTACCTTATTTCAAAAAGGTATAAATTAGTTCACAGATTTCTTACGAACTGTATTTCAATATTTTGCATTCGGGTTAAGACATTTTTGGCAGTCATTATAATAAAAATATATTTCCTAGTCTGAGGGGAGATGAAGTACATTTTCTTTTGTTTTTTTTTTTAATCTATACTATATTTTTCAGTTTCAAGAAATAAAAGCAATCAATATTTTTGCTTTTTGTGGTTTATTTTATCATTTGATTCTCATCAACAAACGAAGATATTGCTTATTGGTAGGAAATTTTTTAAACGACAGATTGAATTGTGAAACTTTAGAGTATTTTGTTTAAAACTGACCTTTTTTCATTTGTATTATAATCAACTACATATTTATTTTGTTTGTCATTACAACACAAATATACTGCCTGCTTTTAGGGAATGTACTTAAACCCAATCTTTCTCTAGTTTTACTAGCCAATACTTTTGCCCTCATTTTAAAGAAATAAAATCAATTAAAATTTTGTTCATTTTGTATTGTTTGTGGTTATTATTCCTTTTGATTACTATCAGTAAACACGTATTTTGCCTACTCTTAGGTGGTATCTTAGAACACTGGGGAGCATTTGCGAATACAATGAATTTAGCTTAACAATCAGCGCCCAATAATACAATACCTCCCAATGTTATAAACAAATTCCCTTTTTATCATAACTGCATGCATTATCTTAGAAATGCAAATACTGGATAATAATGGATCCGAAGAATCCATAGATCTGTGAAAAATTATCAATATTAATGCTACTATTTTGTCTAGCATGTGACCTTCTGTCTTGCTTATACAATTTATTCAGTGCTTCCGAAGCATTTCCCCTTAGAAGCCAACAGGAAGGGCAGAAGCGACAACAATCTGAGCACAATGCGCTAATATTTTAAAAAAAAGTTGCTGACAAGTATATTTTTCCATGTAAAACAAGGTCCATGTGTAACAAGCTCCATGTGTATCAAGGTCCATGTGTATTAATGTCCATGCGTAACAAGGTCCATGTGTATCAGGGTCCATGTGTAACAAGGTCCATGTGTAAAAAGCTACACGTGTAACAAGTTTGTGTTAAAGTATTTTTATAAAACAAACATCGGCATCTTTTGTCTTACCCGGGGTTTACGCGATACGAAAACAATAGCAATACATTTACACTTTTCAATTTCCTTTTTAGTCACACTTTAATAAACAATCGTGCGTTTAAACTTTCATGAACACGCGAGTACATCTATAACTTTTACCCCACGAAACACAAATAACGTGAGTTTATGTATCTCCAAAATACCACACCCCATAAACACGAAATAGCAATGACAAAGACAAAACTATTATGAATTATGTTACAATATCACAATCTACATACTTTGAGCTAGATTTTCCATATTTCACAGATTAAATAAAATCTTAGTTTGGCCGATTTCCAGTATAAGATATTGCCAATATTTTCTCAAGAAGAAGCGCTTAAAAGCATCTTATTGAACTACTAACTTTCACCGCATGGATAAAAACAGGGGTGTCACCTAGGTTTAAAAAATAGCATTTTCTAGGTACCCTATAGGGTTATCTTTTCAAATATATATGTATGTATTTCAGACAATTTCTTAAGTGTATTTTTTGAATTTATGCCAAAAAATTTTGATTTGGAACCAGTGTGCAATGGCTAAATTGATAAAATACCTAAGATATGAACAACATGACTGGAAAATTTGTTGCGATTTAAAAGTAGTTGGGATGTTATGTGGAATTCAAGGCGGATATACAAAATATAGCTGTTTTTTATGATTCTGAGATAGCCGTGCTCGCGAAGATCATTACAGAAGAAAGAAATGGCCAACAAGAAAACACATTACGTTGGATGAAAACAAAATAGAATACACACCTCTCGTCCAAAAAGAAAACATTATTTTTCCATCACTGCATTTTAAGCAGGGGCTCTTTAAAATTTTTGTAAAAGCCTTAAGGAAAGAGGGCAATTCACTCTCATATTTAAAAAAGCTTATTTAAATCTCTTTCTTTTCAAAAAAAATCGAAGAAGGCGTTTTTGATGGACCTAAATCACGGAAATTGATGAAAGATGTAAATTTCGAATCATATTTGACGTCGGATGAAATTGCAGCATGGAGGTCGTTTAAGCTTGTAGTTTAAAATTTCCTTGGATCCATTAAAAGCCCGCAATATGAAACAATGATTAATGATTTGTTAAAAAATTATGAAAAAATTGGTAAGAAATATTTTTTTCTATATTTATGTACTCGTATATAAAACATATCGTCATCAGAAACGAAAAAGGGCGTAACAACAAGAAAAATGGAAATTCAGTTTTTGATAGATTTTAGTACACTGCATCAAAATACACATCCTGACAAATTTTTAGAGACCCACTATCAAAAATGGCGAATTTATTAACGAAATTCAAAAGGGCCTGACAACAAATTATTTCTTTTTTTCATGGTTAAAAATTCCTATTTCACGCAATTTTCACAAACAACTTATAAATCATGTTTGTGGCAATTTATATATGCATCATAATGTTTACGTGTTATCCTGAAAACCTTGTTTTTCTTCCACAACATTTTTCATTTTATTTAGTTTTTTGCTTCTCCTGTAAAATGTTCAAATATGATGATAGGCCCTTTCTCGTTTCTGATGACGATATGTATGTATTCTTCTAACTTATTATAACATAAAGTATTCCAACAGGTGTAAATATGTCCCTCAAAATTCATTTCTTGCAATCTCTTTTAAACTTTTTCCCCGAGAATTTTGGCGAAGTGAGTGACGAACATGGCGAAAGGTTTCACCAAGAAATGAAGTCCATCGAGCGGCGTTACCAAGGGCACTGGGATAAAAGAATGATGGGAGATCATATTTGGTTCCTCAATAGAGAAACCGATTCCGAAATCTACAAACGTCATCAAAGAACTCACAATAAAAAAATAAAATCGCTATTTAAACAGAAATTAAAAAAAAAATGATTTTTTGAAATTCTCTTACCTCTACCAAAAGGGCTATAATTTCTATATTTAACCATAGATTTTTTTCATAGGTATTATTTTCTTCGCTAGGATGCAAACTTTTAAAAAATAAAATATAATATTTTTTTTTCGATCTTTTTTCTATTTTTTATGTTTTTTTCGACACAGGATTTTTTTTTTGAAAAAATCTTCTTTTTCCAATTTGTTTAATGACTTTTACTAAACCACTGTCTCTAAGTGAAAGAGATATTTCCAACATTGGTAGCCCACATTAATAGCTTCAATTTAACTTATAAGTCGACCTGATAGGGCGTATACTCCAAAAATTATAGTGCAAATACTAAGGGTACCTTCGACAACAATAGTATTTATAATAAAAATTTTGTTAAAAAAAAAATTATCCATAAACCAATTTTTGGTTTTGATTTTATATAACAGTATGCCACAATCTATACAAATTATTATTTTTTTGTTGCATAGTGTTACCGTTTCGTCTCAAAATTTTTTATTGGAAAGAAGATAATGAAAACTCGATATTAAAATTTAATAAAACACTTCATGAAAATACTTGTGATCCAGCCAGACCACAATTAGTATTTAGCAGGTTTTAACTTTGATTGATAACTAAAAAATTAGGCCAATCAGCTCAAAAACAATATCATTAAGAACCCTTTATTTATTAAATTTATTAAAATTTATTAAAACACTTATGAAAATGCTTGTGTTCCAGCAAGAACACAATGAGCTTTTTAACTTTGATCGATAATTTTTCACTGACAAGTTAGGGCAATCAGCTCAAAAACAATAACGTTTGGTTAAGAACCCTTTATTTATAGAATTCACGGAGCCAGTTTTAGGATTTTTTGGCATAGATTACAATTACATTCCGTCAATGTCAAATTTGGTATGGCCAGACCACAATGACCATTCTAGGGTTAATTATGGCCAAATACAACTATGGCTTCTCGGTTTTTGTCGCATCGATGCACGAAGGGGGAACACTGTGCGCCTGACTTGACATCTTGTTCCGGGCGAACTAATCACAGTTTTTACTTTGGTGTTTTTTTTAACTAACATGTAATAAAACACAAATTTTTGTGTTTGAATTATTATTATTTTTATTATATTGTTTGTTATTTGGTAGGTTATGTTTCATTCAATTACAATTACAATTCAATACAATATAAGACAGTATAACAGTCCAATACAACAGTACTGTACAACGAATATCAATGAGTACAGTACAGTTTACAGTTTTGTGATACAGTACATTTGTGTACAGAGACAATGTAATACATACATTCAATCATACATCCGTTTAGACATTTAGAGAAAGTGGAAAATTTAAAATTATCTATTTACCATATGTTGTTGTTGTTGTTATTGTATATGTATTTGTTATTGTTTATGTTGTTGTTGTTGTAAATGTTGTTCTTGTATAAGTGTGTATATAGATATAGCTAAGGTTTGTATATGTACATATATACGAGACAGTACATATGTATGTAAGAATGCATCTTTGTTTCTTTGCATTATTATTTTTTTCTTGTTTATTTTTGTTCTATATTTCTTGTATATATATATCTATATATGTATAATATATACGAGTATATATATATATATATATCTTCAATGCAATACCATATAATTTCACTATTACGGGAGACAATCCGTTCAAAAATGTAACTGGTTGAGATGCAATTTGGAAGTTTTCTAAATTAACTGCTAACCACGCTGTGCAAAAATATGGATTATTTTTTTCAATGATTACTATAATATCGTAATATACATATATATAGTTGAGCTCCTGTTTAGCTCCAATTCGGAATTTATCTTATTGTGAATATTTTGGCTGAAACTTGATTTTGAGCATTTTTTCTGAGAAAATGTACTTTTTCCAACGGTTATATCTAGTTAACCAATGTGAATTTTGTTTTACGGCCCTCAGCATAATTGTAGGTATACACCGGGAGAAAATATGAAAAACAAACTGGTTTAGTGCATAAAAATCGCAAAATTGTCGAGAAATTGTCAATTTGTTAAGACATTTCTGCACATAGTTTATCATAACTCGGAAATGACTTGTCCGTTGTGTTTGAAATAAATTTGCGAAAATGTAGGCTTGCATTACCTTTAAACGATGTCTATAAGCATTTTTTAATCTGATCAAGAGTTTCAGAGTTTCAAAAGTTTGAAATTGGGGAAAATGTGTTGCATATCGATACCTCCATTCTAAACTATGCTAAGTGCAAAAACGTAGTTTTTCAAGAGAGGCGATTAAAGTTTGATGAATTTTTTAAATTTGTGTGGAATTCCTTTATAAAGCGAAGCGAGCGTCCTGTACTGTTTTGTGAATAACTTTTGATTGGGTTGGCGGATAAACACCAAATTTTAACTAAATATAATTTGGAATATTCAGAAGTTACAAATGCAATCTCCGTAAAGCTATGCTAAGTTGACTTAGCATGTTTTAGATTGGAGGTATCGAAATTTCTTACTAAAATTGCCATTTAAAACCATCACAAACTGATGCGTTAAGGATTCAGACACATCTACATTAAGCATTCATTCCGAAAAAAAACTATTATGAGCGAAAAAGCAGTTTTCCATATTTCATATGGGTCTGTCATTAAGCGATTCCAAGGCATATCGATTCCATTATGTATACGAGTAAAGGCTAAAACAGACGTTTCTTCAACAGATACCAAGATGGAAAAAACATCATTGCACAATGAAAGAGAGAACGAAATGAGAGACTTCGTTCAGCACACCTGACCCACAGGGTTGATTTTGTGGCCACTTCCTGTGTAGAGATTACAGAGGTATGTTTGGTAAAGTCGACCATACAAAAATGTGCACTTTTTTTAGACCGAAAGTTGTGAAATTATTGATCTTGCTAACATTATTGACGTAAGGCCAGGCGAACGAACTTACACTGACGGAAAAAGCTTCGTCATAACGACGAATTTGTACATCATCACGATTATTTTTTCGTCAAAAATCAGCTAACGTACGGAATAAACCTCTTGATGAATTTGTTCGTCTGTTTCCACGACGAATCCTATTCATCACCACGATGAATTCACATAAATTTTAAAAATTTCAATAAATTTTCTTCAGGTTTTAGACCATTAAAAACGGTATGGAAAATAAAATTACTTGAATGCTTTGCCAGGTTCAGTTGTGATTATTCTGTTCGAAATGCAGTTCTTATCAGGAAAGGCTTAAAGCAGACGAACGAGAAGTATTCATTACTTTTGATATTTTAAACGAAAAATAATCGCATCAAGTAATGTATTTGCCAACAGGCGAAGACCATTCATCACCACGACGAATCGCATTCATCACCACGACGAATTCCTCATCAACACGACGAACTCCATTCATCACCAATATTAGATTTTTTAAATTAAATTTTTACAACAAATTATTTAACTAAGATAATCAGAACGCATATAGGAATAGTACAATTTAGCACAAACTATGAATTGATTGCTTCGTTTTATCATATTTTCAGCAAAATGGTCAAATAAATTTTTTCCTCGTGGTAATGAAACCTTATCGTTTCCTCGGCGAATTTCGAAATCACCAAAAACATGGGTTGATGATCGTGTTCGTTCTATTGACGTACAAAAACATCGCATGTATATTGACGAAAGCACGAAGATATATTGACGAAACTGATTCGTCATGTTGACGAACGGTTTTTCTATCAGTGTAGAGAAACCAAATTTTTGCTATATTCACCGAATATTCACAAATCCAAAATTGAGACAACCTGTTTCTGTAACTTGAAAAATTTTCGGTGGTTGGCTTGCCAGACAGCTGATTTGGGCTTCACTAACTACCATCTAAACGACAAGTCATACGAAAATGAACTTGTACGAAAACATAATCATTTCAGTGTAAAATTAGTTTCTTCTCTCGTCGCTGCACCGGGGCGAATCGGGATTAGCAATTTAAAAATCCCGAATCCCGGAATTTGTGAAAACCAATCCCGTTTGACTTGTCTAAGTGAGCGACAGGTTATGGTTCGCAGAGACTTTCGTTGGAAATACAGAAACAGGCCGTAATCGGATTTTTGGGGACTCAGTATTTGTACAAGTTATGGACGAAATACATGGTATTCCAATAAGAGAAGCTTTGAAGCTTTTATTCTTTGACATTTGACAAGTCACTACTTTGACTACGCCATTACTAAAAATGGAATGGCATAATTTCAACGCCATTCAACAACGAATTGAAATTATTAAAATTCACTACAAAAATGGTGAAAATCTTGCAGTCACAGTTCGCAAAACTAAAGCATTTTTGGGTCATCGTCAAGCACCTTGTCGGACCGCAATACAGAAATTGGTGGAAAAAGTCGAGCCGTTGGGACAAGTTAGTGAAGTGAAGAATAAAACCCGTGCACTTCGCTCAGGAATAACTGAGAATACTGCTGCTGTAGCCCGAAGTGTTGATGAAAACCCAGGTTTGTCCATTCCTCGTCGTTCTTTAGAATTGAACATTCCACAAACGTCATTACACCGTATCTTGCATAAATACTTGGGTCTTAAATGATTGTATGTTATTATATATATGCTTATGTCCAAACATATATATGACTGTATGTAATCATGTATATGATTATATGTAATGATATATATGATTGCATTTAATCATTTATATATGATTGTATGCAAACATTTATATGATTGTATGTAATCATATATATGATTGTATTTAATCATGTATATGATTGTATATTGTTGTTTTTTATCAAAAGTCTGAACCCTTTATGACGCACCTATAATTAAACACAATTGTATTTCTTAATACATTTTTTATATATTTATAAAATTCTAGTCTAATATTCCATTAATTATCCATTATTCGGACTGCGGACTATGCCACTTTTCTTTCAACTTGGTTGGTAGCTCCGTTGATCCACCCCACTGACTGAAAAACGTCAACACCTTATACCACTGGCTATATAGAGTCAACGAGAATTATATACACAGCGTGTATTTTAATTTACTTTCATGTTACACCTGAAACAAGAAAGTACAAGCATAGCCATATATTCATTCTGAGTGGCTGTGGCTGTCAATGGTTGTATGTGGGTGCGAGCGTGTGTTCATCACAGCGAACACACGCTCGCTTAGCACAGTGGTGATGGTGGATGCTCTATGAGTCATATAATTTGGCTCTCAGAGAGTAATACTCTCTAAAACTCTAAAAAATATGTTCTAATATATTATTTTGCCAAAAATATGTTAGGACACAATCAGATCGTTTTTTAAAATGCTAGAATTTTGCCCCGAACATATTATGATTGTGTGCCTACATAATATGTTTACCCACAAACATATATATGATTGCGCCCGTCCCAAACATATTTATGATTGCATCCAAACATATTTTTAACATATTTTTTCTCCGTGTGCCTACGTCAACAAGCAAAATTGTCGCATCTGGGGCTCGGAAAACCCAAGAGTTATTGTTGAGAAGCCTATCCATCCTCAACGTGTGACTGATTGGTGCGGTTTATGGTCCGGCGTGGTCATTGGACCTTACTTTTTCGAAAATGAGGTTGGATCAACAGTTACGGTGAGTGGATTGGACAACGTTTACTTTCAATAAGACGACGCTACGTGCCACACAAGCAACGAAACCATTGCTCTCTTACTGGAAAGGTTTCCGGACCGTGTTATCTCTCGAAGAGGTGATCACAATTGACCACCGAGATCTAATGATTTAACACCTTGCGAATTCTTCTTTTGGGGTCACGTGAAACATCAGGTATACGCCGACAGCCCAGCGTCGATTCAAGACCTCAAAGATAGAATTCGTGAGGCTATCGAGGACATACACGCAAAGACAACTACAATTCTCGTTTACGACGACCGAAATTTATTTTAATCATAACAAACAATTCTTTACGCAAGATAAGTTTCTGTCACAACAAACGAAATTTCAGTTCCTGCAAACGAGAATTTTAGTTGTCCAAAATTTCGTTTCGCAGAAACGAATTCCTCTTTTTGCGTGTAGGGCAGCCACTTTGCGATTTGGTTATGGAAAATTTCATGAAAAGGATATGGTCCAGTAACCGTGGTCGTGGTGGCAATTTGGCTGATGTTGTTTTTTATACCCTACACCACACTGTGGTACAGGGTATTATGACTTTGTGCATTTGTTTGTAACACCCAAAAGGAGAAGAGATAGATCCATTGTTTATTATACCGATCGACTTGTAATCACTTTCTGAGTCGATTTAGCTATGTCTCTCCGTCTGTAAATGTATTCTTGTAATCAAAGTACAGGTCGCAATTATGGCCCGATCTTGACGAAACTTTACACATATCTTTTTTTTGGCTCAAGGACGATCCCTATTTAATTTGGTTAAAATCGGTTCAGATTTGGATATAGCCCCCATATATATGTTAGCCCCGATTTGACATGTAGGCGCTGTAAAAACTTTATTTTATATCCGATAAGTATGAAATTCAGCAGAAAGAGGTCTCTTATTATATTAATGAACACTGTTAAATTTGGAAGAAATCGGTTCAGATTTAGATATAGCCCCCATATATACGTTACCCCCGATTTTACATGTAAGCGCTGTAAAAAGTGTATTTTTAATCCGATCAGTACGAAATTCGGCAGAAAGAGGTTTCTTATTACAGGAAGGAATACTGCCAAATTCGGAGAAAATCGGTTCCGATTTAGATATAGCCCCCATATATATGTTCCCCCCGATTTTACATGTAAGCGCTGTAAAAAGTGTATTTTTAATCCGATCAGTACGAAATTCGGCAGAAAGAGGTTTCTTATTACATGAATTAATACTGCCAAATTTGAGGGAAATCGGTTGAGATTTAGATATAGCCCACATATACATGTTACCCCCGATTTGACATGTAAGCGCTGTAGAAACTGTATTTTATATCCGATCAGTAAAAAAATTGGCAGAAAGAGGTTTCTCATTACGTGAATTAACACTGCCAAATTTGAGGGAAATCGGTTCAGATTTAGATATACCCCCATATATATGTTACCCCCGATTTGACATGTAAATGCTGTAGAAACTGTATTTTACATCCGATCAGCACGAAATTCGGCAGAAAGAGGTTTCTTATTACAGGAAGGAATACTGCCAAATTCGGAGAAAATCGGTTCCGATTTAGATATAGCCCCCATATATATGTACCCCCCGATTTTACATGTAAGCGCTGTAAAAAGTGTATTTTTAATCCGATCAGTACGAAATTCGACAGAAAGAGGTTTCTTATTACATGAATTAATACTGCCAAATTTGAGGGAAATCGGTTGAGATTTAGATATAGCCCACATATATATGCTACCCCCGATTTGACATGTCAGCGCTGTAGAAACTGTATTTTATATCCGATCAGTAAAAAAATTGGCAGAAAGAGGTTTCTCATTACGTGAATTAACACTGCCAAATTTGAGGGAAATCGGTTCAGATTTAGATATACCCCCATATATATGTTACCCCCGATTTGACATGTAAGCGCTGTAGATACTGTATTTTACATCCGATCTGTGCGAAATTCGGCAGAAAGAGGTTTCTTATTACTCGAAGGAATACTGCCAAATTCGGAGAAAATCGGTTCAGATTTAGATATAGCTCCCATATATATGTTACCCCTGATTTGACATATATGTTACCCCTGATTTGACATGTAAGCGCTGTAGAGACTGTAGTTTATATCCGATCAGTACGAAATTCTACAGAAAGAGGTCTTTTTACATGAATGAGTATTCAGGGAAAATCGGTTCAGATTTATATATAACCTCCATATATATGTTCCTCCTGATTTGGTATCAAAGCGCTATAGAAGTTGTACTTTACTTCCGATCATTAATATTTTCCGGAAAGTTGTTTCTCAATTTAGGAACGAATATTGCTTAATTTAGCGATTATCGGCTCAGAATTAGATAATATGTTCCTGCCTACTTACCAATTATTCCAAATTATTATCGCAATGACCTTTATCGCATTGTTAGGGAGGTGTAGGGTATTATATAGTCGGCCCCGCCCGACTTTCTGCCTTTCCTTACTGGTCATTATTAACGGCATACCTTCCTCTTTATTATGAAATAAACATTCGATCATTTATTTCAAAAAATGGCATTTTTCTTTGAACACCAAAATAACACCCCCTTTACTACAGCTAAGTACACACGATTTGCAGTTCGGACAATATTGCCAGAAAAATGGCGGAAAAATGCAAGCCTGTGAATTTACAACCGTGTGAACATACAATTTTTGTTTTGCAACTTTAGCAGAAAAGTCATTGCGAGATAATTTCAGATTGTTAGATGTACCTGTGACAACGGCGCCATTGTTAGTAAAACATATTATTGGCAACACTGTTTCTTTATTGGCAATCCTGCATATAAATATTTACAAAATATATGTAATTGTAAGGTTTTCTTGCCATCGTCTGAACTGTCAAATCACCTTCTCCTAACAATCTGTCTATGTCCGAACATTTGCAGCACTTTAACAGGGTTGATAAAGTTGTGCGATGTGGCAATCGTGTATACTTAGCTTACGTATAAGTCTGGCAATTTTGGAAATTTTTCTTCTGTTTCTGCGCATATGAATTTTAAAATCCCTATGTATATAATTTTAATAATGATCGTATGTAAATATATAGCTCATATGCGCCATAGATGACAAATCGGAAAGAAAATATATATGAAGACTATATATATCTAAATCTGAACCGATTTGCCCCAAATTTGGGAGCAACTGTAGCCGCAAACAGGGCTACAAATTCTGCCAAATTGCATAGAGATTGGTGTAATTTATAGTATCTACATGCCAAATCGGAGGTACATACGGAGTATTCCACTAAAAATCGGACAGTTTAGAAAATCCATTTCGTTATATTTACAAGCACATCCCTTGATTTTGTTATACTAACGTAAGTTTTCATAATATTAACGATACTTTTCGTTGTATTAATGAATCAAAATCAATAATAAATGGTATAGCTAAACCTATGACGAGTTTGTCTTTCAGTGTAATAGACAAAAAAACACAAATTAATTTTTTTAATTTAATATTTTAATGAAAACAATTAGCAGGCATGTCACAGGGTGATTTTTTTTACGGTTTTGAAACCAAAAACCTTTTTAGCTTCTCCAGAAAACGTAAACCGAAAAAATCGATTATATTCGACACGATTTGGAAATACAATTTCAAACCAATTTCGTACTAAACCTGTGACAAAGCTCTATGAATTATCTTCTCTATATGTAAATATGAATTTTGTCAAATCTCTTACAAACCAGTTACATTAAAGATCAGTGATGTCAGTTAATCGGCTGCGCCCATAATATTATTTTTTTTATTATTTACTTTTTCTTTTAAGTTTATTTTAGAATTGGGGGGTTTTTAGGTTAGGTTAGTGTGTATAGCAGGCTCCGTTTAAGATACATATATATATAGATAGATAGCCGATATACATTTCGGTTAAATTTATTTTTCTTTGGTTTATTTGTTTTTTTTTTGGGTTTTTCTTCTAATTCCTGAAATATGTCAGTAGTTTTGTTCGTTTTGTAAATGTATAGCAAAGTTATCCTTGGTTGTGGTGGTGGTTGTTGTTGTTTTTGTAGTTGTTGATGTTGTTTTGGTTTTTAAACTTGAACTTATAAATCGGTGTTAGTATTTAAGTGGTCTAGAGATTCCTTTGGGTTTGTTTGGTATAGAATTGTGTATCGTGTATTTTAGAGCTTCTCTTTGCGTTTTGTGTCTTTTTCGTACAGTGTAAAGTATTTAGTTTTGGGTTTTTTCTTTTCTTTTGGTTGAATAGTGTTAAAATTTGTTGTCGGTGGGTGTTTTTTTTGTTTTTTTTTTCTTGGAATTTTTTGTAGTTTTGTTTCAATAATATATCCTTGTTTGGTTGTTGTTGTTGTTTTGAACATTTCAGAAAATTGTGTTTCCGTTGTTGGATACTATTCAAAAGGTTTATTATTTAATGCGAATTTAACGTAACTACTATTAGGTATGTTAACATATTTTCTTAGATTTTTCCCTTCTGTTTTTTAAGTAACACTGTTCTACACAAATGAACTTGTTTGTTTGGGTAGCACAGAGGACAGTTTTAAATATTTTTAAAGGATTTTATTGCAAGTAATAGTATAAAATGGTCTCATACAGTTTTACAGGAAATCGGAGTGAAAAATGTAATACAATTTTGAAATAAATACGGATACTGAAACAACTTGGGCATTCATTTGGACCCAAAGACAAAAAAACATCAAAGTAAGTTCAGTTTGTACTGAAAATTAAGATAATGTACTTCATTTCTTAAAATTTTTAACGTACCTAATTTCAGTGGTAAGGACCGAACCCCTGCCACTGTGGAGATATTCAATCGGAGATATCGGGTGCCTTATGAAGAAGTTGCAGTAACGTCTGTTGTCTTTGGGAAAGTAGAAGAACCTGAACCTGAGCTAATAATCAGCGCAGACTCTTCATCCCATTTGAGGGGTGAGTCACTTCTTGGCTTTTAATTAGAGCTGACCTGACATATACATAGATGGCGGCGATCTCAGTGAATTTGTAAACATGGAAAAAGTTGGTCGCCGATATGTTATATTTACAATACTTTCATTTGAAAGGTCTATTACGTGTGTCCACAGATGCAGTAGACATCTCACCAACAGAACCCGAAGATCAGCAGGACCAACAAGAGTGCGAGTGGACTGCGAGCGTCGCTAGCTTGTTGACTGAGAATAAGCTGGGCTATTAACAGCTTTTAGCCCTTCAAGTCACCTGGACCCGACGGCATCACTCCAGCAGAAATGCAAAACTGTTAAAGTACATTATCCCCTGGCTGGAAAAAATTTATGTAGGCTGTATCAGGCTTTCATACATCCCGAATCGATGGAGGGATACCAAAGTGGTATTCATACCCAAAGCGGGGAAGATATCACACACTAGGCCAAAAGACTTCAGACCAATTAGCCTATACTCCTTCCTATTGAAAGGTCTGGAAATAATTTAGACTCTTTCATGAGAGAAAACCTGGATACAAAACTCATGTCGGAGAGCCAACATGACTACAACATCTCCCCTACAGAATCTGCCCTGCACGATCCTGTGGGCACTGTCGAATCGTCTTTAAATTTTTGAAGGATTACACTACGGTGGCCTTGACGTAGAAAGGGCTTTTAACAACATTCACTCAGATGCGGTAATTGCGGCGCTGTAACATCTAAGGGTGAACTCTAGTTTGATTAGAATAATCCAAATACTGCTCAAGCAGAAACTGCATGACAGCTAGTCTTGAGTCAAAAAATCTCTCTCGCAATTTCTAAACAGAGGAAATCCACAAGGAGGAGTCTCCACAGAGAGCAATACTCCACAGGGAGGATCGGTTAAACGATTTATCTTATAGAACGTGAAGAGGACCACTATGAACCATTTTCAGTGGAAATGATTTTAGGCAATATAAAACATAAATCTTTAAATTAAATATAAATGCAAATCGATTGAAAATGTGGTTGTTACAGCATCAATAAGTATATTCGGAAGGAAGCCTTCTGTAGAGGCTATATCAAAATATGGGCCGACGTGTCCCATTTTCTCCGAGGACGATTTACGCCACGTACGATATATATTAAATTGTTTCAAAAATGTTTTCTCTAAAGTGTCAAGAAATCAAATCGGAAGGGATTTATGTATGGGGACTATATTAAAATAGGAACCCATATAGACCATTTTGGCTTGAAATATTAAGGGGTCAAACAAATTGTGACCTGTAATTTTCAGCTAGATAGTTTATAAACTGTGGTTGATATGACAAAAATAATTCAATGGAGGAGGGATCGTCCCTAGTCCAGGAAAAGCTTTTTTGCCACATTTCATAAAGATCGGTTTATATACGCGACCGGTAGCAGAACTGTCATAAGTGACAATGAATATGACATTTTTGTATCGTTATGATAAAATCTTAAATATTCTGAAGATAATTCTATCAGTCAGATTACCAAAGTTTGGCTTGGAAAACTAAAATATTTCAGCAAAAAAAAAAAATAAGTGATAACAAAATTTTACATTTTTCGTTCTAGGGTGTGTATTTCGGGAGTTATAACCAATTTAAGTTAATTAAGGAAATTCAGAGTGTTCAACAACAAATAAGTGTCCACAAATTTCCTTTATTTTCGCTGTAGGAATTATAACAATTTTAGGCTTGAAGTATATATATTCTAGATCGTCGAAAAATTTAGACGATTTATCCAGGTCCTTTCTGCCTTGTCACGCTACAGTCCGTAATAGTAGAGCTAGGTTGATCAAATTTGTCAAAAATATTTCTTATAGTTTGGGATTGTGGAAAATTTGCCATATTGGGTAAGGTTCTAATGTAGCTCCCTCGTTAGAGGTCGCTGGCAAATGTATATTTGTGAGCCATAAAAAACCCATTTGCTAAGCAATATTGCTGAAACTTTGAGGTTTGTAGCGTGCTCGCCTATGAGTTTGGGGGTCGTGGTTTCGATTCCCACCAGAGGCTCTGGTATGTCGCTACAAAAATCTAGCAACATCATCTTTGGCCCGGCTTTTCTTTGGACCGTGAAATTAGAATATAAATTTACTTTGTATTGGAATGCAAATAAATAAAAATTATATTTTGTTATAGTGCCCATACATAGAGGTCGCTTTAAATATTATTAGTTAAGCAACAAATACTACATTTTCCAGACGATTAGGCTGTTTTATGTTTACTAAAATTATTTACAACGAAAATTGACCATATCGATACATTTTTGATTTAACTCTATTACAGAGGTCCGTCTAAAATGTATTTGTCAAAGGCTTATAAGTCATAGTTTTCACAGAGTTTGGCTGAAATTATGCATTTTTATATGTTTCACTTGAATTCTTCACAACAAGAACGAGAAAGAACCTCATAGAGCTATTTGTTGATATATAGATACCTCTATTCTAAATTATGCTAAGTGCAAAAAGGTAGTTTTCAGGAGAGGCGATCAAAGTTTGATGATTTTTTTTTAATTTATGTGGAATTCCTTTTTTAAGGCAATTCGAATGACCTGTACTGTTTTGTGAATAACTTTGACTGAATATAAGTTGGAATATTTGGATTATTTTGGATGTATTTAAATAAAATAAATGAAAACCTTTTTGGAAATTATTCAAAACCGTCTGCTTTTACCCGAGCTGTATAACAGTGTGTGTTGAGTTCATTTAATATTCCGTATTTGTCATAAGTTTATAACTAAATTTTAAGCAACATTTTCTTTAAATATTTGTTTATATATATATATATATATTAATTTACGATTCTATCTTAGAAAGCTGTTCAATTTTTTATGGTTTAATTTTTTGTTTTTTTTCTTATATTATAAATATTTATTTTTGATTAGTTGTTGTTTTTTATAACTTTAACACATTTTTGTGGTTGTTGTTGTTGTTTGGGAGTTATGGATATTTTATATTTTGTTATATACTTTTTTTTGTTTTGTTTTTGTTATAGAAAAAACATCAATATCAAAATTTTATAATTTTCATATCATTTTATTTTGTTTTAATGTATTTTTTTCTAGGTTTTGTTTTTGTTTAATTTGTAATTGTAAGCGTATTTTAATTACAAAAGTCATTTAGAATTGTTGTTTTATATCGGTTTTCTCTGTATGTGTTGTTGTTGTTGTTGTTTGAGTAGTCTGTACTGACGTTCATCATTTGTTTGTATATATATCTGTTGTGTATATATTACTATATATGTATATATGAATATGTATATACATACATACATAAATATGTATTTTAAATTACTCTAATATATATACTTTGTTAATAATAGTTTTCTTTTTTTTTTTTGGTAATGCTACATATGTATATTTCATGTATTTTATACTTCCATTGAAAATATGCAAATCAAAATATAAAAACAAATTAGGAAAATCTTTTATGGTTTTTTTTGATAGTTTTATGTATAAATATGTATTTAGTAGATAGGTGGTATGTGCGTGTGTGTATGTATGTATATGAAGTGTAAGCTGATATTTCTTTTGGGAATTGTTTGGTTGAATGTGATTTCAGCACTAATTGAGTACACTCAAGTAATTTTAAATAAAATAAGTACTAAAACTGCAGTATAAAGAGCTAATAATTTTTTTTTCTTCAAAAATTATTTAGAAATAAAACGAAATTACTGCGTTATTTGGTTATGCACAATGTACAAAATGTGAGGGTATATAAATCGGTGATACTGTCGACGTAACTTAAGTAGTACACTATGCGACCTGATTTTCACTCATGAACAATTAATATCTCGATAACTGTTATCGATATATACAAAAATCATTCCCTTTTCTATAGGGATTTAAAATTTTAAAAATTTAAAAAAATAATTTTTCAATTTTACGAAATTTTGTAATTGCCCTTGAACAGCTGAAACGATTTTTGCAAAGTTTACGTCGATTGAAAGAGAACATGAAGGTCCGTTTTTTGTGAAGTTTTTTTTAAACCTTCAAACTAAATTTGGAATAACTTTTTAAAACTTAATTAAAAAAAATTGCTCTTACTTCGACATTTTTTTCAAATTTACACAGATTATGCACCAACAAATCTATAACAGAAATTAGTTTTCTGGAGACTCAATTTTTGAAAAAGTTAGGGCTGAAATACTAAGGCAGACCTGGCAATTTTTCTTCTGTTTGCTGTGTGCAAAATTCTTAAAAAATTTAAATCCGATATACCCAAGAGGATGAAAGTTATGACTATTTTAATTAATATTTAAAAAAAAAAATTATTTTTTGAGGGGAAAAATTATGTGTCGTATTAAGGAGTTAAGAAGGATTTATAATCTTTAAGAAAACTTCCTGGAGAATGTTTCCAAAGAAAAAACTGGTCAAAAATATTCACTGGTATTGTTGCCACCCTACAATTTGTAATATTTTTTACATAAATTCCCAACCCCTGCCTAGTATTTTGTCAATGTTGGAGCAGAATATGCACTGATTTCTTTCACATCATCTTTTCTGAATTTGCAAAAATATTTGCTACATGGCAAACAAATTAACAGCCTGTTCAGCTAAATGTAACAAAACGCAGACGTGCGATAGCCACCCAAGCAATAATTTTCTTCTTCTTATTCTAACCCAAGCGATCATGTTTTTAATTTGGTTCATTGTCACTTATCGTTCGGGTAAGAAAGCTCTTTTCTTCATCGTCTTCCTGTCAAATGCCAACATTACCTACATGTTGTTATTGACATTTCTTAAAGCTTTTTCCACATGAAAATATCAGACCGGGGGCAACCCTATCCAACAGCTGTAAAAGTAGCAACAGCTGATTCTAGACAATGAGAAATAATCAAGCAACCGAAAATAAATACAATTGTTTGCTTGATTGATCATATATGTATATATAGGGGCTATATATAAATCGGAAACCTTCAGTAGCCATTTCAGTAAGTCATAGAGTTAAAAAGAAAGTTCTTGCTAAATTTGATACTGATCTGAGCATAATTGTGACATGTATTTGGTAACAAGAATACATTTACAAACAGACGGACGGACAAAACAAAACCAATTCAGAAAGAGATTCTAGGTCGATAGGTATAATAAACGATTGTTTGGTTCACCTAATTTAAGGTATTATGAAATAATATAAAAAGCAACAGTGTAGTTGTAGGATTTCAAACATTTTATACACACTAATAAACAGAGGTTTTTTGAAATTATAGTGGATACTTCAACAAAAGATACATGTTGTTTGGTTCATTTATCCATTTTTTATTAATTTTCCCAACAATTTTCACTTTATCTTTCAAAAGGACGGCAAAAATAACCGACACGAATGAAATTTTCTGATCGTCTGATTTGACATTTCATTTCGTTCGTTGTTGTCTTATAAGAACCAAAATGTTGGCGATAATTGAAAGATTCTTTGTTTACAATCAAACAAAGTGTGCAAAAACCAAAAATTTCATTCGCTTGCCAATAGACGTGCGAAGTGACAAAAAATAAGTTACAAAAACAGGCCCTAAATCTGTTATACCCAAGAAGATAAAAGTTATGACTATTTGAATTTATATTTTCAAAAAATTTGATTTTTTGGGGAGAAAAGTATTTGTCGTATTTAGGAGTCAAAAAGAATTTACATTCATCTTTAAGAAAACTTCCTGGAGAATGTTTCCAAAGAAAAAACTGGTCAAAAATATTCACTGGCATTCTTGTCATCCGCCTCCAAATTTTTAATATTTTTCGCAAAGCATAAATATTAAAACCTTTACTATTTATAACCCACACATCACACTGTGGTAAATGGTATTATGACTTTGGGCATTAATATGTAACGCCTAAATAAGAAGAGATAGACCCTTTGCTTATTATACCAATTGGTATAGAATCACTTTTTATCCATGTACTCTTGTGACCAAAGTGCAGGTCGGAAATATAAAGCGATGTTTACGAAAATTGGTCCAGAGGCATTTCTTATCGGTTTATGTTTTGATACCGATATACCCGGTGTCAATTCTTGACACTCTAGATAACACATTTTTGAATTGCTCTGGCTGATATTTAAGAATTTATACCTTATATTGGACCAAATAGTCTCTAGTAAAAATAGGATTCATCGTTCTATGTTTTGGTATAGCCCTCATATAAAAGTCCCCTCCGATGACAATCCTTAGGGCTCTAGAGAATATGTACATTTTTTAATTGCTCTGGCTGATATTTAAGAATTTATACCTTATATTGGACCAAGTAGTCTCTAGTATAGCCCTTATACCGGGTTTTCCAATAGGGACGTAACAATTTCGTATCTTTATGTCAACGCACCCTCAAACATTTTAAATGATATTTCAGTGTCAAAATGTTAGTCGAAGTAAACATTTTTATCATGAAAAAGTTCACTTACGTGCTACGTTTGGAAATCATTAAAAATTGCTACCAAAATTCTGATTCGGTGGTCGCAACGAAAATTCAGAATTTCATTGAAAAATTATCTTCAGCAATGAAGCTCATATCTGGCTGAGTGGTTTTGTCAATAAACAAAATATGCACAATATGTGCTTCGAGAGACACAATTGCATCCGCAACAAATTACTGTGTGGTTTTCATGCCGGGGGTGTGATTGAGCCGTATCTTTTCGACGATGAAAACAATCGTCATGTTACCGTTAATGGAGAGCACTATCGTGCCATGTTAGAAAATTATTTTTGGCCAGAATTGGATGAGCTTGAGATCGCCGATATGTGTTTTCAACAAGACGGTACCAATAGCCACACAGCACGCGTTGAAATCGATTTACTGAAAGGCAAATTCGGTGAACGTGTTATCTCGAGAAATGGTCCGGTCGAATGGCCACCTCGTTCATGCGATTTAACACCATTGGATTTCTTTTTATGACCCCTCATCAAGTCATTGGTCTATGCCGACAAGCCAATAACTTTAGACGAGCTCAGATGCAACATTCGACGCGAAATTGCCAACGTTCCGGTCGAAAGTGTGCAAGAGTGGTTGGAAATTTGGTCCAAAGAATAGATCGCTGTAAACGGGCTCGTTGTGGTCATATGACCGAAATAGAATTTCATTCTTAAAATGTAACATTTGCACTACACCTGGAACAAATTTGAATTCTATATCTTAAATAATTGATATGTCCTTAATATAAAACTCTTTATATAAAAGAAACTTTGCACATATATTTATATTGGCCCAACGACAACCTGTATTTAAATTGGTAAAAATCGGTTCATATATTCAGATATAGCTCTTACATATATCTACCTCCGATTTCACATATATGTACGCACTATATAAGAAACATTTTTAATCGATCTGTAGAGAATTTGGCAGAAAGTTGTTATTGATGTACAAGCTGACAATACCTAATTTTGAAAAAAATTAACTTAGATTTAGATATAGCCGCCATATATATTTATATATATATTTCATCTAAATTGGGCCTTTAGCACTATAGAAGCTGTATTTCATATTCAATCATTTTTGAATTTAGAAGGGTGTAGTGTCTTAATACTATGACCTACATTGGTTTATTTTACGTCCAGTCGTTTTGATTGTGGTGTTTATAACACAGTGCGACAAGAAACATGAAGTTGAAAACCACGGGAAGCGACATTATTTTTCTTCTAGGTCTAAATTTTTTTCACCATTTTCTAATTTAAACAAAGTTTTTACAAATTATTTCGTGAGCTAACCGCACGGTTAATTGATTTACAGAAATAGTATATATTGTAAGGAAAAAACGCAACAAGTCTCTTAAAAATCCGTTGAGATATTGGAAATCGGTTGACTATTAGTTAAATTACAGGCGTAAAGGTGCGCAAACTCACGAAAACCGGTTTTTTACCCGTAATTTAAGATTGGTGGGGGGGGGGGGTGGTGTACGGCAAATTTCAAAGAACATACATTCTTTTACTCGAAATTACCAACAAGAAAAATAATAACTCGTCCCAGGGTTTTTGGACTGTATAATTTATACTCAAAAAATAAATTTTGGTAAGTTTTTTAGAAGAACTTCATTAAAGGCCGAAAAAATGTGCATACTTATGATTTGGAAGTACTTATAATGTTAATCTTTTGGAAGTACTTCTTTTATTTTTTGCTGTGTCAGAAATAAGTTTGGAACATAAGCAAAATTAGACTTTTGACTAAGAAATGGGATTTTGGGACCACAGTGCACCGTCAAAACATCATACGATGACTTATATGAAAAGGTGGACTTCGCTAGTGGTGGATTATTTAATGTAATACAAAGTATAAATACATAAATTTCAGCCAAATCAAGTGAAAAGTGTATTCTCTAGAGCGTGAAGAAGTGACATTGGAGGTTACCTAAATGAAAACGTAAATCAATATGCCCTATTTTGAATCGGCATCGTCCCTAGGCAAATAAATACATCTGTGCCAATTTTCGTTTCATTATTTCGATCTGTACCTTGATCACAAGAATATACAGGGTTTTCCAACAAGAGGTGTTATTTTGATTCACCCGGTATTTCGGTAGCTGTCACTTTTGAAGCTTTTATTCTTTGACATTTGACAAGTAGAAACTACGCCATTACTAAAAATGGAACGATACACGATTCAACAACGCATTGAAATTATTAAAATTCGAAAATCATCGAAGAATCACTTTGACTGATGAGGAACATTTCCACCTCGGTGGCTACGTCAACAAGCAAAATTGTCACATCTGGGGTTCGGAAAACCCAAGAGTTATTGTTGAGAAGCCTCTCCATCCTCAACGTGTGACTGTTTGGTGCGGTTTATGGTCCGGCGGGGTCATTGGACCTTACTTTTTCGAAAATGAGGTTGGATCAACAGTTACGGTGAATGGATTGCGCTATCGAGAGATGATTAATGATTTTTTATGGTCGGAGTTGGATGGTGTTGATCTGGACAACGTTTGCTTTCAACAAGACGGCGCTACGTGCCACACAAGCAACGAAACCATTGCTCTGTTACGGGAAAAGTTCCCGGACCGTGTTATCTCTCGAAGAGGTGATCACAATTGGCCACCGAGATCTTGTGATTTAACACCTTGCGACTTCTTCCTTTGGGGCCACGTGAAAGGTAAGGTCTACTCCAACAGCCCAGCGTCGATTCAAGAACTCAAAGATAGAATTCTTGAGGCTATCGAGGACTTAGGGCAGCCACTTTGCGATTTGGTTATGGAAAATTTCATGAAAAGGATATGGTCCTGTAAGCGTGGTCGTGGTGGCCATTTGGCAGATGTTGTGTTTCATCATTAACGGCATACCTTCCTCTTTATTATGAAATAAGCATCCGATCATTTATCTCAAAAAATTGAATTTTTCTTTAAATACCTAAATAACACATCTTGTTGGAAAACCCTTTATGTACAGACAGACGGATATCTTTAAATCGATTCAAAAAGCGATTTTATGCCGACCACTTTAATAAACTATAGATCTATCTCTTCTATTTTTGGGCGTTAAAAACAATTGCACAAAGTCATAATATCCTATACCGTTGTTTTACATTATCACTTATTTACATAAATGTAAATTTACTGAATAAATGCATAATATTTTAATATGGGACATTTGTGTACTCATACCTTTCCTGTTTGGTGAGGTGATGTTGGTTCGTTTCATATCCACCCTTCTTTAAGATGTGACTATAGAAAGTTTATCCTATGCTGCATAGTTAGCCGATTCTCATTATGTGCTGGGAGAGAAGGCAGCGCCGAAGGAGCTCATTACAGTGATCGGTTCTGTATTTATATTTACGTTTTGAAACGCACAAACAACTATGGATTGCAGGATAGGGGGTAAACATCGGACTAGCAACAATGAGAACGTCGGTTCGAAACCCAGCGGAAGTAATGTAACAAAAAAGTGTGACTTTAAATAAAATTGTTAAAAAAGAATTTACAAAATATTTAATAACCTTCAAAACTATCATCTGTGAGCATTAAATTGATAAATACGATGTTTGTAAAACAAAAATTCACATATATATTTTTTAAAGACTTAATTTTAATTACATTTTGGAAAACTTATTAAATACATTTTTTAGAAGAACTTCTTAAGTGTCTTTTTTTGCTAGCTCCCCTTAAAGGCCTTCTGTGGAACGCCTTCTTTTTGTGCTTTGGAAGGAGACCTTCTTTAATGCATTTGCTTAAAGAACTTCTAAAAGGTCTTCTTACATAGGACTTCTAGAATATATTCAAATAGAAGCGAGAGGCGAGGCATTACTCTCTAATCTTTCCCCATGTTAATTTTAAATCAGTGCCGAATGCGGTGCACAGGCCTGTAGGCTTCTGAGAGGCCTTCTATAGGACACTGCGTCCGCCTTCTTTTTCGCGCTGGGTAAAGTCCCTCTGATGAGATCTCCACACCAATTCGAAATACGTATCAGGGTATGTACTTATTTACATGGCTTTCAGAGCTCAACTTACCATAAAATTATATATTTCGCAAGCAGGAGTTCTGATCGAAAAAGCTGAACGTTTCGAATGTGCAACATTAAAACAAAAATCTGATAAAAATCGATGCACATTTTGATACACATGGTCAAAATTCGCTCTCAAATATTTTTCTGGATGCCATAAAGACCACATTTTCCAGTGGATTTGTCTGAAATTTTTTGTATCTGTTATAAAATCCTACAAAACGAAAATGTACCTAGCTTTTGATAAAGTCTCCATATAAAATTCGCTCTTAAATATCATGATATTTAAACAGTCATAGAATATATTTTTTGAGGATGTTCAATAAACAAAATAAACACTAAACAATGCCGTACTGGATTAAGTCAAGAACACAAGCTTGAAATTCAATCGAGAACTAATAATGATTAAAATCTCTTAGCTCTCCATACAAATTAAGCAATTATGTTGTACCGATAACGCGCCTAGTGTTTCAACTTTTTATGACCGAATCTTGAAAAGCGTCTGCCGCGTCTAAAGCATCATTTGTAACTCCGCACTAACAGTTCATCTGACATTTGACAACACAGGCAATGTTGCCATATACTTTTCGGAACATCGTATGACAAAGTCTCGTCGGTAGAAGTGTTCTGCAAAAGCGTTTATTGCTGTGAAAACCCTATAAAATAGTGTTGGAGTTTTTGTGTATTTGGAATTTATAAAAAATAAAGGAAAAAACAAAAAATAAAGATATGATTATAACGGATTATAAACTGTATTGGAAGTTATTTTATGAACTGTATTTGCAGAAATTTTACAAATATTTACTGCTTTGCAAACATATTAATTACATTTTCATACATTAATACGCATTATATTTAATGTTTTTTTTTATATTATTTTTGGTTTATTTGTCTTTAATCTAAGAGATATTCTCAATTAATCTAGTCAGTTTAATATAAGTTATTATTTAAGTACAGTTATTATTATATTATCTATCATATTCGAGTTTCGAGTAAAAAATAAATGCGTTTTCAACAACTGAAATGTTTTTTTTGGTTTTCTTTTGTTTTATTCTGTTTCGATATGAATTATATTTAACAACATAGGAATACGTGTGGTGAGTAGTAGTACTATATATTTAGAGATGACATGGATGAGGGCGACCAAAGACTGGATTAGGCAAACGAAGCTGTGCCATAACATACGCGTAATCGTAACGTTGCCCGCATTGACATTTACCCTTGAACATGAAAAACGTACCGTACAACTAAGGCATTCACAACATACTTATATATGTATTTATATAGCAACAACTTAATTTTATTTTGTATTATGTTCACGTAATTTTTTATTGCATTACAAAAGTTTCGCACAAATTTCTTCTTTTTTCATTGTTTTACTGATATCACTTTGTAATCAGCTGTTTGCAAATGCGCACTGTAAACTTAATGCCCAAAACAGCTCTTGGCTGGTACTTCCGTTTGACTAACCGTTTACACTTATTTCTCCAGATGACAAATCGGATCAGCTGATTTGTTACGCTACGGCCATATTACGGTTACGATTGCCTAACCCAGCCTTTAGATGTTATTTTTTATAATTCTAATGATGTGTTTTCATTTTTATTCTATCTTTGATATTAGCTACATTAGGTAATGTAATGCCAGTGACGCACTGTGGGATTTAAGATTAATGCAAGAGAACAGAAATAATATTTAACTGTTTTAGGAACATACTTTTTGCTCTATTCTTTTCAGTAACTACAAAATATTTTCTAGGCTAAGCTAAGTTAAGGGATTTGCGGGAAATAAAGGGAAATGTAAACGGAATGTTATAAAGATTGTCAGTTTTCAAATTTTCATATATGTATGCAATTTTTAATGTTGAAGGTTTGGTGTATGAATTGGTGGGATGGATCTGTCTGTATGATGTGATTGTGAACGCCGCCAAATTAAAATGGATCCATGGATCAGAAACGGGTTTGGATGGGATGGGTGGTGGTGTTGATAATAAGCAAAATTAGCTATGGCCTGCCGAATTTAAAACCAATGGTATACTTATCTGCAAAGAAATTGGGTATAGAAAAAGGGGAAAAAAGGCATAATAAAAATTAATTAATTTGTTTTTGAACATGAGGTGAACGACATTTAACACTTATTACTTTACACATTTAAAGACCTACCGAAATTATGTTGAATCAAAAATACCAAAGACACAGTTACACAAACATTACAAATAAAGAAAATCCTATTATTCTCAGTATAAAATTTTTGATACGATTCTATATAAGGCCTGCATTCTCACTCGCCTATAACGGGACTAATTCTGAAATAAGCTAAGCTGTGTTTTAAAAGTTTAGAGAGAAACCTAAAATTCATAACGATTATTTTTATTTCATCAGAAAATGGCTAGCATTTGCCTATATCCTATTTTAGGATCTCTTTACTGGACTGCAACTTTAATAAAATCTCGAAATAAATGTTGTCATAACATAAATATAGTCTAAAAATGCTTCTATTGTTGACCGCTTTTGAGATTTTTTAAATTTTTAGGGAAAAACTGAAAAGCAGAACTTCCACGACGGAGGGTGTTCAATTTTTATATCTTGTAAAATATGTTTGACCGCAGATGGGAAGAACAAATTATACTAGAAGAAGATGAAGGATACATAATTTAGAATTTTTTAAAGCTTTCCTGAAGCAATGTTTCTCGTATATATAACACAGCTTGACCCACCTTAAAGTATACGATCGACTCAGAATCACTAGCTGAGTCGATTTAACCATGTCTGGCTGTCCGTCTGTCCATGTAAAGTTGTTCGTCGACTACAGGTTGCAATTTCACTCCGATCTTTCTGAAATTTTGCAGTTTAGAGTATTTCGCAGCTGTAAAGATCCCCATTGAATTTGGTTGAAATCGGTTCAGATTTAGATATAGCTCCCATATATATCTTTCGTCCGATTTGGCCCTTTAGTCCTATAGAAGCTGTATTTTATATCCAATCATTTTGAAATTTAGAAGGGTAGAGGTTCTTGATCCATGAACCAACACTACCGAATTTGAAGAAAATCGGTTAAGATTTAGCTATAGCTCCCATATATATGTTTCGTCCGATTTGGCCCTTTAGTTCTGTAGAAGCTGTATTTTACATCCAATCGTTTTGAAATTTAGAATAAACAATTTATACATGAATTACAAAATTTATATTTCAGAGTTATTCAATATTACGAGAGTGGTGTATGGTATTATATAGTCGGCCCCGCCCGACTTTAGCCTTTCCTTAGTGGTTTTTTAGATTTATATATTTATTTTGATAGATAAGCAAGAACCACCGACTAACAACGCTCTTAAAGGAAATAGCCTAAGCTTTCTTTTGGAAAAAAATAAAAATAAAAACAGGGTTTCGTGAAAAAAAATCTCAAAATATGATTTAATTTCGCCAAAAAAAATCACAAAAAATAGTTTTGCCATTTTTTTTATTTTTGAAGGAACAGCTATAGAAAACAATTAGTCATATGGATGGGAATACAGGACCAGAGAATGAAGCCGAGCCAAAATTGGCGGCGGCGGCTGCCATTGGAAATTATAGATCGGCGGCGGCGGCTAGGCGGCTAAGCCGACATAAAATTTACATTCGGCGGCTCTATGATAGACATTTTAACATTTAAAATAATATTTAAAAAGTTAAGCTCTGGTATTTATTCTTAAATAATAGATGTTTTCAAGTTAACTGTAAGATATTATGGGGTAAAAAAATCATCGATTCCATGCCGCTAGGCGGCTCTATGATATACTCTATTTTCAAAGTATGCTAAAGCTATGTATAGACGATTGTCAGATCGGACAACTTTATCAACCCTGTTAAAGTGCCGCAAATGTACGGACAATGACAGATAGTTAGGCAAAGGTGAAGACGATTGCAAGAAACCCTTACAATTTCATATATTTAAAATATATTTTGTAAATATATATTTATATGCAGGATTGTCAATAAAAATATTTTATAGGCAGTGGCCAATAAAATGTTTTACTGGCAATGGCGCCGTTGTCACATGCATAAACTTCGCACATACTACAATCTGCAAATTATCTCACAATGACTTTTCTGCCAACGTTGCAAGGCAAAAATTGTATGTTCACACGGTTGTACGTTCATAGGCTTGCATTTTTTCACCATTCTGCTATACATAGCTTAAGTCGAAACAGGTTGTTTCCAGGAGAGGCGAATTGACGTTTTAGTGAAATTTAAAATTTGTGTGGAATTACCTTGTGGTTTAAATAGAATGACATCTACTGTTTTGAGCTTAACTTGATTGATTCTTTTGAATGGAGGTATTAATTTATATGTTATACTATTCTTTAATACTCCATTGATTTTTTCCGAAAATATTTTTATCTCCATATGTACATAATCTAACAATAAATAAAAAATCTTATTATTTCCTTTAAAAAATAATTTTTATAATTATTTATACCCCACACCACACTATGGTACAGGGTATTATAAGTTTGTTTCACGGCAGATGTTTGTAACACCTGAAAATAACACAGCTAGACCCACCTTAAAGTATACCGGTCGACTCAGAATCACTAGCTGAGTCGATTTAACGATGTCTGTCCGTCCGTCCGTCTGTCCATGTAAAGTTGTTCTTCGACTACAGGTCGCAATTTCACTCCGATCGTTCTGAAATTTTGCAGTTTAGAGTATTTCGCAGCTGTTAAGATCGCTATTGAATTTGGTTGAAATCGGTTCAGATTTAGATATAGCTCCCATATATATTTTTCGTCCGATTTGGCCCTTTAGTCCTATAGAAGCTGTATTTTACATCCGATCGTTTTGAAATTTAGAATGGTAGAGTTTCTTGATCCATGAACCAACATTGCCGAATTTGAAGAAAATCGGTTAAGATTTAGCTATAGCTCCCATATATATTTTTCGTCCGATTTGGCCCTTTAGTCCTATAGAAGCTGCATTTTACATCCGATCCTTTTGAAATTTAGAATGGTAGAGTTTCTTGATCCACGAACCAACATTGCCGAATTTGAAGAAAATCGGTTAAGATTTAGCTATAGCTCCCATATATATGTTTCGTCCGATTTTGCTCTTTAGTCCTGTATAAGCTGTAATTTACATCCAATCATTTTGAAATTTAGAATGGTAAAGTTTCTTGATCCATGAACCAACACTACCGAATTTGAAGAAAATCGGTTAAGATTTAGCTATAGCTCCCATATATATGTTTCGTCCGATTTTGCTCTTTAGTCCTGTAGAAGCTGTATTTTACATCCAATCGTTTTGAAATTTAGAATGGTAGAGTTTCTTGATCCATGAACCAACACTACCGAAGTTGAAGAAAATCGGTTAAGATTTAGCTATAGCTCCCATATACATGTTTCGTCCGATTTGGCCCTATAGTCCTGTAGAAGCTGTATTTTACATCCAATCATTTTGAAATGTAGAATGGTAGAGTTTCTTGATCCATGAACCAACACTACCGAATTTGAAGAAAATCGTTTAAGATTTAGCTATAGCTCCCATATATATGTTTCGTCCGATTTGGCCCTTTAGTTCTATAGATGCTGTATTTTACATCCAATCGTTTTGAAATTTAGAATGGTAGAGTTTATTGATCCATGAACCAACACTACCGAAGTTGAAGAAAATCGGTTAAGATTTAGCTATAGCTCCCATATACATGTTTCGTCCGATTTGGCCCTTTAGTCCTGTAGAAGCTGTATTTTACATCCAATCATTTTGAAATTTAGAATGGTAGAGTTTCTTGATCCATGAACCAACACTGCCGAATTTGGAAGAAAATCGGTTAAGATTTAGCTGTAGCTCCCATATATATATTTCGTCCGATTTGGCCCTTTAGTTCTATAGAAGCTATATTTTACATCCAATCGTTTTTAAATTTAGAATGGTAGAGTTTCTTGATTCATGAACGAACATTGCCGAATTTGAAGAAAATCTGTAAAGATTTAGCTATAGCTCCCATATATATGTTTCATCCGATTTGGCTCTTTAGATCCAATCGTTTTTATAACCTACACCACACTGTGGTACAGGGTTTTATTTAAGTATAAAATGTCCCAAAAGTAAATTTATACATGAATTACAAAATTTATATATCAGAGTTATTCAATATTACGAGAGTGGTGTAGGGTATTATATAGTCGGCACCGCCCGACTTTAGCCTTTCCTTACTGGTTTTCTATTACTATCAATTTTATGAAAGACATGTTAAGCTCCCGCTTGTGACAATAAACGAATCAAAACGAAAATCACTCACTTCCATATCGTCCACCCAATAAAAGAATTGTGTATAATTTATTTGTCGTTTCGAGAAAATCATATTTAAAGTTTTTGTGAAATTGAAACTCGATATTATTATTTATTAATGAACAATTTCAAACACCCAATAACCCAATTTGTGGAAGTAGAATTTCAACAGATATAGAACCAATTGAGTAGATTCTTAGAATGCAATAAAAAATAATAGTGTATATGCGTACAAATAATTCTTCTATTAAGGGGACGATATATCTGCTATATAGCTATTTGCTTATCAAAAATGTAAATTGTATCTATCCATATCTTAAAGTTTTTGTATGAAACGGCGGCTGTGTTTCAGCCGATTTGAGCCGCAAAGATCGGCGGCGGCTTCGGCTGGTGCAAAAAGGCCGGCGGCGGCTAAAATCGGCGGCTCGGCTCGGCGGCTTCATACTCTGTACAGGACCGTTTGACCAAAATGTCAAAATTCAACACCCTCCAACTCTGACAGTCCTTAACCGATCTCGTTAAAATTTTGTGTCATAACTTCTATCCAATAGGACTAAACTTGGTGCAAGTTTCATCCCGATCAGAAGACATCGGTTTTTAAAATTGATTCACTTGACATAAAATCCCCCATATTCTTAAAAATGGCAAATTTGTAATATATTTTTTTTAACAAAAATTAAATATTAAAATTAACGTGTAGTGATTATGGATTTCAAACTAAAATTGTTGGGTGGAACAGCGTTTTACTTGTGTAAATTATATTTTTTATTACAATATTTTAATCTGAAAGCATTGCATTTAAGTTGGCCATTGGTTAATTTCATTTGTATTGGGAATATGAATTTTGGGTGATACGAATGTTTTACAAGACATGTTATATTGTCGTATCATTACTATATTCATATTTGAAATTAGGTTGTACTGAAAAACATTTCTCTGTTTAGAATATAACGAGTTTTTAGTTTTGCAATAAATTAGTGTTTGTGAGAATTAACAGGAAATCAAACGGTTTAGGTAGACAATGTCGTCTATAAAATAGACTACGCCGTTCCGAAAACTCTATTGTTGTATATATTTCTTAGCTCACTATTGATATAGACAAATAAATTGTGTGTCAAATATTTTTATATTTCTCGGTCCGGCACTTCCCTGAAATACATACAGTTCTTGTTAGTCAGACAACCCCTTTCCATGACAGTACAGGTCTGCTATTCCGCATGTGCTACACCTTAGAGATTTCATTATCGGATTACATTGCCTATTTTTTTTCGTCATGTGGCAACTATTGATTTCTTCTACTCAAAGTGGTACAGATAAACCCATTATTTAATGTACCGGTCAACTGAGAAGTATTTTCTGGGCCATGTTAGTCCACATAATCTGTGTTTGACTTCTAGATGGTCTACAGACTCAGTTTTCCACAGAGAATTTAAGACATTTACATTTTGTTTTGCCCGTCACCTTTACTAAAAAAAGTAGCCCCATTACTTATTCAATTTTGGTATTGTCTACGTATAACAGGTCCTCAGCGATTTCACATGGCTCTGTTGAGTAGGGCTTTTTAGAACTTTTAGCTTTGCGTCATCCTTAAAAGTCCTATATTTAATGCCCCTGTATCTTAAGAGTTTGCTTATTTTCCTCTGGGATATCAAAAAAGCTCCCATGAGAGCCGGGGCTTCCCTTTTGCTCTTTAGGATACTTTTTTCAGACGATCCAAATGAAATGTAGAAGTTTTTTTTTCACAATTTTACCTAAAACTATTACTAGAAATGAACCTCCTCCCAAATAAAGGTCACCTAGATTTTACATTCTGAATCTACAGAGGACATATTTCGGACCTGATCAAGTTGAAACATTGACATGTGTCATCATTTCAATCTTATTTGTATTTAGTACTAGCAAGTACCCGCTGCCTGACCGGCGAACACGCCAGAAGATTGGGTATTAACTCCAATGACTTCTGCAGAAGCTGTGGAGATGAGGAAGAAGTGGAGTGCATTGAGCACTTGCTATGCGACTGTCCCGCTTTGAGTAATCGACGACTGGGCCTACTGGGTCGGCCTTTCTAGGTAGCCTAACAGATCTTTCCAATACCAATATTCGTGCTATCGATTCATTTGTATACCAAACAGGTTGGTTTCGATGAAGGGCATTTTAGCCCGTGGTACCACTAGGGACCTAAACTGGTCTATGTGAGCTGAAGAAAAAAAAAAAGAAAACAACTGCCACCCTAACCTAAACCTAAACGTAAAGTACCCGCTGCTTCTCTAAGACTAAAGTCAGGCGGAGCCGAGCCTGCATCACCACCACATGTTTAGTCAGTTACTCGAAACTACAGGGTGGAGCGCGGGAATTGCTTTTTGCACTGCGGGCTGTGCGGCACTGTTGGTCGAAGAGAGTGGAGAGTGTGCGTGGCTTGTAGTGGCTGAGTGGACCTGAGAGAAGGATTACAACACCACAAAACATCGAGAGAGTTGGAGCAGCAGTATTGCAATCAGGGATGGAAAATTAGATTTCTCAAAAAGAACTAAAATAGTACTTTTTAAACTGCAAAGGTATTTTTTCTTTAATAATATTAATTTAATGCAAATATAATGAAATTGTTGAAATTTCAAGGGAAATATTTAAAGATATTTTAAATGATGTTGCTCCATTACTGTACAAATTTCTATAATAAGGTGTCTTTAAATAAACATTCCACTTATAGCAACTCCCTAAAATCATTTCATAAAATTATAATATTGTCAAATGCTATTATATTCTGAAGGAAAAATTCAAATGGTTTCCATTGTTCGCAAAAGTTTTAGTAACATCCGTAAATTGCATATGCAAAATAGGCGTTTCTATAAGGACATATCGTCATCAGAAACGAAAAAGGGCGAAACAGCAAAAAATTTAAAACTGAGTTATTGATATGTAATTGTTCATAGCTTCAAAATACACATCCCAACTATTTTTAGTGCCCTACCATCAAAACTGGCGAATTTATTACCGAAATTCAAAAGGGTATATCAACATACAATTGCAAAAACAAGTTTTAAATCATGTTTATGTGAATTCATATATACCTATGTTAGGGTATTATCCTAAAACCCCTATTTTTCCAACGACAAAATTTTTCATTTTATTTAGTTTTTTGATGTTCCTGTGAAATTTCCAATTTTGACGATATCTTGGATTACCTTCTAAAGAATAAAATGGTACTGGAATGGCCGTGGGGGTACTTCGGTACTTTTGAAAGTGGAATAGTACTGGAATAAGTACTAAAGTACCGACTTTTCCATCCCTGATTGCAATCTCCGAAACGCTCTGCTCGGAAGCAATCACTTGCCCGAATGACAAAGTCGGGTTAGACAATCTGATGGATCATATCACTACATATTTCAATAGTTTCCTTCAGTCTGAATAGTTTCCAGAAGTCTGTTCAAAACCATGGCACAAGGATAAAACGAAACCACATTGGTGGACTGCTAAGCTAAGGGCCAGGATAAACACCTGCAGCACGCTATTCACAAGGCCAAATCTACTGGGCTCACTAATAATTGGGAAGATACTGAGGAAGCAAGCTGAGGAAGATAGTATCCACAACACGCTATACGAGTGGGTTATCTTCAGGATGAGTATAACAACTGGACCAAAAAATAGCTAGCAGTTACTACAGGTATTTATCTACACGCATTTCCCGGGGAACTACCTGTAGAGCTCGAGGAACAGCAGGCCCAACAAGAAAGCGAATGCACGACAAACGTCGCTATATTTTTGAGTGAAAAATTCAGACTAAGCTGAGCGATTAACAGCTTTGAGCTGTTCAAATAACCTGGACCAGATGGCATTTCTCCAATAATAATACAGAAAATGATGAGGGAGAAACTCTATGAGGGATGCATTAAGTTCTCGTTCATTATTCATTTATTCAGAGAAACTGGAGACAAATCTCTTGTCGGGAAACTAATGGCGAATTCTTTTCTGCAAAAAAGTGCAACATGTTCATTGCCCTTTTTCCGAAAACGACACTTTTGTGATACTTTTTTGAAATTTGGTAATTAAGTTACTCGAATTTAGCACAACTAAAATTTCAAAATTTCCAAAAAGCGATATATGTAATAGTGCAGTTTTCGGAAAAAGGGCAATGCAAGTGTTGCACTTTTTTGCAAAAAAGAATTCGCCATAACATGCATACAACAAGGGCAAGTCTACAAAATCGGCCCTGCATTAACTGGTGGGCACTATCGAATCGTCCCTACATTTCAATGAATACGCTGTGGTGGCCTTTCTTGATATTAAAGGTGCATTTAACAACATTCACTTATGGCGATTTTACTCCGAATGATGACGAATTTAATTTAACTCCAACTATAAGTTTTCCAAAATGTGTTAAAAATGTGCAGTTTTCGGGGAAAGGCTAGAGAAAATGCTGCACTTTCCCCAGAATCGAAATCGCCATTAGATACAGAATTGAGGTGCTGTCGCATCTAAAAGTGAACTATAACTTGATAAGACTAACTTAGCGTGTGCTTACAAGAAGACGCATAACAACAAGCCTCGGGGCCACAACTCTAGCGAGATAGGTAAACAGGGGGACACCACAGGGAGGTGTACTATCCAGAGGTGAATGGAATCCTGTTAGATCTGGAACGTTGCAATCGCAGTATCCAGCAAATTCGAAAACGCCCTCAGAGACCTTATGCAGGTAGCTCTGAACCAATTGGCCCGATGGGCAGAAGCAGTGGTTTCGGATTTAACCTAAACAAGTCAGAATTGGTTCTCTTTACTAGGAGGACCCTCCTCGGCAAAATGGAACTGAGCTAGTCGTTTCTGAAGGTGCAGAATTTCTAGGTATAATCCTAGACAGGTAAATGTACTTTACACCAACGTCGCCTTAAGTTCCTGTAGAAAAGCTGTGGGGTCGTGTTGGAGCCTCCCTCCTAAAATCGTCCATTGTAGTATATACATACCAGTAGTTCAATATACATACCCAATACAACTGTACGACATTGTGGTGTGGTGGACGGCAACTGATACGCAATCTATCACCAGTCATTTAAAGAAGGTTCAGATAACTGATTGCCTTATTCTTAGGCAAGGGTCTTTAAGATCTACAGCGGCAGAGTCTCTACAACTCCAATACCATCTACTGCCGGTTGATATTGTGGCTAGAGAAGTTGCAACCAGAGCAGCATTAGGATTAAACTGTCTATCAATGAGTAGCACCTGTTTTGTTACTCTGCTGCATTGAGTAAACGACGTCTGGGTATACTGGTGGTCGGCCTATCTAGGAAGTCTGACAGATCTTGCCGCACCGATATTTGCATAATTGATAACATTGTGTATCAAACTGGTTAGTTGCGATGAGGGACAATTGGGTCCGTGGTATCACTAAGGACCTCTATTGGTATATGTGAGCTGGTAAAAGCGACAGGCACCCTAACCTAATCTACGTTCTGTCAGTTTAGACCGAGGCATCATGTCAAGCAGTATAAATGTTTGATGTTTAGACCGATATTCTGAAGCTTAAATCATGAAAATTGGTGGGAAGATCAAGGAAGAACAAGGCAAAATATCGTGAATATGGTACTGTGGATCAAAATGGGATATATGTATATTGCAGATTCGTATTAAAAGGCTTAAATATGTTACAGCCTGACAAAAGGTGTTAAAAATGGTCCCAGGCAGCTAGGGTAGCTCCAGGCATATAAACCAGAGATAAGGAGCATTTTTAAACAAGCAAGAAAATGTCAGTCGGGTAAACCGACGAAACAATACCCTTACTTTGTGTAATATGGTACAACAGGTGGGAGATGCCAGAACGTTGAAAACAAATATTAATTTTTTGTCAGTCTATAGTCGTTGGAAATGCTGTCCAAAATATGAAAATATGTATATGATAACTGAAGAAGTTATGGGAATGTTGTATTCGAATGAATCTGTCAGTTTCTAAATGAATCAGCCCCAGAAGGGGCTTGATAAATACATACACAAAGAAATTTCACTGTTTTGTAAGTATTTATTGTCACCAATCGCTAGTGCAGTAGCCGACACTTGGTAGTCAATTGTCAGCGATTGCTAGTGATGTAGTCGATCCTATGTAATCAATTTCCACTATTCACTAGTCCTTTGGCTACAGAACGCGAAGTAATTCTCACCATAATCTCATGTAATGTGGTATTTAGCATTACGAGCAACCAATTGACATACACCCCGAATATACTGACTGGTTCACAATCTAGCTACAAGCAACTAAAATTCCCTGCAATGTGTGGTCTGCCCACATTCCTTATCCCCTGAACTAGCCGCGTGTAATGCATAAGAGGACCACATGAACAGAAATTGTGCGTAGTTTAACGTTTTCTCTAAGAGAGTTCTTCTTTGATTTTTTGTAAGCACACAACAAAAACATCCCGTTATTCCAGGAAAAAATGATCGTTCTGATTTTTTTTTGTGTCAATTGTCTTCTGTTGCGTTCTGTTGCTCAGTGAGTGAAGTGTGAAAACGATCAAATAAATAAGTTATAACAGGTTAGTGAGATGAGTAGCAAAAGAATTTAAAGAGGCTTGTGAAAAAAGAAGGAAATATTTCTGAAAAAATATATGTCGATAGGAAATTCCCGTGAAGAAACTCAACAAGATAGTGGGGAGCAATAAAAAACAATGAATGAAGAGATGAATGAATGAAGAGACAGCAACAACAGAGATATATATGTAAGTGTTTAATATTTTCAACTATATTATATTTATTTTATAACGTTTTTCTCATTTTGGATACAAGCTATAACATCCTTGATTCAACCTGCTGGCATAGAAAAAAACTTGAAGACCACTTTAAGTAATGAAATTATCATTAATTATAATATTAATGGAATACACGGCAAAAAAAAAGTCTCAAAAATTTGGAGAATTTCTATAAAGTCCTTTTATGTAACAGAAATTTTAATTTGTTGTACATATATGAATCTTATTAACCTTAATTTTTCAGAATCAATTCCGTCAAATGGTGAAACACAAGAATCACAACTTCGAAAAGCTATCCAGCTACAAAAAAAAACGGCATTTCAAAAAAGATAGCATAACTAAGAGTAGCTTAGACCGAGGAACTGTGACACAGATTTCAACTTAAAATTGATACCTGCTTCACATAAACCAAATCGACATCAAACGTTTTTAACAAGTCTGCACTGATATCTGCGAGTAATTATTTCCGTTTTTAACTGAATTTCATTCTTAATTTACTATTAAATTTTATAAAAATCTTATCAATAAGTATGTACTGCTATGTATTTAAGTGAATTAAAACGTACAATTTTATTTTTTTAATTAAAGTGTGTAAAACCAAATAATAATCTTTTCAATGGAACTACATGGTATGAAAAAACTAGACGAGTAAGTAGTTCTGATTCAGTATATATGTAGTTAGTGGATACGAACTAGTGAAGCAATTGGTACCAATGTACTAAACAAGTAGTAGATTGACTGAAACTAGAGCTAGAGTTATTCCCTATGGACATCATCAAGGGTTGGTGTGTTCTCACTAGCGTAGTTGCTGGTGGATGGTAATGCATAGGGGGGTGAATTGGTTACCTCCAATGACAAGCCCATGTTAATTTCGCCACTTATTTTCATTGAAAGTGGATTGAGCTGGATCTAGTGGTGCACATGGGGGCTGGTGAAGTTACAGGTTCTGAACTAGATCCAATACCTAGCGAGTAACGTTATGAGCCATTAGATTATGTAATTATATGAGCATTTTTCGTGGGAGGTATCAAAAGGGGCGTGGCAACTGTAATTACCGGACTGTAGGTTCTATACTGCATACAATTTCAAGTATTTATATGCTCTGGTATCAACGTTATAAGCAGATAACTTTTTCTACAAGATGGTCCCTTTTTGTGCGGAGTACCAAAAGGGGAGGGGTCACTTGTCAAGGTGGAATTACAGAGGATTCGGATAGAAGTTATTAGTGAATCAGTAATTCTCTAAATGTTAACCCTTTGTGGAGAAGTACTCGAAAGAGTGGACCAATATGGCCCATCTTCGAATCAAAGTTGAAGTCAATTGATTACTTCCATTGAGAGTTGACGTGCGCACCAGTCAGGTGGACGGACTGATGGTTCTCTAACGGTCAAAGATGTCCTAAAACTGATTTCCGCCAAAAAAAAAAAACATTGACAGATATGGGTTACTTTGCATAGGAATAGTTAAGAGCCAAATAAATTATAAAGAGTAAGATTTTAGCCGGATTAATTGTAAAGTATGGCTTCTCATATTGGCCTAGAAAATATGGATTCAAGGAAAGCTTTTGCGAACTGCATTTTAATCACATTACATATATTGTATCAATTTTTTCATATTCTAAGTCGATCGGTACATGAAACTATGGGTCTACAGCTTATATTTTTTGAGCATGACAAATAAATGCATAAAGTCAAAATACCCTGTACCACAGTGTGGTGTCACGGACAAAAAATTCTTTGAATTGATAGAATGCTTTACACTATGTCTGCAGAAGTTAAAGATATCTGGTCTATATGCCGATACTGCCAGAAAACTTGAGCGTTAAAAAGAATTATCTTAACAGATTCTAATCTGACCACAACAATTTTTCTTTTCTTTATTCTCATACATAACAAAAATCAAAATATTCACCAATTTCAATTTTGAACATTTGAAGCTTTCCACAGTTTTAGAAGAAAAGCTTTTCAGTACACCCTATTGTATATGTTTAATAATAATGATTGTGCTAAGGGATTTTCAGTATTTTTTTATCTCTATAGAAAACAAGCGTTTAATGTTCTATTTTAATTTTTTAAACATTTTTCTATGAACTTTCTTTTAAGAATTCAGCTAACTACGCAAACGAAAACTTAATATTTTGTCAACAAAAAAGTATAATTTTTTTCATCGTCTTATCAATGGCAAGGTGAAGGGAGGTTGAAACAATATATGTATATTTGTTTGGAATCTTTATGTTTTAAAAATTATGTTCCATGGTGATGGTATGTATGATGGCACTCCAGATGCTGATGATAGTGATGATGATAAAACATTGAAAGTCGTTCATCTTTCGCCAACATCTGCATCATTTTAGCTATGGAGGAGAGAAGATACTGCATTGAGTTGAAGAATTTTTTTGTGTGATATCGTGACAATGCCTGAGGCATTTTCAGCCATTTTTGCATCTTATGCAAGGCCTGGTAATGTGTGCGTTACTTTGTTGTTATTGTTGCTACTCCAACTTGTGTTCCTTTTACTGCTGCTACAGTTGATGTCTGATGTTGCTGCCGCCAATGAGGAAGGGCCATGGTGATGTTGATGCTCCTTCTGCTGATGCTGACGGTGATAATGATGATGTATTCTCGCCTTTGATTTAGATTTATTGCGTCTTGCTCTTATATAGAATATTTTCTATGCATATATAGTTCGGTTGGCAGTACATACATACATATTTTCCTCCCCTCTTTAATATACTTTACTTTCTTTTAATTCCTTGTCTTTTTTTCGTACAATTTTTTGCTCAACTACATTTACTACTTTTATAACCCTTTTTTGTTTGTTTTGGAAAATACATGAGAATATCTTTAAATAAATTCTAATAATCGCTTTTGTTTAACATGTATTTCAGTTGGTAATTTCATGACATACTTCCATATAATCGGGATCGTGCATTATACCCTTGATCATATCCTTGAGCATAGTGTAGCGTGGAAAAATGGGGTAGAGCTTTGAACTGCCATATTCCTCCTGCAAAAAGAGGGTTAATAGTCACAGGTTAGTAATTTATTCATAATATTAACCAAATATAACATAAACTAAAAAACGTTGATAAATTTCATAAAATAATTTAAGAAAGTCGGGGGAGGCGACTACAACATACCCCACCCTACCACCTAGTGTCAGTGCAGAATGAGCAAACTTGTTGCAGATCTAATTTTGAAAGAATTACTTTTAAACTCGCAGATTTTGCTATTAGATCAAATTCGATTGTGACCTTCGTAAGCGAGCTAGACTTATTAAAACTTAAACCGATATACTAAATTTTCACTGGATGCGATTTAATGCAATATGAAGGACAAAGGCTTAAATTTCAGCATTATGAGTTAAAAGATGCGTCCCCTAGAACGTCAAGAAGTCTTATCGGCAGAAACCTTTATATGGGGGCTATACTAAAACATGGACCGATGTGTACCATTTTTACTAGGGACGATTAGGTCCAATATAAAGTAAACATTCTTAAATTTCAGCCAGATACATTGAAAAATGTGTTCTCTAGAGTATCCTGATATACCATCGGTGGGGACCTTTATATGGGACCGATATGTCCCATTTTCAATATGGATCGTCTCTAGCCTAAGAAAAGCCTCTGTTCCAGTTTTCGTAAGTTACTTTATATTTGCGACTCGCACATTGATCGCAAGAATATTTGAACGGACGACTCAAAAATTGATTCTATGTCGATCGGTATATCTATAGGTATATCTATCACTTTGTTCTTTAGGCGCTACAAACAAAGGCAAAAAGTCATAATACAGCGTACCACAGTGTTTTGTGGGGTATATAAATTTTTCACAGATTTTATAGGGGAATTTCATGTTAAACCAACGAAACATTTTCGAAGGTCTTCCGATTTTACTGAAATTTGGTGAACGCGTTTTTTACTACAAGGTATTATATTAGACAAATTTAAAAAAAAAAAATGAAAACTGTGGCAACGGTGTAACGATTAATGGCGATTTCTTTTCTGCAAAAAAGTGCAACACTTCCGTTGTCCTTTTCCCGATATCTGGAGTTTTATACCATATTTTGGAATTGTGAAAAAGGAGCTAAGTTTATTACGAGGGACTGCATATGTTCCACCCAAAAAGGGCAAATATTTTTCAGAATTTCGAGTCGACGGGGCAACATTTTTCTCAGAATCGAAATCACCATAAGTTTTGCATATTTTAAAAAACTTGAACGGTCATAATTTTTGTTCTGTGACAGATATTGGCAAAATTTTTCTGCGGAAGTATATTAGGAAATCAGCGCCAAAAAAATTAATAAATAAAAATGGTTTTTTACATAAAAAATTAAAAATTATTTCTTAGAATAAAAAGATTTTTTTTCAAAAAAAAAAAAAAATTTAAATAAAAACTTATTTTTTAGAAAAAATATCCTTTTTTATTTTTTTTTTAAATATTTTCAGCAACTACCCAATCTGTGTTCTAAATACTGAGTGGGCTTTTAAGTTTCTGAGATATCAGGAAAAATGTGGAAGTAGACTTTATTTTTTGTTTTTTTTTGATCATTTTTGTATCTTGAAAAATCTGGAAACCCTTTTACGTTGGAATTTAGCATATTTTGAAAAAATGGGGTTACTCCAGACATAACTTTTATTCTGTGAAATATATTGAGCGCAAAAAATTAAATGAAATAAAAAAAATTTACAATATCTTTGGTTTTCAAATTAAAATTTATTTTTGAAATAAAATTAATTGTGTTTTAAAAAAATATATACAATACAATAATATGTTATATTTTGATTTATAACTTTACTGGTGTACAATTTCGGGAATTCCTTCTGCGGAATGGACTGTATAAGATAGATCAATATGAACTCCAAAAAACGTATTCGATGAAAGAAACAGAAATAAGAGAAAAAACAGAAAACAAGGCAGTTTCAGAATATAAGTAATTTGGCCATTTATTCAGTAGGTCTCGCCGCTGTTTACCGCTTCAGTAATCGCTTCCAAAGTGAATTGGCGGTGCAGAGCGAACAGAAAAAGAGCCATGGATTTGGGTAGTTCAGATAAATCCATTGGAACGGAGAGGAAAGATGGCAGCCTTTTATCAATTTGAGTTAAAGCTTTTGCCTTCATGACAGGGAATGGATAAAGAGTTGCCATCTAGATTAGAATGAATAAGGCAGGGGAAATTCATATATGTAATTGTTCAATTCAGTTAATTTACTTAGACTAGGTTAACAATCTTAAAAGAAGAAAAAATTCATTTATGGTACAGGAATTCATGGTGTGGTGCAGGGTGTCGTGATGTGGAACAAGAGCTGTTGAACTGGGTTCAACAACTGGGTTTTGTAATTTCAGTAGAATTTTAAAATGTTTTGGCAACAACTTCTGTTTTTGAAAATGAGATGAACGAGTAAAATTTTTGGGTTCCTTTAACTGCAACATACTTCTGAAATCGTAGGTTAATTTTAGTTTCCTCATTTTCATAATCTTCCCTTGAGCCGAATGTCACATTTATGCTGGGTAAAGTCAAACGTATTCGAATAAATCTTTGGCGTTTACCTTTTGGTCCTCTAATGGACGCTGAAGGCTAGCAAAAGCAGCCGCTCTTTTAAGAGTTCATCCAACTCCATCACAGGGTCCTTTGCCATATGATGTTTTTGTCGTTTCTATAGAATTCTTGCACTATATCTTCCGTTTCTGTTGGAAGGCCAGATCTCCTTTTTGGTTGTGGGGAATACACATAATTATTGCTTTCAAATAATTCTTTAGCTTTGCGAGCCCTGACGTTTGTAGTTGAGATTTTTTTTTCTATTTTTGAAACACTCCAAGAATGGGGCAAAGTTGTGTAGAACTGGGGTTTTTTTGTTACCTTCCGAAATTTCATAAATTTCTTTTAAATGACTCAAAACATGTGTTCCATCATCGACAGTATCTCCCAATTTAAAAAGCTTGTTCCTAAGTATGAAAATAAGACCGTTCAAAACTTCATATTTCTCAGATTAAGAATAGTAATGCTTATACCTAATTGGAGATTCATTTCGTACACCTAAGCACTTATTCAAATTTAAAAAAATAGCGATCCTTTGGAAAAGTAACATCTTTATTCTTTTCGACCAAATATAAATCGGTACCACTTTCACAGACATTCTTATCAAAATTTTCAGCTACATTGCAAGTTGTAACGGTGAGCATTTCAATATCGTCGGACTGTGCCTCATTACTTTGCTTTTCTTACGAGTGTACCTTATTTGTTAATAATTTTCTACACGTAGAACATTATTTAAATTCGTGGGAAAAGGTTCCCTAAGGCATAGCGAAACTTTACGAAGGGGCTTCATATATTTCCAATGCTAAGCTTTTTTAAATGGTTTACAGCAAACGGCATGATAACAAATTTATTTAAAATAGAACAGCGCATCTTTAAATTTTTAAATTATAGTCGTCGATTAATACGACTACGATGTTCACTTCACAAAAACGAATACACAATTAACAAACACCCTTTTCTCAGCCGATTATATCATGCTATAACGGGACATCCTGAGTCATCATAAAATACAATACAGTCGTTAATAGTTCACATAGTCAACCACTACATTGTCGAACAACTAAAATAATGTTTTTTTTTTTAATAAATACGATCTGGTACTTCCACATTTTTGCTGATAACTCAGAAACTAATTAAAATCCCACCCTGAAATTTACACAGTATTTAGAACACAGATATAGGTAGTTGCTAAACAAATTTCAAAAAAGTGAAAAGGATATTTTTTCTGAAAAAAAGTTTTAATTTTTTAATTTAAAAAATTTTTTTTTCAAAAAAAAATCTTTTTATTTCCATTTTTGTGCTGAATTTCTAAAATTCTTCCGCAAAATTTTTTTTGTCAATATCATTCCCATTTTCCAAAAGATGCAATACTTAATTGTTACAGGGTTGCCACAGTTTTCAATTTTTTTCAAAAAAATTGTCTAACATATAACCTTGCAGTAAAAAAGGCATTCACCAAAAATCACCGTGGGAAGACCTTCGAAAATTTCTCGCTGGTTTAATTTGGAATTCCTCTATAAGTTTGCGCCTAAATGTATGCAGCACGTGTTGCGTATATAATGCTTCAACAAAAATTTTAACATGACATTAATATTAAAAAAAAAAAAAATAAAAATAGCACCTTTGGTGTTTTCACTCATATTACTTTTTTGTTTAGAAATAATTAGGCATTTTTTCTATAATATACATAGATAATTTTCGACTTACCTTGAGAACTCTTATTAAATGTCTAAGGCCTAAGTATTTCTTTAATAATCTATATAAATCATTAATAAGTTGATTATTTTCCTGTTCGATTAGTGCGGTGGTCATGTCTAGAAAAGAAAGAACAAGTTTTTAATTATTTGGATGAACATACATGTTGAAGTTAATAACACTATTCATCAAAAACATTTTTTTTTTGTATCCGAGACCGAGAAACTTTTTTGTATTGATTGAGGCATACTATTTTATGAAAACAAAACAGAAAAGAAACCTCCTTTTGCCGAATTTCGTACCGATCGGGTATAAAATACTGTTTCTACAGCGCTTACATGTGAAATCGGGAGTAACATATATATTGGGGCTAATCTAAATCTGAACCGATTGTCCTAAAATTTTTACACTTTAAAGTGTATCACGAGACTGCTCTCTTCGAAATTCGTCGAGGGAACGATAAGATTTCATTCCCACGACGAAAATATTTATTTGACCATTTTGCTGAAAATATGATAAAACTTCGCAATCAATTTACAGTTTGTAAATGAATAGGATTCGTCGTGGTGGTGAATGGGATTCGTCGTGGTGATGAATGGAATTCGTCGTGATGATGAATGGTATTCGTCGTGGTGATGAATGAGATTCGTCTGTTGGAAAATACATTACTTGATGAGATTATTTTTGATTTAAAATATCAGGAGTAATGAATACTTCCCGTCCGTTCGTTCGAACCGAATAATCACAACTAAACCAGGCAAAGATGTCAAGTAATTCTATTTTCCATACCGTTTTTAATTATCTAAAATCAGAAAAATATTTATTGACATTTTTAAAATTCAAATAGTCGGGGGCATGAATTCGTCGTGGTGATGAATGGAGTTTATTGTGGTGATGAACGGGATTCGTCGTGGTGATGAACTCCATTCATCGTGGTGATGAACTCGATTCATCGTGGGGATGAATTGTGTTCACCGTGGTGATGAATGGGATTCGTCGTGGTGACGATTCATCGTAGGGATGAAATGTGATAATCCTGAGGACGAAAGTTTTTGCAAAAAGATATTCGTCATGGTGACGAACAAATTCATCAATTGGATTATTCCTTATGTTAGCTGACTTTTGATGACCATGACCAAATAATCGTGATGATGTACAAACTCGCCGTCATGACGAAGCCTTTTCTATCAGTGTACGGATAAATATATATATTGTGTCCCATATTCTACCCTTCTAAGAGAGAAAGTCAAATATCCATTTTACTCGTAGTAGTTTTGAGATATTAAGCTTTTACGTTTTTTAACTTTCGCATCTTTTAGTTTAATGTTTGGGTTAGGGGCCTAAATTGGTCTATGTGAGCTGCTAAAACTGGCTGCCACCCAAATCTAAACCTTAACCTAACGGCGCAAAAGTTAAAAATAACGGGTTTTCCAATAGGGATGATATGACTTTGAAGTGACGTTTCGGCAATTTGTAATATGTCATGACTGTCATTTGTTTTTCATTGTATTCAGTAGTGTTTACAATTTCATCATGGAGAGATATAGGCAAGAACAACGTTTACAAATTATTCAGTTATTTTTTTTTAAAACAAAAAGTCCATTTTTTTAAAATCCAAAAAAAAAAACACTTTTCAGTCGACCTACGACCTCGACATTTAGCTCTCGTTAAAAGTTATCTTTTTGCCATTGACCGATTCCCGATCCGACGTACCGTTAAGGAGTTAGAGCAAAAATAAACTCTTTGTTCACATTTGGAAATGAATCTAAGTCCATTTTATTCCAAAAAACACTTTCCAGTCGACTTACGACCTTGAAACCCATGAGCAATATTTTAGCTCTCGTTAAGAGCTATCTTGTTGCCATTGACCGAATGTGGCTACGTGCCACACAGCAAATGAAACAATTGAATTGTTGCGAGAAAAGTTTGGATTATTTCAAGATATTGAAATGGCCTCCAAGAAGTTGTGACTGAACACCATTGGACAATTTCTTGTGGGGTTATTTGAAGTCATTGGTCTTTCGAAATAAACCAGATTCTCTTCAAGCTTTACAAGTCAATATTGAACGTGCCATTCATGACATACGACTTGATTTATTGGAAAAAGTGCTCGAAAATTGAGTTCATCGAATTCGTTCCTGCAGAAGAAGTCGTGGAGGCCATTTGAATAACGTTATATTTAGAACATAATTGTATCGATTGTACTTCATATTAAATAAAAAAAAACTTTTGATTTTCCTTAAAATTAAGTGTGTTTTTTTTTCATAGAAATCATATAACTCTTATTTGAAAACCCTGTACATAAAAGCTAAATATTTCAAAACTATTAAAATGGAGATGTAACTTTCTTCGTTAGGAGGACAGCACAGTAAAAGTAAGGGCAACTCGAAAAAAAAATTTCATATGTGTTATTTTGGCCATTTTGTTTGGAAAGTGCCAAAAGGGTGTGACAATAACGACCATTTTTGCAATAGACTATGGGTACTATAAAAGCATTATACTAAACTTATACAATATTTCAAGTGTTTGTATGCACAGGAATCAAAGTAAGCCAAACGGTCCATTTGTGTGGGATGTACAAAAATGGGCGTGGCAATAACGCCCATTTTTCACGGGACTATAGGTACTGCAAAAGCATTACACTCCACAAAATTTTAAGTATTTGTATAGACTGGATTCAAAGTTATAAGCCGTAAACGTTTTGTGCAAAATGGCGTGGCAACTTTGCCCATTTTTCCCAAGGTGGTAGCGACTAAGAAAATAATGATATGTGTGAAATTGCCGAAGATTCTGATATGATTCTGATATTCTACACCATACTGTGGTACAGGGTATTATAAGTTTGTTTCACGACATATGTTTGTAACACCTGAAAATAACCTAGACCCACCTTAAAGTATACCGATCGACTCAGAATCACTAGCTGAGTCGATTTAACCATGTCTGTCCGTCCGTCCGTCTGTCCATGTAAAGTTGTTCGTCGACTACAGGTAGCAATTTCACTCCGATCGTTCTGTAATTTTGCAGTTTAGAGTATTTCCCAGTTGTAAAGATCCCTGTTGAATTTGGTTGAAATCGGTTCAGATTTAGATATAGCTCCCATTTAGATATATCTTTCGTCCAATTTGGCCCTTTAGTCCTATAGAAGCTTTATTTTACATCCAATCATTTTGAAATTTAGAATGGTAGAGTTTCTTGATCCATGAACTAACACTACCGAATTTGAAGAAAATCGGTTAAGATTTAGTTATAGCTCCCATATATATGTTTCGTCCGATTTTGCTCTTTAGTCCTGTAGAAGCTGGGACCATCTAAATTTCCAATCATTTTGAAATTTAGATGGTAGAGTTTCTTGATCCATGAACCAACATTGCCGAATTTGAAGAAAATCGGTTACGATTTAGCTATAGCTCCCATATATATGTTTCATCCGATTTGGCTCTTTAGATCCAATCGTTTTTATACCCTACACCAGTATAAGTATAAAATGTCCCAAAAGTAAGTTTACGTAAACAATTTATACATGAATTAAAAAATTTATATATCAGAGTTATTCAATATTACGAGAGTGGTGTAGAGTATTATATAGTCGGCCCCGCCCGACTTTAGCCTTTCCTTACTAGTTTAATATTATTTTCAAATTTATGCTTCCATATTACACCAGTAAAAATTTATTCACAGCCCTTCGACATAAATTTTGTAAACTAGTCTAATAAAAGAAAATCATGGACAATTTTTCAAAGATTCCTTCTATTCTATAACATTTGAAAAAAGGAATCAATTAATGATTTGAATGATTTAACTTTAACGAAAAGTTTTCGTTAATTCAAATTTTCATGGTAGGTAACTTTAGCATACTGTCTGGAACTGAGCCGATTTTCGTCTTAATTTTAGCAGTAATGTTTCCTATATTGGGATACTTCAATTTGCTGAATTTGTTATATGTAGATCGGCTTAAAAATATGGTTTCTACAGTGCTCAGATACCAAATCGCAGGTACATATATAGGGAGCTATATATAGACAATGTTTATTAATCATGAAACTACTTTCGTCAATTTCAGACGAATCATCCCTGGGTCTAGAAAGGGCACTGTGCTAACTATCATTACGATCGGACCATAATTACGACTCGCACTTTGTTTACAAAATAAATGGACAGGACATATGTAGTAAATCGTCTCAGAATGCGATTCTACGTGGCAAAAGCTGTTAGAGAGTAGTTTCTGAGTACTTTTAGAGACATCTTACAGCAAGTCCTTCATACAACCGCAAAATGGGCTTCCAATAATAGCCCTGGTGTAACCCGAAAAAGACGGAACTAGTTTTTTTTACCAGGAGAAATAAGGTACCAACAGTTACACCTGTTTCATGGACGGTATTTAAATTCCCTTCTCTGAAAGAACTCAATATTTAGGTATTTTACAAGACAGGAAGTTGAACTTCAGACCCAACATTCTGGAAAGAACAAAGAAGTATGTTGTAGCGCTGTATAACTGTAACAGGGCAGTAAGAAAATGTTGGGGCCCCAACCCACATTATAGTTTATTAGTAGTATACGGCAGTAGTGAGACCAATAATGCAGTACGACATTGGCGTCTGGTGCACAGCTCTGCAGAAATGTACCTTCTGCACGAATGGCTGCTATGTATATGAATAACTGGTGCACTGAGAACGACACCAACTGAGGCAGTAAATGTTGTAGCACTTTTAATGCTGCTAGACATTATAGCAATGAAATATTCGGCATTGTACTATGATAAGACTTAGGGTACTGTCAGGAAATGGCTACAAGCATAGTGTCGTTCTAGACACAATGGCTGAACCACTCTTTGACCAGAAGTATCTCACTCTGTACCTGATAGAGCAGAGTGGAATGGTTGTATCCAAGTACCTAGAAGATTCGTTAACTTATATACAGACGGTTCCAAACCCAACAATCAGGTGGGCATTGGTGTCCTTTTAGAGGAACTTGAGCAATCCATTGCAAAAAGACTGCCTGATCACTGTAGTGGTTACCAGGCAGAAAATTTAGCGGAGTGGCTGAAATATTCTGACCAAATTTTGTATCAATATTTTCTCTAACGGTCAGGCTGCTATCACGTCCCATAAGAGGTAGGCGAATGACTAAAAATGCATGTTCTGACCTATGTCGTTATCATTATTTTTTCTGATAATCAGGCATATTCCAGAATTCAAAAACTGCCCTCGATTGTCGAAGATCTTTCAACGAGATGGCTGAACAGTTCAATATTCACTTGATATATGTGCCGGGCCACAGGGACATATCAGGGAACTGCAAAACAGATGAACCTGCGAGTCGAAGATCTCTCAACGAGATGGCTGAGCAGTTCAATATTCACCTGATATGTGTGCCGGGCCACAGGAACATATCAGGGAACTGCAAAGCAGATGAACCTGCAAGACTATGAGCTACCTTAGGCCCAGCCTAAACTCAAGACGAACCAACGCACTGCTGTTTTTAGCGAGACCAGATTTCTCAGTTATGACGGGTCACTTAGGATGACTAATCAATAGAAGACCAACTGTGCCTGTATCCAGCTTTCTTCAGAACGCGACAGGCTACTCAAAGCTCTCATTTATTTGGTAAGTTAGTAAACTTGTCTGATCTTAAAAGACCGGCAACTCATAAGCTTCTAAAGCGATCAGATTGATTCAACGAGAGCGTCTAGAAAAAAACACATTTTCCCTACGTACTACTTTTTAGCACAATGGACTACATATTCTAATGGCGAATTCTTTTCAGCAAGAAAGTGCAACATTTTCGTTGCCCTTTTCCCGAAAAGTGAACATTTATAACACATTTTGGTATTTTGAAATAGGAGCTAAGTTTAATTCGAGGGACTACATCAAGTCCACATAAAAGGTCAAATATTTTTTTGAATTTTATGTCGACGGGGCAACATTTTTTCCGAATCGAAATCAACACAAGTAAGCTTGATATAATTTGTAGCCTGAAGTGGCCCTGCCTTATTCCAAACGCACTAACGCTCGCTGTCGTTATCGAGACCGATTGTCTCAGTTATGAAGGGTCTCTGTCATTTTGACCTCCTCGCATAGAGATTGAAGGCCTTGGGAAATGACTTTTGCAGAAGCTGTGTAGACGAAGAGTTGGAGGAATCAGCTAGAAAACCATCTGTGTCAGTGCCCCGCTCATTCCAGAAGATGGCAGGCTACTACTCTATGTTGTCATTTCTTTGGGGAGTTGGCAAACTTGTCTGATGGGAAAATCCGTCAATTCAGATCAGATCTGGTTGATTCATCGGGAGGTGCTAAGAAACACATATTACCCTACATCCTATGGCGCAAAGGGCGCCATTGTCGTAGTGTGCTTGACATACAGGCTATATATGACTCATAACATAAACCTAGCCCTTATATTAATAAGCATGATGTATGTATGTATACATGACGACAATATGTCTTTACAGTTATATTCAATACATGTTATCATACATATCGTCATCAGAAACGAAAAAGGGCCTATCATCATGTTTGAAAATTTTACAGGAGAAGCAAAAAACTAAATAAAATGAAAAGTGCTGTCGTTAGAAAAACGGGGTTTTCAGGATAATATCTAGACATAATGATGCATATATAAAATCACACAATCATGATTTATAACTGGTTTGTGGAAATTGCGGGAAAAAGGATTTTTTTTAACTACGAAAAAAGAAATAATTTGTTGTTAGGCCCTTTTGAATTTCGTTAATAAATTCGCCATTTTTAATATTACGCCGCTGAAAATTTGTCAGGATGTGTATTTTGATGCAGTGTACCGAAATCCACCAAAAACTGAATTTCCATTTTTCTTGTTGTTACGCCCTTTTTCGTTTCTGATGACGATATGTAACTTTTGGTTTTTGAATAAAACTGTGAACGAGTACATCCAAAAGGGATTAGGTTAGGTTAGGTTGAAGAGGGGAGACGTCTCATGATCATGGACATACACTTAAGCCAGTGGTTTGGCCTGTTGTGCGCTCCTTATTTATGATCTTTTAATACCTCGCGAGTTACAGAAAATCGGTACTAGACACGAATTTTCTCAGTATCTTCCAGTCATATCCTCTGAGAGGAATCAAATCTGATAATATGTCGGACCCGAAATGTTGGGATCTTGCATGTGTGGAAGCCGGGCAGTGACACAGAAAATGTTCCATCGTTTCGATGTTTTCCCTGCATGCCCTGCATTCGTCGTTTCCTGCTAGTCCTATGCGATGAAGATGAGCTTGAGTGTCCCGTTAGAAAACTCATCATCTTACTAATATCGATTTTGTTTAGTTTCAGAAAACTTCTTGTTTTCTTTTCATGCGGGTCACCCCACAGTATCTTTGCAGTTGCTCCTACTGTTGCACTATTCCACACAGTTTTGTAAGCCATCACTACCCAGTGCTTCAACTCATTCTTCGTGGCTTCGAAAGGTTTCATTTATCGTTCTTTTACAGTCCAACACAGTTCTGGATTTGACCCTTTCCGATGTTATTGCTTTAATCGCCATTTGGCTATCTGTGAAGATGTTGGCATATATAGGCTTTGTGGTGTTACTGAGCCAGTTCACATACTCCGTGATTGCCGAACTTCAATAAAAAGTCCCAGACCCGTCCTTCCTCCTCGCTTAGACCCATCCGTGTAGCAGCTGGTTCCCACTGGCACATGTGCCAAAGTTCCATTTTCCCAGTAGCGTTTGTCTGGCATAAACGAGTCACAGGTAGCTGTAAGCCGCACTTCAGGAATGCGGTCCAACTAGAGATTCTACAATCTTCTGATGGTACGACTTGTGGTCTCATTTTATCCATTCACCCATCACTTGTAGACGTCTTGCTGTGAGGGCTGCCTCATACTTTATACGGATGTCTATGGGTTTGATGTGCAGTATAGTCTTCAACGCTTTTATTGGCGCAGTTATAAATGCCCCACTTATGCCTAGACATCACATACGTTGAATTTTTTGCAAAGGTATTACGTTGCACTTCTTGTCCATTGATGTCCACCACACTACACAGGCGTAGGTGATTATTGGTCTAATCACGCTCATGTAAAGCCAGTGAGTCATATTTGGACGTAGTCCCCATTTTAAACCCATAGCTCTTCTGAACAACAGCCAACATCTGTGGACCTTTGTAAATCTTTCTCAAGATGATCTTTCCAGTACAGTTTTTGATCTAAGATTACTCCCAAGTATTTTACCTTTTTAGTTATAGAAATTGTCTTATTCAGGAATCGAGGCCGGTTAAAACGTGATATCTAGAAATAGACATATTTCTGTTTTGTCTTGCTAAACATTTAATCCCCTGGGTTGTGCCCAGTTATATGCTATGTTAAGTGCCTCCTCAGTTCTTCTGCATAATAGATTTGGATGAAATCCCCTTAGAAGCCCTAAGTCATTCATTTGTGAGGGCTTTTAGGAGACTGTGTATCGTCGTAACCCATAGAAAAAATTTAGTTTTAGGGGGAAAAAAAATTAAGCCTTCATTAGATAATGACATTGTACATCAGCGGCCTATATGAGGGAAAGGTTGTACTCCTCGAGATCTATGCAGAGATGTATCGCTAAAATAAAGATCGAGATACAAAACTTTGGTAAAAAACGAGTTTGGTTCGGAGAAAAGTGTTTTGCGATTGTCTTGAGATGAGTTTTAATATCCCTTATAGCATTTGGGAAATTTTTTGCTGGCACGGTCTAATATACATATGTATATAGTTTTTATACCTAACTCCGATGTTTGACCAGTTAATGGCCTTGTTAGTAAATATTTGTTGGGAAACTTTCTTTCTAGTCATAAAAAATCTTTTAAAGGTGAAATAACTTGTAACTAAAGTTTTGTAAAATAAATAAACAGTAACATATATATACATAAATCCGAATTACTAGCTAACGGTTATTGGTCGGTGTATATGTGAATTACTCTCAACCCAAATGAGAATTATTAATCTTACTTTCTAATCGTTCTAAACGTTCACGCTTTTCCGCTGCTTCTTCCGCCAGCTTAGCAGAGGTTTTCACACCTTCGCCGGATTTCTGAGTTTTTTCCATAATCGAACAGGCGCGCATGACATAAGTGGGCACGGTTTCTTGCTTTTCTTGACGCGGTATATCGATCAGAGCCCAGTATTGCGTTTCTAATCGAATGACATCCTAATGGGGAAGAAAATCAGAGAGGGATTAATTACAATTTCCAATACATCTACACGCAGAGAAAAATCATATTATAATCATTTTATTTTCGTAAGAACAGTAAATAAAAATATACATGATCAGAATAACCACTAGCATTATTGGAAACAGCCATTAAACTATGATTTTGTCCTCTGCGTGGAAAGGAATTTTATCTGGACACATTACCTTAATCATTATCTTAAGCATAGGATAACGTTGGAATATATTTCGCTGTGATTTTGAATCGCCATATTTGTTCATTAGTGTTATTAAAGCTTGTTTAGCCGTGTCATAGGATTCCTCAAGACGTATACGTAAATTACGCAGTCGTTCATTGGTCTCGATGACTTCTTCACGGCTCATGCCACCTAAGATATTGAAAAAAAAAATAAATTTGTTTGAAATCTGTATGTAAACAATATTTGAAAGCTTACTAGGTGCTCCCTCATCCTTGACATCCTGGACAATACGTCGAACACTTTGAGTGAATTTGCCCACAAAATTTGTTGTAGCTGTAAATATAAAAAAAAAATCCATATTAGTCCAAATGATAGTAGAACAAACAGCAATAATGATGAAAAATGTATTTTGATAATGACCGAATTTAGCACATGCACTAGTCATGAGGTGTTACAATTTTTTCTAAATGGTGGTGGTTTCTTCTATGTGGGAGGTACCAAAATAAATTTTTGTTCGGAAATTGCCCGCGAACACTATCGTTTATCGATTAAACGTAGCAACTATGAGGCAACAACCGAGTAGTAATCTGCGATTTGCTAGGAAATATTCTGTCTATCGAGAGAGTCAGAGCATTATGCCGTTAAAAATCGCATCGGCATTCGATCTTTATCATATATTTTACTTACGACCGAAAAACTCTAACACATGCCCCCGCTAGGGTTTGAACTCGCGCACGCATAAAACCATTGCGGTAGATATGAACGTCTCATGACCGCCGCTTAGACAATGCAACCATTGCCCACCAGACTCGTTTCGGCGCCAAGTTCATGTTTTGTGTATTCCGAGTGCGTTCGTTCGCTTTCTGAGTGAGTGATAAGAATACTTCATTGATTCGTTGTCTAGACTCTTGAGTTATTTATAGATTACCCGTTGTTATGGTAAATATACCGGTGTGCTAACGTTTGTGTAATGTGTATGTTTGTGTCTCATTTGAGTGAAATAACAAAAGACGTGGTGAAGAAGAGAAGTCTTTTTCCCAATAAGAGAAAATTTCGGTAAAAGTGTAAACATAAATAAGTGTTGTCAATACTTTTCTAAAAGAGCCGGTGAAGCAGATAAGACAAGTCATTAGAAAGTCCATATTCACACTTGCAATTTCAAGTAAAAGCGTTAAGTTCGGCCATGCCGAATCTTATATACCCTCCACCATGGAGTGCATTCAATTTTATTACTGGAACCAAATTTTGAATATGGAGAAAAACATGAAATGATCCTTTTTGTTTAAGTAAATTATTTAAAAAAACGAACGCTGCAATTTGTAGCCAAATTTTAGGCCGCAAATTCTTTAGACAAACTCTTCACCTGAAAATTGTGACATTTATGGCTTAAATTAGCATATTTGAGAGCTACCTCTACACGGGGACTACAACAAAAGAAAAACTGATTCGTATAAATTTTATTGAGATAAATTGTTGCCAATATAGAATACAAACTGCAAAGTTTCAGCTAAATTTCTTAGAAAATATGATGTTTATGGCTCTAATAAGCCTTTTTGTGAGCGACATCTATAGGTGGACTATAAAAAAATATGAACTGATTTAAAAAATTACAAAGATTCAGTTAAAATGCTCAGAAAATATGGCATTTATGGCGTAAATACGTATATTTTGGAGCGACCTCCTTAGGGTTACTGTAACATAATACGAGTATGAACCGATTATTAAAATTTTTGCTGTAATGAATCCATTAGAAAGTTTGTAATTTTTTAGCATAAACGTACTCAGAACTTTTGAAGTACGACCATCATTTGTGTTATTTGAATGACTTGTAAAAATCAATTTGGCAAAAAAATGGAATTAACTCGTGGACATTTTCGTGCGATCATTTTTCACAAAAAAAGACTCGTGTAGATTGGTGCAAAGAAATTTTTCAAAAATACGATGAGACCGTCACAGGTGACGAATCTTGGATCTATGCGTATGAGCCCGAAACAAAACAGCAATCGACCGTGTGGGTCTTCGAAGACGAGCCAAATCCAACGAAAGTTGTTCGTGGAAGAAGCACTTCGAAGCAAATGGTCGCCCGTTTCTTCGGCAAAACTGGTCATGTGGCGACTGTTCCGCTTGAGCAACGCAGGACGGTCAATTCTGAGTGGTACACCACAATTTGTTTGCCTGAAGTCTTCGGAGAAATTCGTAAAACGAACAAGAGAAGACGAATCATTGTGCACCATGACAATGCGAGTTCTCACACATCGGCACAAACCAGCGATTTTTTCAACGACCAAAACGTCGAATTGATGGATCATCCGCCGTACAGCCCTGACTTGGCACCCAATGACTTCTTTTTATTCCCGCACATTAAGAAAAAAATGCGTGGTCAACGATTTTCGTCGCCAGAAGATGCTGTTGAAGGGTTCAAAAACCATGTTTTGGAGGTGTCTCAATCGGAGTGGGAAAGTGCTTCGACAATTGGTTTGAGCGCATGCAAAAGTGTATAAATCATGCTGCAGAATACTTTGAAAAACAATAAAACCATTTTTGATCATAAATATTTGCATTTTCATTATTAGGCCAGAAATATATATAGCAACCCTCGTATACAAGGTAGGTGGGAAATCAAGTACCACCTTGGGACCAAAACAAGCACCTAAAGAAATCCAAGGAACGTCTGTCTCATAATGAGCGGTCCCTTGGTAGGCGTCTGTTCCTCATGTGAGAGGCAGTCTGAATGTTTGAAAGTCGTTCTGGAGACTAGAAACTAGCAGCCCCAGTACCAGAATAGGATAAAATAGACCAATCATATATTTATCTGAAAACCAACCGATTAATGAAACTGATACAATTACAATAAATAATAACAACCCAAAAATGATGACCAGCCTTGGCAAACGGATATGCATCGCCCAAGGGAACGTCAGGACGCTAAATGACAGTATAAGGCTGTCTCAACTGGAGAGTCAAATGGCTAAGTGTAATAGTAATCAGTTTGTATTTAGTGGCCTAGAGGGCAGATACGAAAAGGAAGCTGGAATAATTATGACGAAACAGACTGCGAAATCGCTTAAAACATGGAATCCGATTAGTGAGCGAATAATCACTGCTCGTTTCCTCAGTAGCTTCAAAATCCACATAACAGTAGTACAATGTTATGCACCAACAGAAGAAGCGGATGAACGGGATAAATATATATTTTACGAGCGAAGAAAGGCACATAAGTATTGAGAATAGGCCAATCCAATACGTCGATACCTTTTGTTATTTGGGAAGTATTATGTCCATAAATGGTGGGATAGAAGCTAACGTCAAAAACCGAATCAAGAAGGCTAGAAGCGCATTTGGCCGACTGCAGAAAACATGGAGAAGCAAGCAAATCACAAGGGCCACAAAAATAAGGCAGTAGAAGACCTGGACGCCCTGCGATGACCTGGAGAAGAACACTCACGAAAGACCTTGCCAAGATAAACAAATCTTGGGAATTTATTAAAATTAATGCATACGATAAAGCCTATTATAAATGTATTGTAGAAGCCATATGTTCCCTCGAGGAATAAGTAAAGGAGAATTTTTTTTTTGTCAAAATAGAATACAAACTGCAAAGTTTCTGCTAAATTGCTTTAATAATGTGGTATCTATGGTTCAAAAACCATATTTGGGAGCGACCTCTATAGGGGAGCTATATTAAAACATTGACCGATATGGCCCATGTGCAATCCCAAACAACCAGCAACTATAAGAAATATTTCTACCAAATTTGATCAACCTAGATCTATTATTACGGACTGTAGCGTGATTACAACGGACAGACGGACATGGCTAAATCGTCCTAGAATTTTACGACAATTAAGAATATCGCACCTGTTCCACAAAAGGGTAACAAGTCAAAATTTTTTAAATTTTGCTTTTTTTCAAGAAAACAACGTACAATGGCAATTTCTACCCACTGCAAAAAATGTCCGTTGATTTTTCTGCTTTTTCATAATAAAAAACCGTTATGACTCTCTCTGTGTTTACAGAATAACGTCTTTAGATTCAACTAAAGAGTTACATTTTGAATTTACTCCAAGTGTTTAAGCAAATGGGACCGTTGATTTATCATCTAAAGAGTAATATTTTTAGTCGTGCCCTTTTCAACTTATAATCCGAGTAAGATTTTTTTCAGTTAAAAAGGCACAACTCAAAATAATACCACTATTTATATACAAACTTTTTTCATGAAAAGACTAACAACTCAAAAAAGTTGTTATTTTTCTAAAATCAATAAAAAAACAAAAAGGAAAATTGAGTTATTATTTTTTTCTATGATATTTTGTTGCATATCTTTTTTTTGTAATATACCATTAATATTAACGGAAACAGTTTTTGGCCTCTACTGACATTTTTTAAATTTTGAGTTGTTACCCTTTTGTGGAACAGGTGCGATATATGTACTTTATGGGGTCTCAGATCAATATTTAGAGGTGTTACAAACGGAGTGACAAAATGAATATACCCCCCATGCTATGGTGGAGGGTATAACAAACTATTTTATAATATGTATTAATAGTCGTAAAATTCTAAGACTATTCAGCCATGTCTGTCCGTCTGTTGTAATCACGCTTCAATGTAATCACGCTACAATTGTACTTGAGCTAGGTGGCTGAAATTTAGTAGATACACTTCTTATATCTGGAGGTATGTTGGGATTGAAAATGAGCAATATCAGTACATTTGTGGATATAGCCCCCATATATAGCAACTCCTCGATTTGACTTCCTAACGTCATAGAGTCCACAAATGTCAACTGGTTGGGCTGAAAATTGGTAACTGGTGGTTTATATATACCTGGAATCCTTCACCCGAACTACGGTAGTCATAGGTCCATGTTTTGATATTTTCGTAGCGCCAAAAAAATGTTTACAAGTGGTACAAGTTTTTCATAGAAGGCCGAGAAGATAGATCTTCCAGAATTCGTTCTGGAAGATCTATCACATCAAAAAACCGATGAAAATGTTGAGAAAGTTGGTTCCAAAATTGCTGAATTTTGAATGTCGCATGTTCGTAATTTTATGGCCGAAAAGAATACCCGACATAAAAAAACACTAATCGAATGCACGTAGCCTGAGAAATTTCAAAATTCACCTTTTCTATTGAACAGACCTCGCATATCATACATATAATTACATAAGACAAGATATGTTTTTTCTCTCGGAATGTTACTAAAATTCTAAATCAAATCAAAGTTTCTTTATTAAAAAATCATGTTGTCGTATATTTTACAATATTCGTCTTAAATTAACTTACAAATAAGTACGTTTTAATGATAATATCAGTAAGTCATAATTTTTTGACTAAATGTAATACAGGGTGTAAAGATATGTCATTACTTGGTAATGCTAGTGGTAATGACATGTAATTACCAAGTTTTTGCTGTTGCTCCCACAAAATATCCTCCCTTATTTCAATGTTTGTTTGTATATATTTCCTTATTTTCGTATATATTTCCTTTCCGTCGACACGAAATTCTGTAAAATATTTCCGCTGTTTAGGTGGAACTGATGTAGTCCCCCAAATTAAACTTAGCTCCTATTTCAAAATATGGTATAAAAGTCCAGTTATCGGGAAAAGGACAATGAAAATGTTGCACTTTTTTGCAGAAACGAAATCGCCATAAGATTTAGCCTAACCGAACTTAACTACGTTTTTTATACCCTCCACCATAGGATGGGGGGTATATTCATTTCGTCACTCCGTTTGTAACACCTCTAAATATTGATCTGAGACCCCATAAAGTATATAAAGTATATATATTCTAAATCGTCGTAAAATTCTAAGACGATTTAGCCATGTCCGTCTGTCCGTCCGTCCGTCTGTGGTAATCACGCTACAGTCCGCAATAATAGAGCTAGATTGTTAAAAATTGGTACAAATACTTCTTATAGTTGCAGGTTGTTTGGGATTGCAAATGGGCCATATCGGTCCATATTTAGATATAGCTCCCATATATAGCATCTAAATTGTTGCGGTTCCTACTGTCCTCATCTACTATATTTTTTGTGTTTTTCGGTGTTATTTTCTTTAGGTTTGAGTTATTTTGTGAAGTCAAATGCTATCCATGGTGGAGGGTATATAAGATTCTGCATGGCCGCGTTTACTTGTTTGTGCTGTGTTTTTTGTTCAGGCAACGGAAATTCGTCTGAAAAATGCATTCGTGTTTTTGAGTAGCTCCATTTTTTATGTTTGTGACGTATTGCCTTTTTGAACTCAATGCCCCTGATATTTCGGTTATATATATATATTTATTTTATTTATTTACAAAAATATTTAACATGCACTTAAAATTGTTGAGAAAATGGAAAACATTTTTTTTTTTTTAATTTTTATATTCATTTCTTTTGTGGTTCCATTATGTATTAACAAAACTGTATCTTGTGTTTGATGTTGAATTTCGATTTTATTCGGTTGTTGAAATGCAATATTGATTGAAATGCTCGAACCAATAACCGAGGCCATATGGCCTCACAAAAAATGGAAATACACTTCAGCAACCAATTCTTTAATGTATAAAAGCATTTATTTTTGGAAACTTGCATTTTTTTGGAAAATTAAATTGAACGAAAGAATTTTAATTGCAAAAAAGATTATATGAAGTGAAATCCGTATGTTTTTGATGCATTCCAGATAATTAAATAAAGAAAAGGTTAAAAAGTGAAAAAATTAAGAATTAATAACTTTTTTTTTTGTTATTTAAAATGTTGAAAAATTTTGCATTTATTTTTTCTTAGAAATGAATAAAGAAAATTGTATTGTAATAAAATTCTTAGTTTTTGCGAGGACCATATGATTTCCACAGTCATATATAATTTTTGCATATTTTGAGGGAATATCACAAAAAATCTAAATTCCATAGGAGGAAAGGCCCAATATTTTTCCACCCGCAGTACATTTGATACTAATAGAATTGTTTCCGAAATAAGGTTAAATCCAATTGGACTAAATTCGGCAATCTACTTAGAAATCGATTGAGCCATCCCAAACGCGACTACTTAGGTATGGAATGAAATCCTTCTAGATCTAGAACGTTGTGGCTGCAAGGTCGTGGCATATGCGGACGACGTGGCAATCGCAGTGAGTGGCAAATTCGTAAACGTCCTCAGAGACATCCTACAGGTGGCTCTGAACAAGTTGGCTAGATGGGCCAGAAGCAGCGGTTTGGGCGTTAACCCCAACAAGACAGAATTGGTTCTCTTTACTAGGATGAATAATGTCCCACATGTGGACCCTCCACCTCGGATAAATGGAACAGATCTAGTCTTTTCTGAAAGTGCAAAATTTTTAGGAATAATTCTAGATAGGAAAATGTTATTTAGACTTAACGTATTGGAACGTGTAAGGAAGGCCAACGTCGCCTTATATTCCTGCAAAAAGGCTGTAGGGTCGCGGTGGGGACTCTCTCCTAAAATCGTCCACTGGATATATATAGCAGTAGTTCGTCCAATACTGTTATACGGTATTGTGGTATGGTGGACGGCAACTGACAAACTAACCATTACCAACCTACTAACAAAGGTTCAGAGAACTGCCTGCCTGAGCATAAGCGGAGCCTTAAGGACTACAGCGACCGAGTCTCTACAAGCCCTACTCCATATACTGCCGATTAATATTGTGGCGAGAGAAGTTGCAACCAAAGCGGCAATAAGATTAAACTGCCTATCAATGTGGAGGTACAAGAACTATGGTCACATGAGGATATCAAAGTGTAGTGCTATGGTAACCGACCGAGTGGACTATATACCAACAGTGTACACCTTCGAGAGAAATTACATCACTATGATTCCCGCCAGAGATGAATGGGACGGCAGAATACCAGGTAATATAAACCATCTCCACTTTTACACGGATGGTTCGAAGCTTGAAGAAAAGGTTGGCTTCGGAGTACACTGTGAAGAACTTAGTCTGGATATAGCTCACAGACTACCAGATACCTGCAGTGTCTATCAAGCCGAAATAATGGCAATATGGGAAGTCGCCAAGTGGCTGAGTCGCAACATAGTAACCAACAATGGCGTTGTAATTTACTCGGACAGCCAGGCTGCCATCAATTCTCTGGAGGCAACATCCCTAAATTCACAAACAGCCCTCGACTGCCGCAGATCTCTTAACGAGATGGCTGAGCAGTTTAATATACACCTCATATGGGTGCCTGGGCATAGGGATATCCCAGGGAACTGCAAAGCCGACGAACTTGCTAGGAAAGGGACGACATTACAAATTCTCGAAGAATTTGCATATATTGGTGCGCCACTATCCACGTGCAAGCTTTGGCTTAGGCAAGAGGCAATCAGGCAGTCCAACGATAGATGGACAGAAATCGGCACCTGCAGGGTAGCTAGACAAATCTGGCCAAGGTATGACCTGAGAAGGTCAAAATATCTCCTCGCACTAGAGAGGAAACGATTGTCTACGTTAGTACAGGTTCTGACGGGACACTGCTTGATCGGCGAACACGCCAAAAGATTGGGTATTGAGTCCAATGACTTCTGCCGAAGCTGTGGAGATGAGGAAGAAGTGGAGAGCATTGAGCACTTGCTTTGCGACTGTCCCGCTTTGAGTAAACGACGACTGGATATACTGGGGTCGGTCTTTTTAGGCAGCCTAACAGATCTTTCCAGTACTGATATTCGTACTATCGATAAATTTATATATCAAACAGGTTGGTTTCGATGAGGGGCATTTCAGCCCGTGGTAACACTAGGGACCTAAACTGGTCTATGTGTAAAAAAAAAATACGGCTGCCACCCTAACCTAAACCTAAACCTAACCTAGGTATGGAAGACATTGATATCAACGTGACAAAAAAGATTAAGGAAGTTTTGATAAAATAATTCGAAGAATGTTGCCGACTTCGAGAAAGAACATCATTTCATGCGAAATCCTGGACGACAGTAGAAATTCACTCGATTGTGAAGGATGTCTATCCGCAGACTATACAACAGAGCTCGACGTAAAACATCATCAGTATATTGCGATTATCACACAAAGCTCAAGGCATACAATAAAATCATAAGATCAGAGAAATGTAGATCCTTGAAGCTTTTCTATGAATAGTTAGATAGCGTTTAAAGTTTATCCCAGATAAAGAATACTATGTAAAAAACTCTCATCTAAACCGAAGCACTGGTGGATGATGAGTTTAAACGGATGCAACAATAGAGGATACCATAAGGCTCTTAACGAAAACTCACATTCCGACTGGAATTTCTAGACCTACAGAGGAATGGCAACAAAACGGAAATGTCTTGAATGAAGTACCTATTACGATTATGGCAGATTGTATGGCTAAAGGCGCAATAAAAAGCTTCTCTCCTTTAAGGCTGTTGGACTAGATGGAGTCTTTCTGGCAGTCCTTCAGAACGCTGTAGATTTCGGTAGATATTTTGTAAATAGACTATGTTTTTAATATGTTATATAATACTAATGGGGTCTTTGGACAATATTTCAAGGTGTTGCCAACGGAATGACAAAGTTAGTATATGGTGAAGTGGGGCAATCACTTTCTGTTTTTTCTTCATTTTGTTGCATAGCGAAATGAGCAAAATGGTTTCTTCCATCCTGACATCTATCACACACAATACCAATGTCCATATTATGTTTCTCAAAAATAATAATATAATTGGGTCGGCTTACTGCTCTTATATTTATACCCTACACCACACTGTGGTACAGGGTATTATAACTTTGTGCATTTGTTTGTAACACCCAAAAGGAGAAGAAATAGACCGTTTATTATACCGATCGACTTAGAATCACTTTCTGAGTTGATTTATCTATGTCCGTCTGTCTGTCCGTCTGTGCATGTATTCTTGTAATCAAAGAACAGGTCGCAATTATGGTCCGATCTCGCCGAAACTTTAAACATATCTTGTTTTTGGCCCAAGGACGATCCCTATTGAATTTGGTTAAAATCGGTTCAGATTTAGATATGGCCCACATTTGACATGTAAGCGCCCGATTTGACATGTAAGCGCTGTAAAAACTTTATTTTATATCCGATCAGTATGAAATTCGGCAGAAAGAGGTTTCTTATTATATGAATGAACACTGTAAAATTTGGAAGAAATCGGTTCAGATTTAGATATAGTCCCCATATATACGTTACCCCCGATTTGACATGTAGCGCTGTAAAAATGTTATTTTATATCCGATAAGTGCGAAATTCGGCAAAGAGAGGTTTCTTATTACATGAAGGAATACTGCCAAATTCGGAGAAAATCGGTTCGGATTTAGATATAGCCCCCATATATATGTTACCCCCGATTTCACTTGTAAGCGCTGTAAAAACTGTATGTTATATTCGAACAGTATGAAATTCTTCAGAAAGAGGTTTCCTATTATATGAATGAACACTTTTAAATTTGGAAGAAATCGGTTCATATTAACACTTTTAAATTTGGAAGAAATCGGTTCAGATTAATATATAGCCCCCATATATACGTTACCCCCGATTTGACATGTGAGCGCTGTGAAAATGTTATTTTATATCCGATCAGTGCGAAAGTCGGCAAAAAGAGGTTTCTTTCCACATGAAGGAATACTGTCAAATTCGGAGAAACTCGGTTTAGATTTAGATATAACATCCATATATATGTTACCCCCGATTTGACAGGTAAGCGGAGGTCGGAGAAAATCAGTTCAGATTTAGATATAGCTCCCATATATATGTTACCCCCGATTTGACATGTAAGCGCTGTAGAGACTGTATTTTATATCCGATCAGTACGAAATTCGACAGAAGGAGGTCTTTTTACATGAATGAGTATTCAGGGAAGATCGGTTCAGATTTATATTAAAGCTCCATATATATGTTCCTCCTGATTTGGTATCAAACCGCTATAGAAGTTGTATTTTACTTCCGATCATTAAAATTTTCCAGAAAGATGTTTCTCAATTTAGGAACGAATATTGCTTAATTTAGCGATTATCGTTTCAGAATTATATAATATGTTTCTACCCATTTACCAATTATTCCAAATTATTATGGCAATGACCCTTATCGCATTGTTAGGGAGGTATAGGGTATTATATAGTCGGCCCCGCCCGACTTTCTGTCTTTCCTTACTGGTTTTTTACTTGTTTTTTTGTTAAATGTGGTTTATGGCAGGATATCACTGAATGATTATATACGAGTAAATATAAAGGGTAAAAGGTCCCACCACGATATTTATATTAAATCGCATAATTTATGTGATTACTTATTATTCTTTTGAAAAATTATATTAAATTGCTTATGTCGATACCTCCATTCTAAACTATGCAAGTGCAAAAAGGTAGTTTTTCAGGAAGGCCATCAAAGTTTGATGCATTTTTTAAATTTGTGTGGAATTCCTTTATAATTTAAACCTAATGACCATTACTGTTTTGTGAATAACTTTTGATTGGGTTGACGGATGAACACCAAATTTTGACTGAATATAACTTTGAATATTTAGAAATTAAAAATGTCTCCCTAAAAACATGCTAAGTCGACTTAGCATGTTTTAGATTGGAGGTATCGATATGAATACTTTTTTCTTCTACAGATTTATTACTTTGGAAAACCCAACACACTACCCAGACTTGGCTCTTAACTATTACATTGTGGCAATCACTCTTTTGCGTCGCTGCACTGTCGTGTTGATGTGGCATCAATCACAATTGTTATTTCCTCATTTTTGCATTCTATTATAAAAAAAAAGTTATGAAAATTACTATTGTTATTCTGAACCCGAACAAATGTTTTCTATCCAAAAATTACGGCGTCAATGAATAAGTCATCTGTAATTTATAGTTTTTTTTGCTGACAATGAGTGGAACGAACACAAGTGGACAAATCCCGTAAGAGATTAGATTGCTTTAAGAGTGACGACTACTTATGCGGTCCCCTAATTGGTCGTTCTAAGAACAGAAATGCGCCAATAAAAAACTCGTAAAAAGTGCTAAGCAAATCGTAGACATTTAAAAATTCATAAAACTTTGGAGACATTCATCAGAACAATACACAATAACACACAATACACAATAACACACTGAACCAAATTGAAGAGGACCAATGCATCATAGAATTTTTGAATACGAACAACCTATCTGCAACCTGAGGTCTTGTATACAATGAAAACCTTACAGATCAAATATCGGAGAGATGAGGATTTCGGATGTGCACTCCTCTTCGGATCACCGTTACATAAGGTTTAAAATAACACGGTCACCGCCTAATCCAATAGGTTAAGTTCAAATGTCTCATGTCCATGGTCATACATGGAATGTGGATCAGCCTATTGCAATCTCTTTATTTACGATAATTTCATATTATAGTTATAGAACATCTGTACTAGATAAGAATTTGCTCAGTATCTTTCAAATAAATCCCAAGAGATGAGTCAGATCTGTCAATGTGTCGAACCCGAAGTATCGTGATCGCGCATCTACTAAAACCGGGCATTGGTACATAAAATGTTCCATCGGTTCGATGCTTAGGAGAAAAAAATGCGGAACAAACCTACCCCAAAAAAGTGCATCAAGTGTCTTAAAAATCTCAAAAATGTTCTGTTCTGTTTTACAAAGTTGTTATATACGTATTTTTTCAATATTTTGCTGACAGATATACGCCCTTATTCAATTTGGCGTCGTCGACTTCGGTTCTTAGTGGACACTGTTTAGATTGAAGACTTCATATATTTTGAAAGTTTTTTAATATTTTTAACTTATAGAAAGGGTTTTTGTTAGTTCATAATTACCAAAAACATTCATTTTGGCGTAAAGATGACAAAGCTACAATTTCATAGATATGACGAAAATGATGTGACGACGTCGACGACGCCAACTGGAATAAGGGCGATTGCACTTTTTTGGGGTAGGTTTGTTCCGCATTTTTTCCCCCTATTCAATATCTACAACTTTCAGACACAAAAGAGATGTTCCGTACGGTATACCGAGAACAAAATATAGAAAAAGTAAATTACAAATTATTAATTGAGCCAACTTGACTGAATCAATGATGCAGAAGTTCTTATTTTTGGGGCTACTTTCACATCAAATTCTCAGAATTGAGTCCCGAAATCATGTGTTGTACTGTGTAATTTTACCAACCCTATTGAAATTGGTTGATATCTGTTCAGATTTAGATATAGCTCCCATATATATGTTTAGTCCGATTTGGCCCTGTAGCCGTATGTAAGCTGTAGTTTACTTCCAATCGTTGTGAAATTTAGCACGGCAGAGCTGTAGCTTACTTCCAAACGTGGAAAACCTTTGCCGAATTTGAAGAAAATCGGTTCAGATTTAGCTCCCATTTATATGTTTCGTCCGATTTGGCCGGTTTGCCTTATAGAAGCTGTTTTTTACATCCAATTGTTTAGAAATTTTGCTTGGTAGAGTTTATTGATCTATTTATTTATAATTTTAAGAAAATCGTTTCAGATTTAGCTATAGCCCCCATATATGTATATGTTTCGTCCGATTTGACAACAGAAGCAGTGACGTACTAAATGTATATTGTGTAAACAATTTTTTTAGTATACGTTGAATATTTCTTTGTTATCCAATCTTACTCTAGTGGTGCAGGGTATCATATGACCGACTTTAGCCTTTCCTTACTGGCTTTGATCTGAAAACAAAAATTGTCTTCGTTAAATCCATTGCAGAATACCTTTAACTGCTTTTCAGCAAAATTTGGCTCAAATATCGATAATTCATTCGTTAGTACGGACAGAAGGAATCACTCAATTGGCGGGGCCAAGCCCCTTTGTCCAGTCAAGAACTAATCGATACCTCCATTCTAAACTATGCTAAGTGCAAAACGGGGCAAAACGGGGCAAACGGGGCGATCGAAGTTTGGTGAACTTTTTTGATTTCTGTGGAATTCCTTTATAATGCAAATCGAATGACATGTACTGTTTTGTGAATAACTTTTGATTGGGTTGACGGATAAACACCAAATTTGTACTGAATATAATTTGGAATATTTAGAAATTAAAAATGCAATCTACCTGAAAACATGCTGAGTCGACTTTGCATGTTTTAGAATGGAGGTATCGTAATGTAGATTATGTCACACGCGAGGCTAATCTGAAGATTCCCTTAAAATTTCATCAAAATCGGTCCAGCTATTTTGGAGTCTATACGTAACAAACACACGCAAAGAAAAAATTCGTTTCTGCGAAACGAAATATTAGACATTTACAGCGACTGAAATTCTTTTAGTCAGAGCAAAAAATTGCTTACGCGAAATAAGTTTCTGTCACAACAAACAAAATTTCAGTTCCGGCAAAAGAGAATTGTAGTTGTCTAATATTTCGTTTCGCAGAAACCAATTTTTTCTTTGCGTTCACATTAGGGCGACTTTTTTTCTTTTAAATCGTATAGCAAAAACGTAAACTACATAAAATTCTAAGAAAATTCTCCGAAGAAACCATGTACCTAAAATAAAATCCTAATCCGCGCCTATCGACTTGAAATGCCGCCTTTGCCACAAAAAAATAAATGTTAGAAAAAAAGCTTTTTCCAAAAAAATCGAATTTTCTGAATAAAATTGTTAAGTAATGTAGTTCTTTTGCACTTTATATCTTTTCTATACCCACATTTTTTTTTCATTAAAAAAATATTCACCCAAGTAAAAAAATTTTGTATATAATTTTATATTTAATATTTTTATAAGGAACATAGATAAACAAATTTCTTTCCTCATTTATTAAAAATGATTGGAAATACAAACAAAATATTGCACTCAAAATTGTTTTCAGTATTTATAAAATAACCTTCTTTTATTTCGATAAACAATTCTTATTTTATAATGCAAATAAAAACGTGAAACGTGTTCTAACTTTTTTTATATAGAACGCAAATCAGAAGAGATGCAAATTGGGGTTTAACTTCTTTTTTGATAATTGAATATTTTGACTAGTCTCAAGACAAAACCTTTATTGCATAAATTATAATATAACAAGTAAGAATGTTTCAGTCGGGTAAACCGATTAAGGTATACCTCACTTTGTGAGTACTGTAATATGAAATACCCGAATAAATCTGTCAATTGTATGGGAGATACCAGAGGGGGTTTAACGAATACTCCTTTTTCGCTAAACAGTAAACTTCAAATATATTGCACTGTATCGAATTGTAAGCGTTTCTATGCACTGGCATAATAAAGTTGTCATCTATTCAATTTTGGTATCATTTAGTCATTTTGTGTGGGAGGTACCAAAAAGGGCGTGGCAACTTCGCCCATTTTTTACTGGATTGTAGGTACTATGAAACCATTACACTGTACAAAATTTCAAGTCTTTTTGTGCATAGATATTCAAGTTATAAGCAGTTAAATTTTGGAGCAAAATTTGTGTGGAAGGTACCAAAAGGGGCGCGGCAACTTCGCCCATTTTTCTCGAGGTGATGGTGACTAATTAAATAATATTATGTGTAGAATTTCAGAGGATTCAAATAAGTAGTATAGAAGTTATTAAATAATCAATAATTCACTTAATATTAACACTTTGTGTGGAGGTACTAGAAGGAGAGGACCAATATGGCCAATCTTCGAACTTAGCCGGAGATAGAAACAAATATTACCACAAAACAAATTTGAGGTCAATCGGTTACTCCTTTAGAGAGTTATCGTGCTAGGAGGAAGACAGACAGACGGACGGACATTGCACTTTCGACTAAAAACGACCTAAAACGGATATCCGCCAAACATACTTAGGGTCTTATGTCACTCCTTCGATGTGTTACACTTTTGGCCCGTAGCAAATGTGAGAGTATAATAAAACATAATTTATTTAAAAAAAAAGAAAATAGTTTTAGCGAAAGAAGAGGAACAAATTTTAAAGTCGAGAGGCGCGGATTAGGTTTTGATTTTAGACCCATGGTTTCTTCGGAGAATTTTCTTAGAATTTAATGTAGATTACGTTTTTTGCTATACGATTTTAAATTTTTTTTCATCCATACAAATCAACCCGCCCTAGTGCACATATATACACATCCATTTTTATGCATGGGGAATTACACCATAACTCGTTCAGAAGTTACCGATATTTAAAAAATCGTTAAGAGATCACTCTGTGTTTCGATTTTTTGGACATAACTTCTTAAGTTATGGTCCGATTTGAAAAATGGTTTTTCTTAAATGTCGGTACTATTCAGAAAACAATTTAAAAAAAAGCATTTTTTTGGTGTGCGATTTTTAAGTTTTAAATTTTAAATGTAGTTTTTTAATTTGTTTGTGCTCTCCGATTTTTTCATATTTTAAACTTCTATTAATTCTCTAACATATAAGCTTTTAATGGAAGTGAGCCTATAAATATTTATTTATTTTTTTATATCTTAAAATTTTTAATAAAATTTTGGCTGCTAGCCACCTTGCTTTTGGCTTGAAGGCTTCGGAATTGATGTTCAGCGTCAAAGAACAACATAAATGAGTCACTTCAGGAAGTATTTCTTGCAAAACACACGCCACCCCGTAGTCGCGAACAAAATCGCGACTAACTTTATTTTTTCATAGTTAAATTTAATGATGTCAGCAACCTAAAAGATCAGGGAACGTTTTTTAGATGTCTTATTATACAATCTCATTAAATTAATAAATGTGAGACTATCTTCGAGAATATGAACTTAAATTTAAAATGACGCTAGAATGGACAATGGTAAACATATTTTGATGCCCCTCCGATTTATTTGTAGTCAACTTAAAGCCCTATCAATTCAATTTCAATTCATTTATTCATCCAATATGCTTATAATTATAACAAAATATCTATATATATAAAAGAGAGTGTCTGTTTGTGGGTTTGTTTGTGGGTTTGTTTGTTTGTATGTTTGTTCCGTATAGACGTCTAAACGGCTAGACCGATCATCTTGAAATTTTCACTGAATGTACATGTGAAAGGGGTGCTGAAAATAGGGTACTTGAATTTTCGATATATCAAGTGGGCGTGGACCCGCCCATATGGGTCAAATTTTGGTATTGAGAAAAATTTTTAGCTAGAGTGCTGAAATTTTGTGTGTATGCATTTAGTGTCAGATTATGTGAATTTTCAAAAAATGGGCGGAATCGGACCAATGGGCGTGGTCCCGCCCATATAAGCCAAATTTTGAAATTGAGATATTTTGCACAATTTGTTAGCGAGAGTGCTGGAATTTTGTGTATATGTATATGGTGGCAGTCTGCGTGATTGGTCAGAAAATGGGCGGGATCGGACCAATAGGCGTGGCCCCGCCCTTATAAGCCAAATTTCGAAATTGATATATCTTGCACAATTTTTTATCTGGAGTTCTGTAATGTTGTACATATGTATCTGGTGACAGTCCACGTGATTGGTCCAAAAACTGGCGGGATCTGACCAATGGGCGTGGCACCGCCCATATAAGCCAAATTTTGAAAATGAGATATTTTGCACAATATGTTAGTTAGAGTGTTGTAATGTTGTACATATGTATCTGATGGCAGTCCACGTGATTGATCCAAAAAGGGGGGGATCGAACCAATGGGCGTGGCACCGCCCATATAAGCCAAATTTTAAAAATGTGATATCTTGCACAATTTGTTAGCGAGATACCTGGAATTTTGTGTATATATATCCGTTGGCGATCTACGTGATTGGTCCAAAAATGGGCGGGTTCGGACCAATAGGCGTGGCCCCGCCCACATTAACCAAATTTTGAAATTTTTATCTCTTGCAGAATATGTTAGCGAGAGTGCTGGAATTTTGTGTATATGTATATGGTGGCAGTCTGCGTGATTGGTCCAAATAAAATCCACATAGACCAAATTTTGATATCTTGCACAATTTGCTATCGGGAGTTCTGCAATGTTGTGTATATGTATCTGGTGGCATTCTACTTAATTGGTCAGAAAATGGGCGGGATCGGACCAATGGGCGTGGCCCCGCCCTTATAAGCCAAATTTCGAAATTGATATATCTTGGACAATTTTTTATCTAGAGTGCTGTAATGTTGTACATATGTATCTGGTGACAGTCCACGTGATTGGTCCAAAAATTGGCGGGATCTGACCAATGGGCATGCCACCTTGCTCATTTTGTTAGCGAGAGTGTTGAAATTTTGCGTATATGTATCTGGTAGCAGTCTACGTGATTGGCTTACAAATGGGCAGAATAGGACCAGTGGGCGTGGCACAGCCCATATTTTGATATATCTTGCAAGTATTATATAGGAAATACATGAACAAAAATGCTCGGTATGCGATAATTACAGCTGCTCACTCCAATACAATCGCAATATGATAATGTTATGCATGACCAATGAAACAAGAATTTGGAAACTTTATAAGTATGTATTTCTATTTTCTAGACTTTCCACTGAATTCGGTATTTTTTCATTCAGTGAATTTATTACTAATACCAGTAAGGAAAGGCAGAAAGTCGGGCGGGGCCGACTATATAATACCCTACACCTCCCTAACAATACGATAAGGGTCATGGCGATAATAATTGGTAAATGTATTTTGAACCTATAATCGCTAAATTAAGCAATATTCGTTCCTACATTGAGAAACATTTTTCTGGATAACTTTGTAATGATCGGAAGTAAAGTACAACTTCTATAGCGCTTTGTAACCAAATCTGGAGGAACATATATATGGAGGTTATATATAAATCTGAATCGATTTTCCTTGAATACTCATTCATGTAAAATAGAAACCTGTTTCTGTCGAATTTCCTACTGATCGGATATAAAACACAGTCTCTACAGCGCTTACATGTCAAATTGGGGGTATATCTAAATCTGAAGCGATTTTCTCCGAATTTTGCGGTATTCCTTCATGTAATAAGAAACCTCTTTCTGCCGAATTTCTTTCTGATCGGATATAAAATACAGTTTCTACAGCGCTTGAATTTCAAATCACGGGTAACATATATATGGGGACTATATCTAAATCTGAACCGATTTTCTCCGAATTTGCCAGTATTCCTTCATGTAATAAGAAACCTCTTTCTGCCGAATTTCGTCCTGATCGGATATAAAATACAGTTTCTACAGCGCTTACATGTAAAATCGGGGGTAACATATATATGGGGGCTATATCTAAATCTGAACCGATTTTCTCCGAATTTGGCAGTATTCATTCATGTAATAACAAACCTCTTTCTGCCGAATTTCGTACTGATCGGATATAAAATACAGTTTCTACAGTGCTAATTTTGACATGGGCAGCGAAGCGCACCGTGCTCAGCTAGTGTCTTATATTATTGAGTTTCTATCAGTAGGATATTACATCAATTAATGCTTTAAGAGAGTTCAGTAAATACTTTATATTTATGTGTATGTTTTTAAAGGTAAAAATGGGATAAAAACCTTTATTTGAATTAGGAAGTAGGAAAAATCAAATATTTTTGAAAAATGCATATGCCTATAGGGCGAATATATATAAAATATTCTGCTATAATGCATTGATTTTTCAATTTGATAAATTGCATAGTGTTACATAAAATTCACTAAATTTTTAAATAATATGTTATAATAATTCTATACATTCTCTTATCAGTGGATAATTAGAATATTCAATTTTAGTAAAATAGTTGTTGTTTATTTTGTGTACGAAGTCAATGAACAGGTCGTATCCGGTTTCTTCATGTAGTGAGCGAGTAGAATACCTCCAATGTTTATTGTGGATCATTTTAAGACATTTGTTCTGGATAACTTGCATCCGCTTTAAATGACTGTTAGCAGCTTTATACCAAATTGGTGATCCGTATGATAGGATAGGTCTGATTACAGTTTTGTAGATTAAATTTTTATTTTTAATATTGAGCGTAGAACGACGGTTTAACATAGGCCATAGGGCTCTAAATGATTGTATGGCTTTTCCACACGCAGATTCGATATGGTTACGGAAGGTGAAATTCTTGTCCAATAAAACTCCTAAATACGTTACTTGCGATTTTATGTTGATGTTATTGTTACCAAATCGTAAAGTTCGACTAGGTAGTCTTTTGGGTGATTTGTTATATGGGAAGATAATTGCCTGAGTCTTGCTGTGATTTATTTTTATTTTCCATTTTTCGTAGAATTTGTTGCAGTGGATTAAACTTTTTTCCATTTTTTTTAGCAGTGCCGATGTCAGCTTACTGGATGTGATTACCGCTGTATCATCTGCATAATACGCAATCTCTGTTTCATTTCTTGGTTTAAAATCGGATATATATAGGGAATATAATAAGGGTGAAAGTACAGACCCTTGTGGTAGACCTGCCGGTATGGTTTTAGATGTTGAAAGTGCATTATTGACAGATACTATAAATGTTCTGTTTTCAATGAAATTATCAATAATTTTACAGAGATACTTTGGGATATTTGCCTTAATCAATTTGTAGATCAGACCACTATGCCATATAGTATCAAAAGCCTTTTCTATATCCATCAATAATACACCTGTAGATCTTTTGTTACGTTTGTTGTAAATAATTTTGTTTTTGATGCGGCTTATTTGGTGAATTGTGCTATGTTCTTTCTGAATCCAAATTGTTCATTAGGAATGATATTATGGGCGCTGACAAAATCTTCGAGTCGGGAATGGATGACTTTTTCAAGTAATTTACCAAGGTTACTCGGTAGGCTTATGGGTCGGTAACTGTTGGGGTTGTCTTTTGGTTTCTTGGGCTTATTTATTGCAATAACTTTAGCCCTTTTAAAAACATTCGGAAAGTGGTTTAGTTTTAAACAACTGTTGAATAGTATCGTGAGCAGTTTAACTCCTTTGTCCGGTAGTTTTTTTAGCAATATATTTGGGACCTCGTCGAATCCTTTGAGTAGATATTAAAGTTCGGAAATGCATAAAATGCATCTAAAATGCACAAATATTTTGATGCCCCTCCGATTTTCAAATGTACCACCGAAAACTATTAAACCATACTTTGTTAAAATGCATCCAGCGCCGTAGATGTGCCATTGCAAAGTATTTCTCGACAAAATCGTGGAATATTCGCTTCACGACAATTTTTTCAAATTTTTTGTTCATAAATCGACGAATCTGATGCCCGGCGGTAATACTTGATATAAACAATGAACATATCCGAATAATGTTAGTAAAAAACGCTAAGAATTAATTAAGTGGTTCTTGGTTCTTGGCATTTCGGTTTAATTTGAAATATTTTCGCGATTTTTGGACCTAATGTGCGTAATGCCTAAAGACTCAATGCAGGCGGGGTTCCGCGGCACTCGAACAAGAATTGCAAATGATGACCCCAAAAACATGTTTTTTCAAAAAATTTGGAGAAGATTTTAAAATTCCTCGTTTGCCTCAAGCCGTTTTTTCATGTTTTTTAAAGTGTTTTAGTCAGTATTTATTTGAAAACAGTGATTACCTTCTAAAAGTGATAGATATGTTAGTTATGCGTTTAATATACCCTCACTTTAGTGTCCCGAGGGTATATATCATTTGCTACGGAAAAAAGTGTAACACGTCGAAGGTGTGACCTAAGACCCCAAGTATGTTCGGAGGAAATCCGTTTTTTGTCATTTTAAGTCGAATGAGCAATGTCCGTCCGTCTGTCTGCTGGCTGGTACGCACGATAACTATCGAAAGGAGTAACCGATTGACCTCGAATTTGGTATGTGGTAATATTTTTTTCTATCTCCGGCTAAGTTCGAAGATGGGCCATATTGGTCCACTCCTTCTAGTACCTCCACCACAAAGGGTTAAAATGTTGTGAAATATTGATTCTTTAATAACTGCTATACTACTTATTCGAATCTTTTGAAATTCCACACATAGTATTAGCTTATTAGTCGCTATCAACTCGAGAAAAATGGGCGAATTCGCCACGTCCCTTTTGGTACCTCCCACACAAATGCACCATTTTGCACCAAAAGTTAACAGCTTATAAAATTAATAACAGTGTATAAAAATACTTGCAATTTTGTACAGTATTATGCTTTTATATTGCCTACAGTCCAGGGAAAAATGGGTGTTGTTGCCACGCCCCTTTTGGTACCTCCTACACAAAGGTACCTTTTTGCACCAAAAGTTAACAGCGTATAACATAAAAACCAGTGTATAAAAATACTTGAAATTGTGTACAGTGTAATGTTTTTATAGTGTCTATAGCCCTGTGAAAAATGGGCGTTATTGCCACGCCCCTTTTTGTACCTCCCACACAAAATGCCCAAATCATACCACAATTTAATGTCTCATAACGTTTATACCAGTGCACATAAATGCTTATAAGTCGGCACAGTGCAATGAATTTAAAGTATCTAATGTTCAGCGAAAAAAATGTGTATTTGATAAACCCCTTCTGGTACCTCCCACACTAATTGACAGAATAATTCGAGTAATATTCAATATTACATTACTCACAAAGTGAGGGTTTACCTCAGTCGGTTTACCCGACTGAAACTTTCTTGTTTGTTTTAGTATAAAGATATACTTATTTACATTCGTAACTCCCGAAGACCGCGGATATATTGAAGAGCAAACCTTCGCTTCAGCAGGTTTAAAACAAATTTACTTTTGCCTATATAAATGGGAAAAATCAAAACCCATTTTTTTAAACCGTCGTAGATTTAGTGGAAGTTGACTTTTTATAGAAAATTTCAGCTAAGTCTAACAGAGAAATTCGAATTCGAGGAACATTTCGAGGGAAAAAACAATATAAACGAAATTTTATTTTATAAATCAAGCTCTGCTTTAGTGAAATATACTTTTTGAAGTAAACAGGTTAAATGGCAAACATTTATTTTTATACCCTACACCACACTGTGGTACAGGGTATTATAAGTTTGTTTCACGGCAGATGTTTGTAACACCTTAAAATAACACAGCTAGACCCACCTTAAAGTATACCGATCGACTCAGAATCACTAGCTGAGTCGATTTAACGATGTCCGTCCGTCCGTCCGTCCGTCCATGTAAAGTTGTTCGTCGACTACAGGTCGCAATTTCACTCCGATCGTTCTGAAATTTTGCAGTTTAGAGTATTTCGCGGCTGTTAAGATCGCTATTGAATTTGGTTGAAATCGGTTCAGATTTAGATATAGCTCCCATATATATCTTTCGTCCGATTTGGCCCTTTAGTCCTATAGAAGCTGTATTTTACATCCGATCGTTTTGAAATTTAGAATGGTAGAGTTTCTTGATCCATGAACCAACATTGCCGAATTTGAAGAAAATCGGTTAAGATTTAGCTATAGCTCCCATATATATGTTTCGTCCGATTTGGCCCTTTAGTCCTATAGAAGCTGTATTTTACATCCGATCGTTTTGAAATTTAGAATGGTAGAGTTTCTTGATCCATGAACCAACATTGCCGAATTTGAAGAAAATCGGTTAAGATTTAGCTATAGCTCCCATATATATGTTTCGTCCGATTTGGCCCTTTAGTCCTATAGAAGCTGTATTTTACATCCGATCGTTTTGAAATTTAGAATGGTAGAGTTTCTTGATCCATGAACCAACATTGCCGAAGTTGAAGAAAATCGGTTAAGATTTAGCTATAGCTCCCATATATATGTTTCGTCCGATTTTGCTCTTTAGTCCTGTAGAAGCTGTATTTTACATCCAATCATTTTTAAATTTAGAATGGTAGAGTTTCTTGATCCATGAACCAACACTACCAAATTTGAAGAAAATCGTTAAGATTTAGCTATAGCTCCCATATATATGTTTCGTCCGATTTGGCCATTTAGTCCTATAAAAGCTGTATTTTACATCCAATCGTTTTGAAATTTAGAATGGTAGAGTTTCTTGATCCATGAATCAACATTGCCGAATTTGAAGAAAATCGGTTAAGATTTAGCTATAGCTCCCATATATATGTTTCGTCCGATTTTGCTCTTTAGATCCAATCGTTTTTATACCCTACACCACACTGTGGTACAGGGTATTATTTAAGTATAAAATGTCCCAAAAGTAAATTTATGTAAACAATTTATACATGAATTAAAAAATTTATATATCAGAGTTATTCAATATTACGAGAGTGGTGTAGGGTATTATATAGTCGGCCCCGCCCGACTTTAGCCTTTCCTTACTGGTTTTTTAAATAGGAATTATCCTTTGACTGATATTATAATTATAGGTAATATAGGTATTCGCTTTAGTAAAGTACTTCGATATGTCACAAGTTGTCAATTTACCACAAAGCTATGTTAAAGTTACCAGTTGTTTTCATATACGAGTAATAGGGCAACCGATGAACTGGAACAGGTAAAATTTCGTAACAATGTCGAGAACACATTGGGTATATCGCAACGTTTCCCACCGTTGTCATTCCAGCAATGTAGACACACGGTTACTTTGATAATCTCAAGGCTTTTTCTTTCAGTGTACCGGAGATATAATTTCACAAGAGGAGAAAATTGTCACTTCGAGAAACTTATAATAAATAGCATCTCTTATGACCTAATGCATTAGAATAATGCAAATTATTACTTTTCTTCTTATTCGTCTATTTTAACAGAAATTGACAATATTCATGCACTGTAGAAAAACCCAAAACGATGACGATGCTGCAAGTCAGTCAATCTTTTGCATTGCGTCACTGTCCTATGTGACGGTACAAACATTAAATATTTTTTCACTTTTTCCATTAAAAAAATATCAAAAAAATTACTATAATTATTTTGTATCCAAGCAAATGTGTTTTAAAGCGGCTTATTTACAAAGAAAATTGCGGCGTGAATGAATAACTAATTGCCATTTTATTGTTTTGACTGACAATGAATAGAAAACTTGAATGGACCAAACAATACAGCTGTTTCAATAACTCCAAGCATTACCAATATGTACTTATGTGGTCCTGCAATTATTTTTCCAAAGAACAATAACAAAAGTCATAAAGAAATCGTAGAAATTCTAGAGTCAGTCACGACTATCGATCATCTATCGGTATGAATATTTAAATTGTGGGAAAGCTGATAAAGTCTGTTTACAATGACAACTACTACGATACTCAATATTATAGATGTAAGTAGGTAATGTGTGAGGACGAAATTAGAAATCGCATTAGCGATGTCCGCAGATGTGTTCCTACGATCGAAGCAATTGTGTAATATTACAGCTTTCGCACTTTTTGAAAAGTTATTGTATCCTCCACTCTTGGATGTGGATATAAATGAAACACAGGTTTTTGGATAAAAATGTTATTGAGGTGCTTACATTCTCAGCCACCTCACCTAATTCATTCTACCATCGTCCAATATCATTCGACGATCTGAACTTTTAGCGTCATTTGGGATGGTACGACTTCAACGGAACTCAGTAAATCACTTTTTAACCTTTGAAATTGATGGTGCAGAGTCCACATAGTATTTATAAGGCCATTCTTTGAATTCGATGATGGTTTTTTCGTAAAAAATTATGTTTTACCTCAAATCACGTGGCTGTCAAACACAAACTAAATGACGCAGCTTATTAAACACTTCACAGGAGTCAGCTCACAGATGCCTCTTGCCAGGAGCAGTGTTGCCCTTACAGTTAAGAGGCAGGATTTTTAAAAGACTCGGACTTTTTGACCCACCCACGTATTATACGGGTTTTCCAACAAGAGGTGTTATTTTTAATCACCCGGTGTTTCGGTAGCTGTCACTTTTGAAGCTTTTATTCTTTAACATTTGACAAGTAGAAACTAATCCATTACTAACCAGTAAGGAAAGGCAGAAAGTCGGGCGTGGCCGACTATATAATACCCTACACCCCCTTAACAATGCGATAAAGGTCATTGCGATAATAATTTTGAATAATTGGTAAGTAGGCAGGAACATATTATCTATTTCTGAGCCGATAATCGCCAAATTAAGCAATATTCGTTCCTAAATTGAGAAACATCTTTCCGGAAAATATTAATGATCGGAAGTAAAGTACAACTTCTATAGCGCGTTGATACCAAATCAGGAGTAACATATATATGGAGGTTATATATAAATCTGAACCGATTTTCCCTGAATACTCATTCATGTAAAAAGGCCTCTTTCTGTAGAATTTCGTACTGATCGGATATAAAATACAGTCTCTACAGCGCCTTCATGTCAAATCGGTGGTAACATATATATAGGGGCTATATTTAAATCTGAACCGATTTCCCTCAAATTTGGTAGTATTAATTCATGTAATAAGAAACCTCTTTCTGCCGAATTTCGTACTGATCGGATTAAAAATACACTTTTTACAGCGCTTACATGTGAAATCGGGGGTAACATATATATGGGGGCTATATCTAAATATGAACCGATTTTCTCCGAATTTGGCAGTATTCCTTCATGTAATAAGAAACCTCTTTCTGCCGAATTTTACACTGATCGGTTATAAAATAAATTTTTTACGGCGCTTACATGTGAAATCGGGGGTAACGTATATACGAGGGCTATATATAAATCTGAACCGATTTCTTCCAAAATTAACACTGTTCATTCATATAATAAGAGACCTCTTTCTGCTGAATTTCATACTGATCGGATATAAAATAAAGTTTTTACAGTGCTTACATGTCAAATCGGGGCTAACATATATATGGGGGCTATATCCAAATCTGAACCGATTTTAACCATATTAAATAGGGATCGTCCTTGGGCCAAAGAAAAGATATGTGTAAAGTTTCGTCAAGATCGGGCCATAATTGCGACCTGTACTTTGATTATAAGAATACATCTACAGACGAACAGACAGACGGACATAGCTAAATCGACTCAGAAAGTGATTACAAGTCGATCGGTATAATAAACAATGGATCTATCTCTTCTCCTTTTGGGTGTTACAAACAAATGCACAAAGTCATAATACCCTGTACCACAGTGTGGTGTAGGGTATAAAAATGGAACGATACACGATTCAACAACGCATTAAATTTATTAAAATTCGAAAATCATCGAAAAATCATCTTGACTGATGAGGCCCATTTCCACCTCGGTTGCTACGTCAACAAGCAAAATTGTCGCATCTGGGGCTCGGAAAACCTAAGAGTTATTGTTGAGAAGCCTCTCCATCCTCAACGTGTGACTGTTTGGTGCGGTTTATGGTCCGGCGGGGTCATTGGACCTTACATTTTCGGATTGCGCTATCGAGAGATGATTAATGATTTTTTATTGTCGGAGTTAGATGGTATTGATCTCGACAACGCTTACTTTCAAAAAGACGGCGCTACGTGCCACACAAGCAACGAAACCATTGCTCTGTTACGGGAAGAGTTTCCGGACCGTGTTATCTCTCGAAGAGGTGATCACAATTGGCCACCGAGATCTTGTGTTTTAACATCTTGCGACTTCTTCCTTTGGGGCCACGTGAAAGATAAGGTCTACGCCAATAGCCCAGCGTCGATTCAATACCTCAAAGATAGAATTCGTGAGGCTATCGAGGACATAGGGCAGCCACTTTGCGATTTGGTTATGGAAAATTTCATGAAAAGGATATGGTCCTGTAAGCGTGGTCGTGGTGGCCATTTGGCTGATGTTGATGTTGATCGACCTCCATATATATGTTCCTCCTGATTTGGTTACAAAGCGCTACAGAAGATGTACTTTACTTCCGATCATTACAAAATTCTCCAGAAAGGTGTTTCTCAATTAAGGAACGAATATGTTGATGTTTTCATTATTAACGACATACCTTCCTCTTTATTATGAAATCTGATGTTTGATCATTTATCTCAAAAAATTGCATTTTTCTTTGAATACCAAAATAACACCTCTTGTTGAAAAACCCTTTATATTCTTGATCGCCGTAAAATTCTAATACGACTATGTCAGGCTGTATAAGCTATGTTGAAACTATACTGCACTCCGCAATAATAAAACTGCGTGACTTTAATTGGGCTGAAACATAAATTATTTGGGATTGAGAATGGGCCATACCGACATCAGCCAATTAAGCTAACTGCCCAAAGAAATGAGAGCCTAGGGTTAGGGTGGCAGCCGTCTTTTTTTGTCAGCTCACATAGACCAGTTTAGATCCCTAGACTTCCCACTTGCTGCAATGCCCCTCATCGAAACCAACCTGTTTTATATAAAAAAAAATTATCGGAAGTACGAATTATCGGAAGTACCGGAAAGATCTGTTAGACTGCCTAGAAAGGCGGAACCCAGTATGTCCAGTCGTTGTTTACTCAAAACAGGACAGTCGCATAGAAAGTGTTCAATGCTCACCACTTCTTCCTCATCTCCACAACTTCTGCAGAAGTCATTGGAGTTAATACGAATACTGGCGTATTCGCCGATCAGGCAGTGTCCCGTCAGAACTGATACTAACGTAGACAATATTTTCCTCTCTAGTGCGAGGAGATATTTTGACCTTATCAGGTTATATCTTGCCCAGATTTCTCTAGCTACCCTACAGGTGCCGATTTCTGTTCGTTGGACTGTCAAAGCTTGCACGTGGATAGTGGCGCTCCAAAATATGCAAATTCTTCGAGAATTTGTAATGTCATCCCTTTCCTAGGAAGTTCATCAGACTTGCAGTTCTTCGGGATACCCCTATGCCCTGGAACCCATATGAGGTGTATATTAAACTGCTCAACCACCTCGTTAAGAGGCAGTCAAGGGCTATTTTCATACCCTAACACCCAAAAGGAGAAGAGATGGACCCATTGTTTATTATACCGATCGACTTGTAATCACTTTCTGAGTCGATTATGCTATGTCCGTCTGTCTGTCCGTCTGAAGATGTATTCATGTAATCAAAGTACAGGTCGCAATTATGGTCCGATCTCAACGAAACTTTGCACATATCTTTATTTAGGCCCAAGGACGATTTGGTTAAAATCGGTTCAGATTTACATATAGCTCCCATATATATGTACCTCCGATTTGGCATATATGCACTGTATAAACAACATTTTTGAGCCGATTTGTACAAAGAGAGACAGAGAGTAGTCTCGTGATACACTTAGAGATAATACAAAATTTGGGGGAAATCGGTTCAGATTTAGATATAGCCCCCATATATATGTTAAACCCGATTTGAAATTCAAGCACAGAAACTGTATTTTATATCCGATCAGAGCGAAATTCGGCAGAAAGAGGATTCTTATTACATAAAGGAATGCTGTCAAAATCGGAGATAATCGGTTCTGATTTAGATATAGCTCCCATATATATGTTAGCCCCGATTTGACATCTAAGCGCTGTAGAGACTCTATTTTATATTCGATCAGTACGAAATTCGACAGAAAGAGGTTTCTATTTTACATGAATGAGTATTCAGGGAAAATCGATTCAGATTAGTATATAACCTCCATATATATGTTCCTCCTGATTTGGTTACAAAGCGCTACAGAAGATGTACTTTACTTCCGATCATTACAAAATTCTCCAGAAAGGTGTTTCTCAATTAAGGAACGAATATTGCTTAATTTTGCGATTATCGGTTCAGAATTAGATATATCCGCATATATATGTTCTTACTCAATTACCAATTATTCCAAATTATTATCGCAATGACCCTTATCGCATTGTTAGGGAGGTGTAAGGTATTACATAGTCGGCCCCGCCCGACTTTCTGCCTTTCCTTACTGGTTGAATTTAGGGATGTGGTCTCCAGAGAATTGATGGCAGCCTGGCTGTCCGACTAAATGACAACGCCATTGTTGCTTACTATGTTGCGAGTCAGCCTCTTCGCGACTTCACGCAAAGAAAAAATTCGTTTCTGCGAAACGAAATATTAGACAACTACAATTCTCGTTTACGACAACTGAAATTTCTTTTGGTCAAAACAAGTTTCTGTCACACCAAATGAAATTTCAGTTGTCGTAAACGAGAATTGTAGTTGTCTAATATTTCGTTTCGCAGAAACGAATTTTTTCTTTGCGTGTTCCCATATTGCCATTATTTCGGCTTGATAGACACTGCAGGTACCTGGTAGTCTGTGAGGTATATCCAAACTAAGTTCTTCACAGTGTACTCCAAAGCCAACATTTTCATCAAGCCTCGAACCATCCGTATAGAAGTGGAGATGGTTTCCATTACCTTGTATTTTGCCAACACATTCATATCTGGCTGGTATCCTAGTGATGCAGTATATAGTCCACTCGGTCGTTTACCATAGCAATACACTTTGATATCCTGAAGTGACCGTAGTTCTTGCACCTCCACATTGAATGACAGTTTAATCTTAGTGCCGCTCTGGTTGCAACTTCTCTCGCCACAATATTAATCGGCAGTATATGGAGTACGGTTTGTAGATACTCAGTCGCTGCAGTCGTTAAGGCTCCGCCAATGCGCAGGCAGGTAGTTCTCTGAACTTTTGATAGTAGGTTGGTGATGGCTAGTTTGTCAGTTGCCGCCCACCATTACACAATGCCGTATTACAGTACTGGACGAACTACTGCTATATATATCCAATGGACGATTTTAAGAGAGAGGCCCCAACGCGACCCTACAGCCTTCCTGCAGGAATATAAGGCGATGTTGGCCTTCCTTACACGTTCCAGTACGTAAAGTCTGAATAACAGTTTCCTATCTAGAATTAGGCTAGATCTGTTCCATTTATCCGAGGAGTAGGGTCCACATATGTGAGATTATTCATCCTAGCAAAGATAACCCATTCTGTCTTGTTTGGTTTAACGCCCAAACCGCTGCTTCTGCCCCATCTAGCCAACTTGTTCAGAGCCACATGTAGGATGTCTCCGAGAACGTTTTCGAATTTGCCTATCACTTCGATTCCTTCCTCATATGCCACTACCTTGCAGCCACAACGTTCTAGATCTAGCAGGATATCATTCACCGCTAGGTTCCAAATTAGTGGAGACAGTACTCCTCCTTGTGAATGAAATATCATTGCATATCAAACCAAAACGTACCAAACAGGCCGGACAGGTCAACATCTGCTGGGATCAATTAGTAGTCTTTAAGTTTAAAATATATTTTTATCGTCGTAATATTTTAAGACGACTTGATATGACCGCCTGTCTATCTGCGTGTTGAAATTATTCTGCACTCCCCAATAATAAATCTTGAAAATCGGACATATTGTTGCATTTTTGAGTCCCAATCAATATTAGTCCTCAATATTATTCCTTCTCAATGCTATTCCTCTATTATAGCCATAGAAGCTACAAACTTCAGGCTATTGGAATACAATTTCTCTTATTCTCTTAATTGTTTCATACCAAAAAGGTTATTGCAGATCGTTGATATGATTTAGGCCTGACCGATAAGACTTGTAGATGCCTTACGTTAAGTTAGGTTAAGAGTGGCAGCCTGTATAACAGACTCACAGGATCGCAAGGGAAAACATAAGTCCTCCCTAGCCACTTCCGTTGAACCAATAAACAGCTCAAAAGTTTGCGGATTCCAACATCAGCCAACTTAGCTAACTCCCCAAAGAAATAAGAGCCTAAGGTTTCAAGTCGCCTTCTAAAGAGAGCGGGGTTCAGACACAGAATGTGTTCTATTGATTCCACCTCGTTTTTGTCTCCACAGCTTCTGCAAAAGTTATTATACAGGACCTGCAATCTCTCATGACAGACACGATAAGTGAGACGTCTGGCAACGACAGCAGCGCTTTGGTGCGTTTTGAATCCAGACCAGGACAAATCAGCCTGGAATGTATGCAGTTTCTGACTAGTGACCACCTGTCATTTAATAATATAAAATAAAATAAATAAATTAGAGGCATGCCTGCATATCCCAATTCCCATGGAGCCTGTAAAGTAGTTCCTAGTCTAGTAAGTTCCTTGCCTTGCATATTCCTGGGATGTCCCTGATGTCCGGAAACCATATCAGGTGAATTTTGAACTGTTCAGCCATCTCGTTAAGAGATCTGCTGCAGTCGTGGGCAGTTTATGAATTTAGGAATATAGTTTCCAGGGACTTGATAGAAGCCTAACTATCAGAGAAAATATTTTACCGAATTTGGTCAGAACATAAATTTCCAGCCATCCGCTACCTCTTCAATAGCTAAGATTTCTGCCTGGTAAACACTACAGTGATCAGGCAGTCTTCTTGCAAGAGATAGCTAAAGTTCCTCCAACCGAAACCCACTTGGTTATTGAGTTTTTAGCCATCTGTATAGAAGTTAACGAATCTCATATGTCATGAGATACGTCCATTTCATTCTCGTCTATCAGGTATATGTAAGACAGAGATACTTCTTATCAAAGAGTGGTTCAGTAATAGTTTAATCAATAGTGCACTATGTCCATAGCCATTTCCTGACTATAGTATCAGTTTCCTGCGTCTAATCGCATATTGCACTGCTATTATGTCTATCGGTATTCTATGTAGTATAAAATTTAGTGGTTGGTGGAGCCATTCGCCGAACCTTGTTTAGTATCGCTCGAAAGGGTGATTTCTACAGAGACTTTAAGACCGGCAATACTTTTTCTGGTCCTGGCGACTTAAAAGTCCAAAGAATTCTACATTCGGTTACAATCTCGCTGGCGACCTCTGATGGATGCACCACAAGTGAATACCCCATTGATGTATTAAGTGCTTCTTAAGAGTTGCCCGGGAAATGTGTATTTAGGAGCACTCCTAGCGATTCCTCACTGGAAGTTCTCCAAGAACTATCATCTTTCGTTTTCCGTAACCTTAAGGATTCGAATGAGCTGCCTACGCTACTGCAAAAATTTATTCAATATTTATCGTTGCGGCTTGTAACGAGTCGTTAAAAGTTGCAGTCACTCGTTTCACAGTTTCTACTATACCCCGGATAGTTTGAATCTTCATTTTATGTCTTTTTTGAAGAGATCTGTTAAATATGTTACTAAGTATTTCCCAATTAGCCTTAATAATGGATTAGGACCAGTTCAGCCCCTCCTTGAATTACTAGGGCTTTTGAGGCAGCTGATGTAGCCTCAGAGTGTTGGAAGTTTATCAGTAGGAACCGGACCATTGTTATGTTTCACCACCACCGTCTGCGTCCGCAAAAAGCTCATCCTCACCGGATTCAACCCCAAAGGATTTTCCGTTCACGTGGTGAAGAGCTTCTCCACGCATCGAAGCACATTGGTAAAGGGTGAAACGCAAGTTCCCTCCAGATGCAGCTTTGACTTGCGAAGAGGAAGGTTCATCTTTAGATACTACACCAGTGTTATCTGGAATAGATTTTTTCGAATTTCCTCCTCATCGCTCTTGTACATATTAAGTCGGATTTGCTGAATGGATGTAAAAAACATACCCATTGGTGAGGGTCGATGGCTATCTAAAACCTCTGCTGATCTATGGGTCACAGCACCCGGTTGCAATGCAACTCCACATCGAGGCGAAAACTCTACCCGCATTTGGGCATTAAATCACAGCCATCACGAAACTCCCATACAGAGCCGTTCCCATCTGATCAGGCTCTACCAACAGATAGAGGGGATCCTGATCATCCGTGGTACCAGATTAAAGTCTGCGGTCAGACTTCGTAGCAAAAGCTACTTCCAGTTTTTGCTCCATAAAGCATGGGACTGGTCACCCAAAACCTGTGGATAGCGCTGCCTTTTAGTAGGTTGCTGCTTTATGGATTCCCTCTGCTTGTTGGTCAGTGATGCAGTGTCGGCTTTCTTAAGTCTCTTGAGAGCCAAGCGCCCATACTTAAACTACCGCTGTGAAGGACGGGTTTGTTTGCCATAGGAAACCGAAGTGCCGGGTAATGCTGTCGCCTTAGAAGTCCTTTGGATCACTAGGCTAGGTGCCTCGTGTATTTGTTTTAGTCTGGTACCGCAAATATGAGTTTTGTTGGTCCATAAATGTGGAATTTGTTAATACCACAAATCAGACGTCACCTATCGAATCCAGACCCAGACCGATTCATGTTTTGATATAGCTCCCACCTTCCGAACCGTTCTGACGCCTTTCTGTAGGTCGCAAATCAGCTGTTTATCCCGTAGAAGACAAGCGGCATCGTAAAAAAAGGCAGTTTATATCATTTTCACTCAGCACATTGGCAGAGTGATGGATAGACATAGTTTGGTGTTAGAGCCTTTAAACTTAAAGAAAAAATAAATATTGAAACGATGTCGTTAATAAAACTTGGTCATGCATAAGCAAATAAGTGAAATAAATGTCGCTATTAACAAACAATTAAGATAGCGTAAGAAAAAATGCATAAATTTACATTAAAAATTCATAAACCAAAAAAGTTTGTGTGAATTTAATACTTTGTATACTATCTTCGATATAATACATCGTATGCACTAATAATTGTTTTAAATTGATCCAACCGCAATCTTTTAGCTAGCATCTTTGAATCGCCTAAATGTTTTTATTTGTTTTTTTAATTAACTGACTGACAGATGTTCCCCATATATCATATCTTGTCATTACATTGCAAATTAAATGTTTGCTTAATGTAAATTAATGGTGGCTTGTTCATTGTCTCGTAGACACACTACGTCATTGAAATTGTGGGGATTTTCAAGAACTTTGTACTTCAGATCGTAAGTGATTCTCTAGGTTCAAGTGATGATGATGGCATCAGTTTATTGCGAAATAATCAACAAACAAGGGGGGCTTGTCTCTACTAGCATGTCAGTGTATTTTATTTACATACGGAGATTTTTGCATATGAATCACTTTTGCATGGAGCCTTGGATAGAATTTATTTTTAAAATCATTTACAGCTGGTAACAATCATAGCAGTGCAGCGTCTGGCGAAAAACAATCCGATTCTCGTACGACATAAAAAATTTTAGTATATACCAGGGATGGAAATTCTGGCACAGGGTACCAAATTTGGTACCAATTTTAATTTAATTTTACAGTGGTACAGTAGCTGTCTAAAACGTATGAAATTTGTTAAAAACTTTTTGAATGGGGGAAAATAAAAAAGAGGAAATAAATCATTAATTTTTTTGAATATTTCGAAATTGTTCTTTCTGGATGTTTGATATCTACACATCCAAAGAAAGGACTTGATTTGAAAAAAATACCGCGAGGAACAAATGTAAGGGTCAACAATGAATTTTTGGGAAAATAACTCTTTTATACCAGACCCAACAATGTGTTACAAGTTATTATGACTTTGTGCATTTGTTTGTAACGCCCAAAACGAGAAGAGATAGACCCATAGTTTATTATACCGATCGAAATAAAATCAATTTCTGAGTCGGTTTGCCCATGTCCGTCTGTCCATATGTTCTTGTGATCAAAAATTATCAAAAAAGACTTGAGACTTTCAAAAGCCGCAATATGCATTGTTGACTTCATCTATGTAAAAAATAGGAAAGAAAAATTCAAACGTCTTTTGGTGAAGCATGCTGACAACTTGCACAAAAAATCTTGTTCACAAATGAAACAAATTTTACCCTGTAAGAATAACTTAACAAAGGAATTAATTTGGTGTATACACGGTCGTCTATGAAGCATCTCAAGTGATTCCACGGGTCGAAAAGGTCCATCATGCAGTTTCAATCATGGTTTGATGGGGTGTCTTTTACGATGGGGCCCATTGTTGCCAGAAATGAAGATTTATCGTCATTTTGACGATTTTTAGAGGCAAAAAATAGAACATGACGATTTGACGATTTTTGCCTCGAAATGACGATTTTTTAAGATATGAAAAAAGTAAGGAAAACTTAACAAATTGTTCTTATAATGGGTGATTTTTTCCCAACTTTCTTTTTGCCAACACTGTTTTTGGCAGCTCAGCTGTTTTCGTGTTTTCATCTTTAAACATTGAATTATATACAATTATATGAATTATATTAGACATTTCTCTTAGAAAATCAATCTATATTATGGATTTTTTATAATTCCTTTGGAATACAATTTACGCTCTTATTTACATTTTTAAAATAAAAATTAGAAATGTTAGACAAGTTCTCAAATATTATTGATGATCATTGAAAAAATAAAATTGGTGTTAGATTCGGTCAAATTCAATGACATAAAATGATTACTCAGAGGAATTTTGTTAAGTTGCAGATTCGGTAGAGGAGTTTATGTGGTTTCTATATCGATACCTTCATGCCAATGTATGATACGCCGGCTTAGCAAGTTTTTAGGGACATTACATTTTTAAATTTATGTGGTTATCTGGTTTCTATATCGATTCCTTCATTCCAAAGTATGCCACGTCGGCTTAGCATGTTTTTAGGGTCATTAAATTCTTAATAATCCAAATTATATTCAGTCAAGTCAATGTTTATCCGTCAACCCAAACCAAGAAACGTTATTCGATTTATAAAGGAATTCTATACATATTAAAATAATCATAAAATTAAATACATATTGTCAAAATTCGGCATAAGCGGACGGTACTTGTGGTTTCCAATGCGAATCCATCAGAACTTACAATAAAACCATCGATCTACGCTGGACCGTTTCAAAATGTGAGATAGGCTCAAAAACAATTAATTTAAGTTCATTTTCATGAACATCAAATCATTTCGAGTACCTATTAATACATATTTGTCTCTGAAACATACTCTTCGCCCTAAAAAACTCAAAAGCTGTTTGTTACTGCAAGATATTTGAGGTGACGATTTTGAATTTTTTTTGACGATTTGACTATTTTTGTACCCCCATTTTGACGATTTTCTGCCATTTTTGTCTGACAACAATGATGGGGTCACTGACTTGCATTTCTGAGAAGAAGGGGTCAAAACATTGGCCAAAAATTACTAAGAAACCCTTTTGGAAGCTGTTGGGAAACCACTTAATCATTCCCTATTCCAAAACCAGGCATTGACTATCTAGTATGATTCTGCACCGACACATATGGCTAAAATGACCCAGAAATGGCTATAACACAATTTGTCAGAATGGTGTTATAGCCATTCTGGTGAATGGTTCTCTGGCAGCCCTGATATAAACCTACTGGATTACAAATTGTGGATAGTTTTAGAGAACAAGGTGTGCCCAAAAAATTCCCCAGCATCGATTCTCTTAAGACTGCTTTGATTCGTGCTGTAGCCACTTTCCCAAAGGGACGAGGCGCGTGCGGCTATTGGTGATTGGTCAGTGAAGGCCAAAGGCGGACATTTCGAATGAGTGCTTCTTTTTTGTATACAATATATGTAAAGAAATATATACAAAATATTTAGTCCAAAAGGATTCATTACATTTAATGTTTTAGCATAAAATGTGTGTAACAGTATTTATGTCCCTATTCAGTATTTGGCAATCGTCCCTTTGTCCCGATTTACATGAGGCAATGTAAATTGCGGCTATTCAGAATAGCATAGGGGAGAGAGGCAGGAGGAATAGAAAGGGGAACTCCTTCCTTTATGGGTGTTTCCACCGAAAATGACCCCCTACAGCTCAAAAATGAAATTATTATTTTTAATTTATTTTTCCGCTAATATTACACGAAATAAGTGTATCTGTCATATTCCGAAAGATTAAATTTTCTTTTTACTAACTAAAATATGCTACTTTGAATTTAATACACCGTGCGCGTTTTTTCCCGTGAATTGCACGTCACTTTTTAAGCCCTTTGGAAACACTGTTCTAACGGTGGTTTACGAACAAAACAAAAGCAAGCTGAAAGCTGAAACTTTTCTTCATGCTTAGCAACAATTTTAAAGGCGACAAGTTAACATTTTATGTTTTTGTAAGAGTTCAAAAACAACCTCGCCGACTGTAACGACCGTTACTCCAAAAGCACAAAAGTTTGTTTTTTCGTAATTCATTCAAACGATTTAATTTTATAGTAGCGGAAAATAAGAAGGTAAGTAAGATGAAGAATTTTGTAAGGCAAAATAAGCATCAAAAGCCTATTTTGATTTTTTAAAATTGTTTAAAGATGTAACGACCGTTACCCTTTTCTTTGGCGTTTTGCATTTGAACTGTTTTCGTCTTACTTAACTGGATTCTTACTTACTTAAGCTGAAAAATCATGAAGCAAATTACCAAGATTCAAAAATACAGAAAAAAACGATAAGAAGACGAAGGAAAGCATGAGGCTTCTTGGCAAAAGAGGGAGCGCTGGAAAAAACGAAGAATAGATCAAAAAAAGGTGATGACGGACGAACGCCAAAGTCAGGAACAAAAAAGGCGAACACGTAAGAAAATTTCGTGAAAAAAAAGAAAAAACTTTTAACTTTTTAAAATGTAACGACCGTTACTTTATAAAAAGTAATTTTTTGGTTACTAATATTTTTTGGTTACTAATATTTTTTGGTTTAAAAATAAACTCATTCCTTTAAACAAAACATTTCGAAGAATTTAATCAGATTTGTTACTTGACATAGCCTTTGTAAAATTTTACAATACATGGTGCTTGTTTCCGAAATTTGAAATCAGCACATTTATAAAGTAACGACCGTTACTTTTTAAATAGTCAACAAAATTGTTGAAATTAAATTTTTTATGAATTCTTTCGGTTGCTACCGATGCTTGAACTTTCGTAAGTCGAAAATTAAGCAATCCTCGTTGCATATTTGCTTAGGTTGGAATTTTATTTAAAAATCTCCCAAAATCGGTAACGACCGTTACTTTGGAAACACACTTATATTTTTTCAAAATAATTTTAAATTCCTGTTTGACATACATCGTACGCTGTCACTTGTATTTAGTTAATTATTTGGAAAAGTCCCGATTCACGATAGGCAAGTTTAGTAGTGGCAATTCGGAGCAATAGGGGAGAGAAATAGAAAGGGGAAAAAGTTGCTCGTTATGGCATTCCGTTTTCTGCTTTTCTTTCGCACTTTTCTGCAAAATATTTGTATACCGGAATTGCGAAAATCTGAGAAAATGCCACAACTAAAATTGCCTTGTGTAAATCAGGACAAATCTATATATATAAAAATGGAAAAATGTTTGTATGTATGTATGTATGTATGTATGTGTTTTATAGACGCTTAAACTACTGGACCGATTTTAAAATTTTTTGTTTTGTTTGAAAGCTATTTTGTCTGAGATGGTTTTGGAAAAAAAAATTTTGCAAAAAGTGGGCGTGGCAAATCGTTTGTTTGTCTGTCTGAAATTGAAATTTGTTCAAAAATGGACGGGATCGGAAATCTAAATCTGGGGCAACGAAGTGGACCGGGTCCAGCTAGTATGAAATAAATTTGTTCGGTCGTTCAAAGGAATCCGTATACGGAAGGAATATTTTCTGTGATTACAAAGAAGAGAAATAAATTAATCAATAGTATGTTAAGGTCAATTTGTATATTACGATCATCATTACAAAATGATGAAATTACATGACTGATTTTGCCAATCTTTTTTGTATCTGAATTGTAACCCTGTACTTTACTAATATTTATAGCAAGAAAATTAATTCAAATAAATAAATTACATATACGATCGTAGTTGTATCTTTTGTCTTTATTTTAGCAGCCAAATTTGTAGCGATTGTTTTCAAAGACGTAAGAGAGGGATTTTTTGTCAGTACTCGTAGGAACTTTTAAAAAATTCGTCTGGCATCAACGTTTTGATCTATAATTTAAACATGGATAGACTTAAGGCTGGGTTAGGCAAACTTAACTGTAACTTAACATTAGCGCAGTCGTAACGTTGCCCGCTGGAGCAATTACCCAAAACTTGACAAACGTGCCATATGTCTTAGACATTCACAACCAAAATTGTAAAATCCTTATTTTATTTTATTTTTTCTTACTCTTATTTTAATATCTTATTACTTATTTATCATCCCATTTGAAAAGTTTCGCATAAATGTCTTCTTTTTCGTGGTTTTGCTGATTTTTTTTCGCAAGTGCTCAAAATCAAATTTCAGCAGATTCAGCCGTCCGTTTACGTTTCGTATTCGTTGGTTAATGGTTTACACTGTTTTCCATATGTCAGATCGAATCAGCTGATTTGTTACGCTACGCGGGCGTTACGGTTACGTTTGCCTAACCCAGCCTTTACAAAGGGACAAGGCTTGCAGATTATAATGTTTTATTTATTTTTATTCAGTTCGATGAACAGTTTTTTTACGTTTGGGGCCGGTTAATCGGACAATCCCGCAATGGTTTACACACGGGAAACCGATATTGAAGAATTTATTCGTGAGATAGGTACAGGCCGATATGTTGGAGAAAGTATGCCAAAATTGGACCAAGCGTTTGAACCATTTATTTGAGTTCTACCAACTCAAATAAAGACTTCATACATGTATCTACACTGCGTGTGTTTATTTTTAAATTAAATCTGAAAGTTCATAAAAAAAAATCAATCGTTACCTTCCTCCACTAAAGTGTGGGTAAATTAATCGATGGGGGATGTGCAAATGCCCTTCACAGTACAGTAGGGAAATGTAGTGGAGGAACACTAAAGTATAAACGCTCCCATCTCTGGCGCCAGCAGATAAAATGAGAAAAAGAGAGATTTCAATTGTCTCCGTCAATGATCATCACATGCCAACAACATCAGCATGTGCAGATAAACATATTTATGGGAGTCGGTTGGTTTGTGTATGTTTGCTTTTGCTTTGCTCCGTATTATTATATTATTCTCGCCGAAAGAGCCAACAAAATAAGAGAAGCCGCCGCAATTTTTGAAATGTTATAAGATTGGGGATTTGCAAAACATTTGTCTCAGTACGATTCTATAATTTACGAAGACCGCAACAGAGCGCGATCAGAGAACGTGCGCACGCTTTCAACACTTGTTGTCGTTGTCGTCGCCAAACGTCAAACTTCGGTGTGTATTCGTAATGTAGTGTAAATCTTAGTGGGTAAACAAAAAACTGAAAACAGACGCGAGCGCATAAAAGTCGAAAGTCAATATAGAAAAAAGAAGAGAAAAAACAAAAAAAAACACCAGTATTTATAAATACAAGCCAAATTCGCAAAAAAAAAGTAAATAATTAAAATAAGATTAAATTAATCTATTCAGAAAGATATCGTATTCAAATAATTACTGGTGTCATTGTTGTTTGAGTTACATTGAAAGTGCCCATTAAATATGTAAATATCTATTTGTGTATTGTTTCTTTTCACATAGTTTCAATAATCGAATTTTTCAATATTAACGGAAAAAATAAGCTGAAAATCGTCATCATCGTAGAATTAAGTTGTTTCCATTGTTAAATAAAACTCTTTTCGGAAATAAAAACGTGATTTCATAATTATTTTATTAATTTTTTTCTTTCGTCTTTCAAATTAACGATTGTTTCCAGACCTATTCAGCAAATTTGTTTACATTTTGCTAATTGTATTTTGAAGGTAAGCAAGACAAGACAAGAAGAAGCATAAAAGATACTTGAAATATATCGACCGACCACATGTTGTTGTTATCGATATACCTATGTATGTATGTACGACTACATACGGACGAATGTAGATGACAAGATAAGAGTGGCAGCAACAAATTGTGTTTATTAGAGTGGGCACAAAAATATATGCTCTTAAATGAGATAGAGACTAAAATATGAATGCAAAACCAATACTAAGAAAACGAGTACATAAATTAATCTTTTTATACGTGTAGAGTAAAAAACAGGTTTTAAGGCTTAAATAAATAAATGTGGTACAATTAATTTTTGGAGAAAACAAAGATTTGCGGTTAAGGAATTTGTTAGTAAAACTGGAAATAAATTGCAATGTTTAATTAATTTAAGTACTTTATAATTATTCCTAATGAATATTCAAAGACAAATGTCTTATATTTTTTATGTATGTATTTATTAAACAATTCTGATCTGTTTAAATAAATACCTAATTGGAACAAATAAGTAAACACAAAGAAAAAAATCTTTTTAGACGAAGTAACTACAGGGTTCTCCAATAAGAGGGATATGATTTCTTTGAAAAAAAACACACACTTATTATTAAGGAAATTCAAAAGTTTTTTATTGAATGTGAAGTACAATGATACAATTGAGTTCTAAATAAAACATCATTCATATGGCCTCCACGATTTCTTCTGCAGGAACGAATTCGATAAACCCAATTTTCGAGCACTTTTTTCACTAAATCAAGTCGTATGTCATGAATGGCACGTTCAATATTGACTTGTAAAGTTTGAAAAGCATCTGGTTTATTTCGAAAGACCGATGACTTCAGATAACCCCACAAGAAATAGTCTAATGGTGTTAAATCACAACTTCTTGGAGGCCATTCAATATCACAATTTCTTGAAATAATCGAATCTCCAAACTTTTCTCGTAACTATTCAATTGTTTCATTTGTTGCCACGTAGCCATAATCGGTCAATGGCTGATAGCTCTTAACGAGAGCTAAAATATTGCTCATGGGTGTCAAAGTCGTAGGTCGACTGGAAAGTGTTTTTTTTTTTGGATTTAAAAAAAATTGACAGGATAATTTTCAAATGTGAACGGAAAGTTTATTTGTGTTTTAGCTCCTTAACGGTACTTCGAATCGGGAATCGGCCAATGGCAAAAATATAGCTCTCGACGAGAGATATTCTTCAACCTGAGACACACACTGCCAGTTCATGTTTTTATATAGCGCCGGTATATAACGGGTTTGCCGGTATATAGGGATGGATAGGATTTTGAAGTGACGTTTCGGCCATTTGTAATATGTCATGATCTGTCATTCGTTTTTCATTGTATTCAGTAGTGTCTACAATTTCATCATGGAGAAATTAACGCAAGAAAAACAAATTATTCAGATTTATTATAAAAATAATCGTTCTCCGATTGCAACTTTCGTGCAATAAGTCCATTTTTTTTAATCCAAAAAACAGTTTCCAGTCGACCTACGATCTTGACACCCACGAGCAATACTTTAGCTCTCGTTTAGAGCTATCTTTTTGCCATTGACCGATTGTGGGTACGTGCCACACAGCAAATGAAACTATTGAATTTGTTGCGAGAAAAGTTTGGAGATTCGATTATTTCAAGAAATTGTGATATTGAATGGCCTCCAAGAAGTTGTGATTTAACGCCATTAGAGTATTTTTTGTGGGGTTATTTGAAGTCATTGGTCTTTCGAAATAAACCAGACTCTCTTCAAGCTTTACAAGTCAATATTGAACGTGCCATTCATGTTATATGACTGGATTTAGTGAAAAAAGTGGTCGAAAATTGGGTTCATCGAATTCGTTCCTGCAGAAGAAGTCGTGAAGGCCATTTGAATGACGTTTTATTTATAACTTAATTGTGTCGATTGTACTTCACATTAAATAAAAAACTTTTTTTTTCAAAGAAATCATGTCACTTTTATTTCTAGTGACCGTATTTCTAGGTGTCACAAAACATACTTATAATACTATATACCACAGTGTGGTGTATTGTATACAAAGTGGTTTACTGAATTTCGTTGTGGCCACATTCCGGACGCCCAGTTGAGGTCCTCTGCATCCGATACAATTGAAAAATTTCACGATATGGTGTTGGTCGATCGGAGAGAGATTATGGAAGCCATAACCATCTCACATGGTTCAGTGGTTTCAATTTGGAATTATCACTTTGCCACAAGATGGGTGCTGTGCTTGCTCACAATCGACCACAAACACAATCGTGTGATAACTTCGCAGGAGCGTCGTGAAACAGAAATATGGATGAGTTTTTGCGCAGTTTCGTGGATGGAACTTGGATCCACCACAACAAACTAGAGAGCAAAAAGCATTCAAAACAGTGGGTTTTTCGGGATGAATCGGCGTCAAAGAAGGCCAAGTTTTATCAACCCATAAAGTCAGTAAGGAAAGGCTAAAGTCGGGCGGGGCCGACTATACAATACCCTACACCACTCTCGTAATATTGAATAACTCTGATATATAAATTTTGTAATTCATGTATAAATTGTTTACATAAATTTACTTTTGGGACATTTTATACTTAAATAATACCCTGTACCACAGTGTGGTGTAGGGTATAAAAACGATTGGATCTAAAGAGCCAAATCGGATGAAACATATATATAGGAGCTATAGCTAAATCTTTACCGATTTTCTTCAAATTCGGCAATGTTGGTTCATGGATCAAGAAACTCTACCATTCTAAATTTTAAAACGATTGGATGTAAAATATAGCTTCAATAGAACTATAGGGCCAAATCGGACGAAACATATATATGGGAGCTATTGCTAAATATTAACCGATTTTCTTCAAATTCGGTAGTGTTGGTTCATGGATCAAGAAACTCTACCATTCTAAATTTCAAAATGATTGGATGTAAAATACAGCTTCTACAGGACTAAAGAGCAAAATCGGACGAAACATATATATGGGAGCTATAGCTAAATCTTAACCGATTTTCTTCAAATTCGGCAATGTTGGTTCATGGACCAAGAAACTCTACCGTTCTAAATTTCAAAATGATTGGATGTAAAATACAGCTTTAATAGGACTAAAGGGCCAAATCGGACGAAACATATATATGGGAGCTATAGCTAAATCTTAACCGATTTTCTTCAAATTCGGTAGTGTTGTTTCATGGATCAAGAAACTCTACAATTCTAAATTTCAAAATGATTGGATGTAAAATACAGCTTCTATAGGACTAAAGAGCAAAATCGGACGAAACATATATATGGGAGCTTTAGCTAAATCTTAACCGATTTTCTTCAAATTCGGCAATGTTGGTTCATGGATCAACAAACTCTACAATTCTAAATTTCAAAACGATTGAATGTAAAATACAGCTTCTATAGGACTAAAGGTCCAAATCGGACGAAAGATATATATGAGAGCTATATCTAAATCTGAACCGATTTCAACCACACTGTGGTACAGGGCATTATAAGTTTGTTTCACGGCAGATGTTTGTAACACCTGAAAATAACACAGCTAGACCCACCTTAAAGTATACCGATCGACTCAGAATCACTAGCTGAGTCGACTTAACCATGTCTGTCCATCCGTCTGTCCATGTAAAGTTGTTCGTCGACTACAGGTCGCAATTTCACTCCAATCGTTCTGAAATTTTGGAGTTTAGAGTATTTCGCGGCTGTTAAGATCGCTATTGAATTTGGTTGAAATCGGTTCAGATTTAGATATAGCTCCCATATATATGTATCGTCCGATTTGGCCCTTTAGTTCTATAGAAGCTGTATTTTACATCCAATCGTTTTGAAATTTAGAATGGCAGAGTTTCTTGATCCATGAACCAACATGAATTACAAAATTTAAATTTCTGAGTTATATTTCTGAGTATTCAATATTACGAGAGTGGTGTAGGGTATTATATAGCCGGCCCGCCCGACTTTAGAATTTCCTTACTTGTTTTAATATTTTATTTAATAAATATTGTTTGAAAATGTTTTTGAAAACATCTCGTAATGTAGAATGCGATTCAAATAAGGTATATTTGGGATGCGGACAACCCAATACTTTTTTTCGAACCGCCCTAATACAAGTATATATGCATGCGGTGTAGTATTTGAATGTTATTCTCTGAATACCAAAAAAAAAAAATGTAGTAAGGAAAACTAAATCGAACGTACAACTTTTTGATGTATTTTTTTTTATTCGTTCCCATACACTTTTTTATCCATTGAATCATTCAAGCGATTTATTTTTATTCGCTTTATTGAATTTAATTTTATCTACACACATAAATAGAACCAAAGAAAAAACAACAAAGTGTTGTTGAGAAAAAGTTGTGTATTAGATAACATGGATAAAGCGTTTTAGTTTAAATTTATTTGCCGGCTTTTGTTTATACGCTTGAAAGGGAATAAAGATTAACTATTGTTAAATATTGGACCTATATCATTATATATTATTTATAAGTACTAATAAGATGGACCTAGTTGATTCAACATGATATAATCTGTTTATATCATGTTATACTGCTGAGAAATATTATTGGCCGAGTGAATACTAACCTATTTCGAAATCTAAAATAGATTCTATTTTAAATCAATGATCACTGTAGTCTTCTTGCAGAGCAAGGCATTCAAATGCCTATATTTGAATTGAATAGAGTCATTGTCTCTAATTTAAAATTCTTATTTCAGCAACTGCTGTGTATTCTTCTACGGCATTTCAAAATATTATCTTTTAGAAACTTGTTCTGAAAATTAACATTTTGCCTTTCAAATAAAATCTTAAACAAGTTAGACTATATTTTATTCAATCACTATCAGATATGTATATATATACCATTCCTAAATATATTTTGTTAGATTAAATATGAAAGTGTTCTCAGAGTAAGAAAAAAGACAACTTTGAATATAATGAGGCCGTAGTAAAGACATCATCCACCCTAAAATCACCAATGGATATACATAGCTACACGGGGCAAAATCGCCTTTTTTGATATGTTTGAATCGAAAGAAAATATACTTGCAATACAAATTTTTAAATCTATATATATAAAATTGTTTCGTGACTGGCTGACTGACTGACTGATTGACTGACTGATCATCGCCCAGACCAAACGGCTGAAGCTAGAATCATGAAATTTGGTGGGAGGGTAGCCCTTGGGATGTAGACGAGCAATAAGACGGGATTTTTCGAAATTCGTACTATTACCCGCACAATGGGTCAAAAAGGGATAAATATGGTACCACCGCCAAATCTAAACGGAATGAGCTAGAATCGTGAAATTTGGTGTGAAGGTAGCCCTTAGGAGGTAGACTCAGAAATTGGCATGATTTTTCGAAATTCGAACATTTACGCACACAGTGGGGTAAAAAGTGATAAATGTGGTACATCAGCCAAATCCAAATGGCAAGACCTAGAATCGTGAAATTTGGTGTGAGAGTAGCTCTTGGGACGTAAACAAGAACAAGGAGTGATTTTTTTAAAAATTTAGAGGCACAGTGGGACGGAAAGGTATAAATATGGTACCACCGCCAAATTTAAAGCCTAATATTAGAATGGTGAAAATTGAAGCGAGGGTTGTCTTTATGACAACTGATCGGAGTATTAAGTTTTCTTTTGTATTCGTAGTTTTCGGGGCACAGTGGGGCAAAAAGTGTAAAATATAGTACAGTGGCTTAAAAATGTCAAACATGGATCAATGGTCCCAGGGTAACTTTTGGAAAATAAACTAGAGATTGGAAGTGATTTTTAGTAATTCTAACTTTAAGAGGCACAGTGAGACACGACGGGTTAATTATGGAGCATGGGGAAAAAAAGAACAATCTGCCAAAATTGGTACTTAAACATGAGATATGAAGAGTTTATATGGTTTTAGGAGCACCATATAAACTCTTCATATGGTGCTCCTAAAACCATAGTGGAGTGGAGAAAATATGATTAAATATGTTACAGTCGGGCAAAAAGGTTTAAGTACGCTAGCGTGGAGACACATTTTAAATACGAATACGGTACATTGAGACAAAAATTTGTTAAATATGGTACAGTGGGTAAACATTTTGTACAGTGAGATAAAGAGTTGAATGGGGCACAGTTGTGCAAAAAGGGTTAACTATGGTACAGTGGGGTAAAAATAGTTATATGTATATGGTAAAGTGGGACAAATGGGTTAAAAATGGTATGGTGGGGCAAAAAGCGTTAACTATTGAACAGTGGGGCAAAAATGTATTTACTATGATACAGTGGGGCAAAAAGGGTTAAATATGGCACAGTGTGACAAAAATGGGTAACTATACAGTACGGTGGGGCATAACTGTGTTAAATATTGTACAGTGGAGTACAGAGGGTTAAATATGCTACAGTGGGGCAAAAACTGTTAAATGCGGTACAGTGAGACAAAGCGTTTAATATGACACAGTGGGGCAAAAAGGGTTAACTATGGTACATGGTAACGTGGGACAAAATGGGTTAAATATGGTACAGTGGGGCAAAAAGCTTTAACAATGGAACAGTGGGAAAAAATGTGTTAGCTATGGTACAGTGGTTCGTTGCTGATCATTCGCAGTGAACGGACGTGTTTATCACATAGCGGATAGTTACCAGTACCTATTACGCAATAGCAAAAATCTGTACAAAGTCTGTAAGGCCTACATCGTAGTACCTATTACGGTCTAATACAGACAAAATTAAAATAAATTCTCTTGACGGGGATGCCTTCGTGTTCCGATGGAGCGCGGTTCCCCAATCGTCCGACTGTCCGTCCGTTGGTCTTGGCCAAAGCCGACCACACCAAAAATGGTGAAAATCTCCCCCAAGTACTCACAACAGGTGGTGCGGTGAGGGGAAAACGTCATGTCCGACCGTCAAAACGGAAGCACAATGAGCATCGTGTAGCGCTCAGAGTTTTGACGAAGTTGGAGGCTGTTGAGGTTTCGGCTCTTACCGAAAAACAAAAAGAGTCACTTACCTGGGCTAAAGGCGTCATAGATGCTTCTAAGGCCAATGAGTCGGCTGAAAGAGCCACAAATTCAGCTGTGTTAACGGCTAATAAAGTAAAACGAATCAGATCACCTGATGAACCCCTGCCTTCGAAAAAGGCAAGAGGCCCTAATGTCACCATCAACAGGACACTCACCAAGCCCTTCAATGAAGTGGCGAAGGAGAGTCTAGTGATGGCTGTTATAGACAGAAGTAGTGAGGATGGATCCATCCTCAAGGACAAATGGAGTCATGTACAATCAGCCATTATGGCTCATTACCTCGATGTCCGTAGAGAAATGCCGGGCAAACCACCAATCTGCAACGATGCAGGATGGCATCAAGGGAGAGTAAAGCTCTTATATTTCGGTGATGCCAGATCAGTAGACCTTTATAAGGCTGCTCTGAGTCGAGCGGGTGAGGTGTGGCCGGGTGCCCAGTTGGATGTTGTCGAAAAAAACAACATCCCTAGTCACCCTAGAGCCATCACCTGGGTTACAGAAGAGCCCTCCAACCCGGCTGACATCTTAGAAATAATAAAAGATTCCAATCCTGGTCTGCCGGCCCATAATTGGAGAATCAGCAAGGTGGGTGAGGCGGATGGTAAAAAGCGGCAGGTCAATCTTATCCTAAACGCTGAATCCACCTCCCATATACAAAGTGCGAGTGCAACCCTACAATATGGCTTCGAAACTATAATCTTGAAGATATACAAGCAGGATATAGCTCCCACTGCAGAAGGTGAGTCGTCCACCGTGGCACTTTCTGTAAGTGCGGAGGTAGCCACGCCTATTATTTCTGGTGACTCCAACTCTAACAGAAGATCTGTAACGTCCTACTCTGAGGACGAAAGCTCTACTTCTGACACAGAGGGGCTGAGGGGAGTCTCCGGACTCTTTGACGCATCTGGCGGGGACATGCTTCTCGACGATACGGACGAAGAGTTCGATAACACCCTTGTTGGGGTGGATGTTAATCTGTCAATTACCAATGATGGTAAGAATTCTACAGATTAACCTCCATCACGCTAAAGCAGCCTCAGCGGCTCTATTGCTGCGCCTGTCCACAGGCGCAGTAGACATCGTCCTGATACAGGAGCCCTACGTAGTGGGAGGAAGGGTGTGCGGTATTAGGACACCCAACTTTAAACTGCTTGTGGCCAACTGTGAAGGCACTCCAAGAACCTGCATTTTGGCCAGGAAAGATCTAAGTATCTTTCTCCTGACTAATTTAAGTGGTAAAGACCAAACAGCTGCTAGCCTGGAGATCGGTAATCGCATATATTGGGTGGTCTCCAGCTACTTGCCTTATGAATCTGTAGTACCGACTGCTCTATTCAGGGAAGTAGTAGAAGAAGCAACGTCTGACGAGCTCGAGCTGATTATTGGCGCAGACACGAACGCTCATCATACTATCTGGGGTAGTACGGATATAAACAATAGGGGTGATTCGCTTCTTGACTTTATTCTAACTACCAATCTTAGTATTTGTAACATAGGTAATAAACCGACCTTCACAATTAAAGACAGACAAGAGGTACTCGACGTAACGTTTGCTACTGACCGGCTGTCAGACAAAATTATTGGGTGGAATGTACTGGACGACCACTCATTCTCAGATCATCATTATATTGAGTTCAAACTCGCGGAAAAAGCGCCTAAACCCGCCGTCCACAGAAATGTAAGGAAGACAAAGTGGCATCTGTATGAGAAGAATTTCAAGAAAGTCCTCAACTCTAAACTTCCGTACGAACCGAATGACAAAGCCGGTTTGGATAATCTGGTCGATCATATCACCATATCATTCAATAGATCCCTTGAAGAAGCCTGTCCAAAAACAAGGTACAAGGGTAAAACTAAACCCCAATGGTGGACTTCTGAGCTAACGGCTATGAAAAAGACCTGCAACAAGCTATTCAATAAGGCTAAATCTACTGGGGTCGCTAATGATTGGGATGCCTATAAAGAGCAACTCAAGATCTATAAGAAGGAGCTTAGAAAGGCGCAAAGGCGCTCTTGGTATACCTTCTGTGGTGAAGTGGAAAAGGTCTCCGACGCCGCTAGGCTGAGGAAGATATTATCTGCTTCACCCTGTACAGTGGGATATTTACAGGATGAGGCAAATAACTGGACCAAAAACAGCGAGCAGTCGCTCAATGTACTGCTCGACACACATTTCCCGGGGAACTCTATAACAGAACCCGAGGATCAGCAGGACCAACAAGAGTGCGAGTGGACTGCGAGCGTCGCTAGCTTCTTGACTGAGAGATCCAGAATAAGCTGGGCTATTAACAGCTTTGAGCCCTTCAAGTCACCTGGACCAGATGGCATCACTCCAGCAGAAATGCAGAAAATGTTAAAGTACATTATCCCCTGGCTGGAGAAAATTTATGTAGGCTGTATCAGGCTTTCATACATCCCGAATCGATGGAGGGATACCAAAGTGGTATTCATACCTAAAGCGGGAAAGATATCACACACTAGGCCAAAAGACTTCAGACCAATTAGCCTATCCTCGTTCTTATTGAAAGGTCTGGAAAGACTTTTAGATCATTTCATTAGGGAAAACCTGGATACAAAACTCCTGTCGGGGAACCAACATGCTTACAACAAGGGCAAGTCTACTGAATCAGCCCTGCACGAACTTGTGAGCACTATCGAATCGTCCCTGCATTTCAAGGAATTCACCATGGTGGCATTTCTTGACATAGAAGGGGCTTTTAACAACATTCATTCCGATGCGGTAATTGCGGCACTCTCACATCTAAAAGTTAACACTAGTTTGATTAGACTAATTCAAAGTCTGCTCACGAGAAGACGCATAACAGCATGTCTAGGGTCCACAACTCTAACAAGGTATGTAAACAGAGGGACCCCGCAAGGAGGAGTATTGTCTCCACTAATTTGGAACCTAGCGGTGAATGAAATCCTGCTAGATCTAGAACGTTGTGGCTGCAAGGTCGTGGCATATGCGGACGACGTGGCAATCGCAGTGAGTGGCAAATTCGTAAACGTCCTCAGAGACATCCTACAGGTGGCTCTGAACAAGTTGGCTAGATGGGCCAGAAGCAGCGGTTTGGGCGTTAACCCCAACAAGACAGAATTGGTTCTCTTTACTAGGATGAATAATGTCCCACATGTGGACCCTCCACCTCGGATAAATGGAACAGATCTAGTCTTTTCTGAAAGTGCAAAATTTTTAGGAATAATTCTAGATAGGAAAATGTTATTTAGACTTAACGTATTGGAACGTGTAAGGAAGGCCAACGTCGCCTTATATTCCTGCAAAAAGGCTGTAGGGTCGCGGTGGGGACTCTCTCCTAAAATCGTCCACTGGATATATATAGCAGTAGTTCGTCCAATACTGTTATACGGTATTGTGGTATGGTGGACGGCAACTGACAAACTAACCATTACCAACCTACTAACAAAGGTTCAGAGGACTGCCTGCCTGAGCATAAGCGGAGCCTTAAGGACTACAGCGACCGAGTCTCTACAAGCCCTACTCCATATACTGCCGATTAATATTGTGGCGAGAGAAGTTGCAACCAAAGCGGCAATAAGATTAAACTGCCTATCAATGTGGAGGTACAAGAACTATGGTCACATGAGGATATCAAAGTGTAGTGCTATGGTAACCGACCGAGTGGACTATATACCAACAGTGTACACCTTCGAGAGAAATTACATCACTATGATTCCCGCCAGAGATGAATGGGTCGGCAGAATACCAGGTAATATAAACCATCTCCACTTTTACACGGATGGTTCGAAACTTGATGAAAAGGTTGGCTTCGGAGTACACTGTGAAGAACTTAGTCTGGATATAGCTCACAGACTACCAGATACCTGCAGTGTCTATCAAGCCGAAATAATGGCAATATGGGAAGTCGCCAAGTGGCTGAGTCGCAACATAGTAACCAACAATGGCGTTGTCATTTACTCGGACAGCCAGGCTGCCATCAATTCTCTGGAGGCAACATCCCTAAATTCACAAACAGCCCTCGACTGCCGCAGATCTCTTAACGAGATGGCTGAGCAGTTTAATGTACACCTCATATGGGTGCCTGGGCATAGGGATATCCCGGGGAACTGCAAAGCCGATGAACTTGCTAGGAAAGGGACGACATTACAAATTCTCGAAGAATTTGCATATATTGGTGCGCCACTATCCACGTGCAAGCTTTGGCTTAGGCAAGAGGCAATCAGGCAGTCCAACGATAGATGGACAGAAATCGGCACCTGCAGGGTAGCTAGACAAATCTGGCCAAGGTATGACCTGAGAAGGTCAAAATATCTCCTCGCACTAGAGAGGAAACGATTGTCTACGTTAGTACAGGTTCTGACGGGACACTGCTTGATCGGCGAACACGCCAAAAGATTGGGTATTGACTCCAATGACTTCTGCCGAAGCTGTGGAGATGAGGAAGAAGTGGAGAGCATTGAGCACTTGCTTTGCGACTGTCCCGCTTTGAGTAAACGACGACTGGATATACTGGGGTCGGCCTTTTTAGGCAGCCTAACAGATCTTTCCAGTACTGATATTCGTACTATCGATAAATTTATATATCAAACAGGTTGGTTTCGATGAGGGGCATTTCAGCCCGTGGTAACACTAGGGACCTAAACTGGTCTATGTGAGCTTGTAAAAAAATACGGCTGCCACCCTAACCTAAACCTAAACCTAATGGTACAGTGGGACACAAATGGTTAAATATGGTACATAGTGACAAAAATGGTTAACTATACTGTACAGTGCGGCATAACTGTGTTAAATATTGTACAGTGGAGCAAAGAGGGTTAAATATGGTACTGTGGGGCAAAAACTGTTAAACATGGTACAGTGAAACAAAGGGTTTAATATGACACAGTGGGGCAAAAAGGGTTAACTATAGTATAGTGGGGCACAATTAGTTGAATATGGTAACGTGGGACAAAATGGGTTAAATATGGTACAGTGGGGCAAAAAGCTTTAACAATGGAACAGTGGGAAAAAATGTGTTAGCTATGGTACAGTGGGACACAAATGGTTAAATATGGTACAGTATGACAAAAATGGTTACAGTGGGCACAAATAGTAAAATATGGTAACGTGGAACAAAATGGGTTAAAAATGGTACAGTGGGGCAAAAAGCGTTAACTATGGAACAGTGGGGCAAAAATGTGTTAACTATGTTACAGTGGGGCAAAAATGGTTAAAAAGTGGACAAAATATAGTAGGACAAAAAGGTGTTAAATTTGATTCAGTGGACCCAAAAGGTTAAATATAGCACAGTGGGTCAAAAAACGTACATTTAGTACAGTGGGTAAAAATATGGATGCAGGGAGAGAGGGTAAGTTAAATATGAAATAAGAATAAAATAATAATAAAATAAGAATGTTTTTTTGGATCTTGAAATATCAATTATCATTTTAAAATATTGTACAATCGTGCAAAATTGGTTAATTATGACACAGAAAGGGTTAAATGTGGTACTATGGAGCGATTCACTTTAGATTTTTAAATTCGTACCTTTATAGACACAGTGGGACAAACATGGTTTTATATTGTAGCAGGGTGTGAATGTAGTTATTGCAATATAAACTAGGGGAAAGTTGCTAACGTATGAACCAAAAAAATAGTTTTTCAACGTTCAGAGGTGCAGTGGGAAAAGGGATAAATATTGTACCATGATGTCAGGGTAACTCTTGGAACACACACTAGAAATGAAATGAGGGTTCGTACTTTATATATAAAAGTAATCAAATCTTCTTCATTTTGCACCATATGTAATAATCATGTCATTTTGAAAGAAAGAGGTATAGATATTTTTCAGTACCCTAAACAGAAAATAGATAAAAGATGGGGGCTGCGAAGCGCACCGGGTAAGCTAGTATTATATATTTTCGAGCAAATAAATTTTATTTGAAAATCAATAATATGTATTTAGAATCCATATGTTAATATATTAGAATAAAATATATTTGCGAACTAATTTTCTCAAAAAAAATGTTTTTAAATACAAATAAAATTATTGTTTATGAATATTTCCAAATATATTTTATTAAAAAAAGATTTTCAAAACTTTGCTGAATTTTTCGAATCTTAGTTTTAATTTTTTCCTTGTTTTCGAATTATGCATTTCTATTAAAAATGTTTTTATTTTTTTTTTTTCTAACTATTCCAAGTCATTATTTTGAATTATAAAGAAATTTTACTAACATTAAAACTTTCTAAAAATTACCTTTCAATTGCTGACAACTTAAAACAATTAAAGAATAGATATATATTCACCCAAATAGATCTTTGTTTGGGAAATAACATATCCAAATAAAAAATATTAGGATGTAAACATAGATCTGTTTAGAACAACATCCTCCCAAACATGTAATATTTGTATGTGTCAAATATTGTATATTTGGAGTGCACTCTAAAAATATATATGTTTCAAGCAGAATATGTTTGGGACAATATACTACAGAGGGGATTTTTTTTCAGCGTGTATAGTTCGCACAATACTAATGTACGGCATTGCGGTGTGGTGGACGACAACTGCTAAGCGATCCATCACCAGTCAACTAATAAAGGTTTAGCGAACTGCCTGCCTAAGCATAAGCGGGGTTTTAAAAACTACAGAGACAGAGTATCTACAAGTCCTACACGGGGCAAAATCGCCTTTTTTGATATGTTTGAATCGAAAGAAAATATATTTGGAACACACATTTTTAAATATTATGCATTTCTGAGCAAATAAATTTTATTTGAAAATCAATAAAATATATTTGGAACTCATATATTAATATGTTACAACATATAATATTTGCAAACTAAGTTTCTCAAATAAAATATGTGTTTGAATACAAATAAAATTATTGTTTAGGAATTTCTCCAAATATATTTTATTTAAAAAAGATTTTCGAAACTTTTGTTGAATTTTTCGAATTTCAGTTTTAATTTTTTTTAATTTGGCATTGAACTTCCCAGTTATGATACCAAATGCAGCATTAATTTCTGTTTTAAATCAATCATTTAAAATTTCTGAGTATTCCAGGCCATCATTAGTTGTTAATCCTCCAGTAATATATTACGATTCAAGATTATACGATTTCAATTATTATTGTTTATTATTTTTAGGACATGAAAAATTTCTAAAAATTAACTTTGAATCACTGATATATTTAACACAATTTAGGTATTTTTGAATACTTATTTAAATGCAAATGAATATTTGCTTCGGAAAAAAATTGTCCAAAATAAATACATGTTGCGATGTAAAGAAAGATTTGTTTAGAACAACATCTTCCCAAATATATAATTTTTGTGTGTACCAAATATTATATGTTTAGAGTGTACTCTAAACATATATATGTTTCAAGCCGAATATGTTTGGGACAATATACTACAGAAGCGATTTTTTTTCAGCGTGTACTCCATGTACTGCCGATTGATACTGTGACTAGAGAAGTTGCAACCAGGGCGGCATTAAGATGAAACTATCCATCAATGTGGAAGTACAAGAACTACGGCCACATGAGAATATACTGGTATGGGTCGGTTACCATCGCACTATATCCTCATGTAACCTTCAATAGCAGTATATACCAACTGTGAAGGATCTTCACCACTAAGATACCTGCCAGGCAGGAATGGGTAGGGAGAATACCTGGAAGTAGGAAGTAACACGATAGGATAACACTGTAGATCACTTAGGTTTAGGTTAGAGTGGCAGTTAGTTTTGCCAGCTCACATAGACCAATGTAGGTCCCTAGTAATACCACGTATACAGATGTCCCTCATGGAAACCATCTTGTTTAATAATTAAGTTAACAATAGTACAAATATTGGTACCGCAAAGATCTGTCAGACTTCACAGAAAGTCCGACCACAGTATATCTAGACGTCGTTTGCTTAATGAAGTAGCAAAGCTGGTGCTCTCCACGTCTTCATCATCACCACAGCTCCTACAGATGGCATTTGACTCAATGCCTGACGTTCAGGCAGTCTCCCATCAGAACTGAGAATAATGTAGACAGTATTTTACTCTATAGTACGAGGAGACATTTTGACCTTCTCAGCTCGCGTCTTGGCAAGTTTTGTCTAGCTACCCTACAGGTGCCGATTTTTTTGCTATATTTTGTAGGACTGCCTCATTATATCTTGCCTAAGCCAAAGCATGCACGTATACTCGTATATGCAAATTCTTCTAGAATTTGTAATGTAGTCTCTTTCGTAGCAAGTTCATTAGCTTTGTAGTTGTAGGTGTATGTTAAACTGCTCAGCAATCTCGTTAAGAGACCTGCGGCAGTCGAGGGCTTGTTGTTAGGAATGTGGCCTCCAGAGAATCAACGCAACCTGACTGTCCGACTATTTCCTGGTGCTCTGCCAACCTGTTCTGCAACAGAAGTCGACACTAGTGGGATAGCTGGACAAATCTGGACCAGATGCGACCTAAAAAGGTCAAAATATCTTCTCGCACTAGATAGAAAAATACTGTCCATATTAGTGTCAGTTCTGACGGGACATTGCCGAATCGGCGAATACGCCAGGAGTTTAGGAATTGTATCCAATGACTTCTGTAGAAGCTATGGCGATCAGGAGGAAGTGGAGGGCATTGAGCACCTGCTTAGTTGTTGTCTCGGGGCCCGTCTTATTACGAAGTCTGACAGATCTTGCCAGTACCGCAATTCGTATTACTCATAACTTTGTGTTTTAAACAAGATGTTTCCGATGAGTCGCAGCTGAGGCCGTGGTAGCCCTGGCAACCTCAATTGGTCTGTGTGAGCAAGTAAAACCGCTCAGAAAAAAAATTTCATAAAATTAAAGATAGGCGCAAAAGACGTCATTAATCTATCAAATAAGTATGTACTTCAAATTAAGAAAAATTATTTAATAGTAATGAAATTATATGTATTTTAAGTACAAATTGTACGTATTTTAAAGACTAATGACATCTTTGGGGTCATTCTTTAATTTTATGACCAAAGTTTTTTCAGTGCGGCGGTCACCCTTGATATAGGTACACAGCAAAAATATGGAAGTACTTACTTCCTAAGGAATCTCATTTAAAGTGGTTAAATATGAAGTTAGTGCATTTTTTCACTTTCAAATTAAAATTGAATTCGTTAGAAAAGATTTAACAAAAAAACTACTAAAAGTTAAACAACCGCTTCGGGATTCGAGCCCGCAAACTCCATTGTATTTATTCCTAGTTAAAAAAAAGCATCCACAACTGTGAATAAGATCTAATTATTCAGAAGTTAGCTAAAAAGTACTCATGGCCCATCTAACGGTTGCTGTTTGAACTACGGTCGCCCCGCAATTACGATTTGACTCCGTTGCACTATTGTTTGTGCGGAGCCGTAAACATGAGTGCTACGGCAAGCACCCAGAGATGATTCATAACTTGAAACACGAAATTGCAACCATTAAAGGCCATACAATCGAAAATGTGTTGAAAAATTAGGTTGACATAAAATGGGCTACTGCAAGGCCAGTCGCGGCAGCCATATGAATGAAGTGGTGTTCCATCATTAACCGGTATGTTGAGGCATTTCAATAAAGCCAAAATCATCAACTTTTTCGAGGGACACCCCTCACATCTCAGGAAAGGCCGTGCGCGTTAACATGCGATGTAATGCTGTTGCAGCGCTAGGATACCCAACTCAAGGCTAGACGAAAAAGTTCACTTTGAAAATGAAAGAAAAATTTTTCTCTTAAACAACATAAATAGTTAAATATACGAGAATATTTGTTTATATTTTTGAGCAAATATGTTTACATCCTAAGAGCATCCAAAAAATAGCATTTGCATTACTTTCTAAGCACTGTTGAAAATGTACTGACAAATAACGAATGCGATGACGCGACAAGCCTATATTAAATGCATCGGTGAAGATCCTATTTATAAGTTCTTCTGGATCGCAATAATAAAATTTTTACCACTTTTTTTTTTTTTTGGTGAGTGATTGCTATAGAATTTATGGGAAAATCATATTCATATGAATTTTTCAATTCAGGTCTGGTGTATCAGAAGTAGAGCTGTCAAACTATCGATATGTATCAGAAGTAGAGCTGTCAAACTATCGATATTCGCCCCATTCGATAGTTTCGATAGTATCGATATTATCGGATAATTTGTTAAAGATATGTATGATTTTATTATTCCACAAAATCCAAGTTTTGGAAGAAAAATAAGCCATGAAGATGTTTTACAAATTAAAAAAAATGTAATTCAATAATAAAAGAAAAACATTGTAAAAAATGTCTTTTTGAGATCAGCGCAAAAAAAAAACATTTTTATTAAAATGTTATTATGTACATACTTATCTTGGAACAAATTAACTTGATTAATTTTTCCGATTTTTCGGCATCTAATGAGGTTTGAACGAGACCTAAAATTTAAATTATAGCTAAGATTTCAATTTTTTTTTTCATTAAGATTCCATTCCAATATTGGCAATCGATAAATTTTGATCTGAAAGAAGTAAAGATTTCTCTGAAATTCATTATATTAGTTAACTCGGGGCATAATTTGAAGGGGAGCTTCAAATTACACTTTACTGTCCCAAGAACGAAGTGAAGAGGACTCTTGGAGAATTAATTTGCTTAAACAGAAGACTCAGCTTCGCTCCCACTTACAACAAAAGAATTTTAATCGAAAATATCATTGTCAAGATTTATACAAATCGTTAAACTTTTTTAGTTGGTGGTTTACAAAAGTATTCCCCGTGAAAAAATTTTACGGTTTCTTTATCAAAGTTCTTAAGATTTGTATGCCTTTAGAAATATGATACGTTTAATGGCAATTTATAAGAAGAGGTCAGAAGCGTGATCGGCTTTTTGAGAGAAACAATTCTCCAATTATTATCCTTATTTCAATCGTTGTTCTGAAGCTTGCATTCCAAATCAAATTCTTACACCAGATAGCTAACGGTTCTTATTTCGTAGCAAACTTCTTGGTCGAATATCTCGAAAATCGACATTTTACCGATACTATCGATAGCGAACAAAAACTATCGATATTGACGCAATTCGAAATTTCGCTCGCTATTCTCTAGTTGATAGCGATATCGATTATGTGGGTAAGAGAATATTCGGCTAAGTGGTATAGACATCAGGGATGGAAAAGTAAGTACTTTAGTACTTTTTTCAGTACTTTTCCCCTTTCAAAAGTACCGAAGTACCCCCACGGCCCATATACATGCGTATAGAAACGCCTATTTAGAATTCTATCAGAATCAAACGACATTTTATGTCCTAAAACACAAATACATGTGTGTTTGTTAAAACCTATTTGTATGCAAACTTGTTGAAGTATCAAAAAATATACATCGAAGATTTGATTTAGTTTGTAGTTTTGTTATATATTTTTCCATCGATGAATTTCCTGAAAATGGGTATATTTTCAAATTTTTACTTAAATCAGAAGGATAACTATACAGTTTAAAGATATTTTTAATTTTTTTTTGCGAACCCATTACAATTATTTGGAGTTTTCTTTCAGAATTTAATAACATTTGACAATTTCATAATTCTATGAAACGATTTTAGGGAATCGCTGGACTGCATATTTAAAGACGTCTTTTTATAGTTATCGAGCAAACTAATTTAAAAAATATATAAGTCAGTACCAGTTTAGTACTTTTTGAGAAATCGCATTTTCCATCCCTGATAGACATATGTATAAGGGATTCAATATTTCACTAAATTTTAATTCTTTGAAGTGGAGTTGCCAGAAAGGTTGGGCCAATGTGGTCCATCTTCTAATTTAGTCTGAAATAGTAGAAAATATTTGCACATATAAATTTTGAACTCAATCGGTCATTCATTTCGATAGTTAGTTCGATAGTGCGCACCAGTCAGACGGACGGACGAACGCAGATAACTGCAGTGGCTTAAAATGCCCTGTAATGGGTCTCGGTTCACACCTTCTGTTATGTCCCCCCATCAGCACCGAAGTGTTGTGCTACAATTTTTTTTTGTAACAAATGTAAAAAATTTTGGAGCATTTCTATTGCATTTTTTCCACACACATTTGAACATAATTTTTCTCCAAACAAATTTATATTTTGCAGCTGTATCTGTTTAAATATTAGTTTCAAATGCATTTTTCTTTGTATGTGCGTTTTGTTCCTTGGCTCAAAGTTTACAATTTCAGAATTAATTTCTATTATAAAAAATATAAATTCTTCATCAAGTTAATGGCAAAGCATACTAACACAGTGTTAGATCTAACGAAAATAACTTGTTTGCGATTTGAATGTCCTAACCATTAATTGTTGGCAATAAACCTAGATTCTTTAATTTATTGTTAATGATCCTCATAAGAGCGTCGATTTAAAATTATTGAGTGTTATTGATTGTTGGAGCTATAAAATATCAATTTTGTGGTTAAAAAAGGTGTGTTTGAATTGCATTGTTATGAGAAGTAGAAAGAAGTAAAACGAGTGATTCGGACACTTCGAACACTGTGTACCCTCCACTTCTGATCTCACTTCACACTATAAAGAAGGAAATTTGGAAAATTCGCAATTAAATACAAATGTCTAAATTTAAAGACAATAGGTATACATTTAAAAATAATATAGCAGGAAGAAGTCAAATCTAGAAGAACCTTTATATGGGAGCTATATTAAAACATTGCTCGTGTGAATGGTTCTGGTTATGATTCAACTGAATTTATGAAATTTCACGCGAATCGGTTGAAATTTGTGGTTTCTATGACTTTGAGAAGTCACACAGAATGGGTGTTTAGGTTAAGATGTGCAGCCAATAGGGAGGGTGCTTGATATGGAAGCCATATCAAAAATGAAGCGATATTTCCCATTTTCATTCCCAAATGGTCCAAGTTTAAGTTTCTGAAAAAAAATATTTTTTATGGCATACGAGGGCGGTCCAAAGATTTGTCGACTTTACAAAGAAAACAACAAAAATTTGGGGTTTTTTCATTCTTTTCTTTATTTCTCAACACAATCTCCTTGTAGATCGATACCCCTTTTCCCAGCGATATTTAATAGATTCGATACCCTGTTTATAGGAAGACTGTATATAGTTTCTTAAAATAACCATTAATCAAAAACTCCACTTCACATTTCAAGTTCACATTTTCAAGTTTCGAGTATGGTGTAACGAAAACACGCCTTATGTCGATCATAAAATGGAAGTAGGGCTCGGAAATATTCCCCAACTGAACCACAATTTTCGGAATATTTTTCTTCTGTGTTAATTGGCAAACCAAACTGATTACTATTGACCAGATCGGTCCAATTAATGACCGTTTGATCGTTATCAGAAAAAGCCTAAAAACAAGCGCTACATAAAAGCTGTCCATATGTTGTTGTTTAAAACAGTTTGTTATTATAATAAATTTTTCATATGAAATTTGGAATTTGCAAAATGTAGAATTAAAATGTAGTAAATATTTATCTCTATTTACTTATTAAATGATCCTATATAAATAATACTATTACTCGTACGAGCAAATTCTGTTAATTAGTTATGTTTAAAATAAAACATGATCTTCGACCTATAAAATAAGTTCTTAGTCATGAATTTGGGAAATACTCGTTCTGCTTAACATCGAACACACTATGTCGACCTTCCGCGTATATTTTGTTCGTTTCTTTCCTACATACTTTTTCACATTTGTTCTTTCAGTTTTGTTTATTTTTCTGTCTGTTCGTCTGTCCGTCGTTTTGTGTTTACGTTTTCTTCGTTTCGTTTTATGTTTAATTGCTTCGCGCAGCGCTTTCTATGGTACCCTTTTCAAATTTGGCACATGTCTGGTCAGACATCGGCCGACATAAATTTTGCGCTGAACAGCGGCAAAAAAATAAAACGGATTCGTCATCAACTTTTGTATTTCTCACAGAGGCATACAAATGTGGTATGTATTAGGGTGCTGCTAAATAAAGTTGAACTTTTTATTATACCAAAAAAAAAAACATTCATTATAATTATAATATAAATTGAATAATAATTTAATTGTCCACAGAGGAAGAGAAACTTGGAAAAATGTACCAACTAATTGCAGTATTTCAACCATAACTTTTGTATGGTGATGTCAACAGACCGGCGGACATGGCTAAGTCGTCTTAGAATTTTACTGCCACTCACATGTATGGTGCTGCAAATGGAATGACAAAGTTAGTATACCATCATCTTATGGTGGAGGATATAACGAAGTATAGACTTTTCGCAGAATTGAATCGCTCAATATACTGTAACATATTAAAATATACAGGTTAATTCAGAATCGCTAACTGATTCGATTAAACCTTGTGTATCCGTCCGTCTGCCTGGTGTTGTCGTCAGATCGTGAAGAAATTGGGTAGGAAGATTTTGTTCAGACCAAGGACGAACTCTTTGGAAATTGTTGTAAATAATTCAATCTTTCGAGAAATTTTGCAACATATCTCTATGAAACGGTAGAAGTTAATTAATGCCCTGGATATGTTAGTGTGATAGCCGGGGTCACCATTTTACATAGACGAATTATTGTCTATGCTAGTGCCACTTAGTGCTACCTAGGGCCCTGTTGTCCCTGTGTGATGCACAATATTATTAATAACTGATACCAATATCGGTACCAGACAGATCTGCTGCCCTAGAAATCTCCCTAGAATGACCTACCCCAGCTTATACAATGCGGGACAGTAACAAAGCAGGTGCACAATGCTCTCCTCATACCCACAGCTTTTGCAGAAGTCATTGGAATCAATTCCCAACCTCCTGTCATATCAGGCGATGTCACGACTAAATCACCAACTTTATGACATTTTCAGTTTTGACCGGTCAGAGAGTGTCCCATTAATCTATCTATATCGTTTACGCAATACGATACAAAGCAGATGAACAATGCTCTTCACTTAATCATCGCATCCTAAGCTTCTGCAGAGGTCATTCTACCCGATCCCTAGGTAAGGGTGGCAGCCGGAGTTACCAGCTCACATAGACCAATAGAGGCCCCCAGTGATACCACGGGCCCAGTTGTCTCTCATCGGAGCCAACTTGTTTGATACACGAAGTTATCAATAATACCAATATCTGTACCGGACAGATATACCATACCTGCTAGAAAAACAGACCTCCTAGAATGGTCGAACCCAGTATATCCAAATCGGGACAGTAACAAAGCAGGTGCACAATGCTCTCCGCTACCTCCACATTTCCACAGCTTCTGCAGAAGCCATTGAAATCAATTCCCAACCTCCTGGCATGTTTGCCAATTAGGCAAAGTCTCGACGCAATCCCTAACTTCATGGCATGTTCAGTTTCAACGAGACAGACACTAAGTAATTTTTTCTCTCTAGTGCAAGGAGTGACACCTATGGTGTAACGAAAACACGACTATTATGAGCTTCTCAGGTCAAATCGTGGTCAGATTTGTGTAGCTATGCTACATGTATCTATTTCTGTCCATCTCTTATATACCCTTACAGAAGACTCTTGCCTGAAGCATGAAATTCATAAGAATTTGTCATCCTGTGGCAAATAAAAAATATGAAATGACAACATAGTACCCAACTTAAGCCAGAGCTTGCATGCGAACAGTGGTGCAGCAATATATATGCAAATTCTTTGAGATTTTGTAATGCCGTTCCTTTCCTAGCAAGTTGCCTTGCAGTATATGTTAAACTGCTCATCCATCTCGTTAAAAGTTCGATGGCTATTAAGGGCCCTTTTAGAATTAAAGCATGTAGCCTCCAGAGATTTAATAGCAGCCTGGTAGTCCTAGTAAATGACGACGCAAATTTTGGTCAATATGTTCGCTTCAGTAACTTGGAGAATTCCCTTATTATCATTACTTCGGCATGATATACACTGCAGATAACTGGTAGTTGATGAGCTAGGTTAGTATCAGGTTTAGGTTAAGTGTGGTCAATTGTGGTACGCAACTACGTAATCGATTGTGCTACAACGGTGACCTAAGGAAATACGTAAGTTTTTCCTAGTCCCTTCCCATTGAACAAATTTTATTGCTTTAGAAATATAAAAGAAAGACGTCCAGTCTAGATAATGACAGCAGGGCGGGTGTCTGTGAGTTTGGGTAGAGCCACATCAGCTTGGAATATATACCAGAAACCAGTTCTTTGTCATAAGAACGATATCTTTCAAAAAGAGCTTGAAGGTCGCTAGAGTCACGGCCCTTGAAGCGTGCAAGGTAGTTTCTAGTCCTATAAGATAATTTGCTTTCCAGATCTCTGGTATAATAATGGCAAATATTTTTCAGATTTTCGCGTCGACGGGGCAACATTTTTTCAAATAGAAATCACCATTAGTCATTCTGTTGCATTTCTAAAAGCTTAGATTTCTGCCTGGTAAACACTACAGTGATAGCTCCAGTTCCTTAGAGAACAACCAAAGCCCACTTGGTTATTGAGCTTTTGTTAGGTTAAAAGTAGCAGCCTGTATAGCAGACATACTTAGATTATAGATAGATTTTACCACTTAGATTCTATCACATGAACGTAAGGGAAACATAAGGATTGGACACAGACACAGAAAATGTTCTATTGATTATCCCTCCTCTTTATCTGCACAGCTTCTGCAAATGTCATTATGCACAACCTTCAGTCTCTCTGCCTGCCGTTCAACAAGGCAGTAACCCGTCATGACAGACACTATAAGCGAGACACCCAATTTCGATAATGACAGTTGGGTGTTGGTGCGTTTGGAAGTTAGGCAAGGCCACATCAGTCTGTAATGTATGAAGCTTCTGGCTAGTTACCACTTGCCATTTGCTGGTAAATAAAAGGACACTATCTCAAGAAATGCTCACAAGTCGCTAGATGCATACCCACATATCCCAGTTCTCCTGGAGCATGTAAAGTAGTGCCTAGTCTTGTAAGTTCATCTGCTTACCTGTTCCGTGGTATGTCTCTGTGGATCGGTACCAAAACTAGGTGAATATTGAACTGTTCACCCATCTCACTGAGAGATCTGATACAGTCGAGAGATGTTTTTGAATTTAGGAATAAAGTTACCGATGTTCTGACTAACATTAATTCTCATGCACATCAGCTTGAAATGTATGCATTTCCTATATTCTTCAAGAAGGGCTTGTAGGTCGCTAGATTCAGTTCCCCTAAACCATGTAAGGTAGTCTTGCAAGTTCATCCGTTTGGCAGTTCCGTGTTATGACCTTGTGGATCAGCACCCAAATCAATTAAATATTGAACTGTTCAGTCATCTCGTTAAGAGATCTGCGATAGTGGAGGGTAGATTTTGAATTGAGCAAGACAGATTCCAGGGATTGTACAGCATGAACATCAATACTCAGCCTTTCTGATACCTCTCCAAAAGCTAAGATTTCTGATTTGTGAACACTACAGTAATTAGGCAGTCTTTTAGCAATGGATAGCTCCAGTTTTTTAGAAACGGTTGTTGAGTTTTGATCCGTCTAGTTGGAATCAATTTCCAACCTCACGGAGTGTTCGTCGATCAGCAAGTGTCCGGGCAGAACTGACATAAGGTGATGGCTAGGGACTTTGTGTCAGTCCTGACCGGACACTGCATGAGGTTGGGAATTGATTCCAACTAAAGCTGCCTCGTGAGAATGGGGACTAACGTAATTTTTTTCCTCTCTACTACGAAGATATAGTTTGACCTTCACAGGTCGTATCGCAGCCAGATTTGTCTAGCTACTCTGTGCATCTATATTTCTGTCTATATCTCAGTATGTAGCCTGACAGCCTCTTGCCTAACACAAAGCTTGCTTGTGGACAGCGGTGCACCAATGTATGTAAACTCTTCGAGAACTTGCAATTTCGCCCCCTTACCTAGCAAGTTCACTGGCTTTGCAGTTCCTCCGGATATCACTATGCGCAGGTACACATGAGGTATACATATTTCATAGTGTTCAGTCATTTCGTTAAAAGATCTGCTACAGTCGAGGGCTGTTTGTGAATTTAGGATGTAGCCTCCAGGAATTGAATGGCAGCCTGGCTGCCCATATTTCTACTCCCCTTCTTGACATTATTTCGGTATGACAGCAAGTATCTGGTAGTCCGTGAGCTATGTCAAGACTAAGTTCTTTGCAGCGTAATCCGAAGCCAACATTTTCATGAAGATTTGAACCATCTGTATTGAAGTGGAGATTTCTTGGTATGCTGCCAATTCAGTTCTCTATGGCAGATATCTTAGAGGAAACGTTTCTCTCGAAGATGTATACCGTTGCTAGATACGATAATCTACTCGGTCGTTTACTATTGCACTACAGTGTGATATCCTCATATAACCGAAGTTTTTGTACCTCCAAATAAATAGACAGTGTAATCTTAATGCCGTCCTGGTTGCAGTTTCTCTAGCTGCAATATCAATCGACAGTATATGGAGTATGACTACTAGAGAGTCCATCGCTTCTGTTCTTAAAGCTTTGCCGAAGCTGGGACTGAAAAAACAACATTTTCCAGCAGAACTTAATGAAATATGACAGAGAAATGTAGTATGAACCTACAATATACATTATCTCCCGAATTGATATCCTAGTTGTATGAATAGGTTTTAAACTCGTATTTGATAACATTTAACAGTTCATTCTTAATCTGCCCAGGTTATGATATATCTACAAAATTATTCAACTGGAAGGATATTTAAGACAACCAAACTGCATATTTCTGCAACTTGAAATTCCCTAAATGTCTAAAAGTTCTTTTCAGTTTATAGCTTTTTTCTTCGTGTGTATGAGTACATAGTTGACTCTCCGGACATCTGCCTTTCCAAACTTATTGTTTATAAGATTCTTTCAACAACGTTCGTGAATTTATTTACTTAATTATTTCCTTGGGCTTTTTCATCATATTCATATTTATTTGTTTAATATTTCAAAGTTTTATTTCGCATATTCTCGGAATTTTAATTGGCTTAATTGCTTTGGCGACTTCTCCTCGAAGATTCTCTTGTTTGCCCTTCTCAAGTTACTGTTCCATTTAATTCAGTTCACTCCAATTGCTTTAAATAAGTCAATTTCTGGTTTTAAATTTGGTTGGTTTCATAACAGTTCCAAAAAGAAGAAATATCAACAAATTCTTCTGGTAGCTTTTGTTGTCGCCACTCTGTAGTCCAAAAAAGAAAAAAACACAAAATGTCTTTTCATTTGTTGTTCTTCATTCGCTCCTCATCTCACTCTACTCATTCTTTTGCCTAATTTGTATTCATTAATTAGTCATGATTAATGATACGTTTGTTCGTTTGCCTAACATTTTCAGTCAGTATGAATTTGCATATTAATTGCTATAAATTTGGGGTGCGAAATCTGTTCGAACATATTTTGGAAATTTATTAACTCTGACGACCAGCGAACTCTTAACCGCAGCAGCAGAAGCATAAAGCATCATCGCTTAAAAATAAGTCATCATTTATAACTTTATGTATGTCAGATTTTAATTAAAGAATTCTTAAATTCATTGGAAATTTAACTAGATGTTGTAAAATAATAAATATCCATTTAAATACCTTAATAAATAAGGTAATACATATATACCCGAAAATTGCGAATATTACGAATCCACTAAATCTCTGGAAAAGGAAAGGAAATTATACATCGTCCGAAAATTTCTTATTATTTCATCTATAAAATATCGAAAAATATCCCACTTATATATTATTACTGCTGTACATAATGCGCTAATGAAATGATATATATTTTAAGCACAAAATTTAATTATTTTAAAAACTAATGACGTCTTTGGAGCCATTTTTTTCAGTGTATGCTTTACACATATGCGATCGCACACATGTAACGAGAAATTTTTCTGATTCGAAAAATGCGATTCGCCCTATGCCCTGATAGCTCGCGGGCGATTCATCGCCGCGATTGCATACAACTTGCCCGCGAATAGCAAAATATTTGCAGGGATGTGGTGTTCCAGCTGTTTTGTTTTCAATAATGAAGTCTTATCTGTTAGACCATGTCCACTTTTAAATTACAATCATTCCTTGTGGGTCCATGCATAGTGCTGTCAAATAGATCGACTCAGGATCATCGAATCGAATCGCTGATTCGATTTAATCATGTCTGTCCGTAAATTCATCTTAAGTTATTCGCAAAGTACAGTTCTTGATGTCACTCAGATTGCTGATACAATTTGGCATGAAGCACTCTACCACATCAGGAAGGAGTCCTATTGAAATTAGATTAATCAGCTAAGATATAGATTTAGCTATAGCCCCCAAGTTCATTCCGACTTGGCATCTAAGTGCTTTTAGGTTTAGGTTAGGGTGGCAGCTGTAATTACCAGCTTTTATAGACCAATTGAGGTCTCTATTGCTACCACGGGCTCAGTTTCCCCTCATCGGAACGAATATCGGTACAGGCAAGATCTGTCAGACTTCCTATAATGGCCGACCCCTGTATTTCCAGACGTCGTTTACTCCATGCGGAACAATTAAAAAGCTGGGGCTCAATGTTCTCCACTTCCTCTTCATCTCCACAGCTTCTGCAGAAGTCATTTGATTAATTCTCAATCTCCTGACGTGTTCGCCGATCAGGTAAAGTCTCGTCAGAACTAAGTGTCAGTTTCGACAGTTTTTCTCTCTCTATTGCGAGGAGATAATTTGATAGTCTTAGGACGTATTTTGGGCAGATGTGACTAGCTTACCTACCGTTGTTGATTTCTGTTCATCTCTCATTGGACTTCCTGATTGCCTAAGCCAAAGCTTGCATTGTGGATAGTGGCGCACAATTATATGACAATTCTTCGAGAATTTTTAATGTCTTCCCTTTCTTAGAAAGATCATCAGTTTTGTAATTCCCCGGGATATTCCTATGACCAGGTAACCATCTGATGTGTATGTTAAACGGCTCAGCCATATCGTTAAGGGATCTGTGGCAAACGAGGGCTATTTGTTAATTTAGGGATGTGGCCACAAGAAATGTAAGGGCTGCCTGGCTGTCCGAATAAACGATAACGCCAGTGTTGGTCACTACGTTGCTACTCAGTTATTTGGCGACTTCCCTTATTACAATTATTTCGGCTTAATGATACTACAAGTATGTGGTCGCCTGCGATCTATATCAAGACAGAGTTCTATAAGACAGAGTTCATCTGTGTAGAAGTGGTTATGTTTTCTATTTTCAGATGTTCTGCCAACCTATTCCTCTCTGGCTGGTATCTTAGTAATAAAGTTTCTCTTTAAGGATGGTTACCATAGCACTAAATTGTGATATACTCCAAATTAATAGACAGTTCAATCGAAATGCCGCTCTGGTGGCAACTTCTCTCGACACAATACCAATGGGCAGTGGATAGAGTAGGGATTGTAGACTCAGTCGCTGTAGTCCATAGTTTTTATACCCTACACCACACTGTGGTACAGGGTATTATAAGTTTGTTTCACGGCAGATGTTTGTAACACCTGAAAATAACACAGCTAGACCCACCTTAAAGTATACCGATCGACTCAGAATCACTAGCTGAGTCGATTTAACGATGTCCGTCCGTCCGTCCGTCTGTCCATGTAAAGTTGTTCGTCGACTACAGGTCGCAATTTCACTCCGATCGTTCTGAAATTTTGCAGTTTAGAGTATTTCGCGGCTGTCAAGATCGCTATTGAATTTGGTTGAAATCGGTTCAGATTTAGATATAGCTCCCATATATATCTTTCGTCCGATTTGGCCCTTTAGTCCTATAGAAGCTGTATTTTACATCCGATCGTTTTGAAATTTAGAATGGTAGAGTTTCTTGATCCATGAATCAACATTGCCGAATTTGAAGAAAATCGGTTAAGATTTAGCTATAGCTCCCATATATATGTTTCGTCCGATTTGGCCCTTTAGTCCTATAAAAGCTGTATTTTACATCCAATCGTTTTGAAATTTAGAATGGTAGAGTTTCTTGATCCATGAACCAACACTACCGAATTTGAAGAAAATCGGTTAAGATTTAGCTATAGCTCCCATATATATGTTTCGTCCGATTTGGCCCTTTAGTCCTATAGAAGCTGTATTTTACATCCGATTGTTTTGAAATTTAGAATGGTAGAGTTTCTTGATCCATGAACCAACATTGCCGAATTTGAAGAAAATTGGTTAAGATTTAGCTATAGCTTCCATATATATGTTTCGTCCGATTTTGCTCTTTAGTCCTGTAGAAGCTGTATTTTACATCCAATCATTTTGAAATTTAGAATGGTAGAGTTTCTTGATCTATGAACCAACACTACAGAATTTGAAGAAAATCGGTTAAGATTTAGCTATAGCTCCCATATAAATGTTTCGTCCGATTTGGCCATTTAGTCCTATAAAAGCTGTATTTTACATCCAATCGTTTTGAAATTTAGAATGGTTGAGTTTCTTGATCCATGAACCAACATTGCTGAATTTGAAGAAAATCGGTTAAGATTTAGCTATAGCTCCCATATATATGTTTTGTCCGATTTTGCTCTTTAGTCCTGAATAAGCTGTATTTTACATCCAATCATTTTGAAATTTAGAATGGTAGAGTTTCTTGATCCATGAACCAACACTACCGAATTTGAAGAAAATCGGTTAAGATTTAGCTATAGCTCCCATATATATGTTTCGTCCGATTTGGCCCTTTAGTTCTATAGAAGCTGTATTTTACATCCAATCGTTTTGAAATTTAGAATGGTAGAGTTTCTTGATCCATGAACTAACACTGCCGAATTTGAAGAAAATGGGTTAAGATTTAGCTATAGCTCCCATATATATGTTTCGTCCGATTTGGCCCTTTAGTCCTATAAAAGATGTATTTTACATCCAATCGTTTTGAAATTTAGAATGGTAGAGTTTCTTGATCCATGAACCAACACTACCGAATTTGAATAAAATCGGTTAAGATTTAGCTATAGCTCCCATATATTTGTTTCGTCCGATTTGGCCCTTTTGTCCTATAGAAGCTGTATTTTACATCCGATTGTTTTGAAATTTAGAATGGCAGAGTTTCTTGATCCATGAACCAACATTGCCGAATTTGAAGCAAATCGGTTAAGATTTAGCTATAGCTCCCATATATATGTTTCGTCCGATTTGGCCCTTTAGTCCTATAGAAGCTGTATTTTACATCCGATTGTTTTGAAATTTAGAATGGTAGAGTTTCTTGATCCATGAACCAACATTGCCGAATTTGAAGAAAATCGGTTAAGATTTAGCTATAGCTCCCATATATATGTTTCGTCCGATTTTGCTCTTTAGTCCTGAATAAGCTGTATTTTACATCCAATCATTTTGAAATTTAGAATGGTAGAGTTTCTTGATCCATGAACCAGCACTACCGAATTTGAAGAAAATCGGTTAAGATTTAGCTATAGCTCCCATATATATGTTTCGTCCGATTTGGCCCTTTAGTTCTATAGAATCTGTATTTTACATCCAATCGTTTTGAAATTTAGAATGGTAGAGTTTCTTGATCCATGAACCAACACTGCCGAATTTGAAGAAAATCGGTTAAGATTTAGCTATAGCTCCCATATATATGTTTCGTCCGGTTTGGCCCTTTAGTCCTATAAAAGCTGTATTTTACATCCAATCGTTTTGAAATTTGGAATGGTAGAGTTTCTTGATCCATAAACCAACACTACCGAATTTGAATAAAATCGGTTAAGATTTAGCTATAGCTCCCATATATTTGTTTCGTCCGATTTGGCCCTTTAGTTCTATAGAAGCTATATTTTACATCCAATCGTTTTGAAATTTAGAATGGTAAAGTTTCTTGATTCATGAACCAACATTGCCGAATTTTAAGAAAATCGGTAAAGATTTAGCTATAGCTCCCATATATATGTTTCATCCGTTTTGGCTCTTTAGATCCAATCGTTTTTATACCCTACACCACACTGTGGTACAGGGTATTATTTAAGTAAAATGCCCCAAAAGTAAATTTATGTAAACAATTTATACATGTTTAAAAAATTTATATATCAGAGTTATTCAATATTACGAGAGTGGTGTAGGGTATTATATAGTCGGCACCGCCCTACTTTAGCCTTTCCTTACTGGTTTTAATTGCCGTTCACCACACCACAATGCCGTTCAACAGTATTCGGCGAACTACAGCTATGCAAATCCGCAAATCCAATGGGCGATTTTAGGAGAGAGAGGCCCCAACGTGCCCCTACTGCTTTCCTACAGGAATACAAAGCGTCGTTGGCCTTCGTTACATGTCCCAATACATTTGGCGTTAAGAACAATTTCATACCTATGATTATACCAAGTAATTTTGCACTTTCATTAAATACTAACTAAGTTCTATTTTGATGTTTCCCTATGCGGGGCTTGATCTGTTATTGATGTTATTTTATGGTGTTCTCACTGTGGAGTTGAGCTGAAGATCAAAGAGTTCCTTCTATGTTAAGGAAAGTATTTTGTGAAATAGTTAAGTTAAAAAGAAAACGACCTTTAAATCCAAGAGCAACCATTGTGTGACGCTTTTCTTTGGTGGTTAGTCAACTTTTCCATTTAGCTGAGGAATCCTCCTGTTGAACCTTATATACTCGTATACTGTAATTCCTATAAGCAACATAGGGCCGCAACAAAGTTGTTTCAATTGTCTCTTTGCCATACGCGTCATGTGAAACCATATACTTCATAGTAAGTGAACCAATTCTGCCTTGTTGGGGTTAACACCCATTCCACTGCTTATAGCCCTTCTAACCAATTTATTCAGAGCCACCAGTATTTTGAGGACGTTGCGGAATTTTCTGCGAGTGCAACGTTGTCGGCATAAGCCACGACTTTGCAGCCACAAGAATATAGATCTAATGAAATTGGGCCCCAGGAAAATACACCACAATATTTTTATGAATATGGGCCCCAAAAAATAATATATGGAACAACAACAATTTTATTTGGGGCTTAATTTAATTTTTTGTCTGCTTTTTGGGGCTTATTTTCATCTATTAATTTAGAAACAGGTGAGGCTATGCATAAAAGATTTGCTCCACGTTGCCTACTTTGAATCCTGTCCATAGGAGAAAGTCTTAAACAGAGGCCGCCGGCCGTAGGCCTACCGCACAGGAAAAGATTTATAATTAGAAAATATGTTTGTATACTGTATTATTGCGTACTCCCCAGATTTACGAAGAGAAAATTTCTTAGTTTTTTTCGGGGTTTATTTTCGTTTCATGCTGTTTTCTTGATTGGGGTGTAATTTCCTAAATCAGTTTATGTAACGAAAACAGGCCCCAAATTTGGGGCGCACTTTCATTTTCATTTTGGATGCATTTTCTTGGGGTCCAACTTCTGGCCGCAATAATTGTATTCTGTTCACCGCTAGATTCCAAATTAGTGGAGACAGTACTCCTCCTTGTGGGGGTCCCCATATTTACAATTTGTCGCCCTAGACTCGCTGAATCTACTAATGAGCAAAGGCTAAATTAGTATAAACAATATATACTAGTAATTCACCCGTAGACGCGACAGCGCCGCAATTACCGCATCTGGCAAAATATGGTTAAATGTCCATCAATATCAAGAAACGCCACCATAGTGAATTACTTGAAATGTAGGGACGATTATAGTGCCCAGCAGGTCATGCAGGACAGATTCTGTAGACCTGCCGGTGCTGTGAGCATGTTTGTTTCCCGTTTTTCTCTACTGAAAGAATTTAAATGTCTTTCCAGACATTTCAATAGAAATAGGGTAGCATAATTATTGTGAAATCCTTTGGCCTGCCGTGTGATATCTTTACCGTTTTGTGTGTGAATATCATTTTGGTATCCCTCCATATATTGGGTATATGTGTACAGAATCTCCGAAAAATTGTAATGTAAAAGTGCCATCAATTGTTATTCATTGAATTCCATCGATTTAATGAATACCTTTTTCTTTTTGGAGCGGTTTTTACTCCCCATATTTTATTTTTTTTTATTTTTATTTTTTATTTTTTGTAAAATGTAAACATAAAATTTGCCTGAGAGTTTGAACTCGCGACCAGGTAATGAAGCCGACCTAAATTATCGGCGGCAGCGGCGAATGGAAATATATCGATTGGCGGCGGTGCCTGATCGCTGAGCCGAAAATTTCTAACAAAGGATGGCACAAGAATGTTTGGCGCTTTAAGATATTTACAATTAAATGAAACAATTTAAAATTAACATAAACATTTAAGAAAAGTTATGGAAGTTTTGATGTAATGTCGAAAATCGGTTCAACAAATCTCTACTACTATTGGTCTTTGTTGTGAAAGACAATTTATTGTGAATGACATAGTCCCTGTTGTGTTCTCTTTAAAACGACGAAGATTTTGTAAAAATTGATTCGGCCGCTCAAGAGCTATTGTTATTTCCGTAAAAACCAAAAAAGGCATTTTTCAATTTCAAATCCCATAAATTTGCTAGATCCATTTATAAACTTTTTGTAAATGTTTACGCAAAAATTAACTTCATTAAAAATTTTGACCCTATTGTATTACTTAGTAGTCACTTTCTTAATTTTCATGGTTTCATAAAATAATTTGTTTTGACTCACTAAATAAAGTTCGGCGGCTGAGTTTCAGCCGATATGAGTCGTTAAAATCGGAGGCGGCGCCGGCTGGAAAAAAATTACCGGCTGCTGAGCGCCGCGTCGGCTTCATAGCCTGCTCACGACCTTCTGCTTGGAGATCTAACGCACTTACACCACGAATGCTTCTAGCTTTCAAAGCTCGTTTTAGGCGATAGTTGGCGATTCTTATTCGCCGGAAGGAGGTCGTAATCATCGTCAAACAGTTTACGGCAATAAAATCACGAAAATGTTTGCAGGGATCATTGATACAGACAGTCAAACTCACCGCCATCCATCCAACACAACAAAACCTTTTAATTGTTTAGTGTATATGCCTTCGAGCGTATACGGAAATAATTCTCAACGACTTTATATTAATATTTTGTTAAAAGGTTGAAGAAAAGGCTATCGAAAACACTTTGAGCAAAATTTTCTAATGTTATTATGGATGAAAAAAAGGGCCGTTTACTTGACATGAAATCCCCATTTCAATAACATATCTTTACATTTTATAGGATCCGTCGGATTTTTGTACATTTTGTATTAAGAATTGTATCCAGTCGCACTATTTATTAATTACGATTAATTAGTAAATTCCTAGAAATGTAACCAAAAAATATTACATGTCATGGTTAGAAAATTGTATAAATATCTGTCAATCTCAGCGCTGCATTTCTAATATTCTTTATTTGAAATCTTTGATAATTGCATTTGGAATTGTCATTTTAACTTTGTAAATCTGAATGAAGCTTTATTCTGTCTTTGGATAAATGTCATAATTAATTTATTTTTATAATTGTTCCATGCTCTAACACACCATGACTGAAACGTCCCATTGCGATTTTTATTAATTGGTATTTAATGAATAAAATAAAAAGTTCAATACCGCCAAGTACGAAATGCACATTTAAGTTTAAAATATTTCTAGATTATCTATAATTGTTCATGACTCCGTAATCATGGGTGCAGCAGCTTAAGTTGCCGCTGCTGCGTCTGCATTCATTTAAAAACAATTGAGTTTGTAATTAAATTGGGAATTTCAAAAAAAAAACTCTAAAAATAAATGTAAACGTAAAACTTCAGTGGTGTGGCAAGCAGGAATAAATAAATATAAATTATAAATGATATTTAATTTGTTGCTGTTTTGATGTTGGAGTACCGTGAAATTTTGTATTATTCATGTTTTGTTCTGAATAATATAAATTATTCGTCATTTTGGTGCTGAATTGAAGGATTAATTCTGTACTCATCATCACATGTGTTGTCACCAAATGTTGTTATGGCAGGAATTAACGATTAAAAATGTATCATCGATGTTATGTCAGCAATGAGAAATGTAATCTGTTTTTATTCCAATTCGTATACAGCACTGTGAGATAAGATACTGTAGATTTTTTGCATTTGTTTGTAACAAATTGAAATATTGATTAGGAACTCCATAAAGTATAGTATATAGAACTATATAAATAGCCGACCTAACAAAGAATATACAACAAATTATAGAAATTTGTCTTTATTTCTCAACATAATCTCTTATTAGCTCGATACACTTTTTCCACCGATTTTCAAAAGCTTTATACAGGGTGTAGCGCGGGAATTAGTTTATTTCACTACAGGCTAAGGCAAATAAGCAAATTACCGCGCTCCACCCTATAGTAAGAACTATCTAGCTCCTGAAAATAGACATCAACGGCAACATCTGTCTCTTCTTTGCTTGCAAATATGTTTCCGCAGAGCCATTTTTTAAAGTTTGGAAACAAAAATTACCCGAAGGAGCTTATTCTGTCGAATAAGTTGCGTGCTGAAGCAATTCGAACTTTAATTCATTGATTTTGACCATCACAATAGTGGATGTGTGAACTGGTGCATTTTATTGATTGTGAGCAAACGCGGCACCCATCTTGTACACTGATTTGTCATCATGAAATTTTCCGTTAATATGCGATGCATAGCACTTTTTGAAATCCCTAACCTTCACCGACGGTCATCCAATAAAATTTTGTGGATTTTTTACCATTTCTGGCATGGACACCTCAATTTTTCGATGTCGGTGCTCGCCCGGTTTAAACTCTGTCACCCAATATTTTATAGTTTTCAACGAAGGAGCAGACACCCACAAAGTAGAACCTAGCTCTGTCTTAAAATTGCTTGGACCGAGTCCTTTCAAGTGAAAGTATTGTATTACATATCGGTGATGTTTACAAATTCACTGACATTGTTTACTTTGGATTGCTAAAAAAACTAAACAACGTTGCGCCTTGAAACTTAAAACATATGTTTTAGAAGGTTGCCACTTTTCACGAAAGTATTTTTTTTCAAACTACTGCCGCCATCTATATGTCAGGTCGGGTAATTTTGGGATTGCCCTCGTATATGCTATATCCATGCCCGTATGCCAGATGACTAAAATAGGTAAAAATTATTCTTGTAGCTGCAGATCACTGGATAAAATTTTGTCATTTTAAATCACTCACATGAACAATGGTCGTCATGGGTCCATGATATAGCCCCCCCCCCCACCAACAGTAATTTATTTTGGGGGGGCTGAAAGCCAGGTATTTACTCCTTTGTCTGTGTAGTTTTTATTACTTCCAGAACAGATACATTTCATTCATATACTCACTCGTACATCATCAGTTTATGTCACCTCAATTTAATGAAAGTTTCTACAAAACTCATTGAAATGTAAATTAATTTTTTTTTTCATCTAATTATCATAAGTCATAAGTCTGGTTTGATGTGTTGGCTTTTTACGGTCGTTACGGTCGTGTTTTACCTTAAACTACATATTGACATCATCTATTGTTTGTTGTTGCCGTGTTACGTTTGCCGTGGTTATTCATCCACCCCGAAACAAAAACTGTTTAAAATGTGTAGTAATTGCAACAATTATTGGGTGGCTATAAAGTGGGTTTTTGTTCCCCATTTTCATTTTCATCGTCATCAACATCAGCCGCCGCCCGCATTGTCAATTGTTTGCCCCCGTCGGCATATAAAAAAAGGTTGGGTTTACACAAATGTTTAGAGTTATGGTGACAAATTTTGATGAATGTTTTTTTCCCTATTGTTCTGTGCCGTTATGTTTTTTTCTCTGATGTGGTTTGTTCGGTTTTGGGTACCCTATTCAGTGACATTCTAAAGTGTCATTTATTGACACGTTCGTCGTAATGGATGGACGTGTAAATTTTACAAAAAAAATTATCACATCGCATTGTTCGGAGAATTACAAATTACTTTTCCTGAACACACTTGAAAAAGGTGATAATGTTGAGAGGAAATTATTGAATTTATATGGATATAATGTGTATATGTGTATTAGTAATGTGGACTTACTGTTAAGTATCTTTAAAAATGGGAAGTGGAAAAAACTATTGCGTGAAGAGACCTTTGTCACCATAAAACAACTAATAAATCATAAAGTGGGCCGCAGCCGTCTGCCTACCCTACACCACCCCCTTATTACGTAAAATTATGGACTTAAGAGAAAGGAAAAAGACCTGCAACAAGCTATTCAACAAGGCCAAATCCAGTGGGGTCGCTAATGATTGCAATGTATATAAAGAGCTACTCTTCTTGGTACACCTTCTGTGGAGAATTGGAAAATGCAGTGGGTTATCTACAGGATGGGAATAACAACTGGAAAAAAATAGCGAGCAGTGACTACAGGTACTTCTCATTTCCCAGAGAACTGACAGAACTCGAAGGACAGCAGGACCAATAAGAAAGCGATTGGTCCTGCTTGAAAAGCCTTGAATTTTTCATAGATAAAGCCAGACTATGCTGGGCGATTAACATCTTTGAGCCCTTCAAATCACTTGGTCCAGATATAACTTCTCTAACAGAAATGCAGAAAACTATGAAGTAAATCATTCCCTGGCTGGAGAAGATAGTCTATAAAGGCTGTATTAAGCTCTCATATATCCCCAATAGATGGAGGGATACCAAAGTGGTATTCATACACAAATCGGGAAAGAAATCACACACGACGCTAAAGGACTTCAGGCCAATTAGCATATTCTCCTTCCTTTTGCAAGGTCAGGTATTCAAAGAAAAATTAAATTTTTTGAGATAAACGATCGGATGTTTGTTTCATAATAAAGAGGAAGGTATGCCGTTAATAATGAAAAACAACATCAGCCAAATTGCCACCACGACCACTCTTACAGGACCATATCCTTTTCATGAAATTTTCCATAACCAAATCGCAAAGTGGCCGCCCTATGTCCCCGATAGCCTCACGAATTCTATCTTTGAGGTCTTGAATCGACGCTGGGCTGTTGGCGTAGACCTTATCTTTCACGTGGCCCCAAAGGAAGAAGTCGCAAGGTGTTAAATCACAAGATTTCGGTGGCCAATTGTGATCACCTCTACGGTCCGGAAACTTTTCCAGAGCAATGGTTTCGTTGCTTGTGTGGCACGGCTTGTGTGGCACGCCGTCTTGTTGAAAGTAAACGTTGTCCAGATCAATACCATCCAACTCCGACCATAAAAAATCATTAATCATCTCTCGATAGCGCAATCCATTCACCGTAACTGTTGATCCAACCTCATTTTCGAAAAAGTAAGGTCCAATAACACCACCGGACCATAAACCGCACCAAACAGTCACACGTTGAGGATGGAGAGGCTTCTCAACAATAACTCTTGGGTTTTCCTAGCCCCATATGCGACAATTTTGCTTGTTGACGTAGCCACCGAGGTGGAAATGGGCCTCATCAGTCAAGACGATTTTTCGATGCAATTCCGGATCATTTTCATGCATTTCAAACACCCAATCAGCAAAGACATGACGTTGTTGATGATCGTCCGGCTTGAGTTCTTGTGTTAACTGAACTTTATAAGCCTTAAGACCCAAGTCTTTATGCAAGATACGGTGTAATGATGTTTATGGAATGTCCAATTCCAAAGAACGACGAGGAATGGACAGACTTGTATTTTCTTCAACACTTTCGGCTACAGCAGCAATATTCTCAGTTGTACTTGAGCGACGTTCACGGGTTTTATTCTTCACTTCACTAACTTGCCCCAACAGCTCGAAATTTTCCACCAAGATTTATGAGATTTATGCAAAATTCCATTGTGATCGGACATTAAATGCGAGTTTTAGTTTGATTGCAAAATACACGGACAGACAGAAGGACACTGATGGACATAGCTGAATCGACCCAAAGGGCCAATCTGTAGGAGCATAGGACTGGTCACAATAACAAATGTCACTGTGTGTCGACATAAAGTATGTGATTAATTAAAAAATAAAACCTCTAAAATTGCCAAAACTAATGTTATATTCTGAAAATTGTGGTTGACGTCTTTGCTATATCATTTGGTCTAAAAATGTATGTCCTTCATTTAATATAATCAAATCATTGATCTGAGCGAAGATTTTCTAATAATTAAACCATTTTCTTTTCTTTTCAGGTAATGATACATTAAGTTAAAGAGATGTTCATGCCCGAGTTTTAATTTTCGGTAAGGAATGTCTTTGATGTTATATTTCAGAGTAATTAAATTAGGAAAGATTTAAAATATATAACAATATTACAAAACCAAAAAAGGGACAGTTGTAGACGACTATAAAGGGAAATCCATCTACTTTTTGTTTTCTTTGTTTGGTTTTGTCTTCTTTGTTTGGTTTTGTCTTCTTTGTTTGTCGATTCAGGTCCTTAAGGCGCATATCGAGCGAGTCATTCGTCAGACAGAGCCAGAAACAGTCACCAATGTCTTGGAAAATCTCGTTAACAGGATGCTTTTGTAGTTGCAGATCGCATAGGATTAGAAAATAACCCCATGGTTCATTTTCTGATGTAGTTCGCCTATAGAGGTCGCTTCTAAATATATTTATTAAAGTCATGAAAACCTCACTTTTTAAACAATTTGGCTTCAAATTTTCAGTTTGTGTTCTATATTGCCAAGAATTCATCACAACAAAAATTACCGAAATCAGTTCATACAGGGACGTTCCCAAAATTATAGGTGGCGGTAGTAGTTTGAAAAAATTACTATCGTGAAAGTGGTGACCTTCTTAAACATATGTTTTAAGTTTCAAGGCGTCACGTTGTTTAGTTTTTTTTGAGCACTCAAAAGTAAACGATCTCAGTGTTTTTGTAAACATGGAAAAAAACTGGTCACCGATATTTAACAAAAATACTTTCATTTGAAAGGTCTCAGTACAACCACTATTAAAACCGAGTTAGATTCTACTTTGGTGGAGTCTGCTCCTGTAAAGTATTGAATGACAGATTTTAAACGGGGCCATACTAGCTGCCAAGAAGAACATCGTAGTGGTCGACCAATTCAAGTATCCACGCCAGAAATGGTTAAAAAATCCACAAAATGGTATTGGATGATCGTCGGTTGAAGGTTCGTGAGCTAGCTGAAGTCATAGGCATTTCAAAAAGTGCTATATTGATGGACAATTTAATGATGTCAAAGCTGAGCGCAAGATGGGTGCCGCGTTTGCTCACAATCAGGACAATGTACCAGTTCACACATTCGCTATTGCGATGGCCAAAAAGTTTGAATTGCTTCAGCACGCACCTTATTCGCCAGATTTAGCTCCCTCGATTTTTTTTATTTCCAAACATGAAAAAATGACTCGGCGGAAAAAGATTTGTCAGCAATGAAGAGGTGGATTTTGCGCCTGACGGTTATTTTCAGGAGCTAGACAGTTCTTACTATAAACAGGGTATTAAAGCTATTGAAAATCGCTAGAAAACTGTATCATACTAAAAGGAGATTACTTTGAGAAATAATGGAAAATTTTCCTAAGTTTTTTTTTCATAGGTCGACTAATTTTGGGACCGCCCTCGTACTTTGAAAACTTACCATATCGGTACATGTTTTGATAGAGCTATGGAGCTCGCTCTTTACTTTATATATCTAAGCCGTAAACGGTTATTTTTTGGATTAGTAAATTTTTTAAAACCCGAAATATATGAGAGTGCCCTCTACATGGGGAAAAATAAAATAATAACTGATTCCGATCATTTTTATACTGATAAATTCTAGTCAAAATGGAATATAAGCTTCAAAGTTTTAGTAAAATTGCTCAGAAAATGGCTTAAATAAGCCTATTTTGGAGCGACCTCTATAGGGGGACTATAACAAAATATGAACCAATTTCGATTTTTACAGCGATTAATTCTAGCCTAAACAAAACGCAAACTACAAAGTTTCAGCTAAATTCCTTAGAAAATGAGGTATTTATGGTTTAAATAAGCGATTTTGGAGCGACCTCAATAGAGGATACAAACTGCCAAATTCCAGTTCATGGTGTTGCAAACGGAATGACAAAGTTAGTATACCCCCATCTTATGGTGGAGGTTATAATAATAAAGGTATCTCCGACGAATAGAAAATGTTTGCTTAACCAGCTCGTAGGGCTTCAAGGGAGCTACATAATCTATCGTCACTTGAAGTGCCCAAGATGTAGCCCTCACTACTGTACAAACAAAAAAAACGTTATAAAAAAAAGAACTATTATTTCAAACATATTATTTTCACAGCGTACACAAAAAAATAAATACAGTTGGTTGCCTCAACCGAATTATTTGCCAACCGAATTTTGGTAGTTCTGTCTACTATCATGCGATTCCATCAGGACAAGCAAGATTTTGGTTGGGGTATACTTCTGTTTCCATGTTGACAACAATCATATTTGGTTGCGCCAACTACGAAAATGGTTGCTAAAATTATCTGTTGTATGTTGCCACAACCAACTGTTTTAAAAAATTGGTTGTTCTGACAATTTGTCAGTCATATACTACCGACAATTAACTAAAAACAGTTTTCATTAATTTTTATTCTATTTATTGAACAAAAAACCAAACAATTCATAACAAAATTAAAAATCCCATATTACAAATTCATCACTATTATGAGATGTGGAAATATTTGACAGAAATTTTTGTACACAAGAATAAAACACAAAACATTTATGCAAATATCGCTTAACCCTGTGCTTTCAATTTCATGATTGTTGCTTTTTTTTATTTATGTAAAACATTTTGCACAACATATTCATTTTACATATCGCTCACTTACTTCAAGAGTGACATAACTCAAAATTGAAAATTGTCAAGATGTGTAACTTTAAGTCCGCATAAAAACATAAGTAACATTAATTGAGATGTTTCAAAACGGTGGAATAATACAAAATATGGTTATTAACTTATAAACTAAATTTCGCCGAGATTAATTTATAGACATTTGCAAAATTCGCATTTCTGTAAGGCAACCTCAAATATTTTAAATTTTGAGTTATGTCACTCTTGAAGTGAGTGAGCGATATTATTATCCACACGATAATAATGAACAAAATGTTGAAGATTTATTTATGTCGAGTAATTTTATTTTTTGTTTGTCATGTATCAGCAATAGAACAGCAATCAATCTTTCAGTTGTATTTCCCAAAATACATTTAATTATTCTAAATTTGGGAAATTATTGGAATAACCAAAAAATTATTATTTATTAATATTTTTTCTGTTGTAGTAACCAATTATTCGTTGCAATAATAATATTTGGTCTATTGATACAATTTCTGTTGTCAAGAATAAAACATTGGTTGTCGCAACCAAAAATCGATCATATGGTACTATAATGAAAATTTAAAAGTAGTTACCACAACTAACCGAGTGTCAGTGAAAAAAAAATCTTAAATTGATTGATACAACCATCGATTTAGTTGATCGTATCCATGTTGTTATTGTTGTTTCAACTATTTATATATAAATACAACCGACACACGGTGTAGACAATATACTTTTTGTTGCTAGTACTATTTTTTTATTGTTACAATCGAATTCCAACCAAATGTTTTCCTGGGTGTACCCAAAGATGTATCGATAATCTTTTGGTAAGATGTGAAAGATCAGTACAATGGTTACGTCTTTGGGCATTTCAGGTGACGATATGTAGTGTATTGCTACTGATTAGAAATATGTACTGTATCATTTTCATTTCGATTACTTTGTAACCTATAATAGAGTATTACAAAAGTAGTCAAGACTGACGATACCACCAACTGTTCGCCAACAATTTCTGCATATATAATAAGAGCTGAAATAAAACAACTGTTGGCGTTAGAATCAACAAAGTCATCGCATGTCCATATTGACGATGACAGTCGCAGTGTCACAGTCGGAGTGTCACTGCCACTACCACCGGTCGAGCGGTAATTGTAATTTATGTTGACGGGTGTCAAAATGAATGACATGTTTTGTAATTGAATATGACAAACTCCGGTGCACGAAATATAAATGTATTGACAAATTATTTAAAAACAATACCACTAACGAACATTTCGACAAATACTCGACTCGATGACTAACTACATACACAAATGAACATCTGTATGTGTATATGCCAGTATTTTTTCACAACCATGTTTTAGCCGCAAAACCATGTTTTTGGTTAAATTATTTAGGGTATTACAAATCCTTTTTTTTTTAAATAATTGATTTATGTAAACGCATACACAACAATTTCAGCATAATTAAATAAACATGCCAGGGTATTTGATAAATAAAAGAAAACAGAATGTAAATTTGATATGCAGAAATCCATGTTAAACGGAAAATGAAAAACTTGTTTTTTTATGCTTTAGGTTTGAATATATAAAGATTTATGATCACCGAAAAGTTGTTCCCAAAAATACATCAATATTGAGAAGGACATTACGTATATCGGTGTCTCTATTCTAAACCATGCTAAGTCGATATAGCATTTAGCATAGCATTTTAGGGAGATCGCAGTTTTAATTTTTAAATATTCCAAACGATATTCAGTCAAAATTTGGTGTTTGTCCGTCAACCCAATCAAAAGTTATTCACAAAACAGTATAGATCATTCGATTTGCACTAAAAAGGAATTTCACACAAATTTAAAAAATTCGTCAAACTTTGATCGCCTTTCCTGGAAAACTGCCTTTTTGCACTTAGCATTGTTTAGAATGGAGGTATCGATATTTAGGTACGAAGAAGAACGAAGTACCTAGTACAAAAAAACGGACCACAGAGGTCGACTATACAAACATTTCGACATTTTCTTTTTTAATATTATTTCACAGTCCATGCCTCGATTTTCATGTTTGACTATCAAATATACTACTGTTTTCAAACAATATTTAATAATATTTTCCGAATGATTAATGATATACATAATCTTAAATTATACGTAGAATATTTTATAAATCATTTTTCTTTAAGATAGGTCGCGCGCAAATAAAGAATGAGGGGTGAAAATAGGGAAATATGTAATATTAAAATTTTGTTGTTGAGTTCATTTGTTTCATAAATAAATAAGAAACCTTAATACAAACATGACCAGGTATACATATAGGTACATACATACAAAAATGGAATTCAAACCAATGGCGTTTTAAAATAAGTTTAATTAAAACCCAGTGAAATATTTTATGACCAACCAAATACCTTAGTGGTAGAGTCTAGATGCTAGGAAGACATTTGTAAAGAATAGAGATATATTTTAATGAAAAGGAAAAGGCCTGCCCTACTATAGATGAACTTGACCAAAGGAATGATGCAGAAGTTCTTATTTTTGGGGCTACTTTCACATCCAATTCTCAGAATTGAGTCCACAAATCAATGAGCTGAAAAATGCTTTACTGTGTTGTAGATGAAACCCTACTAAAGCCGATCCTTTTAAAAGAGGATAATTCTAGAAGTTGACCTTAGTATAGAGATAGAGTTCGAATCTACTATTGGTGTAGACCTCATAATGCTCAACTCTTTTAAAAGGAAATATCACTCAGATGTCGACTCAATAAAATATAACGTCGACTCTATTTAAAGAAGAAAAACAATAGAGGAAAATCTCTGAAGACTTGCCAGTGCTCGACTCTAGCACAGTTAATGACCTCCAAGTGATTAACTTTAGTATAGAGGAAGACCTTCCCAAACTTATTATTAAGTATAATAGGATAACCTTAGATTGCCTCTATAGGTAATAGCGGACTACTATTGATGTAGACATCTTAAAGGGTTCTATTGAAGGAAAATACCTCTCAGGCGTCGACTGTAGTAAAGAAAAACTTCAACCCAAGCATGTAGGAAACCCTTTTAAATATTGAGTAAGACATTTCAAAGCTCGACTTTCGCACAATGAAAACCTCTCAGGGATTGAATTTAGTATAAAGGAAGACTTATCCAATGTCAACTCAAATGTATATAATGTAAGACCTGTTACAGGTTGACTGTCTTGAAGAAGAATACCTCCTACAGGCAGGCTCAAGTATTGAAGAGGGTATCTAACAGGCAATTAAGTCGACCAAAATTATCAGCGGCGGTGGCGCATCGAAAAATACCGATCGGCGGCGGCGGCTGATTGGCAGAGCCGATAAAATTCCACCAAACGATGGAGCACGAATGACATTCTGCGGCAAAGATGGCGCTTTGAAATATTTACAATGAAAGGAAAAAACTTAGGGAGAGTTATGGAAATTTTGATGTAATGTCGAAAATGGGTTCAATAAACCTCTTGTTATTAGTTTTAGTTGTGAAAGAGAATTCATTGTAAAAGACAAAGTGCCCGCTGTGATGTGTTCTATTTAAAACGACGTATACGTTTTAAAAATCGTTTCAGCAGTTCAAGCGCTATTGTAATTTTCGTAAAAACCAAACCATTTCCATAAAAACCAAAAACGTATTTGTTAATTTCAAATCCTCATTACAATTTTGGATTTTTTTAGAATAAAGCATAGCAAGATCCAGTTAGAAACTTTTTACTCAATAATGAACTTCATAGGTCGATATTAAAAATTCTTACCCTATTGTAACTTTCTTACGGCGCCGATTTGCGCCGCGTCGGCTTCATAGCCTGGTATCTAAGGGATCGTCTCCGATATTGAGGTAGACCTCACAACGTTAGAATCTGGCTCGACTCTGTTATAGTAGAATACCTCAAAAGTTTATTCTCTAACAGAGGATGAATTCGACATAGACCTCTTAAGGGTCGACACTATTAAAGAAAAACCCTTATCAGAAGCTCGACTGTAAGACCTATTACAGGTTGACTTTTAGAAGTCGACACTAGTAAAGAGCAAGACTTCAGAGCCACACTCTAAATTAGAGAAAGACCTCAGAGGGCAGGTCTGGTTTAGAAGAAAACCTGAGAGGTGGACTCCAGTATCGAGGAACCCACTCAAAGATGGCCTCTAGTACGTACAAAATTCTCAGCGGTCCCTAACAGTAAGGAAGCTGGCTCTGATGTCGACTGTAGTATTAAGGAAGACTTCTCAGATTTTATTAACATTTTGTTGTTGAGTTCATTTGGTTCATAAATTAAAAAAGGAACCTAAAAATAAACATGAGCAAGACCTCTCCAATGTGAACTGTAGCATATAAGAGCTCGACCCAAGAACAATGGGAGGCCTATCAAGGGTTGACCCTAGTACATACGAAGAAATCTCAAAGGTCGACTGTTGACTATCATATAGAGGTTGACTTTAGTATTGAAGGAGGAAGGTTTAGGTTAGGGTGGCAGCTGTTTTTGACCAGCTCATATAGACCAGTGTAGGTCCTAATGTTACGACGGGCTGAAATGCCCCTCTTCGAAACGAACCAGTTTGATATCAATGTTAGCGATAGCGAGAATATCGGTACAGGAAAAATCTGTTGAACTACCTAGAACAGAGCTTCTCAAATAGTGTTGCGCGGCCCACTGGCGGTCCGAAGCGATGTATCAGGAGGCCCGTGACGCCTTAATGCAAATAATGCAGAATACATTTTTTGATTGAAAAAAATCGACATGCGGATTTTTTACTTTCGATTCAAATTCTGGAAACAAATTAATTGAATTCGGAAAGTTTGTTCACACGTAATTTACTCAAAGCGGGACAGTTGGATAGCAAGAGCTCAATGCTCTCAACTTCTTCCTCATATCCACAACATCTGCAGAAGTCGTTAGAGTAATTACACAACCTACGTATTGTGGATAGACTCCGATCAGACAGTGTCGCGTCAGAACTGAGACTAACGTAGACAGTCTTTTCCGCTTGAGTGCGAAGAGATATTTTGATCTTCACAGGTCACATCTTGGTCAGATTTTTCTAGCTACTCTAAAGGTGCCGTTTTTGTCCATCTTACGTTGGACAGCCTGATTGCCTCTTGGCTATTCCAAAGTATGCATGCGGATAGTGGCGCACCAATAAAAGCAAGTTCTTCGAGAATTTTTAATGTCTTCCCTATCCTAACAAGTTATGGGTGCCCAGGCACCCATATAAGGTGTATGTTGAACCGCTCAGCCATCTCGTTAAGATATCTGCGGCAGTCGATTGCTGTTTGTGAATTTAGGGATGTGGCCTCCAGAGAATTGATGACAGCCTGGCTGTCCGAGTATATGACAACGCTAGTGGTGGTCACTGTGTTGCGACTAAACCACTTGGCGACTTCCCATATTGCCATTATTTCAGCTTGATGACATTGAATGTATCTGCTAGTCTCTGAGCTATATTAAGACTGAGTTCTCACCAAGCTTCGAATCATTAAAGAAGCGGGGGTGATTTTTATTACCTGCTATTCTGCCAACCTATTTATCTCTGGCTGGTATTATACCTCTCGGAGGCTAACACCGTTGGTATATAGTCCACTCGGTCGGTTGGTATATAGTCCACACTTATGTGGCCGTAGTTCCAAAGTGATAGGCAGTTTAATCTTGATGTCGCTCTGGTTACAACTTCTTTCGCCAGAATATTAATCGGCAGTAGATGCAGTTGGGCTTGTAAAGACTCAGGTGCTGTAGTCCTTAAAGCCCCGCTTATGCATAGCAGTTCCCTGAACCTTTGATAGTAGGTTGTTGATGTATAGTTTATCAGTTGCCGTCCACCACATCACAATGCCGTACAACATTGAAGGAGGTATCTAAGAGATCGTCTCCGATAGTAAGGTAGTATTGCGATGGATCACACAAAGTTTTGTTCTAGCGTTGAGGAAGACCTCTCAGAGCCCGACTCTAGTTTAGAAAAATAAACTCTCAAAGTTCGAATATATTACTGAAGAAGACATCTTAGTAGTCGAATCTATTTTGAGAGGGGTCGAATTTAGACTAAAAGCATTCGAAGAGCAACTTCAGTATAGAGGAAGATCTCTCAGATGTCGACACTAGTAAAGAGCAAGACATCAGAGGTCCGCTCTAGTGTAGAGAAATACCTCGGAGAGCGTGTATAGTTTAGATGAAAACATGGGTTCCGCTATTGAGGAAGACAGCTCTAGTATAGACAAATCCTCTCAGAGTTCTACTCTCATACTATGGAACCTCTCTCTGAGGTCGACTCTAATATTAAGGAAGACCTCCCTTGTAACAAATCTGGTATTGAAGGAGATCTCTTAGGAGTGCTACTACAATGGTAGGCTTATCAGGTATTGACTCTAGTATAGAAATATACCTATTAAGGGTTGGCTAGTGTATAGTGGAAGACCAGTTAAAGGATAATTCTAGTATGAAAGAGTATAGCTTAGAGGTAGAATCCAGTATTAAAGAATATTGCTTGAAGGTGGGTTCCAATATTGAGGAAGACTTCTCAGAGGTTAACCCTATTATTGGTGAAGACCCCACAGAGGTCGACTTTAGTATTGAAGAAGGAAGACCTGTCGGAAGCCGACCCTGGCCGGCTGATCAATACCCCTCAGGAGTCGACAGGAGTCGGGCATAGGGAAATCCGACTCTAGTGTAGAGAATACAGTTCGACCGATTAATCGCCTTCCGTCGAACTCTAATAGAGGAGACCCAAGTCTTTGACTCGGACATAGAGAACACTTCAGTTGTTGTCTTTGAAATAAAAGATGAATTGAGTAAGCCAATAGTTGTTAACTGTAGGAAAAACCCTCAGGGGGTGAATTTTGACTTTAATGTAAAGAAAGTCCTCAGTGAACGGTTCCAGTATATAACAGTTCTAAATGGGTGGAATCTAGCTTAGAAACCTATCTCAAAGGGAAACTTAAGAATGGAAGAAGATCCGAAGAAGACCTCAGTGGTCAGCTCTAGTATATACTTAGTAAAAAGTCAGAGGTCGACTATAGAAAGGAAGATCTCAGAGATCGATTCTACTTATAGTACGTATGGAGGATGACCTCCAGTATCTGTGAGTACTTTTGAGGCCGATCGTAGTTTGGAGGAAGACCTCTGCGTTTGACTCTAGTGTTACGCAACAAAAATGTTTGTTGGGTTTTGAACGCTCATTTTCGCTCACATCTTCATCTTGCACGCTGTGTAAAGCGTAAAAACCTCATCTCTCCTATACCAATTCCGCTCGTGCAATTTCAACATCATCATCATTGGGAAGTCCGTCCTGGTGGTACAAAATTAAGGATACTACAACAAGCATGTCAATAATTTTTCTTTGGCATATATGACAACATATGGGTCTGTTTACATAGGCCTGTAGGCAAACAATCGTATTAATATTTACACGGGTTCACGGTTGACGATGATTGCGGATGCCGCGTAAATACGCCGGATTCAGGGAAGTGATGTGGTGGATTGGTGCGTTCCTCAACCCAGCTCAGTGCGTTCGTCACATTGTTAATATTGTGTTAATCTTAAGCGTACGAATTGTTAAATATTTAATCAGTTGAGTTTTAATCAATGCAAAGTCTTCAACACGAAAAACAATTTTTTTCTGTGGGGGTAACATATGTAAGCAGGGCATGTGGTTGCCAACCACCGAAGGTGGTAGGCAGGCTGGCAGAGAGACAGAAGGACGAAGTGATTACCAATGCCATGTGTTGATATGTAGTAGGAGCGGTGATGTGCATCATAGGGGAAAATTAATTTTGAGGTTATGCTGGAGTTTTAGCAATCTTGGCGGGAAGCACGTTATAAAATATTTATGAACTCATCAGCGCCAGGAAGACTGCAAACAGATGATTCGCATGCATTGATTTATGTAATTTTACGTTATATTTTTGGATTATAGTCAATTATCGTCGTTATCTGCTTTATGTTTTTTGAAAAGTTCTTTCTTATGCACATATGTTTATAATTAAAGAACTTCTGACATACATGTGCAGAAGTAAGTACGTGAAACAATTTTTTTAAGACAACAAAAGTTAAATCCCAATTTTTCACCATGATTTATTTATTTATTTGTTTATGATCTTTGCCTGCAACACTGCCTCACACACAGTGGATTCAATTTGTTTTTGTCGAGTCTGTGACAAAAATTGATCAAGGAATTGACAATATCGGTTCATTTTTTTTATAAAGCTCGCATATGAAGCATTCTACCGATTTCATTTCTTAACACTGCAGAAACCTCAAATTTTAATGATTAAAATTTAATTACGCGTATTTTCAATATTAACGAAATTGTATTTTTCTAGATAATCTAGCCTAAATTAATATTTTCTTGAAAAATTCATCAAAATTTATATATACAATTTGCAATGTCCACTAAATTTAAATTTTTCTAAAAACATCGTTGAATAATACAGTCCTATAATCAACATTGCATTTTTCTAGAAATTTTCGGGTCATCGTTCAACGACATTTAATCCGTCCATCGTTCATCGGTCTTTAATCCGCTCATAGAATAAGATATTAAAAATTTAATTGTTTTAGAGATGGCGTTGTCTTTAGCTTTACTACTTTTTTCGGTGTACATATGATTCGGCCACGATGAACTTACTTACTTGTTGTATAGAGTTTTTGATTTTGAATGTCACACAATTTTCTAGAGAACATAAAATTATTCATTAATCAAACATAACTACCTATTTATCGATAGCGGCCACTGTGACCCGCATCACCAATTTCATTTAAAATACTTAAGCAATGTGTGAAATAAATTTAATATCCCGAAAGATGATTATAAATAGTCAAAAATTCTTGACACTTCATTTTCAAGCAAAAAAAGTAGCACCAAAAAAAAGTATGTTATGATTCATTGGCAAAAATTATGTTCAACCAATTAAGCACAATCTGTTGGAAATACTATAAATCAATGTCATAGCTACGAGTACGTAGTAAGTACGTGCTATGCCATGAACCCCCCACTGGAGGGAGTGTTGTCATATTTATTTTCAGTATACTTGAATGGCTAGCAGGGCCAGTTGGCTAGCTGGCTACCTACCTACCTGTGTGTTGCTTAAAACCTAATTAGAATACTAATTGAACTACAACTGTATTCCGCTAACCTAGTACGCATGCCGGAATGGCAATATATCCGACAATCCGACAACATGGATCCGACGATGTACAAGCCATTTTAATAAAGCTTCACTTAATTAATTAATACAATCCAAAGCTGTATTTGTTTTCTTAATTGTGGCATTTTATTTTCTTATCCTAACTTCTCGGTTTCTCATGTATTTCTTTGAATGCTAATAAAGAATTCTAATGACATAAATTTGAGAGCAGTCTTGGCTGGCGAACAAAATAGCACAATCATGACCTTGACAATATAATTAGAGTTGTGGAACATTACATACGACGATTTTGAGTTTTGCTATATCTCAGTGAAATGAGACTTAATACAACTATTGTTAATGAAAAAATGTTAAAAATAAAAAATATGAATTAAAAAAACCAAACTTCCGCAATGTATATAAGATCTGTATAAAGTTGGTTTTTTATTTCTGCAAAAACGATTAAATAATTTTAATAGCATTTTAATTTTCGTTTAACACTCCCAAGATTAGATCATTTGGTTAATTTTGTTAATACGTTTTTTGGTTAACATTTTATGAGACTTTTTTTTTATTACGTTTCTGCACCCAGAACATGCTTCCAAAAGAATTTTGCAGATGTCTCTACTGCCAGTGGATCCGCTAATACCCAGTAAAGCTATGGATTTTATACATAAGGAATCACAAACGCAAATAACAAAAATTAGCTTGAGAAAAAATTTCAGTTTTAACAAAGGAAATTTCGTTTACCGGAAATGATGCAGTGTAGTTGTCTAACATTTGGTTTCCGTTTATATTCGGTGAAATCTGTTTTTATCGAAAAAAAATTTTCAGCGACTAGGCTCATTTTTGGTTTAATGTGCGTCAATTGCCAAATTTGGTCCGAAGAGCAGCTAGAGGCTGTTCAGGAGCTTCCAATGCTATTGTAATGTACCGAATATGGTGTCCTAAACACGAAAAAAATATTAAAAAAAATAAAAATGTATCCTCAATGAAAACAACTTACCCCGCTAAATTGAACAACATTAACAGTTTTTTTCCTGTGACATCGCGTTTGCAAGATATTTGGGCATAGAATTTGCTGGTTATTCAAAGAGGGTAGTAAATTCAAACACAATTTTAGTATAGAAGCTTTCGAAAGAGATGTTCCATGCCAAAGAACAAAATAAAGGAGACACTTCAAGGAGTGTTTCTCTTAAAACACCCGACAACCCCGCTCACCACCTTACCCATGAAAACCTCCCTGCAAAAATTATGATATATTAAAAGTCATAGAAATCGTTGAATTATTTTGTTAATGTATTCGACAAAAATATTCCTTGTAAAAAACCAGTAAGGAAAGGCTAAAGTCGGGCGGTGCCGACTATATAATACCCTACACCACTCTCGTAATATTGAATAACTCTGATATATAAATTTTGTAATTAATGTATAAATTGTTTACATAAATTTACTTTTGGGACATTTTATACTTAAATAATACCCTGTACCACAGTGTGGTGTAGGGTATAAAAACGATTGGATCTAAAGAGCCAAATCGGATGAAACATATATATGGGAGCTATAGCTAAATCTTAACCGATTTTCTTCAAATTCGGCAATGTTGGTTCATGGATCAAGAAACTCTACCATTCTAAATTTCAACACGATTGGATGTAAAATACAGCTTTTATAGGACTAAAGGGCCAAATCGGACGAAACATATATATGGGAGCTATAGCTAAATCTTAACCGATTTTCTTCAAATTCGGCAATGTTGGTTCATGGATCAAGAAACTCTACCAATCTAAATTTCAAAACGATCGGATGTAAAATACAGCTTCTATAGGACTAAAGGGCCAAATCGGACGAAACATATATATGGGAGCTATAGCTAAATCTTAACCGATTTTCTTCAAATTTGCCGATGTTGGTTCATGGATCAAGAAACTCTACCATTCTAAATATCAAAACGATCGGATGTAAAATACAGCTTCTATAGGACTAAAGGACCAAATCGGACGAAAGATATATATGGGAGCTATATCTAAATCTGCACCGATTTTCTTCAAATTCGGCAATGTTGGTCCATGGATCAAGAAACTCTACCATTCTAAATTTCAAAACGATCGGATGTAAAATACAGCTTCTATAGGACTAAAGGGCCAAATCGGACGAAACATATATATGGGAGCTATAGCTAAATCTTAACCGATTTTCTTCAAATTCGGCAATGTTGGTTCATGGATCAAGAAACTCTACCATTCTAAATTTCAAAACGATCGGATGTAAAATACAGCTTCTATAGGACTAAAGGACCAAATCGGACGAAAGATATATATGGGAGCTATATCTAAATCTTAACCGATTTTCTTCAAATTCGGCAATCTTGGTTCATGGATCAAGAAACTCTACCATTCTAAATTTCAAAACGATCGGATGTAAAATACAGCTTCTATAGGACTAAAGGGCCAAATCGGACGAAAGATATATATGGGAGCTATATCTAAATCTGAACCGATTTCAACCAAATTCAATAGCGATCTTAACAGCCGCGAAGTACTCTAAACTGCAAAATTTCAGAACGATCGGAGTGAAATTGCGACCTGTAGTCGACGAACAACTTTACATGGACGGACGGACGGACGGACGGACGGACGGACATCGTTAAATCGACTCAGCTAGTGATTCTGAGTCGATCGGTATACTTTAAGGTGGGTCTAGATGTGTTATTTTAAGGTGTTACAAACATCTGCCGCGAAACAAACTTATAATACCCTGTACCACAGTGTGGTGTAGGGTATAATCACTATAGTGCCTCACAATACATTTTAATGGAAATGCAGTGTTTAAGTTTGTTTCACGGCAGATGTTTGTAACACCTGAAAATAACACAGCTAGACCCACCTTAAAGTATACCGATCGACTCAGAATCACTAGCTGAGTCGATTTAAGCATGTCTGTCCGTCCGTCCGTCCGTCTGTCCATGTAAAGTTGTTCGTCGACTACAGGTCGCAATTTCACTGCGATCGTTCTGAAATTTTGCAGTTTAGAGTATTTCGCAGCTGTTAAGATCGCTATTGAATTTGGTTGAAATCGGTTCAGATTTCGATATAGCTCCCATATATATATTTCGTCCGATTTGGCCCTTTAGTCCTATAGAAGCTGTATTTTACACCCAATCCTTTTGAAATTTAGAATGGTAGAGTTTCTTGATCCATGAACCAACATTGCAGAATGTGAAGAAAATAGGTTAAGATTTAGCTATAGCTCCCATATATATGTTTCGTCCGATTTGGCCCTTTAGTCCTATAGAAGCTGTATTTTACATCCAATCATTTTGAAATTTAGAATGGTAGAGTTTCTTGATCCATGAACCAACATTGCCGAATTTGAAGAAAATCGGTTAAGATTTACCTATAGCTCCCATATATATGTTTCGTCCGATTTGGACCTTTAGTTCTATAGAAGCTATATTTTACATTCAATCGTTTTGAAATTTAGAATGGTAGAGTTTCTTGATCCATGAACCAACATTGCCGAATATGAAGAAAATCGGTTAAGATTTAGCTATAGCTCCCATATATATGTTTCGTCCGATTTGCTCTTTAGTCCTGTAGAAGCTGTATTTTACATCCAATCATTTTGAAATTTAGAATGGTAGAGTTTCTTGATCCATGAACCAAAATTGCCGAATTTGAAGAAAATCGGTTAAGATTTAGCTATAGCTCCCATATATATGTTTCGTCCGATTTGACCCTTTAGTCCTATAGAAGCTGTATTTTACATCCAATCGTTTTGAAATTTAGAATGGTACAGTTTCTTGATCCATGAACCAACATTGCCGAATATGAAGAAAATCGGTTAAGATTTAGCTATTGCTCCCATATATATGTTTCATCCGATTTGGCTCTTTAGATCCAATCGTTTTTATACCCTACACCACACTGTGGTACAGGGTATTATTTAAGTATAAAATGTCCCAAAAGTAAATTTATGTAAACTATTTATACATGAATTACAAAATTTATATATCAGAGTTATTCAATATTACGAGAGTGGTGTAGGGTATTATATAGTCGGCCCCGCCCGACTTTAGCCTTTCCTTACTGGTTTTAAATATATCGTATTTATCCACAAAGCTTGCTGGGTAAAGAAGGGGTTAGTAAATTGAGGCACAATTTTAGTAAGCTTTGGAATAGATGTTCAATGTCAAAGTACAGAAGAAAGGAGACACTGTGGGAAGTATTTCTCCCAAAACTCCTGGCAGCCCCATCCATTCCCTAACCCTTGAAAAACCCCCCTCCAAAAATAATGATTTATCAAAAATCGTAGAAATTTATAGATATTTTGGGTGATGTATCTGACAAAAATATTGCTGGCTGGTGCGCACGATAACTCTCGATAGGAGTAACCGATTGACTTCAAATTTGGTTTGTGGTAATATTTTTTTCTATCTCCGGCTAAGTTCGAAGATGGGCCATATTGGTGCACTCCTTCTAGTACCTCTCCCACAAAGGATGAAAATGTTGTGAAATATTGATTCTTCAATAACTGCTGTACTTATTACTTACTACTTATTTGGATCTTCTGAAATTTCACACATAGTATTAGTTTATTAGTCGCTATCACCTCGAGAAAAATGGGCGAAATTGTCACGCCCTTTTTGGTACCTCCCACACCAATGAACCATTTTTCATCAAAATTTAACTGCTCAAAACATTAATACAAGTGCATAAAAATACTTGAAACTTTGTACAGTATAATGTTTTTGTAGCGCCTATAGTCCGGTAAATTGTGCATTATTGTACAGCCCCTTTTGGTACCTCCCACACAAATGGACCATTTTATACCAAAACTTAGCGGCTTATAACTTTAATACCAGTGCATACAAATACTTGAAATTTTGTACAGTGGAATGCTGTTATAGTGCCTACAGTCCTGTGAAAAGTGGGCGTTATCACGACGCCCCTTTTTTGTACCTCCCACACAAAATGACCAAATCATACCAAAATTGAATATCTCGTACCTTAATGTACCAGTGCACATAAACGCTTATAACGGGTTTTTCAACAGGGACGCTATAAAAGTAGACCGATAGGGACAGCAAACGACGCCATATTTTTTGCCGCTCTTTTGACATTTCTCTTCAGTAAGGTTTGCCATTTCATGATGGAAAGATATACGAGCCAACAACGAGTCGAAATTATTAAAATTTACTACCGAAATTCGGAGTCAGTGGCCTCAACTTTAAGAGCGCTACGTCCAATTTATGGTCGATGAGCGATGAGGCTCATTTCTGGCTGAATGGCTTCGTCAATAAACAAAATATGCGTTATTGGTCAGACAGCAATCCACACGTACTCCATAAGTCATCACTGCACCCCGAAAAAATTACGGTTTGGTGCGGTTTATGGGCCGGCGGCGTCATTGGGCCGTACTTCTTCCGTGATGATCAAGACCGGCACGTTACTGTGAATGGGAATCGCTACCGTTCAATGATAACCGAATATTTTTGGCCCCAATTGAATGATATGGACTTGGAGGACATGTGGTTCCAACAGGACGGCGCCACAAGCCACACAGCGAATGCCACAATCAATTTATTGGAAACCAAGTTTGGAGAACGTGTTATCTCACGAAATGGTCCAGTCGATTGGCCGCCTCGGTCGTGCGATTTGACGCCGTTAGACTATTTCCTGTGGGGCTACGTCAAGTCTATAGTCTATGCCAACAAGCCAGCGACGATTGATGAACTTCGTACGAATATCGAACGTGAAATTGAAGCAGTATCGGCCGATTTATGCTTGAAAACCGTCGAAAATTGGGTTCAGCGTCTGGACTTCTGCAAGCGTGCCCGTGGTGGCCATGCAAAATAAATCGAGTTCCATACATAATGGCATCGAGCGTACTTTCACAGGAATAAAGAATTTCATTGATATCCAAAACGTTTTTGTTTTATTTAAAAAACCTTTTGTAGCGCTCTTATTAAAAAAACCCGGTAGTCCGCACAGTGCAATGTATTTAAAGAAAATACTGTTTACCGAAAGATAGGTGTATTTGTTAAACCCCTTCTGGTACCTCCCACAGAAATTGACAGATTAATTAGTGTAATGTTATATATTACATTACCCAAAAAGTGAGGGCATACCTTTGTCGGTTTACCCGACTCAAACTTTCTTACTTGTTTTATAAATTGTTTGTGCCAACAAAAACGATTTTTTGTGAAATAATCCAATTTTTTCTATTTGTTCTAACGACTGTTACAAAACTTCTGTTTCCACGTGAATGTGTCATTATTACCATTAGTAGTCCTAATTTCCTGAGTTTTAATTGAAAGAGTTTCGCGGTACATGCTTTGTTCGCGTATACTTCAAAAAGTATACTAAAAATTCGGAACATTGCAGTGTCTTTGATGTATCCAATGTGCAGCACAAAGTAACCGTATTTGTCAAGTCCCTTCTGGTACCATCCATAACGTCCAAAGCTGTCATCTAAATACTTTAATTTTCTGCATTTTAGACAACTTTTGCAATAACTATAGCCGGTTTTCGTCCTCCGGTTTTGATCACTCTATACCCAGAACAACTCACGCGAACAACGGTAGTCGTAGGCTCATGTTTTGTTATAGTCCCCATACAAAGACGCCTCCCTACATGACTTACTTATGTTACTATCAAATTTCGATCGATTGAAGTTTGACATTTGTGTACTTATTTTGACTAGATGCATTCCCATTAAAACCTGTGGTCTTTAATTTTTTGCTCTTTTCTTAAAATGGCTGTTCTAACATCAACTTCATTTCAATTAAGCCTTTTTTAAAGCAATACTTTAAGTTAGTCATATGTGAACCGTTCTATTGTTGCAAGTGTCATGTTGAATTTAATATGTCGCAGATAAAAGGTAAATGTGCTTCCATGAAGTAAATAACTAATGGAATGGCATTTTACTTCCCACTATAGAATTGAATGCGATACGTGGTGAAGTGTATAAAAGATTCGGAACGACTGAGCACCGTTCTGACTTGTTATACAAGTATGTAGAGCAGATTAGGATTTATCCATCGCTTTCAATAACCGGTTAAAATTATATTGAAATATTTCTACTTTTGTGTTTCCAATATTTTTGTTTGAAAACAAATACTTGTATATCGTAACTGAGTTCGAATTCACTGCAGAATAATCGATAAATTCAAAGTTACTTGTGTTTAAATTTAAGAACTGGCTTTTGAATGTTTTTGTTGGAAAACCCCAAAAGTAGGTTATATTGATACAGCACTCTCGCAGCACAGAATTTAAAATTCGAACCAGAATCTTCATCCAAAAAAGGTATATGCTTTTGAAAACACAAGCCCTCTCGCCATCAGTCACTTCATCCGACCATCCGTCCTTGCGCTAGTCTGTCTGCACATATACAACATCGCCATATGTATAAAATTAATAGCTTCAAAAAAATTCAAAACGAATCGAAGCAAAACCTCCTCAAATTTGTCTCCTCTCCTCACTCTGTGTATGGCTTTCTCACTCTATTGAACAAGAAATGACATTTTAGGCCGCCGCAAAGGTCTTTAAACTGTAGAATGTGTTAAATAATAAATTTTTCATAATAGAACAACGTGTCGTCAGACAGTGGCCTACGATAACCACAAAACAAATAGTGCCTCAGTAAAATCAACAAATGGATTGAATAGCAGAAAACGAAGAAGGGAGGAGGAAAGGAAACACCAAAAACAATCACAAGTAACTGCAGCGAGTAAAGTAAACAAACAATAGAAGAGCAAACAAAGCAGAAGCAGCAGCAACATGAATACGGGCAACTCACAGTGGTTCGAGGCGATTGAAAAACGATCATTTTAATGACTGTAAATTTGCTTGTAACATACAAAACTAGAAGAATAGTCGTATATCCAAAATTGTTTATTCCAATCACTTTTGGAGTCGATTTAGCTATGTCTACCTGTCAGTCCATATGAGCTTGTGCTCAAAGTTCAGTTCGCAAATTCCTATAAACAGATGTTAACAAAAATGAGTACGAAGACTTTAACTGGGTCAGGCACGATCCCTGTTAAAAAAGGATCATACAATTTTAAGATTTTATATAACACCTGTATTCAAAGTTCCCCTCCAATCTGCGTTATTTTTGTCCTAAATGCCACATTTTACAATCAATCCTACTGGCATTTTGTTCAGTTTCTGGTTTATTTACATATCATATCCATATTGATTTGTCACTGGGTTATTCTCCTGGATTTAGACCATCTTTGCCTCTATTTTGTATTACACAATGCAAAGTTTTTTAAAAAGGCTAAAGCAAATACTATTACTTTACAGTTCAGCTCGTCGTTTATCTATTACAAGGATTCTACTCCGATCATTCAGCGAGGTTTATTCCTATACCTCACTGATGTACGGTGTGTTATAGATTTGTTCGTAACATTTTAAAGGAGAAGAGTTAGATCCATCATTTATTATTCCGATTGTCACAGAAAAACTGTTGGTGTCGATTTAGCCATGAACGTCCGTCCGCCCACTACCTATCCGTCGATAGCACAAGAACTCCGACCACCAACTACACTAAGGTTCATGGTTTCACATTTGAATCTGCAATAAAATAAAAAGTAGAAACAAAGACCTGAAGACACTAGCCGGCAGATCAACAGATAAAGAAACTTTTTTGACCTCTTACAAAGCGAAAGGTCGGTCTGTGGTAACCTATGCAGTACCAGTGTGGTCAGCGAATGTGTGGCAGACGCAGTGGAATAATATACAGACCTGCCAAAATGCGCCTTTAGGACTGCGACAGAGTGTCTCCTCATGTCTTCTGTGGATACCTACAAGAGGAGACGAATATCATAATCGTGCGATGACAACATTTTTTGCGGTCGAAGGAGTATCTGCTTGGTTGCTACCATCCCAGCCATCCCAAGCACCATCTTGAGGAAAGGCTTCCACCTCCCAGGCAGATCAGGAAAGACCTTCATGATCTAGAACGCTAGATCCAACGCTACAAGAGAGAACCTCTAGATCGAAGAGCTTATCAGGCAGGTCTGGCTGACATACACTCTGATGCAGTCGCTGAAGCCGTGAATAATTACAGAGTCAATGTCGTGCTAGGCGATCACCCTCCACTAGTGGCCTCGGAGGAAGAGGAATTACCACGGCAGATAGGAGTACTTTTGGCCCAATTAAGATCAGACTGATGTAGCCGCCTCAATTCACACTGGGAAAGGATTGATGGCACCACGTCCAACGCATGTCCCGCTTGTAACCAGGGACCACACTACACCTTTTTAACTGCCCTTCAAACCAACTCAACTTGTTCCCAGGTCTCTTTGGACCCAAGTAGTGGAAGCAGCCATCTTCCTTGGCCTGGAAACAAATACAGCAGAACTCACTACACAAGGCGAATAAAAACAACACCTAATGGAAAACAATCACATATATGTACTGCTACAAACACAACTACCTATCCGACTGATATTTGGCAGTTTATGTTTTTGTTCTAGAATCCAGATTGTACAACTTGTTTGGCTGAAAATGTACAAGTTTTATTTTATACTAAATCATTCCTAGAAAAAATTACAAAATTGTTCAAAATTTTTAAATATTGCCGGTGTAATGATACTTTCCGATTTGTTTTATTTGCATTCAGGAAGACATATTTTACAAGCTATCCTGCAGATTGAATTGCTTCGGCGTTCATTTCATCCAATTTGATGGCCTAGAACTCTTCTAAAAATGAGATCAATATTTCCTTAATCGTAGCAAATCCTTCCTCCTTTTATGGGTCTTTTCAGATTCTCTGTATACTTCGACGCTCTTAAAGAGTTGCAGGGCCCGCCTCCATGTTATGAAGACGCGGGCTTGTATCAGGGTACCATAAAACTAATATGGTTCAGGAATATGCGCTCTCTGGAGCGCTACCGCTGCGCTTTGAAGATGATTGATGAGATCTGGCCTTGTTCTGCACTGGATGTTGTCAACAAGGAATTCTGGCTACACCATCTTATGGCGAATCCATCGTTAAGAGTTTGCAACCCCGGTTTTCAAACTGGCAATAGGAAGGCCGGCCGACTGGATCAGGCTGGAAGGCATGCGGTATTTATACTGAATGCTGAATCTCTGTCTCACCTCGTCAAGTCCTAGCGACAAGCGGGTTCAGCGAAATCCGGCTAAAGGTGTACAAGAGCGATTAGGGAGATTGTTCAAAAGAAACTATACCGGATAACACTTAGCAAGTGTCCGAGCAGCATCTAGTGGAAACTAGCGATGCTTTTGCTCCGAGACAAAAGCATCGCTACGACATTGACGACGAGAGAGATATAACGGTGGTGGAGGTCCTATGTGGGATGAGTCCTGTGAGGATGAGCTTCTATACGACATTGACTACGAGACAGATATAACGGTGGTGGAGAATACTGTGCTGCGTACAATCGTGAGGCTTCTACAGATAAACCTCTACAACTCTAAGGCTACAGGAACCATGGTTTATTCGTACGCTGCTTAAGTATTTTAATAGACAGGAAGTCAAACTTAAAATTCAACATTTTGGAAAAAGCTAAGAAAAGAAAGAGGCTGTGGATAGATAGCTGTAACAGGGCAATAGGAAGCGATGCGATCTGAACCCGCGTTTAGTTTATTGGTTGCTTACGGCAGTAGTGGTACCGATAGTGCTGTACGGCATTGTCGTCTGGTGGACAGCTCTGCAAAAATCCACCTTCTGCACGATACCCAACAAACTGCAGCGAATGGATGCTTTATGTATCACTGGTGCGCTGAGAACGAAACCAACTGAGGCACTAAAGATTACACTACGTTTAATGCCGCTAGACATTATAGCAATGCATTATGCCGCATGTACTGCTATCAGGATTAGGAAACAGTCTCTATAGTCAGGAAATAAATGGCTACAGACATAATGTGGTTCTAGACACAATGTCTAATCTTTCGGGCATTGTTAATTACCCCTTAACTGAACCATTTTTTGACAAGAAGTATCTCACTCTTATGCCTGATATATCAGAATGTAATGATCTTATCTAATGGCATAGGCAACCAAGTGGACTTTGGTGTCTTTACTGAGGAACTTGAGCTGTACATTGCAAAAACACTGCCTGAGCACAGTAGTCTTTACCAGGCAGAAATCTTAGCTATTAAAGAGGTAGCAGAATGGCTGAAGATTAATGTTCTGATCAAAGTCGGTATTAATATTTTCTCTGATAGTCAGACTGCCATCAAGCCCCTGGAAACTATATTTCTTAATTCAGTTTCCCTCGGCTGCCGTAGATCTCTTAACGAGAAGGCTGTAAAGTTTAATATTCACCTGATAAGTATGGGTGCCGGGCCACAGGGACATACCAGGAGGCAGCAAAGCTGAAGATGAACTTGCAAGACTAGGAACTTAAAATAAGTACATTTTTAAAATAAGTACATTTTATACTTAAAATATAGATTTTAAGTAAATTTTCTTAATTTTAAGTACAAAATTTACTTATGTTGAAGACTAAGGACGTCTTTGGAGCATTTCTTTAATTTTATGACAAATGTTTTTTCAGTGTACCTTACACGCTCCAGTGGTACTGGAATATGTGGGCGTGCCTATAGCGTTCTGCATGCTCTTCTTAAGAGATAATGGCCTTACGGTAACAAATGACGGGTGGTTAGTAGTCAGGAACTGCATGCATTCCAGGATCATGCGGCCCTGCCTAAACTCTAATCGCACCAAAGCCCTGTTGTCGGTTTTGAGACTGGACTTCTCATTTATAGTGCCTGTCATGGATGGATAAATATTTCAGCTGATTTAAGTTAAAGACATACACTATTGCTACTGAATTCTGAAGATGATAGAGTGGTGTCTATCGAAACTGCAGTCAATTCTACCAAGCAATTAAAACTCTCTACCAATTTTTGTATTTGTTTCTATTACTTTTTTGCAATAGACGGAAGGTAAATGGAACATATGGTCTCAAACCAAAAATAAATTCTGACTGAATTGTTAAAAATATTACATTACAGTCAAAAAACAAAGCAAAAATCTTTGCAGACTATCGAAACCCTACCCGCAGCTCTTTTCATAAAATCAAAAGAGAAATTTCATGTCTTTCTTGTTCAAATGTCTTTGATCTATACCGTGCTCTCTCTTGAAGGCGGCATACATCTTTACCTTCTTATTTCTTTGGGGAGTTATCTAACTTGGCTGACGCTGGAGCATTTTAAAGCAATCAAATTGGTTCAACGGGAGGGGCAAAGGATAACTTATATTTTCCTATACGTCCCTGTGGTAACACAATGGACTGTATAGTCTAAGTGAGTCTGTTTTACAGGCTGCTACTTTTAAATTAACCTAACCTACGGCGACCTGCAAGATCTGCTTAAGAGAAAGTGCCATTGCCACAACAAATGACATGTGGTGACTTGTGAAGAAAATACATTCCATGTTGCTAATGTGGCCCTGCCTAAACTCAAAACGCATTGAAACCCTGATCTCATTATTGAGAGTGGACTTCTCACTTATAGTGCCGTTCATGAAGATTCACTGCCTTATTTGAGGGCACGTAGACATATTCAAGTTATTCCATGATGACATCTGCTGTAGCTGTGGAGATGAAGAGGAGGAGGAATCAATGGAATACCTTCTGTGTCCCGCTCTATCTAGACGGCGGCATGCAACCTTAGGTTTCATTACTTTGGGGATTTAGTTAACTTGGCAGATGTTAGAATCCGCAACATTTAAGCTTTTTAATGCAATACAATTTATTCAGCGGATAAGGATAACTTATATGCTCCCTTACGCCCCTGTGGGAACACAATGGACTGTATAGTCGAAGTGAGTCTGTTATACAGGCTGCTTAATCATAACCTAACCGATCCTAATAGCTTTGTAAAGTGAGTTGTTGTGTTTGAACCACTGTTCAGAAATTGGTAAAAAAATTACCCTACAACCCATAGCACACACAATGACCTTGTCAACAACACTTTGTTTTGGTTAGACCACGTCTATGTTTATGCCGCTGTCTATATCAGTGAGCGTGTGTGTAAGTTAGCCATTTGTTTATTTGGCTGTCGATTTCAACAAATTGTGGCAAGAGCTAAATAATATTTATTTTGGAGGGAGGGATAGAGAGAGATAGAACGAAAATACCTACATACGTACTTACAGGGTTGCCCATATTCGACGGACCCATGTGTTTTTTGGGCCCATTCCAATCGACGAGGCTTGTCCGCAGGCAACAATCTTTGCGTCAATTGAATTTTGTACGGGAACAAATTCAAATCAACGCGAATAATCCGTTGTAAAGTGGACCGAGCCATGCCCAACTGCTGAGAACGGCGTTTTTGGGATGTTCTTGGGGACCTCTCAACACTGGCTCGTACGGCAGCGATATTCTCGGCCGATCGCCTTGGTCGACTTTTATTTGGCCTCTTCGGATTAGAAAGAGCCTCACCAGTCGAAAATTTTTCGTATAAACGCTTAATGGTGTTCTTAGAAGGCGCACTTCTCACATTTTTTAATATTTTAAAAGCACGTTGAGTTTTCACAATTGACTTCTTCTGTTGAATGTAAATTTCAACTATTTCGCGTGGCGTGTATTGTTCCATGGTAAAAATCTGCTTGGACTGACGCTTCAAACGCGGTATGTCATTAAGCGATCTGACATCTCTGTCAAAAGTTATGGCGTTGCCAGATGGGTCCGTCGAATATGGGAGACCCTGTATATATCACTCACTTACTTCAAGACTGTCATAACTCAAAATTGAAAATTGTCTAGATGTGTAACTATAAGTCCGTATAAAAAGATAAGTAACATAAAATACGATGGAAAAGTTATGTTTATTGTTGTTTACTTATAAAATAAATTTCGTTGAGATTAATTTATGGATATTTGCCAAATTGCCATTTCTGTAAGCCAACCTCGAAAAATTTAAAGTTTGAGATATGACAGTCTTGAAATAAGTGAGCGATATGTATGCGGCCAACGCAAGAACGCAGAAAAAGGCGTATCTAGCCAACATTATGGAATAAATTAAGAATGTTTTTGACAGCATTTTTTAAATTTGGCTAAAATAAGCAGTAGCAGAAGTATATACACTAAAAGCAAATTGTGCGAATTTTAAAGTTTTGTTGTACAGGAATTAATATTATTGAAAATAATAATATTTTGTACTTAAAAATATGATAACTTCTTTAATATTAAAGAAAATTTTCTTAATTTAATGTACATATGTCTTTACTTATCCTAATGATGATTTTGAAGATAAATCTTTAAAATGTTGACAATTTTTTCCGTGTACCCAGTTCGGCACATATTTCGATTTGCGGGACTCTTTTTTTTCTGCTTTGTTTGAATTCAAGTCTCGTTTGATTTGAGTTTTGCTCATAAACTCATCGCTACGCGTTTCGTGCGTATTAAGAGGAGTGCACACGTTCATCGCAAGTGTCGTTCACAGTTGTGGACAGCGGAGTTAGGATAAAATACCAAGAAAAGAAATTAACAGAAAGACACGCTCAAAGACACGAGACATACGAGTATTCACAGACAAATTATTGCTCTCTTCTCGGCACTCTTAGTCATTTAAAAGCTTTTTGAATTTCATGGCATAATTTCGCCAGTCTTTTTGTGCCACTTTTCTTGGGAGATAATCATCATCACCAGAAAAAGGTGTATCTTTTATGATGTGAAATATGGAATTTCATGCTTTCGTTAGACAATTTTGGGCGTCATACTTCAAAATTTGAATATGTGCCAAGGCGTAGACTGAAGAAGTACATATTGTTTTCCATGTTGGCTGTCAGATACTGAAAAACGATGAGACAAATGGAACATCTGCGTATAATCCGTGAATCATTGTTATCGATGCGTAATCATTATTGTCGATGCATGTTTTTAATTTAGGTGGGATCGAATGAATTTCTCCTAAGGAATTTTGAATGAATGTAATTTATTGACAGGTGAAATCCAAATATGTAATATTTTTTTGGCTACAATTGTTATTAACAATCAATTATGTATATATGCGACTCTACACCAGAAAATCTAGCGAAAGCGAAATTGACACAAGGAGTTTCCTTAGGTTATGAATGAACGCTATTGATGTTGTGTAATATTATCTAAGTTTTTATATAGTCGCCTTAAAAATATTCAATCTGATTTGAGTTATTTTTGCTCTAGAAGACACATTTTAGAATAAATCCATCTTCAGCTTGGTAGTTTGTAGTTTATTTGGCCCTACATCATTCTAGCTAGTAAATATTTATATAGACCTTACTTCATAAATCCACCTTAACTATAGCTACACTAAGCAATGCCTATCGAATGACTGCTATGTCACTATGCCAATTGGAAAATAATTTAGTTGTCAGATCAATAATTTAACATTTACAAAATTTACACTGAAATGATTATGTTTTCGTTCGCGTAGATTTTAGTTCTAGTGGTCGTCCGATTGGTAGTTAGTGAAACCCAAATCTGCTATTTACGGTCTTGCAGTCGAACGAAATCAAATTTTCACATTTCATTTCAACATATTGACAAGAAGCATATCACTCGCATATCTGATAGATCAGAGTGGAATGGTCGTATCCCAGAACATATGAGATTCGTGGTGTCTTTTCTGAGGAACTTGAGATATACTCGTACACTGCCAAGAGACAGTATTTACTAGACAGAAATCGTATCTACTAGGAAGGTAATAGAATTGCAAAAAGTTTATATTATTTTCTCTGAATTCAAAAACTCCCCTCGACTGTCGCACATCTCAGAGTTCAATATTCACCTGATATGGGTGCCCGATACAGGGACATACCAGCGAACTGCAAAGCATATCAACTTGTAAAACTACCTTACACGCTCCAGGGAAACTGGAATATGTGGGTATACCTTTGGCGACCTGCAAGCTCCCCTTGAGAGAAAGTGCCCCAGAAAAGAACTGCATACACACCAGGTTAATTTGTCCCAACCTAAACTTTAAATGCACGAATGCACTGTTGTCGTTATCTTGACCGGGCGTCTTACTTATCGTGTCTGCCATGTCGGGTCACTGCTTTATTGGACGGCACGCAGATAGATTGAAGGTCCTGCCAAATTAATTTTGCAGAAGTTGTGGAGGTTCAATAAAAGAATGTCTGTATCTTTACAACGATCTCCGTAGGAGGCGACATGCTATTTAGCTCTCATTTCCGTGGATGTATCTGTCGATATAGGTACCTTCCGGTTAGACTTCATGACAGTTTCGAAACATTTGTGGTACACTGTGGTACATTGTATTATACATTTTTTTCATGGCAGGTGTTTGTAAGGACTAGAAATACTGCAGCTAGACCCACCTAAAAGTATGCCGATCACCTCAGTATCACTAGCTAAGTCGATTTAACCTCGTCCATCTGAACGTCCGTCCGTCTGTCTATCTTATGTTGTTCGTTGAGTACAGGTCACAATGTGAATCCGATCGTGCTGAAATTTTACATTTAGGAGTATTTTGCACCTGGAAAGTAGCCTATTGAAATTGGTTGAAATAGGTTCATATTTAGATATAGCTCCCATATATACGTTTCGTACGATTAGGCTCTTTAGCCCTATAGAAGCTGTACTTCACATCCAATTGGTTTGATATTTAGCATGGTAGACTTTATTGATCTAAGGGCCAACATTGTCGAATTTGATGACAATCGGTTCGGATTTAGATATAGATTTGGACCTTTGGCCCTATAGAAGCTGTATTTTACATCCCATTTTTTTGAAACTTAGCATTGTAGAGTTTCTTGATCCATGGACCAACACTGTCGAATTTGCAAAAATCGGTTCGTCCGATTAGGCCACCGAGGCAGAGACGTACCAAATGTAAATTGTGTAAACAAATTTTAGTTGATGTATACATTGGATATTTCATTGTTATCCCATCTTGCTGGAGTTGTGTAGCGTATCACATCACCGCATCGCCCGACCTTAGCCTTTCCTTAGCGGTTTCATTTAGCATTAAGTTACTTCTATTATAACGGAAATTCTTATAAGAAGTTTATTTTCGATTTGTAAACCACTAAGTAAAGTTTAAAGTAGGGCTCGGCCGACTATATGATGCCCTACACTACTACTGTTTTGCTTATTTTTACTGAAAATTCGCCGTAAATGTTCTCCTGCTGTTTCTGGACCATAACGATCTAAATTTGTATGGATCTGCATGATAAAAGTTAAACCGATGTGCCCAAATTCTACAAAAGGAATTTCAAGCAAAAAATACACCATATTGTTGTGTTTTTATGTGAAGTTAGTCAATTTTTAAAAGCTATGTCTTCTGATCGGGATGAAACTTGCACCAAGTTTAGTCCTATTGGATAGTAGATTTGACACAAAACGTCAAAATGACCTTTTGTTCAATCCATAAAACATATTACCAAATCGGTGAATGACGGTCCGAGTTGGAGGGTGTTGAATTTTGAAATTTTGTTCAATCCATAAAACTTATTGTATTTTGAAAGTTTTGCCCAAAGTGTTTTCGATAGATTTTTCTTCAATCTTTTTAAGAGAATAAAAAGATTATCAAAAATAGTTTTGATGATTTTTTTGGCGAAATTAAAAATCATTTTTGCATTTTTGGCAAAAACTATATACTAAACTATAAATATACTAATATACAAAATATATAACGGGTTTTCCAATAGGGATGATATGATTTTGAAGTGACGTTTCGGCTATTTGTAATATGTCATGATCTGTCATTTGTTTTTATTATATTCAGTATGGAGAGAAATACGCAGGAACAACGTTTAGCTCTCGTTAAGAGCTATCTTTGAGAAAAGTTTGGAGATTCGATTATTTCAAGAAATTGTGATATTGAATGGCCTCTAAAAAGTTGTGTCAAGCTTTACAAGTCAATGTTGAACGTGCCATTCATGACATACGACTTGATTTAGTGGATAAAGTGCTCGAAAATTGGGTTCAATCGAATTCGTTCCTGCAGAAGAAGTCGTGGAGGCCATTTGAATGGAGTTTTATTAAGAACTTAATTGTATCGATTGTATCTACTTCACATTAAATAAAAAAAATTGAATTTCATTAACAATAAGTCTGTTTTTTTCAAAGAAATAATATCTCTCTTGTTGGAAAGCCCTGTATATAAGTCAAATATAATATGTAAAAACTTTTTCAAAAATAACAAAATGGCCAAAAGAATGAAAAAAAAAAAATATTTGCAAAACAAATACACATATATTCCTACATTTTAAAATAAACATCATATACATCGTTCGAAAGGTCTAATTTTCTTTACTAATCGGTTTAGAAATTGAAGAGCGGTTTCTAATTAACTAAGTTACATGCGTAAAGGTGCGCATATTCACGAAAATCGGATTTTAGCTGTAATTAAAGATTTTGGGGGTGTCTGGGGAATTTCAAAAACAGATTTTTGTTTTACTCCACAAAACCTACAAGAAAAATAGTATCGCGTCCCAGGGTTTTTAACTTCATGTTTTTTGTAGCAATGCGTAGTACTTACACTGAAAAAAAGTAAAAAATGTACTTATTTTTAAAACTAATAACGTCTTTGGAGCATTTATTTAATTTTATGCCATTTTTTTCAGTGTACAGAAAACTCATAACTATGCTAAAAATATCAAATAATTTGCTTCTAGAAAATTTATATATAGCATAAAAATATCATTGATATTTTTTTCTTTTTTTAGGAAGGATCCAAGGACACAATTTACTGTGTTTTGACGGCAATTACATCAAATATATTTAAAGTAAGTTATACTATTATTAAGTTTAAAACATATTGTTATTGGGTTTAAAATAGCCGAAAAATAAATTGTAACTGTAAACGTTCATAGGAAAATGTGCAAAAAATCACATAGTTTTAGAGTCGGAAAATTTCGAAAAAAATTTCACAATCATTAAATGGCTTTATTTAAAGCAAGTAAGAACTTACGTTTAAAGTTCAATATATAGAGAGACTTTTTAAGAGCTTTCGGATTTGATTAAAAAAACACATAAAATTTAAAGATATGTATGAAATCTCTATTTGTGTCGATAGAACGGCCTGTATAACTCAATGTTTAAAGATAATTTCATGTAAATGTTGACCGCGGCTGCGCCTCATGTGTTTCATACGCTGGGTCCAATTTTGGACGAATAATTTCTTTAATATTGGCAGTGCGTCAACCGAAAAATAATCTAAACGTGTTAAATAGTGAAATTAACTAAGCACCGAACTCAAAGTTCAATAATCTATAACCGTTGTTCGTTTGTAAGTCGATTAATGGTTACATATAGACCAAACTGAACATGTTTGATAGCAACATGTTACACGAAAACAGCTCAGCTGTCAAAAACAGTGTTGAACAAAGTTGCCAAAAAATCACCCATTATGTACGAGTATGTATATCGATAACCTCACTTTAGTGGAGGATGGTATACATATATCATTTGCTACGGGCAAAAAGTGTAACACGTCGAATGAGTGACTTAAAACCCTAAGTATGTTAAGCGGAAATCCGTTTTAGGACATTTCAAGTCATTTGGGCAATGTCCGAACTTCTAATTTGGTATTGGGCCACTCCTTCTGCTACCTCCTTCTGCTACCTCCGGTTACAATTTAGTGAAATAGTGATTCTCTAAAAAATTCTGTACTACTTTTCCGAATCCTCTATAGTTTTATACATTCTAATAGTTTATCTGTCGGTAAATGATGGGCGTTATTGTCATGCCCCTTTTGGTACCTCTCACACAAAATGGTAAAATCATACCAACATTGAGATCAACTTCTAATGTTAAAAAATGTTACACATTGGAAATAGTACAAAAGTTTAATATTGATTCTGCTCTCAAAGACCTAGAACTTGTAAAGACTGAGAGCATGACCACAAAACGAAATGACATGTAGATGGCCTTGACGCTGGCATAGTTAAAATCCCAGTTCTATTTTTGTCTCCTTTTGGATGGTTTGTCAAATTATTTGCTTATAAAAAATAATCGAAATAGTTTTGGGATAAACAAATAAAACATCTACACCACGTTCAGCTTCTATTTGTATAATTTATATTCCATTGCGCACCATATTTGCTAAAGATAATATTTAAAATTTTTAAATAAATTTGGTGACATATCGCTCAAGTTTCTACTTTTACCATATGCTCTATTTTTATGAGTTCTAGGTCTTTGCTGGACATGTATGCATTTTACTAAGATTTGTCTAAAGATAATTGGTCTAGCGGTACATGTAATAAAAACCAAACGAATTGTGATTTATATTTTAAAATAAAAATAATTTTTTGAAATATTTTGCACAATAAAATGTTATGTCTTTATAATATTGACGTCTATGCTAGTAATATTGGCAAACCCTGTCAATCTTACATCTACATTAACCCAAATTCGACTAACTTTCGAGTGTATTCCCTACCCTATTTCCCATATTTGAAATACAATCTCATTATTATTCATTTTGGCATTTTTTATTTGCAATTACGTTGTCGTTCACGAACAACAAAAAAAAATCCGTATTATCTTAAAAGAATATTTAAGTTGAATGTCAAAAGTAGATTACGCTTATGCCAAAAAAATTAGGCCGCTTGATGAAGAGAATCCAGCGGAAGGAAGGAAGGTGCCATGGTAGAAGTGGGCGTTGGATAAATGTTTGAATATATCACAATGAAATGGCACCGAATAAGCCTTGAAATTACTTGAACCTCTTATTTGAAAGTTAATTTCTGCACACGCTTTTAATTTGTCATTTTCAAAATGATGTGAAATTCAATTAAATCGAAATATTCGTACTCAAATCAAGCAAATGAATTCGAATATAATGATGTACAACACCATTTCCAATAAAGAGGTACATGTTACGAGTATTTCCAAAAAAAAAAAAATGAAATGTAAGACCGCAGCACTTTAGTGACTGCCAATTCGGTTGTTGAAACTGCACAACGAGAGAAATTATAGTATATTATAATATTTATAAAAAAAAAATAATTATATTATTACGGTTATCACGATCATTGGCTATGGTGTGATCATGACAACCATGATTGCTGTAATAATTATATAATTATGGCTTTTTTAAACACTACATTCTGATTGCGCCAGCAAATAAAGACTTACCGATAATGACAACAATAAATTATTAAATTATTAATTAAGTTAAATTAAGACGGGTAAAACGAAATGTACCCTACACCACCCTGTGGTACAGGGTATTCTAAGTTTGTATCATGGCAGATGTTTGTAACATCTAGAAATACTACAGCTAGACCCACATTAAAGTATAGGAGTACCTATCGATTAAGAATGTCGATTTAACTGAGTCGATTTAACCATGTCTGTCCGTCCCTCTGTCTATCTTATGTTCTTCGTTGAGTACAGGCCAGAATTTCACTCCAATCGTGCTGAAATTTTGCAGTTAGGAGTCTTTCGCACCTGGAAAGAAGCCTATTAAAATTGGTGGAAATCGTTTCAGATTTAGATATAGCTCCTATATACGAGTATATGTTTTCCACCGATTTGACCCTTTTGCTCTATAGAAGTTGTATTTTACATCCAATTTTCCGACTTGGTTCTTTAGCCCTATATAAGCTATATTATATATCCAATTGTTTTAAAATTTTACACGGTAGAGTTTATTGATCTTTGGACCAATATTGTCGAATTTGAAAAAATCGGTTCTGATTTAGTTATAGCTCCCATATATATGTTTCATCCGATTTGCCTACAGGGGCAGAGAAGTGCCAAATGAAAATTGTGTTAACAAATTTAAGTTGAAGAATACATTGGATACTTCCTTGTTGTCTAATATTAATAGGGTGGTGTAGGGTATCATATATTCGGTCCTGCTCGATTTTAGCCTTTCCTTACTGGTTTTATTTAAATTTCAGTGGTAAATGGTGTTGTTTATCAATTTATCCTCAAGTGTGAGTACGTTTGTGGGCGGCTGGATATTCATGGTTTTATTTGTTTCCCCTCTTTCTTTAGTATAACGCCACATGCCAGTCGCTCGGTCAGTCGTTTCGTTGCTTTCATTTCAGTTGCGTGCTATCTGCTTTATTAGATTATTTCTCGAAGTTATCAGTATTCTGGTGTGACCTCCACTGCTGTTGATGCTGCTTCTTCGGCATTCTTTGATTTGCATATCTCAAAGTCAAGTTGTTGATGTCTCCATAGAAACTTCATCTGTCAATTTTTGCCTTTCTCTCACACACTTTCGTCTCTTGACTGACTGTCTGCTTTGAATTGCTTCCCATATTCATCTCTTTAGAGATTTTGCCGAGGTTTTTTGCTCTTGCCAATGATGTGTCGCTGCGGAAGCTGATGTTAATGCTGCTGATACAGTTTGGCTGGCATTCTATTCTTCCGTTCGCTTCGGCTTTCATCTTTCGGAGGCTTTGATGTAATTTGTCAGCCAGAGCGAGTACATCCGCCCATTCTTCTGTCTGGATGTCTCTGCTTCTGCCTTTTCCTTCTGCCTATCTTAACATGATAATAAGTGTTCATGTGAACACAATATGGTCGGTCGGCAGATACTTTTGTGAATGATAACCAGAAAATTGTAAAGCGGCAGCAAAAAAATGGTTCACACTTAATCATTTCGTCCTCAGTGGATGATGATGATGACGATGAAGAAGAAGGAGAAATGACAAAAATGAATGAGAGCATAGCGTATAGATTGTTATTTACGGCTCAATGAATAGTTGATGCAGCAAAATGGCAGACAAAAGTGATTTGCCGGATGTCCTTTTTGTGGATGCAAACATTTCTGAGACATGAAACAAACAAATTGCAATTCCTTTTAGTGCACTACTACAGACTGTGGTCGATACTAGTATAGAGGAAGACCACAGTGGTCGACTCTAGTATTAGAGGAAAACCACAGTGGTCGACTCTAGTATTAGAAGAAGACCACAGTGGTCGACTCTAGTATTAGAGGAAAACCACAGTGGTCGACTCTAGTATTAGAAGAAGACCACAGTGGTCGACTCTAGTCTTAGAAGAAGACCACAGTGGTCGACTCTAGTTTAGAGGAAGACCACAGTAGTCGACTCTAGTATAGAGGAAGACCGCAGTGGTCGACTCTAGTATAGAGGAAGACCGCAGTGGTCAACTCTAGTGTAGAGGAAGACCACAGTGGTCAAATCTAGTGTAGAGGAAGACCACGGTGGTCGACTCTAGTATAGAAGAAGAACACAGTGGTCGACTCTAGTATAGAAGAAGACCACAGGGGTCGACTCTAGTATAGAGGACCACAGTGGTCGATTCTAGTATAGAGGAAGACCATAGTGGTCGACTCTAGTATAAAGGAAGACTACAGTGTTCGACTCTAGTACAGAGGAAGACCACAGTGGTCGACTCTAGTATAGAGGAAGACCACAGTGGTCAACTATAGTATAGAGTAAGACCACAGTGGTCGACTCTAGTATAGAGGAAGACCACAGTGGTCGACTCTAGTATTAGAGGAAGTCTACAGTGGTCGACTCTAGTATAGAGGAAGACCACAGTGATCGACTCTAGTGTAGAGGAAGATCACAGTGATCGACTCTAGTGTAGAGGAAGATCACAGTGATCGACTCTAGTATAGAGGAAGACCACAGTGATCGAGTCTAGTATAGAGGAAGACCACAGTGGTCGACTCTAGTATAGAGTAAGACCACAGTGGTCGACTCTAGTATAGAGGAAGACCACAGTGGTCGACTCTAGTATAGAGGAAGACCACAGTGGTCGACTCTAGTATAGAGGAAGACCACAGTGGTCGACTCTAGTATAGAGGAAGACCACAGTGGTCGACTCTAGTATAGAGGAAGACCACAGTGGTCGACTCTAGTATAGAGGAAGACCACAGTGGTCGACTCTAGTATAGAGGAAGACCACAGTGGTCGACTCTAGTATAGAGGAAGACCACAGTGGTCGACTCTAGTATAGAGGAAGACCACAGTGGTCGACTCTAGTATAGAGGAAGACCACAGTGGTCGACTCTAGTATTAGAGGAAGTCTACGGTGGTCGACTCTAGTATAGAGGAAGACCACAGTGATCGACTCTAGTGTAGAGGAAGATCACAGTGATCGACTCTAGTGTAGAGGAAGATCACAGTGATCGACTCTAGTATAGAGGAAGACCACAGTGATCGAGTCTAGTATAGAGGAAGACCACAGTGGTCGACTCTAGTATAGAGTAAGACCACAGTTGTCAACTATAGTATAGAGGAAGACCACAGTGGTCGACTCTAGTATTAGAGGAAGACCACTGTGGTCGACTCTAGTATAGAGGAAGACCACAGTGGTCGACTCTAGTATAGCGGAAGCCCACAGTGATCGACTCTAGTATAGCGGAAGCCCACAGTGATCGAGTCTAGTATAGAGGAAGACTACAGTGGTTGACTCTAGTATAGAGTAAGACCACAGTGGTCGACTCTAGTATAGAGGAAGACCACAGAGATCGACTCTAGTATAGATGAAGACCACAGTGATCGAGTCTAGTATAGAGGAAGACCACAGTGGTCGACTCTAGTATAGAGTAAGACCACAGTTGTCAAGTATAGTATAGAGTAAGACCACAGTTGTCAAGTATAGTATAGAGTAAGACCACAGTTGTCAACTCTAGTATTAGAGGAAGACCGCAGTTGTCGACTCTAGTATAGAGGAAGACCACAGGGGTTCGCTCTAGTATAGAGGAAGACCACAGTGGTTCGACTCTAGTATTATATGGTCGACTCTAGTATAGTGATCTCTAGTATAGAGGAAGACCACAGTGGTCGACTCTAGTATAGAGGAAGGCTATATTGATCGACTCTAGTATTAGAGGAAGACCACAATGGTCGACTCTAGTATAGAGGAAGATAGACAAAGACTTTATATTCAAAATAGGTGTAAGCTGGTGTAAGTCTTTGGGAATACTTTACTCTTAGAGGCTGTAAATACGTGTAAGCTAGTTTAAGTCTTTGTGTATACTCCACCCTCTCTTAGAGGTTTCATTTATGAAACACCTAAACCGTGGTAATGGTATTATATTTTCATAATTATTTCCCTGGTCACCTGTGGCCTACTATATTTTCTTCCACATCTTTAGTTGGCACAAGTTAAAATGAAGTCTCTTCAAAATGTTCTCGAATTACCGGAAAAATAAGAAATTCTTTATAAATTAAGATTTTTTATCATGAAACCGTCATCCATTATAAGCTTCTGCTTCAATCGATGCGTTCATATTTCATTAAACCACACTTTGTCTTTGGAGTACCGGAGGACATAAAACAGCCAAGGACATATTCCTCAAAGGCGAACTGCTGTTGCTTGGCAAGGAAAAGCAATCTGTTTATTTGCCAATAAATAATAAAAATCATTCAGGTGTAACAGTGTAGGAGTAATACAATATAAGTGGAGCGAGAATACTTTTTCTGGAGGACAAAAAAAAAACAAAACCTCATATCAATTTTGGTAGACAGGAAATTGAAGGACTGAAGGAAGTATGCGGATCGTTCGTATGGCTGGCAAATAAAATCAAAGCGAAATAATCAATGTTTTATAAGCAAAGTCTGCAGACATAACACTCTCTCTCTCTCTCTCTCTCTGCAGAGGAGTGGTGGGAATGCGGGTAGAAGGTAGCACTTTAAGTGTCCTTCTAATGAATGGAATTCTGTTGTTTAAAAATATTGTCATTTGAGAAGAAGGTGGAGAATTTTATTTGTCTGTTTTAGGGGATAGAGGGTTGGGCGTTTTTGTTTCGCTCTGTATATATGTGCAACAGTAAATATTATACAGATGATAGGTATTATCATCGATAAATTTAGAAATATGCTCGTAAAGATTGTGTGGATAAAAAATGTTTATATTTTCCAATGATTACACTTTATCTTTGAAACTCTTCGATGTAAAAGAAAAATCAACGTAAGCAAAAATCTTTTATAGATATCCCTTGTTGTTGTTGTCTTTGCTGTCGGATCTGCGGTTAACCTATAAAAATGCATTCGTATATAAATTTGTAATTCGATTTTACAAATGACTGACTTTGACTTTATGGCAGCAATATTTTTGTCGTGCTTTATTTTTATTCAGTATTCAGTATTACGAGTATTTTTAACGAGCAATGATGATGAACATAAAACCGGAAGTAGGATGTTGAATAGAGATAGAAACGTTTAAGGGAAATGATTTCCAAATTTAAAGATTTTTACTTCGTTTTACGGAAAGAGTTTTTCTGATATGCAAATACGAACCGTACATAACAGAGACAAGGACAAATCCTAACGAGATTGGCCATACTACAAATATTCAAAAGTATTTTACTACTGTCAGAGAATACCACATCTGCCCCACTTTTACTTTATATGGTATCAATTAATAGAAGGACGTAGAGTACAATCTTCAATAAATTTTGAAATCCTTAGGCAAAAAGAAAAAATTAATTTTGAGGTTTTCCAAAAGTCATGCATTTTGGAAAATACTTTCTTATGCCAAAAATTACAATGTTCGAAAAATAAATAAGAAAATCTTCTTGGGATGCGCGAACCTTGTTTGGGACCTTTTGTTCCATCTTTCCCCTTAAAAGATATGAATTACGAAAACCAAACCAAAAGGTATGAATTACAATTCCTCCGAATTTTTAGTCTCCTCTCCCCGCCAACAGCCCTCAGGCAGTGTGTTTTATTTGCTCTGCCTAGGTTGCAAATCAGCTGTTTTTCGCGTAGAAGGCAAGCGAACGGTAACGTTCGACATCGTGGATCAGACAGTTACATTATACCCTAGACTATTTTATTGTCGGACTCTTCTAACTTCAGGCTTTCCATATGAATCATAAACAATCTTGCGTTTCTTAGTATAAAAATGTTCCCTATATAAATTGGCATTTCGTCAAAGCAGTATTTTGCTTTACAACATCAATTACCATAGAATTCCAAATCACATTACTTACAAACTGTCTATTTATGTTAATGTGATTTTTCTTTTTTGGGCAAATACCATATTTGAAATTTACGGAAATCGCCGCAACCAAACACACATTATACACATGGAAATGCCGACTCATATACCAAAAACAAAATGTAATTTGGGTCATAAATCTCGGAGTTTTATTTAGTAATTTAGACATAACCATATCATTAGTAATAGTGTTCATCATATCTCTATAATGATTACGAAACGAGAGATAGAGATTGAAGCTTAACTAGACTTTTGGGGCAAAAGTAAACAGTGATGGATTCTAAAAGGCCTCTTTACCTAGAGAAGTCAGCTAATGAACTGTTGTGTTCTGCTAGCTTGATCAGGCCTTCTGTGGGGCCTAACAGTCGCCCCTGCTCTTCATTACTACAGTTGATGCATTTGATGCGGCCCAACCATTTCGTTCATTTGTGGTCATTCATACGCAAATGCTTTGAGTAACTAAATTAACCAAATGTGCTCGTCCGTCGTTATGGTTATGGTAATTTCCAAAATCTTTTTGGCTGTTTGTTCTAGTTTTGGCCATAATCATATTTGTGTTTATTTACAAATACTGATACGCACTCACACACATACACTCTAACAGCATGCGTATGTAGCAGTGAAATAAGTTAACGGATATATGATTGGACTTCTGGATATTAGTGCTTAGGGATGTCCAAATTGGTTTTGGTCAACCAATTGGATGAAAAGTTGAGAAATATTTAAAAGAGTGATTTTGAAAAGAATATGGATATAGAAATTTTCCATAGTCGACCTAAGATTTGTTTATTCGAAAAATGTGCTGATCATTTCTAGATGATTCTTTGATTACACCCTGTACCATAGTGTTGTGTTGGATATTATACCGACTCAGAATCAACAGCTGATTCAATCTAACCATATCCGTCCGTTCTTAATAGAATATGTCTCTAAACGTAGATTTTATGAGAAATTCTCCCCAGATTTAAGATCTGATATTTTCTCCACAAATTTTCCTGTCCCTTATTTCTGCAACATGCTATTCAACAAGGGTCACTAATGATTACAATGTCTATAAAGAGCAACTCAAAATCTATAAGAAGGATATAGAGAAAATCGCAACGTTCTTGGTATACTTCTATGGAGAAGTGGAGAAGATCGTAGACACCGTAAGACTGATCACTGCAATGTTCTAGCAGGTAGCAGAATGGTTGAGACTTAATATTTTGTCTTAAGTCAATCTTTTAGTCAGGTTACTCGAAAGTACCTGGAAACTGTCTTCGAGATCTCGCGGAACTCTTAACGAGATGGCTGAATAGTTCAATATACACCTAATTTGAGTGCCGGTCCATATGGACTTACCAAAAAGCAGATGAACTTGCAAGACTAGAACTATCCTACACGTTTAGGGTGTCCAAAACCGGGACCGGTTATCCGTTTAACCGGTTTTGCAACCCAAACCCGTAACCGGTTTCTTAAAAAATTTAATTTTCGGTTAACCGAGAAAGCCGGTTTTTTCATGTCGGTTAACCGGTTTCTTATTTATTGTTTAAAACAAAAATTAAAGTATTGATCTATTTTTTATACTTGTTGTGGATACCATTTATATAAGATGCAACAAATAACAACGATGAGGTGGATAATTTGACAGTTGTTCTGAATACTTTGATCTTGAAAATGAATACTCTGATCTTCACTGATCTTGAAAATGATTTTGGCTTTATTCCTGATATCCATGATGTAATAAATAAAGTCAGGAAGTACAGCAAAGCATTCAATAAGTCGTCCATGAAGCACAAACACTTCAAGCATACGTTCAAGAACGGAAAGACAAATAGCTTCGACTTTTTTGCGATGTTAAATCCCGACAGAACATCCAGATACCTCTTATTCGGTTTGATATATAGTTATTATAATGATGAGTCAAATAATTTAATTTTGGATTTATGTCACACACAGAATCGAAAAACGAAAGGCAAGCAACATTGTATGATGACTTTGCTTTTTTTTGAAAAGCTTAAGAAGAAAACGGAGAAGCTTTGTTGCTTATACAACGCTTTAGTGACTATCGGACTAATTAATATTGACTACATCAACGTTTGTGAGCTTTTTCAACGTCAAGTTACATAAAAAAATAAAAGAAAAAATCGTTTAAAAATAATCATTTAAATTGTATTCTATTTTTAAGATATTATTATAAAAAAAAACATTCTAAATGATTTATTATTTTTTAAGGTAATTGCAGAAATATAATACATTCTATTTAAAGTAAACCAAAAAATTAAACCTGTAATAAACGAAATAATAATTTATTTTTGTTTACTAATTTTTACTACAAATGATTGTTAGTTGTTTTTTGTTTTACAATAAACATTTCATAAAATTTTAATCAATTTCGTATATTATTTAAAAACCGGCCTAAAAACCGGTTAACCGGTTTCGACAAAAAATAATAACCGAAAACCGGGTTTTAGAAAAAGTAATATTTCGGTTAAACCGGAAACCGCTTTTTCAAAATAACCGGTTTTTTGGACACCCTATACACGTTCTATGGGAAGTGGAATATATAGGCTTGCCTCTAACGACCTTTAAGCTCTTCTTGAGATATGTACCTGCAAATCTCTTAACGAGATGGCTGAATAGTTCAATATTCACCTGATTTGTGTGCCGGACATACTAAAAAGCAGATGAACTTACAAGCCTAGGAACTATCCTAAACGTTCCAGGGAAACTGGAATACATAGGCATGCCTCTAACGACCTGCAAGCTCTTCTTGAGATATGGTTTCCTTACGGCAACAAACGGCAGTTGGTCACAAGTCAGAAACCATTCACATTCCATGCTGAGGTGAACCTGCATCCAAAAAAGCAGGGTTCCTTGGGAAGGATGCTACAGAACCATATAGAAGGAAGCAGCAGATGTGATTGCATGTCTTGTACCTATACATAGACAAACTATATGTCGAAATAAAGAGAATTTATAACGAACCCTTTCAAAACAAATATCCCGAGACACCAAGTTGTGAGTATTTAACTCATGTGTCAAATCGACACTAGTGTATGCTAGCAAAACTTGGCCGATGCAGAATAACACAGCACAGAGACTACAAGTATTCGTAAACAAATGCCTACGGATACATGCCAAAGAGTTATAACCAAGAGGAACGACATCACAGGCTAGGTCAAAGATCTTTGGGTTAATTACTTTATTTTCGTTTCTGGTGAAAGGTTTTGAAAGAACCCTAAGATTCTTTCAGTTTCAATGTGTGGAATATTTTGGCCCAATAAAATATCAAACATAAATCTCCTCGAACTGACTAAAGAAGAATCAATCTGACAAATAGTCAGAAGAAAATGGAAGTGGATTGGTCACACGCTTCGAAAACCGGCGCACAGTATCAGTAGGGTGGCCTTAGAATGGAACCCCCAAGGTAGTCGACGACCTGGTCGACCAAGAAGCACATGGCGCAGAACAATTTCAACGGAATTGAGGCAGGCCAATAAATCATATGAAGAAATTAAAATATTATTTAACGATAAATTAAGTTGGAATAATTTTGTAGAAGCCCTTGTGGAATAAATAAAGTAAAAAAAAAATGACGAACCCTCGGATGATGAATGACAGACGCTCCAAGTATCCAAAAAAATGGATGTGAGTCACTTCTTGATTGTATTCTAACCACCAACCTATCTATTTGTAACCAATGCAATAAACCGACATTTGCAAATAAAGACTGACAGGAAGTACTACATATAACGTTCACCACCAACTCGCTGTTGGATCAAATTATTGGTCGGAATGTATAAGACCAACACTCGTTCTCAGATCACCATTATAAATAAAGTATAGAAACTCGTTGATAAAATACCTAAACCTCTAGTCCACAGCAATGTGAGGAAGACAAAGTGGCACCTGCAGAGAGAGAAAATTGAATAAAGTCCTCAATTCAAAACGTCTGTTCGAACTGATTGGATAAGTCGATCTGCACAATCTGGTCGACCACATCACTAAATCCTTCAATAGGTCCCTTGCAGAATCTTGCACAAAACATGCTACAGGGAAAATGTAAACCACAGTGGTTGACTTCTGAGCAACAGGCTAGGAAAAAGACTGCAAGACAAACTATTCGACAAGGTCAAATATATTGGGATCACTTATGACTGCAACTAAATTTTATAAGAAGAATTAGAAAACGTATTCGAAGCCGCAAGGATAGTAAGATACTATCCACAACCCTCTCTACAAAAGATTAGAATATCAATGGAACAAAAAACAGCGAGCAGTTGCTCGAAATACTGCTTGACACACCGATGAAATATAAACGTTGCGAATCTTTGTCGGTCAGATCCAGACAATGCTGGGCTATTAACATTATGATCTACATCTAAATGCCAAAGAGTCATAACCAGAAAGGAACGACATCACAGGCTAGGTCAAAGATATTAGGTTAATTAGTCTATATTCGTTTCTTCTGAAAGGTCTTGAAAGAACCCTAAGATTCTTTAATTAGTGAAAACCTGGCTACAAAACTTTTGTCGGGAAGGCAAAAAACTTACAACAATGGCAAGTTTACAGAATCAGCTCTGCATGAACTGTTGGGCTTTATCGAATCCTACATTGTAAGGAATTGACTGACTATGGTAGCCTTTGTTGATACAGAAGGAGATTTCAACAACATTCACTCAGATGCGGCAACAGCGTTTGCGCAACAGAAATCTCATAGCTAGTCCCTGGACGATAGTTCTACAGAGGTTTGCAAAGAGGAGTGCTGTATCTTGGAATCCAGCGTTGAATGGATTCGTGCTAGATCTAGGAAGTTGTAGATCTTAAGGTTAATTAGTCTATCTTCGTTTCAGCTGAAAGTTTGAAAGAATCCTAAAGAAAGGGTTTGAAAGAATCCTAAGATTATTTCTTATTGAAAACCTGGTAACAAAACTTTTGTCGGGAAGGCAAAAAGCTTACAACCAGGGCAAGTCTACAGAACCTGCCCTGCATGAACTGGTAGGCTCTATCGAATCTAACATTGTAAGGAATTCACTAAGGTAGCCTTTGTTGATACAGAAGGAGATTTCAACAACATTTATTCAGGTGTGCTATATGCGTCGTTATGGCATCTAAGGGTGAACTATAACTTTATTATACTAATTCAGCGTTTGAGCAACAGAAGACTCATGGCAGCTAATCTCTGGGCGATAGCTCTACAGACATTTGCGAAAACAGAGAGACCCTATAAAGAGGAGTGCTGTATCTTGGAATCCTGCGTTGAAAGAAATCATGCTATATCTAAAACGTTGTGGCTGCAAAGTCGTGGCATACGCAGATGACATTTCAATCGTGATAACGTGCCCAAATCCCCAAGCTTCTTCATATATTTTCTACAGCTGGATCTAAATAAATGGGCTAGATTGGGCAGACACAGTGGATTAGGCGAGTTGACTCAAAAAAATCAGAACTGGTTCTTGTTGTTATGAAGTATACGGTTCCACGTGCGGATCCTCATCGGCTAAATGGAACTAAGTTGGAACTTGTTATTGAAGTCACAATAGCTGACAGTCGAGCCATCTGCATCAGATTTGAAGCAGTTCGTTTAACTACAATGTTGCAGAACTCGGTAAGTGATAGCAACGCCATTAGTGTTACATTGCTTAAGTTCACGACCCAGACTGCATCGATAAAGATGGCAGGCCGCCAAAAAAAATTATATTTTAAATAAAATAATGTTTTATTTCTGTTTTTCAAGGCTCACGGACTTGAACACTAGTCTTTGCAGAAAGTGCAAAATTTCTTGCTAAAAGTGCAAAATTTGTAGTTGTTATCCTAGATAGAAAAGTGACTTGCAGACTTAATGTATTGGAACCAGTGAGGAAGGACAACGTAGCTGTAGGAAAGCTGCACGTTGGGATGTCTTTCTTAATAATCTCCATTTAACATCTATACAGCGGTGTTTCGACAAGTGTAGTTTAGTGTGGTGGACGCCGACATATAAGCGATCCATTATCAGTCATCTATTCAAGCCTGTCCACTGTTGAAGCCCTCAGGGGATCTTTAAGTATTAAAGCGACAGAGTCTCTACAAGTTCAACTCCGTCTACTGCCGATGGATATAGAGGCTTGATAATTTGCAACCAGTAGCCGACCGAGGGGAATACTTATATATATCAAAGGTGTAGTCATTGTAGTGGAACTTTGTCACTAAGATACCTTCCAGGGAGGAATATGTTGACTGAATTACAGAAAATATAAACTATCTACACTTCTGTACATATAGCTCCAAGCTTGATGGGAATGTTAGCTTCGGATTATATAGTTATAATAATAATAATTGCAATAAGAGAAATCGCTAAGTGGCTGAGTTGACTGCCGCAGATCTTTTAACCAGATGTCAGAGCACTTTAACATATACCTTATATGGGTACCTGTGCATAATGCCATCTCTATCTCCTAAAATCGTCCATTGGATATACATAACAATTATTATTATTATTATTATTATTTTCAGTATATCCTATAAGGATCATAGGGCCATAACAAATTGTTTCCATGTAAATCTATCTAAAAGTAAAACTTTGAGTTGATTCCAACTTTGTCCTTGCGTGACAGCTTCCTTTTCAACTTGCCGTCGCCATGTGTGAGCTGGTCGACCTTGCCGCCTATCCCCTGCAGAATCCATTCAGTTGATGTTTTATTAATATCTCCGTCAGGTTTTCTTAGCGTGTGAGAGATCCAACTCCATTTTCTTCTTAAAATCTCGTCCTTGATCGGGGTTTGGTTAGGTATTTGCCATAAATTGGTGTTTAAGGTTTTGGCTGGCCAGAATATTTTTAATATTCGGCGCTGGCAACGATTGGTGAATACTTGAACTACGTTTATATCTTTGGTTGCTGCGGTCCATAATTCACAACCGTATAACAGTGTAGATATCACACATAAGTTGAATATTTTTAATTTGGTATTGATAGACATATGATAGACACCAAATTATTGGTTTCCCGCATTTTTTCTGGTTTTTATGTCTTCACTCGATCCACCTGATGCTAAGATACTTCCGAGGTAACAGAAGGACGTCACATCTTCCAGATATTTATGTTTTATATGGAGCCTATTGGAGCTTGTAATATTAATACGAATGCTTTTTGTTTTGGTGACGTTTATCTTCAGATTTGCTTTGGATGCTTCTAGCTGTACATCAATTAGCTAATTCTGCATATCCTCGAATCTGTGTGAGAGAAAGCAGATGTCATTTGCGTAATCAAGATCTTCCAGCCTTTTTGTTAATCCCCATGTTATCGCCCTGGTTGGGTTTAAGGTTTTTTGTAGTACGCAGTCATAATAGTAGTTCGGCCAATAAAGTACGACATTGTAGTTTGGTGGCCAGCGACTGATAAGCGTCCATCATCAGTCAAATAATGATTATTCCTAGAACTAACTGCCTGGACATCAGCGGAGCTTTAAGGACTGCAGCGGCAGAATCTCTACAAGCCCTACAAGATCGACTGCCGATTGACATTTTGCGTAGTTGCAACCAGGTCGGTATTAAAACTAAATTGTCTATCTGATCCTATGGGAGGTAGCTTGTATAGGTTCAATGATTGATGGGAAGGTTGGATTCCGATTACACAGCAAATAACTTAGAATTGATATAGCTCAAAGAGTACCAGATACTTGCTGTGAGGTTACGTACTAAAATTCACAAACAGTCCTTGACTGGCTCAGATCTCTTAACCAGATTGCTGAGCAGATTAAGATATACCCCATATGGGAACCTGGACATAGGGTTATCCGATGTACTTGTTAGGAATGGGTGACATTACAAATTCTCGATGAATAGGGTTATCCCGAAAAACTGCACATCCGATGTACTTGTTAGGAATGGGATGACATTACAAATTCCCGAAAATATTCATAAATTGGTGCGCCAATGTGCAAGCTTTTACTTAGGCAAGGGTCAGTCTAATGAGAAATTGACTTTCATTGACTCCGGATGGATAGCTACACAAATCTGGCCGTAATACGAACTGAGAACGTCAAGATATCTTCTCGCACTAAAGAGGAAAAACTGTCAGCTATGACGGGACACTGCCTGATCGGTGAAGACTCCATTGGATCCATTGACTTCTGCAAAATCTGTGGTGATGAGATAAATTAGATATTGCCAGTACAGATATTCGTATTATTGATAACTTTGTGTATCCAACGGGTGACAGCTGTGCCCTAAGAACCTAAGTTGGTCTATGTAAGCTTGTAACTTCAGCTGTAACTCTAACATAATTTGACTGAAATCTATTCAAGCTTTGGCTTTGGCAAGAGGCAGTCAAGTTGTTTAATGAGAGATGGAGAGAAATTGACAGCTGTAGGTTAGCTAGACAAATCTGCCCACGATATGTCCTAAGAAGTTAAAAATATCTCCGCGCACTAAAGAGATACAAAATTATCTACGATAGTGTCTGCTCTGACGGGAACCTTCCTGATCGGCGAATATGCCAAGAGGTTGAAAATTGGGACCAATGACTTTTGCAAAAGCTTTGGAGATGCGCAAGAAGTGGAGCACCTGCTTTGTTCCTGTTACGCATAAAGTAGACGGATATACTGGGATAGGCCTTTCTCGGAAGTCTGATAGATATAGGCTGTTTCTTCACATTTTTGATAACTTGGTAATTGTTGAAAAATGGATTGGTGGGAACTGGTGCCGTGGTACCACAAGACACCTCAAATGGTCTACGTGATGATTCCGGCTACTACTCTAACTTATCCTCACCTATACCTATTCTAAAAGAATTCCATTCGTCATCCCTATTCGTGCGAGCGAATAGGATAAGGATGGACTTTTGAATGCGTTCAGTGCAACATCGAGAACTTACCAACCAACCAAGCTACTGTCCATCCATCCGTCTGTGCATCCGTCTGTCCATCCATCTTTCGTAGTCATAGTGCTTTTGGAAATTAGGTTTCATGTTTAGTTCCATTCAATGCATTACGCCACCAGAGCACACACTCCAATGTACATCCCAATCATATACACGCTTAGTTTAAATGAAATCAAAATATTATTTCTTTTTTAAATGATCAAATCAATAAAATTCTTCGAAAAATTTCATCCACAGAAAATATCCTATATTTAAGTATTCAATGTTTCTATTTTTTGTTTATTGTTGTTGGATTCTTTCCATGAAACTTAAAGAATTTTTTTGTGGTAAATTAAAACCATATTTCTCAAATTATGCAATTCAATTGAATGCAAAATGCAGTAGATGTTCTTGTCTGTCCGTTCTTACGTCTGTTCGTATATCGTATTTTGTTATACGACTACTTAATTATGATATATGTAAAAAAATATCTTTTATGTAAGTTAATTAATGTTTAAATGGTTTTAGAGATTTTCTTGTAAGTGGAGTATTAAAAAATGTGTATGTATACATATTTGTTTAGCTTGTTATAGTATTTATTTCAAATTACTTCAAAAATTTGAATTTCACTTTATACAGTAGAATTAATGGGTTACAAATGATACAAATTTAAAAATACCGTCTTGTAAAATCATCATTATATATCAATACAGCTAAAAAATTGTCTTGAGTTGGACGATAGTCATATTGATATAGACTGTTAAAACAAACGAACAAAGTAGGCAGAGGTTAATATCAGGCGAAACCGATTGTATAATATTAGTTGTTGTTCTAAATCCGTATCGATGTTCTCCAAATCTGTCGGTTTCAAATTCAGTATCAAGAAACTCCTATCTTCCACATTTCATAAAGATCAATTGGAAAGTGCAGCTTCTGTAACCATTAGATCTATCTGAACCGTTTATCTTCAATTTCTGTCCATCTCCATTCCATCTCCATTCCATCTCCTTCAAATCGAAAGAGAATGAGTTATGAACTCGCGTTGGTTGTGTTCTGCTGTAGTCAGACCCACAATGCTGTACGGCATTGTCGTCTTGTGAACAGCTCTGCAGATATCCACCTTCTGCGCATTACTAAGTAAAGTTCAGCGAATATCTGCTATATGCATCACCGGTGTGTAATGACACCGACTGAGGCATTAACTGCAAGGAAGTGTGCCGCAGCTATTGCTATTAGACTTAGGGAATTCTCACTCTGCTCAGGAAACGTCGGTTAGTCAATGCGGGACATTAGCAAAGCAGGTGCTTAATGCTCTCCACCTCTTCCTCATCTTCACGGCTTCTGCCTTTTGGCGTCTTCGCCTATCAGACAGTGTCCGTTAGAACTGATACTTACGTAGACAGTCTTTTACTCTCTAGTGAAAGGAGATATTTTGACCTTTTCAGGTTATATCTTGACCACATATAGTCGCTTGGATGATCAACTGACGGAACTGACATTTTCAAAGATGATTTTCTGTTTTTTGCGAAACTGTTACTTCTTTCCCATGGCGTAATATTTTCAATACAATTGCAAATAAGTATGTTTTTCTTATTATGTATAAAACTTCATCTTTCTTAATATTCTTAAAAAATAAAGTTAATTTATGAAAAAATTCAATTTTAAGTGACATATTGCGAAATACGTCAGGTGGTCATCCAAGCGACGATATGTTAAGCTACCCAGTTCTGCCGATTTCTGTCCAGCTTTAATGGTATTGCTTGATTGCCTCTAGATAAGCTGTCGATACCTCCATTCTAAACAATGGTAAGTGTAATGTTTTCCTAGCTAGTTCTGTTTTTTGCTAGCTAGTTCATCGGCTTTGCAGTTCCCCTGGATATTCCTATTCCCAGGTACCTATATGAGGTATATGTTAAACTGCGCAGCCATCTCGTTAAGAAATCTGCGGCAATCGAGCGCTGTTTCTTTATTTAAGGATGTGGCCTCCAGATCATTGATGATAGCCTGGCTGTCCGAATAAATGACAACGCCAGTGTTGGTCACTATGTTGCGAATGAGCCTCTTGCCGACTTCCCATATTGTCATTATTTTGACTTTATATTCACTGGTGATATCTGGCACTATGTAAGTTACATCAATACTAAATTCATTACAGTGTACTCCGAAGCCAACCTTATTATCAAACTTCAAAACATACGTATAGAAGTGGAGATAGTTTATATTAACTGGTATTCTGCAAACCAATTCTTATCTGCTAGGTATCTTATTGGTGAAGTTCCTCTCGAAGGTGTACACCGTCCGCTCGGTCGGCTAACATAGAAATACACTGTGATATCCTCATGTGACCATAGTTATTGTACCTCCACATTGATAGATAGTGTGACCATAATACCGCTCTGGTTGCAACTTTTCTCGCCATAATATCAATCAGCACTGGACGGAGTAGGACTTTTAGAATCTCAGTAGCTGTTCTTAAAGCTTCGCTTATGTATAGAGTTGTCTGAACCTTTGATAGTAGGTTGGTGATGGTTAGTTTGTCAGTTGCCGTCCATCGTACCACAATGCCTTTTAACAGTACTGGACGAACTACTGCTATATGTATCGATTGGACTATTGAGAGGGCCCACCGCGATCCTACAGCTGAGATCCTTCGTTCCACGTTCCAGTACGGTAATAGAACCAATTCTGTCTTGTTTGGGTTAACGCCCAAACCTGTGATTCTTTCCCATCTATGCAATTAGTTCAGATCCAGGATGTCTCTGAGGACGCTGTAAAATTTGACTTTTACTGCGATTGCCACGTCGTCCGCATATGCCACGACTTAGCAGACACAACGTTTTAGATCTAGCAGGATTTCATTCACAGTTAGGTTCCAAATTATTGGAGACAGTACTCCTTCTTGTGGGGTCGCTCTGTTCACAAACCTTGTTAGAGTTGTGGACCCAAGACTTGCTGTTATGCGTCTTCTATTTAGCAGGCTTTGAATTAGTTCACCTTTAGATGTGACAGCGCAGCTATTACCGCATCTGAGTGTATGCTGTTAAAAGGCTATTTTATGTCAAGAAATACCACCGTAGTGAATTCCTTGAAATGTAGGGACGATTTGATAGTGCTCACAAGTTCATGCAGGGCATATTCTGTAGACGTTTGCGTGTTGTATGCATGTTGGTTCCCCGACAGCAGTTTTGTATTTAGGTTTTCTGTAATGAAAGAATCTAAACGTCTTTCCAGACCTTTCAATAGGAAGTAGGATAGGCTAATTGGTCTGATGTCTTTTGGCCTAGTGTGTGGTATGTTCCCCTCTTTGGGTATGAATACCACGTTGGTGTACCTCCATCGATTCGGGATATCGATGGCTTATATCCAAAAGTGGCTATATTAAAACCCCAATTTTTCAGAAAAGGAAAAAAAACTGTTCAGTTTTATTATTTCGCGATAATTTTAATATGATATGAATTAGTATTTCTAATGTATATATTATATACGTTCGTATACATAATTCATATCGTATAAAAATTATCGCGAAATATTAAAATTCAACAGTTTTTTGCTCTCCTGAAAAATTTTAATATAGCCACTTTTCGATATAAGCCATCGATATATGAAAGCCTGATACAGCCTACATATATTGTCTCCAGCCAGGGGATAATGAACCTTAACATATTTCGCATTTCTGCTGGAGTGATGCCGTCTAGTCCAGGTGATTTGAAGGCTCAAAGCTGTTAATCATCCACCATTATCTGGATTTATCTGTCAACAAGCTAGCGACGCTAGGAGTCCCCTCGCTCCCTTGGTGGTCCTGCTAATCCTTGGATTCTGTCGGTGAATTCCCCAGGGAAATATGTATCTAACAGTACATTTAAGGACTGCTCGCTGTTTTTTGTCCAAATATTTTCCTCATCCTACAAACAATCCACTGTAAAGAGTTCCGTGGACAATATCTTAAGCAACCTTGCGGCATCCGAGACCTTTTCCACTTCTTCGCAGAAGGTGTGTCTAGAACGCCCTTGTGCTATTCTATCCATTATGAGGTTCCCTACTTTTTTAAAGAAAAAACACAGAAAATTCAAATTGAATGGGGAATGTTTATTATCATTTTAAAGAACATTTATTTTTTGAAGATTATGTCTATCAAATGTTGGCCGCGGCTACGTCTCAGATGGTTCACCCGTTGAGTCTAATTTTCGATGACTCGTTCCAGCATTTCAACTGGTAACTGACGAATGACACGCGTGATGTTTTGCTCCAAGTCCTGAATCGAAGCGGGTTTGTCCGCATAAACTTTAGACTTTACATACCCCCACCGGAAAAAGTCTAACGGTGTGATATCACACGATCTTGGTGGCCAATCGACCGGCCCAAAACGTGAAATTATCTGCTAACCGAAGTGTTCTCTCAATAAATCCATTGATTGATGCGATGTGTGGGAAGAAGCGCCGTCTTGTTGAAACCAAATGTCGATGGAGATCACGAGCTTCAATTTCAGGCATCAAATAGTCGGTTATCATGGCACGATAACGGTCGCCATTGACGGTTACGTTCTCACCGGCATCATTTTTGAAGAAATATGGACCGATGATTCCACCGGCCCACAAACTACACCAAACCGTTGTTTTTTCTGGATGAAGTGGCAGCTCTTGAATCTCTTCAGGTTGCTCTTGGTCCCAAATGCGGCAATTTTGCTTGTTTACATACCCATTGAGCCAGAATCTCTTCAGGTTGCTCTTGGTTCCAAATGCGGCACATACCCATTGTTTACATGCCCATTGAGCCAGAAATGGGCCTCATCGCTGAACAAAATTTGGCTCGAAAACGTCGGATCTTCTTGGAACTTTTCAAGAGCCCATAGAGCGAAGCGATGTCGCTTGGGAAGCTCTGGCGGCTTCAGTTCCTGCACAAGCTGTATTTAGTATGCTTTCAATTTAAGATCTCGACGTAAAATGCGCCAAGTCTTTCCATACGTCAGTCCGAGTTGCTACGAACAGCGCCGAATCGGCTCTCCACGGTCTTCGTGCACACTCTCAGCTACGGCAGCTAAATTTTCTTCACTACGTGCTAGAGTTGGCTATTCGGTCGAATATTATCCAATAATGAATGCTGGGTCTCAGGATGGGTGATGGTGTTGCGAATAGTACGCTCAGTAGGCCGATTATTTTGAGCATAAGTTCAGCGGAGTGCACGAAACACATTCCTCACAGAACGTGAATTTTCGTAATAAAGCGTTGTTCAGGCGTAAGACTTTCCATGATGAAATGCCAAACAATAATTAACAAAAATAACATGACAGCATGACACGACTCACACGTGATCTGTCAAAAAAAGGCTATTGAAAAAAGTATCTCTACTTGGATCACCCGTTATATTCTGAGTTGCTCTTTATAGGCATTCCAGTCATTAGTGACCGCAGTATATTTGGCCTTATTAAAAAGCTTGTAGTAGGCCTTTTTTAGATTTAAACTCAGAAGTCCACCATTGAGGTTTAGTTTTACCCTTGTACCTTGTTTTTGAACAGGGGTCTTCAAGGGAACTATTGAATGGTGTGGTGATATGCTCGACCAGATTATCCAGACCGGCTTTGTCATTCGGTTCGCAAAGAAGTTTAGAGTTGATGAATTTTTTTCAAATTCTTCTCGTACAGCTGCCACTTTGTCTTCCTCATATTTCTGAGGACGCAGGTTGTTCGAAAAATCCACATAGATCAAATTTGATTTGGTGTAGGGTATCATATTGTCTTTTCCAACGAACTTTAACTTTTCCCTATTCGTTTAATTGTGATTCGAATCGTTTAAATTCACATATAGTTCTCCTCTTCCGCAAATTTCTATTCCATCACAGTTTTTCAGTTGCAAACTGTTTAATGGTTTACCACTGGGCGATCGCATTAATCAACATTCATGAATTGCGGGCGTATCAGTTGGATTGCTGTATGGCTAGACTTGAGGTTTGTGGTTTAATATCTCTCCTCGTGAAAACTCAATTATGCTGTAGCAACTGTTGACCAGAGTTGACAAATGCAAATTGCCTCGATATGTGTAGTTATATATATTTTTTTCGTTAATTTTTTTTTATTTTTAACGTTTGCCTTGTCATGGCTGAATGCATTATCAAATTAAAAATTGTGGTGATAATGAAATTTTCATTTATTTTGCCTTACTCGTTTTTTATTATAGGTATTATTAAAGAGTTGGATAAAAGGCTAGCATCCGCAAATTTGCATTGCAATCTGTTCGTGGGGAGAAAAAAATTCAAGTTTTTTTCGCAATGTTAATCATCATGAATGTTTAACGGCAATTCGTTGCTAAATATAAAAGTATTAAATTTTATTGCAATGTTTGAAAAATAAAATTTATCACATTTTCTTGAGCATAAAATAGCGTTTTTTTCTGGGCGGATATGGGATCTTATTTAACAATATTTAAATAAATGACGTTGTTATGCAATATCTTGTGGGGATTTATAATAAATTTTGCTATCGAAATTTAAAGTTCAGTTAATAGAAATTGCAATACACAAATTTTAATTGAAAATTCAAAAAAAACATACTCTTCGAATTAAACTGGTTCATTTTATCTTCTACTCCCCCAAAGTCCTTACCGAGTACCTACAATAGTAGACAACCTAAGAAAACCCATTCATTATTAAAACTCATTTAAGCCGGAAACTACAGCAAAGCTGTTGTATGGTTGGTTTTGTTTGACATTTAGGACGATTCAAAATGATCTGCTTAGGGTTGGCCTTTGTTTTCTGCTCTACTCTTGCCATTTCCATTGTTTTTCCGACGCTTATTGTTGTTAGTTGTCGTTACAAGATGTTAACCTCTCCACACATCATTTTGAACCAAGCATGTACATAGCATACATTCACACATTAGGTTGTCCCGGTGGGAAATTAGTGCAAAAAAAGGATTTGCACAGATCGCTTTTGAGATCTGGGATTTAAAATATTGACATATCACCGAAATCCGGATTCATACATTGTCCTAAGACTTTAGGTACTTTTTACATAAATGGGCGAAATTGTGGTTTCGTATTGCTTATCACATTGTTCAGTCCACCCTGATGTATTACATAGATATTCCAGAGCGGTACTACTTAAACATTCCTGTCCATATGTGTGTAGGTTTATGAATTACTGAAATTATGTGCCATTGTACGTGGGAAGTGTATGGAATGTATTCATGAATTAAATCGCACTTGCTCACTGGCATCATTCTAAAGTTGTGACAATTTGTGTCTGTCCGTCCGTCCGTTCATCAGTCCGGAGTGTATTCTTGTAATCAAAGCGCAGGTCGTATTTTTTGGCCCCATAAGCTCAATGACGACCCCTATAGCAGTTTGTTAAAATCGATTAGGGTTCAGATATATCTCTCACATATACAAATGTGCCTCCAATTTGGCATATAAGCACCGAAGAAGCCACCTATCTGTATGAAATTTAGTAGAAGGAAGGCCCAGGATTTAAGAAAAATCATTACCAAATTTGGAACAAGTCGGTAAAGGTGTCGATGTAGTCCCATTTAAAAATTGTATCATCATTATTCCATCGATAATTATGAAAATTAACAGGATCAAATATCTTGACCCACGAAAGAAATCGTTTTACATTTAGACATTACGGGTTTTCCAATAGGGATGATATGATTTTGAAGTGACGTTTCGGCCATTTGTAATATGTCATAATCTGTCATTTGTTTTTATGTATTCAGTAGTGTTTACAATTTCATCATGGAGAGGTATACGCAACAACAACGTTTACAAATTATCCAGTTTTATTATCAAAATAATCGTTCTCTAATTGCAACTTTTCGAGCGCCATTTTTTCGACCTACGACCTTGACACCCATGAGCAATATTTTAGCTCTCGTTAAAAGCTATCTCTTTGCCATTGACCGATTGTGGGTTCGAGCCACACAGCAAATGAAACAATTGAATTGTTGCGAGAAAAGTTTGGAGATTCGATTATTTCAAGAAATTGTGATATTGAATGGCCTCCAAGAAGTTGTGATTTAACACCATTAGACTATTTCTTGTGGGGTTATTTGAAGTCATTGGTCTTTCGAAATAAACCAGACTCTCTTCAAGCTTTACAAGTCAATATTGAACGTGTTAGTCTTGACATACGACTTGATTTAGTGGAAAAAGTGCTCGATAATTGGGTTCATCGAATTCGTTCCTGCAGAAGAAGTCGTGAAGGCCATTTGAATGACGTTTTATTTAGAAGTTAATGGTATCGATTGTTCTTCACATTAAATAAAAAACTTTTGAATTTCCTTAACAATAAGGGGGGTTTTTTTTAAAGAAATCATATCACTCTTATTGGAAAACCCTGTATTAAGACATATACCAGTGCATATTTGCATTCCCCACAAAGTGAGGGTATACCTTAGTCGGTTTAACCGAATTATACGATTTTTTTGAAAATAAAGCCCTAATGAAGGGAGAGTATTATATCAGAGGCACCTCGATCTTGATAGAGCACCTCAAAACAAGATGAAAATACAAGGTGCATTTTATCGATATCTCGCTTAGTTATCGGACGTTATAGTTTTAAAAAATACGATTTTATCGTCCAATAATTCGATAACTAGGCAAGATATCGAAAAAATGTCCATTAATTTTTCGTCTTATTTTAGGTGCTCGATACAAATATGACATCAAATCGAGGATTATGGTCGTTGCAATTTCAAGTTCCCTTGTTAATCGTCATTACCCTGGCATATTTTTGTCAGGGGAATGCAGCGCCGCAAGTTAGTTATCGAAAATTTTTTTTGATTTTTTCGGTTTTAAAAATTCTTTTTTTTAAATAAAATATATTTGGAAAACTACCTAAACAATAACTTTGTTTGTGCGTAAACACATATTTTATTCGCAAGTATATTTTGTTCTAATATATAGCTATATATGGGCATTTCCGCCGAATGTCAACCAGGCCGAAAAATAAAATGTTGGTAATCGTCGTATTTTATTGTGAATAATTATAAAAAATTAATACAAAATGTCAACATTTTTAAAATATAATGGTTTCATAGCATATCTCAGTTGTTTTCATGAGAAAATTTGCCTAAAAACTGAAAAATTTTATTTATTCCATTTTAAGCTACTTTTACAGACATTTTTATATTTAATTATTTTACATATAAAAACATATGTTATGCTTGCACTCTTTCTACAAAAGTTCTCTATTACAATCAATTAAGAAGAGAAAAATGCAAGGAGACCAAAAAAAGTTCGATTAACGATTAATTTAACGGATAAAACAGATGGAAAAATCGTACGTTCGCGACCGTACGTTCGCGACCGGCACCTAAGCAATTAAAAAAACCAATAGAGATAATATATTGTGTAAATACTCGATAGAAAGCTACATTAATCCTCTTTTAAAATAAATTAATATCTTTAGAATATTCCGTTCCTTTTAGCAGACTTCTATTTCGCGTACGTTCGTGACCACATTCGCGACCCGCGGAAATGCCCATATGCTTTCCAAACACCATTTCTTGATTTTCAAATAAAATGTATTTGTTCACAAATCTATAATAGGCGTGTTTTCGTTACACCATAAGTGCTTAGTTTGTATGGGGAGCTAAGAACTTTTAAGCACTATTAGTTCCCAATGAAGTTTGGTGCTTGTGTTCCTGTCTTAATCGAGTATGATGTTGCCAGATTGGGCATCCCATTTTTGGGGAGATTGTTATCAATTATTGTGAATTAACGGGAAGAAGAAGAACAAAAACGGGAAATTATTTTAATATTTGCACAAAGAGTGTAAACAATTGAACATAGAGTAGTAAATATATGTTTTATAAATACATTCCACGAATTTGTTGTCTGTTTTGCACTGTTCTTCCTTCACAACTCATAACTCCATTCTTACCAGATAGTGAAAATCCCAAACTTACTGCTAATGCGCTGTTAGTGGAAGTCAGTTGTTTTCGTTGCAAAGTGCTAAACTAAAATTGCTAGCTTGTAACGAAAACATGCCTAATATATAATAATATTGTGTCCAAATATACTTTCTTTCAATTCAAACATTTCACAAATGTCAATTTTTTCCCATGCACCATAGAATGGGGGTATACTAACTTTGTCATTCTGTTTGCAACACCTTAAAATATTGATCTGCGATTTAGCTAAATCGATGACGATTTAGCCATGTCCGTCTGTCTGTCTGTTGAAATCACGCTACAGTCCGAAATAATAGAGCTAGGTTGATCAAATTTGGTAGGAATACTTCTTATAGTTGCAGCTCGTTTGGGATTGCAAATGGGCCATATGGGTCAATGTTTTGATATAGCTCCCTTATAGAGGACGCCCCAAAATACGGTATTTAAGCCATAGATTCCACATTTTAAAACAAATGTTGTTGAAACATTGCAGTTTATATTCTATATTGACTAGAATTCATCACAGTAAAAATTTTGTAAATCAGCTCATATTTTGTTATATTCACCCTATAGAGGGCGCTACAAAATATACTTATTTAAATCATAAATAACATATTTTCTAAACATTTTAAGCAAATCCTTGCAGTTTGTTTATTTAGAAAATAATTCATCGCATATAGATGTCGCTTCCAAAAACGCTTGTTTAAGCCATAAATACCAAAGTTTCTAAGCAATTTAGCTGCAACTTTGCAGTTTGTATTTTATTTTGGCAGGAATTCATCTCAAAAAATGTAGTCAGTTTATATTTTGTTGTAGTCCCCGTAAGCCATAAATACCACATTTTTCATATGAAGAGTTTGGTTACAGAGATTGGGGCCTAAAATTTGGCTTAAAATTGCAGCGTTTATTTTTTTTTTAATATTTGCTGCAACAAAAAGGATTGTTTGAAATTCAAAAGATTTTTCCAGTAATAGAATTGAATGCAATCCATGGTGGAGGGTATATAAGATGCGGCATGACCGAACTTAACATTTTTTACTTGTTTATAGTAATTTAAGAAAATATTCTCTCAATGTCTCAACTATTAGATAATACTCGTAATAGAATAGGGTGTTCAACGTAAATGAGAAAAGCGACGTTTTTGCGCTTAGAGCTGCATATTTAAAATGCACCGCAAAGTAATAAACTACTATGGTTAAATATTTTCTAGTTTGGGAGGAAATAATGCAAACTACACATATTTTCTAAAATCTTTTTTTCTTGCCTTTTTCCTTTCACTATTCGATCGATGGAAAGTAAAAAACTACTATGGTTAAATATTTTCTAGTTTGGGAGGAAATAATGCAAACTACACATATTTTCCAAAATATTTTTTTCTTGCCTTTTTTTCCTTTCAAAAAACTTTAAAAACAAGTAAGAAAGCTTCAGTCGGGTAAACCGACTAAGGTATACCCTCACTTTGTGAGTAATGTAATATGGAATATTAATCGAATTATTCTGTCAATTTGTGTGGGATTTACCAGAAGGTTTTTAACAAATACACCTATTTTTCGCTAAACAGTAGATACTTTAAATATATTGCACTGCGCCGAATATAAGCGTTTATTTGCCTAGTATATTAACGTTATGAGATATTAAATTTTGGTATGATTTGGTCATTTTGTGTGGGAGGTACAAAAAGGGGCGTGAAGATAACGGCCATTTTTTACAGGGCTATAGGCACTTCAAAAACGTTACAATGTGCAAAATGTTGTTGCATTTTTGTGCATTGGTACTCATGCTGTGAGCTCTTAACTTTTTGTGCAAAATGGTACCTTTGTGTGGGAGGTACAAAAAGGGGCGTGGCAGTAGCGTCCATTTTTCACAGGGCTATAGACACTATAAAAGCATTACACTGTACAAAATTTCAAGTATTTATATACACTGGTATTAACGTTATAAGCTGTTAACTTTTGGTGCAAAATGGTGCAATTGTGTGGGAGGTACCAAAAGGGGCGCAGCAATTTGGCCCATTTTTCTCGAGTTAATAGCGACAATAAACTAATGCTATGGGTGGAATTTCAGAAGATTTGGATAAGTAGTATAGCAGTTTTTAAAGATTCAATATTTCACAACATTGGGGGAGGTACTAGAAGGAGTGGCCCATCTTCGAACTTAGCCGGAGATAGAAAAAAATATTACCACGTACCAAATTTGAAGTCAATTGGTTACCCCTTTCGAGAGTTAACGTGCGCACCAACCAGCAGACAGACAGACACACAGACAGACAGACAGACAGACAGACGGACGGACATTGCTCATTCGACTTAAAATGACCCAAAACGAATATCCGCTGAACATACTTAGGGTCTTAGATCACTCCTTCGATGTGTTACACTTTTTTTCGTAGCAAATGATATATACCCTCGTCACACTAAAGTGAGGGTATAATAAGATAAATGTTCATATATGGCAACACTGGGTGAAATCGACGGGCCTCGCATATCATACTCTCCTCGTGCGAAACACTCTCCGAAGAGGGACAGTGTAGAATTAAAGCACAATAATTTACCCCAGACCCACGTATTATGATTATCATAGAGAAGAAAAATAGGTGTGTAGCACGAAGAGCGTTGCCTAGCTTACTCCAACAACTGAGAAGCACAATGGCACGTATAAGGGCTTGTCGGTGGTTTATGTAAGCCTTGATTGTTGCTTCGGCTGGGGATGTTGTTGTTGCTTTTGTATTGTTTGTGGCGGTTGCTGTCTCTGGTAGTTTTGTGAGATATGTTTTGTTTCGTTGGCGTTGTCGTCGTTATACTCGTCGTATTTAAGACTTAACCATTCATAATTGTTTGCTTTGCAAAATATGCGGGAGTTTACATCAACCACAGTAGCAATGGCAACAACAACAACAACATCCATTCATCACTGATGCGATGCGACAGCGATGATGAACAATGCCGGCAATTTTGCAAAGAGAGGACGACAGAGAGAAAGGCACATAAATGTTGGAGTACAATAATTTCGCCGCTACTATAGCCACAGTCTATGCCACCGGTTGTGATGTTACGACAACGACGTATGTCGTTGACAGTGACAACCCAGCACTCAATGAGTAGAGACTAAATCGTTGAGGTTTATTTTTTGTTTTACTGATAATTTTAATAAAATAAGCGCAAACCACGTTTCACTTATAACTATTTACGTATTGTTTACAGCCTTTTGACTAGCCATGACTTACTCGTGTATGTACTTGGAGATGACTAGAAAGTGAATATAATTATACATATGTATGTATCTCTTGATGTAGAATGAGGATTATAGGTTATAAAACGGTTGACCATCACGTATTCTTTTTTTAATACTGTAGAATGAGGGTATATAAACTTTGTCATGCCGTTTGTAAATCTGGAAATATTGATTTGAGACGCCAAAAAGTAAAGGATATTAAAAAAGACATATCGAGCCATAACAGCCAAAAAGACGTAAGCGCCACTCACAAAAATTTAGAGGAGAAGCTTTCTTTTGCGATTATTTATTGTTTAAATGCATATGTAATGCATACATCTGTTTATATAACTGTGAAATTTAGTATAACGGTGCATTCTACAGCTATAAATTTCGAAAACATGATGTCATTTGTCATAAGTAAACGATTTCCCTCAAAAAATTAAAAGTAAATCATGGTGGCGCTTACGTCTTTTTGGCGGTTAGGGCTCGATATAAATGCTAATGTGTGAATTGGTGATGGGAAATTTCATGAAAAGAAAGTGGCAAGCGTAGCCATGGCGACCAATGAAAAAAAAATGCATTGATTTCCCTTAAAATACTCGTGCTTTAAATATCAGAATAAAACCTCTTATTGGACGATCCGTATATAAAAACATTCTTGGTCTTCGTAAAATTTTAAGACGATTTAGTTATGTCCTTCTGTCTACAGGCTACAGTCCGCTATAATGTAGCTAGGTTGATCAAATTTAGCAGAAATATTTTTTATATTTGTTGGTCCTTGAGATTGAAATGAGCCATATAGGTCATTGTTTTGATATACATAGCATCCCTATATAGGTCTCTTCCAAATATGTTTCTTTAAGTCCCAAAACACGCCTATTATTGTTTGAGTGTTATGTATACGACTATACATACACATCCTCAGAGATGTGAAGAAGAAACAACTGCATCTATAAAGCGTAGTATTTATGAGGGCCCAAATGAGACGATTCATCATCGCACGCTACCATTGGAGATGTTTCGGTCTACTTTAAAGAACATTTTGTCATAAGATCATATGACACTATAGTGTAGAAATTAAAGCCGATCATCATTTACTACAGTACGTGACGTGAACTGAGGCCCATATTTAGGTAAATAAGTAAAATTACCACATCTGGAGTGACGTCCTTTAAAAGTTTGAACTTTTAAATAAACGACGAGCTCTATAGAGCCGTGATTGTCGATTATTTGGTTCAATTGAATGGAATTCTGACTGTAACACGAAGGGTTGCCAGAAATGACGATTTATGGTAATTTTGACCCTTTTAAGACAAAACATTGAAAAATAACGATTTGAAGATTTTTGCCATGCATTGACTTCTTTAGAGAAATAAATTTAAAAAAAAAGAAAATTAATGAAATCTTAGCAAACATTTTTAACATTAACGCATTTCTTTTGGGTATGATATAATAATAGAGAAAATTCCAAAAATTAATTTAATATAGGGTCAGAATTTTTTATATTAACCTATAAAGTTTATTTTTGCCTAAAAAGTGTATAAAAAGTTGCTGAATGCTAAAATAATATATCGCTATATTATATTTTTTGAAAAACATTTTTTCCATAACACAGTCCAGCATTTTTCAGCTTATTAATTTGGGACTCAATTCTGAGAATTAGAAGTGAAAGTAACTCAAAAAAAGAACTTATGCATCATTCATTTAGTCAAGTTAACTCAATTAATAATTTAATGGCCATACGATTATTTTTTCTACAACTTTGCTTCAGACACAAAAGAGACATTCCGTACGGTATACGGAGATATAACCGTGTTAAAATATACAAAAAGGGCTAAAAATCCATCTTGAGCAAAAAAAAATCGTATGTTCATTAATCAAAAACTTAATTTCTGTCAAATTAAATATAGATCGGACGTAAAATAGAGTTTTAATAGAGCTTACTACTAAATAGGCAGGAAAATTTATATATGGCTATATCTAAATCTGAACCGATTATCCCCAAATTAGGCGGTATTCGTTCTTAAAAAACTTCTTACTGTCATATTTTGTAATGATCGAAAGTAAAGTAACGGGGTTTCCAATAGGAATGATATGATTTTGAAGTAAAGTCTCGGTCATTTGTAATATGTCATGATCTGTCATTTGCTTTTCATTGTATTCAGTAGTGTTTACAATTTTTACAAAATTTACAAAATAATCGTTCTCCAATTGCAACTTTTCGTGCGCTAAGTCCTTTTTCTTAAATCCAAAAAAAAACACTTTCCAGTCGACCTACGACCTTGACACACATGAGCAATATTTTAGCTCTCGTTAAGAGCTTTCTTTTTGCCAATGACCGATTATGGCTACGTGCCAGACAGCAGATGAAACAATTGAATTGTTGCGAGAAAAGTTTGGAGATTCGATTATTTCAAGAAATTGTGATGTTGAATGGCCTCCAATAAGTTGCGATTTAACACGATTAGACTATTTCTTGTGGGGTTATTTGAAGTCATTGGTCCTTCTAAATAAACCAGACTCTCTTCATTCATGACATACGACTTGATTTAGTGGAAAATGTGCTCGAAAATTGGGTTCATCGAATTCGTTCCTGCAGAAGAAGTCGTGAAGGCCATTTGAATGACGTTTTATGTAGAACTTAATTGTATCGATTGTACTTCATATTAAATAAAAAAATTTTGAATTTCCCTAACAATAAGTGTGTTTTTTTTCAAAGAAATCATATCACTCTTATAAAAAAAACCCTGTTTAACACAGTACCTTTTTATTTCATGTTTTTATTCTTCCCTTACAAATTTCTTGGAGTTTAACCGATTTACTGATTTTATATACAGTCTACTCCGCAGAAGGAACTCCTGAAATTGTACAATAGCTTAAAAAAAATTCGAAAAAAATAATTATTATTTAACGAAATACGCAAAATATGGCCCGCTATGTTCCTTTTCAAACGACGTACAATTTGTAAAAATCGGTTCAACAGTTCAAGAGCAATTAAAAATTTCTTAAGACCCAAAAATGCATTTTTGATTTAAAATGAAAGTAAGCAATACTTATTGTTTGTTGGCTTTAAGACTTTACTGATAAGAGCTACGTTTTTAACAGAATAATCACAGCTGAACCTTGCTGAGAATTAGGGTAGTACCCATGATATCGCGGTACAAGGAGCTAAGCTGTCAAGTAATTGTATTTGCCTTTTTTCAAAATTATATGCGGATTTGAAATTTTAAATATTTGAAAAAAAAGCTTTTTTTGGGTTTCTATGAAATTTTTAATTACTCTTGAACTGCTGAACCGATTTTTACAAAGTTTACGTGTTGGAAAGAGATAATAACGGACAAAGTTTTTGTGGATTTATATACCCTACACCTCATCGATCGACTAAGAATCACTATCTAAGTCAATTTAACAATGTGCGTCCGTCAGTCCATCTTTGGTTGTTCATTGAGTATAGGTCGCAATTTCACTCCGATTGTGTTGAAATTTTGTACTTAGGAGTCTTTCGCACCTGGAAAGAACCCTATTGATTGAAATCTCTTCAGATTTAGATATAGCACCCATATTTAAGTTTCGTCCGATTTGGCCCTTTAACCCTATAGAAGCAGCATTTTACATCCAATTGTTTTGAACATGGTAGAGTTTCTTGATCCATGGGCCAATATTGCCGAGTTTGAAGAAAATCGATTAAGATTTATATAGTAAAATTGCGAACTTTACTCAACGAACAACTTAAGATGGACAGACGGACGGATATATATGGTTAAATCGGCTCAGCTAGCGGTTCTGAGTTGATAGGTATACATTAAGGTGGGTCAAGTTGTAGCATTTCTAGGTGTTACAAACATCTACCATGAAATAAACTTTGAACCCAATTTTCGAGCAATAAAGTCGTATGTCATGAATGGCATGTTCAATATTGACTTGTAAAGCTTGAAGGGAATCCGGTTTATTTCGAAAGTCCAACGACTTCAAATAACCCCACAAAAAAAGTCTAATGGTGTTAAATCACAACTTATGGATTTAAAAAAAGGACAGCATCATTTTCAAATGCGAACGGAAAGTTTATTTTTGCTCTACCTCCTTAACGGTACGTCGGATCGGGAATCAGTCAATGGCAAAAAGATAGCTATTAACGAGAGCTAAAATATTGGTCATGGGTGTCAAGGTCGTAGGTCGACTGGAAAGTTTCTTGGGATTTAAAAAAATTGACTTTTTATTTTGATAATAAAACTGAATAATTTGTAAACGTTGTTCTTGCGTATATCTCTCCATGATGAAATTGTAAACACTACTGAATACAATAATAAACATATAACAGATCATAACATATTACAAATGGTCGAAACGTCACTTCAAAATCATATCATCCCTATTGGAAAACCCATTATCAATCATCAAAATGGCTTTAGATTCTCTATTTTATACTACTTTTCCAATGATTTTGGTCTCACGAAGAAAGGATACATTTTTTTCCTCCGTTTTTTTTTTTTTGTAAACAATTTCAGCATATTAAATCCATATAGGGATGGATTCCTTATGTTGTGATTTTGTTGCATGGCTTACTTTAACATATCTTATGAAGTATTTATTTAGATTTGAAGTCCTAAATGAACAACTTTTATGATGTGTATAACAGTTCAACAGCCAACGGAATAATTTAATAGCTGTAAGTACTACTTTGATTTATAAAAATACATACCTGAAATTAGAAAAAAGGAAAAGAATTTGATTAGTATTAAATTGATAATAGATCCAGTAAAATAGTAAATTAATTACACTAGAACAGGATCTGGTCATATATTTTTCTAATATGCCTTTAAATGACACCTCGTCATTGCATTGATGACACTCTGACCTAGACATATTGACTTCATTGCAATTATAAATGATATAAGGATTAGAATTATTAATATTAAACTATGCATTTCATTTTTGCCAGAATGTTTATAAAAAGTTGCTAAATGGTAAAATAAGACCACGCGAAATATTGATGTACCAAGTTGCAACATTTTATAAACTTTTAATGCAAAAATAAAATGTATTGGTAGATATTAAAAATTCTAACCCATATGAAACATTTTTTCAAAGCCGAAATTTGTCATATTTTCAGTGTTAGATATAAAAAATATATTATATGTTACTAAAATACGCATTTGAGTAAAATTGTAATCAGTTTATTGCCTAGAGGAAATTGTCAGAAAAACGTTCGTTATTTAGAAACTAAGTAATAAACAAAACTATTCATATTTTGTAAATATATGTATTACCCTAAGTCCAAGAAAAAATGTGCTTCTTAATGAAATTGCCGGCAATTAAAGTACTTAGCATAGTTCACACAAACTCCTTATACAACTAAGTATGTACACTTTTGCCATAACAATAGCTAAGCGATTTATTTCAATACATCCTAATGTGCATCATAAATGCGATAGATCTGATTACTGTCACATGACAAAGACAGACAAAAAATGGTGACACAATTGACAAAAGAAGAACGGAAACTTACGTGCTGCTCTGCAGGAACTTAAAAGTCATCTCCCGATGATATTTTCAAATGCTCCTCGTTAAGGAAATGTTGTTCGGAAATGGAGGAAAGGTGAAAGGGCGGCAGAAGATATTTGTCTAAACAGCTTCACGACAAACTGATTGAATAGGGCGGCGGGGGAGGTATGTGCCGTATAGATAGGGCTCCTCCAATAATAAGGAAACAAACTGACATCACAGCAATAGCAACAATATCAACTGCTATAGCTATACACAGATGTCTTGACACATCAGCAAATTGTGAAGAATCCACACTGCGACTTGCCCCCACTTTCCCCAGAAGGAGTGACAACTTTTGTCTGCTGAACTTAGCAAGTGCGAGTGCTACACTTAACATATGAATGTATCCAACTAAGTATGTATCCCATCATCTTTCCCCACCTCTTTCTCCTCTCTCTGTTCTTCGATACAACTCATGATAATAGTTCAGAGTGCAGGTATGAACGGTTTCATGTCTTCATATGTGTGAGCAAATGATTGGATCAGGAGCAGAAAAAAAAAACAAAACTTTCGTCTGAATGTCTTGAAAGTATGTATAGTTTAAATAGTTGAATGTTTGTTAGTTAGAGACATTTAGCAAATGCACTTGACTCCCATTCCATTCCGCCATCTACACTCCCACATTAAGTGAATGGGTATGCAGATATTTTAAAATTGTTACTCAACTATTGTCTGCGTTCCAAGGAACAGTCGTCCGTCGAGTCAGTCAGATATAAATAACACAGTGGTTTTTGTGGTGTGAAAGCCCTTTTATTTGTATCCCCTCACCTTAGGGGATACACCTTGGCTACGAGCCAAAAGTGTAACACATCGAAGGAGTGACCTACGACCCTAAGTATGTTCGGCGGAAATCCGTTTTGGGTCATTTTAGTAATGTCCGACAGTCCGTCTGTCTGTCTGTCTGTCTGTCTGTCTTTGTGTCTGTCTGCTGGCTGGTGCGCACGATATCTCTCGAAAGGAGTAACCGATTAACTTCAAATTTGGTATGCGGTAATATTTTTCGTTTGGGTCATTTTAGTAATGTCCGTCCGTCTGTCTGTCTGTCTTTGAGTCTTTCCGCTGGCTGGTGCGCACGATAACTCTCGAAAGGAGTAACCGATAACTTAAAATTTGGTATGCGGTAATATTTTGTTCTATCTCCGGCTAAGTTCGAAGATGGGCCATATTGGTCGACTCCTTCTAGTACCTCCCCCACAAAGGGTTAACTTTTAGTGAAATGTTGATTCTTTAATACATTCTTACTACTTACTCGAATCTTCTGAAATTTCTCACATAGTGCTAGAGTGATAGTCGTTAACACGTCAAGAAAGATGGGCGAAGTAGCCACTACCTTTTTGGTACCTCCCACGCAATTGGACCTTTTTGTGCCAAAAGTTAACAGCTTTTAACTTTAATACCAGTGCATAAAAATACTTGATATTTCGTACAGTGCTATGCGTTTATAGTACCTAGAGTCTAGAGAAAAGAGTCCGTAATTGACACGCCCCTTTTGGTACCTCACACACAAATGGACGATTTTACACCAAAAGTTAACAGCTTATAACTTTATTATCAATGCATATAAATACTTGAAATCTTGTGCAGTGTACTGCTTTTATAATGTCTATAGCCCTGTGAAAAACTAATAAATTAATGCTATGTGCGGAATTTCAGAAGATTCGAATAAGTGGATAGGATATCAAAATAAAAACAAATTAAGTATGACTAGGGTGGCTAAAGAGTATAGGATGTCTCAAGAGAATGTTTATGTTAAGTGAATTTGTTAAAGTTGTTACTCAGTTATTGTCTGAATACTCGACCAAATTATTCTGGAGGGAATGATGACTGATTTTGGTCCATAAATAAGGAATTTGTTAATAACTTGACTACAGGTCATCAATTGGATTCAGATACAGTTACGCATACTCCCATTTATAATATAAATATAATGTGTAAAAATAACATCAATCGGTCAAGCCGTCTAGAAGTAACACTGGTCGAGCTGAAGAATTTAAAATTTCATATAAAAATGTAAAAGTATTATTATAATATTGACTCAATAAAATTGTTAGAATTTTTATTTAACAGAATTTTTTATTAACAGTTCATACTAGTTTGACCCTTTAGTACCAAAAACAAATTAAGGATTTGAATTAATACTTTTTCCAGGACATTCGAGGATTAAGGATGTTTTCTACATCCATACATATTTTTTAATCCATTGCTTTGAAAAGGAGTAGCAAAACTTTCAATTGCTATTGATAATTTTCAAAATACGCATCACGTTAAGAAGATATGACAATTTTAGAAAATTATAATTTTGAGAAAAATCCCTGAGACAGGTAATTTTGGAGCTCTGTACCACAAAAACTACAGTGAATTCTTAAAAAACAAAAACTTCAAAACATTCCCACACACTTGGAGAATTATTGTGCTATATTTAGTTAAAATTAAAGGAGATAATTTTTTGCTATGTTTGAACAGGTGTGTAATTACCCTACTACAGTTTCGCAAGATTTTTAAAGCATGAACTGAAGTGCAGCACGATAGTTTGTCCAGTTAAGTCCAAATATACATCCCTTAGACAAACATTTTGTAAACTAATGTTATTGATTTGAAACAAGGATATTTTCCTGGCTTTAGGCCATCCTTGCCCCTACAATGTTATAACGGGTTTTCCAATAGGGATGATATGATTTTGAAGTGACGTTTCGGGCATTTGTAATATGTCATGATCTGTCGTTTATTTTTAATTGTAATCAGTAGTGTTAACAATATCATCATGGATAGATATACGCAAGAACAACATTTACAAATTATTCAGTTTTATTATCAAAATAATCGTTCTCCAATTGCAACTTTTTTTGCGCTAAGTCCGATTTTTTTAAATCCAGAAAAAAAACGCTTTCTAGTCGACCTACGGCCTTGACGACCTACGGCTCCCACTTACGGTTAAGGAGCTAGAGCAAAAATAAACTTTCCGTTCAGATTTGAAAATGATGCTAAGTCCATTTTTTAAAATCCAAAAAAAAACACTTTCCAGACGACCTACGACCTTAACACCCATGAGCAATATTTTAGCTCTCGTTAAGAGCTATATTTTTGACATTGACCGATTGCGGCTATGTGCCACACAGCAAATGAAACAATTGAATTGTTGCGAGAAAAGTTTGGAGATTTGATTATTTCAAGAAAATGTGATATTGAATGGCCTCCAAGAAGTTGTGATTTAACACCATTAGACTATTTCTTGTGGGGTTATTTGAAGTCATTGGCCTTTCGAAATAAACCAGACTCTCTTCAAGCTTTACAAGTCAATACTGAACGTGCCATTAATGACATACGACTTTATTTAGTGGAAAAAGTGCTCGAAAATTGGGTTCATCGATTTCGTTCCTGCAGTAGAAGTCTTTGCGGCCATTTGAATGACGTTTTGTTTAGAACTTTATTGTATCGATTGTACTTCACATTAAATAAAAAAACTTTTGAATTTCCTTAACAATAAGTGTTTTTTTTCAAAGAAATCATATCACTCTTATTGGAAAACCCTGTATTTGGTCTATATTTATACTCTATACCACATTGTGGTGCAGGGTATTATAAGTTTGTTTCATGGCATTTGTTTTTAATACCTAGAAATACTACGGCTATAGCCACCATAATGTATCCCGATCGACTCAGAAACACTAGCTGAGTCGATGTAACCATGTCTGTCCTTCCGCCCGTCTGTCCATTTAATATTGTTCGTTGAGTACAGGTCCCAATTTCACTTCAATCGTGCTGACATTTTGCATTTCGGAGTCTTTCGCACGTGGAAAGTGCTTATTGAAATTGTTTGAAATCGGTTCAGATTTAGATATAGCTCCCATATATATATTTCGTTTGATTTGGCCCTTTAGCCTATATAAGCTGTATTTTACATCCAATTGTATTGAACTTTAGCATGGTAGAGTCTCCTCACCCATGGACCAACATTGCCGAATTTGAAGAAAATCGGTTAAGATTTAGCTATAGCTCCCATATATATGTTTCGTCCGATTTTGCTCTTTACTCCTGTAGAAGCTGTATTTTACATCCAATCATTTTGAAATTTAGAATGGTAGAGTTTCTTAATCCATGAACCAACACTACCGAATTTAAAGAAACTCGGTTAAGATTTAGCTATAGCTCCCATATATATGTTTCTGGAGGAAATCGGTTCAGATTTAGATATAGCTCTCAAATATATGTTTCGTACGATTTGATCCTTTAGCCCTATAGAAACTGTGTTTTACAACCAATTATTTTGAAATTTGGCACTGTAGAGTTTCCCGAACCATGGACCAACATTACCGAATTTGAAGAAAATCGGTCCTTATTTATATATAGCTCCCAGAGGTAGAGACGGCTACAGAGGTAGAGACGGCTACAGAGGTAGAGACGTACCAAACGTGAATGAAACAAATTTTAGTTGAAGTTGTACATACAAGGTGGCGCAAAAGTAATCCTCCTATCAGAAAATACTATAAATGGCGCAAAAGTAATCCTCCTATCAGAAAATGCTATAAATTTTGCGATTGGCCCCTAATGTCAGTTCTGTTTTGACATTTGTGTAGTAAACACATGCGAAATACACGTTAATAAACAATGTTACGCTACACTGCTCCAGAACGCGGAATATTGCTGACTATTTATTTGACCAATAATCGGTCGGTGACTTTGGCACAAAACATCGAAAGGTTACTTTTGCGCCACATGTTACATTATATATTTTATTGTTATTCGATCTTACTAGAGTGGTGTAGGGTACCATATAGTCGACACCGCCCGACTTTAGTCTTTCCTTACTGTTTTTTATACCCTCACTTTAGTGATACAAAAAAAATTTTTTTTTGTTTTAGAGTTACAAAATAATGAAATACTAAAATTTTTTAAGGTCTGGTGTATTGAGCTATTTAGGGTGCCTAGACACGTCCAGATTGTATTTATATGTTTACAATAGTTGATCAGATTTACCGTGTCTATAATTTTGCCAAATATTGTTAGTGACAATTTACGAGTCCCTGTAAGTTATGCCGAATAAAGGGGAAAAAATATTTTTGCCTTTACTTTTTCAAAAAAAGTGCACAACTTTAGTTAACAAATGATGCAGAAGTTCTTATTTTTGGGGTAACATGAACGTGCAATTCTCAGAATTGAGTCCCAAATCAATGAGATGAAAAATGCTGTACTGTGTTATCTATCGATCCATATACGGCACTCCTTGATGTGCCAAATTTTTTGTGACTTTTTCCATGTTTATAACCAAAAGCGCCTATGTACTTTATAAAGGCCGACTTTAGCCATTTTTTATTATTCTTAAATTGAGTTGGGTGCAAGAGTATCCTGTTAAAATAGGCAATATTGGCAAAGTTGTGTTACAGCCATACTGCTTGATTTCATACGTTTTAGGAGCAATATAAATTTAGTGGGTTTTTTAAAAGACCTTAATTAAATTTTTTTGAAATAATAAAGTTTCCAACCCCAAGTGTAACCGGCAAACACGTTGAAAAGTCGACAGTTTTGTGGAGATATTGACAGATGATCTGACAGTACTGCATGATTCTCAAGAACATGAATTTATGAAAACACAGTGCAACCAACATTGTCACTCGAACGTTTAAACAAGTACTCCTGCAGCTCATTCTCGAAGCCGTAACATACTCGGTTTGTCTGCAGGTTAAAAATTCAGTGTTTTTTCACTTTTTTGAAATCGTGCGAAATGTTATTTCTGTTGCCTCACAATTAGAGTTCTGTTTGAACACGTTCTCTTGCAACATTTAACTAAGTATACACCATCCGTCGTTGTCCAGATACTAAGATATTTTCCTAAGCTTCAAGTTCCTAGTTCCCCTTCAAGTTTAACCATTTTGTGCCTTTGTTCTATGTTTCTTTTCGTTTCTTTTAATTTTATACAAATAAATTCAAGTTTTGTCCACATTTTCATCTCCTTTGTGAGAATTGGCATTGTTTTTTAATTAAATGATGTCATTATTAACAGTGTCGTTGTTGTGTTTTGTTTTTGTCATTTGGCTACGCTCGTGTCATTTGCTATCTGAGATATTTCTCATAATTAAAATAAAAATCAAATTGTCTGTCGCTACTCTGCTATTGGGTTGGGCTGGCTGGATAAGGTCATGCACCCTAAAAAGCTTCATGATATCGAGTTTGTCATTTGTTGTGTTTTAATTGTGAATAATGTTTAAATAATTAGCATTAAAATGAGCTATAGCATCATCACTACGTTCACCATTTAACTAAATACTTATTTAATGACTATGGGGCTACAATCAATGTTATTTTGTACAAAAGGGAAAAACATTTCCTCAAAATTAGTTAAATTATTTTTTGATAAATTTCCCTTAAGGGATTGTGATTTGTTATAGATACATGTTGTATTTTATTCTTAGAAAAACTTGGATTCGACGCGAGTATGCAAATTTTGCTCAACACATTTTTCTTAAAGTGGGGATATCATTGAACTTTATTTTAATTACATTTTAATGTTTAACTTATTTGGAGTAAATATTGTACAAAGAGTCTGCAATAGTCCAGGGCAACTTCTGAATTCCAGAAGACAGTTTCTTGGGACATTAGTATTCGGAACATTAATTTTCAGCCATTCTGCTATCTCTGTAATATGTACGATTTCTGCATTCCATTCTGATATATCTGGTATAAGTGTGATATACTTCCAGTCAGAAATATGTGCAGTCATAGTGTAACCAAGAAGCACTCGAAGATCGGAAAGTTTATCTAGAATAACACTATGCCCGTAGCCAGTTACTGAGCGGAGTGACAGTTCCTAAGTCTAATATAAGTAGCTGATGCTTATTGCCTTGCTATTATGTCTAGTGGCATTAAATGTTGTATACAATTTTTGATTTTCCATGGAAATTTGTGCGCTAACATCTCGTAAAGTAGAGCAAATCTAGATCTATATCTAAATGGGTACTACGAGTACCACCTCATAGTGGGAGGAATTAAAAAAGGGAAATAACTGAATCGTTTCTAAACGAAACAACCGATAGCGACAAAACTTGATATGTTTGTAGAAGAGGTATTAGAGAAGTTAAGTTTTATATTTCGACCGTCTGTGGTGTACCGGGGCGACACTACAGGGCATTTACATTCTACTAACCGAGTCTACAATGACTTAAGAGTTAGCTCGTATCGTTACTGAAAATTGCATTTTCCACTTTATCCCGACCCTGCTCTAGTATTTTGTGAATATCGGCACAGAATTTTTTAAGAAAGAACGGTCGTATGTGCCCACTGCAAGTAAAGCTATGGCCATATCAATTTACATAGATAATTTTTGTATTTTATTGCGCAAATATATATGTAGTATCTTCTAGATATATAGGATATTATGTATTCTGTCATTGAACCAAGAGTAGTATTGTTAAAAGGCTACGTGAATAATAGATATATTTTATTTAAATTCAGTTCATCTGAAGACTTCAATGTTTATCCCCTCATCGTAGAGAGGAGGGTATATATCATTTGCTATGAGCCAAAAGTGTGACACATCGACGGAGTGACCTAAGACACTAAGTATGTTCGGCGGAAATCCGTTTTGGGTCATTTTAAGTCATTTGAGCAATGTCCGTCCGTCCGTATGTCCGTCCGTCCGTCCGTCCGTCTGTCTGTGTGTCTGTCTGCTGGATGGTGCGTACGATAACTCTCGAAAGGAGTAACCGATTGACTTCAAATTTGGTATGCGGTAATATTTTCCTCTATCTCCGGCTAAGTTCGAAGATGGGCCATATTGGTCTAGTACTTCTAGTACCTCCCTCACAAAGGTTTAACTTTTAGTGAAATATTGATTCTTTAATACCTTTTATACTACTTACTCGAATCTTCTGAAATTGCACACATAGTATTTGTTTGTTAGTCGCTAGCACGTCAAGAGCAAATGAGCGAAGTGGCCCCTCCCTTTTTGGTACCTCGCACACATTTTACACCAAAAGTTAAATGCTTATGGCTTCACTATCAGTTCATACAAATACTTGAAATTTTGTACAGTGCAATGCTTTTACAGTACCTATAGTCCAGAGAAAAATGATCGTTATTGGCACGCACCTTTTGGTACCTTCCACACAAATGGACCATTTTTTACTAAAAGTTACCAGCTTACTTTAATTCCATTGCATACAAATGCTTGAAATTTTACTCGTCCTCGGAACATTTTTCCTAAAATTTTAGTGAATAGCAGGAATTTTCCCCTTTCATTTTATATGCATATTGATGTTAATTTGGAAAACTTCTAAAACAATAACTTTGTTTGTGTGTAAACACATATTTTATTTGTGTAGGGTGATCCAAGTAGAGATCCTTTTTTCAATAGCCTTTTTTTGACAGATCACGTGTGAGTCGTGTCATGCTGTCATGTTATTTTTGTTAAGTACTGTTTGGCATTTCATCGTGGAAAGACTTACGCCTGAACAACGTTTACGCGTATCATTCGCCAGTTACCAGTCGAAATGCTCGAACGAGTCATCGAAAATTGGACTCAACGGATGGACCATCTTGGACGTAGCCGCAGCCAACATTTGATAGACATAATCTTCAAAAAATAAATGCCAAAGAATGTTCTTTCAAATGATAATAAACATTCCCCATTCAATTTGAATTTTCTGTGTTTTTTTCTTTAAAAAAATAGGGAACCTCGAAATGGATCTCGCGTTATATACAATATATTAATATATGCGTCCCAAATAAAATTTCTTTATTTTTCAAATAAAATTTATTTGTTCACAAATACATATGTATATAATATTTAAACAGTTTGTTTCCAAACTGTTTAAATATTATCCATTGCACGAGCGATTTTCGCTCGTGCAATGGATAATTTTTCACACTAATTGATTTCCAAACAATTTACCAATGCAACATAATTTTAATAATTTGATGGCAAAAGTTCTTGCATATGTAATTTAAAAATAAAGCACACACGCTGAAAAAAAATCGCCTCTTAGTATATTTTCCCATACATATTCTGCTTGAAACATAGATATGTTTGGCGTACACTCCAAATATTTGACACACACAAATATGTTTGTATGTATGTTTTCATCCAAATTTTTTTTTGAGCTAATATTTCCCAGATATGATTTATTTGTATTAAGTATTTTAGCAATGAATCAATGTCTTAATATAAAGGCATGTTTACTTGATGATTTTTATAAGTTCAGAGTGCAATTTTTTTAAATTTTTTGTTTGCAAAATTGGATTAAAATTGAAATCGTATATAATAATCCTCCGTAACGATATATTGCATTGATGGATTGTCAACATGTGATGAATTGGAATATTTATAAATTAAAAATTAGTGCTATGAAACAATAGTTAATGTTGCTTATGACATTTTTAACCGTAAAGTTTAACACGAAATCTAGAAATAAATTAAACAAAAATTCTAAGAAGTCAGCAAAGTTTGGACAAATTTTTAAACGATAACTTTGTTTGTGTGTGATCCCATATTTAATTTGTGAAAGCCAGTTCGCAAATATATTTGGTTCTAATATATAGAGATATGCGTTCCAAACAACATTTCTTGATTTTAAAATAACAATTATTTTTTCACAACTATATAATATTTAAAAATTTTGGCTCCAAATACATTTTCTTCGAATTCAAACATACCAAAAATTGCGTTTTTTATCAGTGCACATATTTGAAGTGTTTATATTAAAAATTGTTTTTTTTTTTCTTTTCAGAAACAGTTAACGTTTTGTATAGGGAGTAGCGCCAAAATTAGGTAAGTACAGTATTATATTCACAAGAGAATAATTTAATTCTTAAACATCAGGATGTCGTTGCAAATATCGGTTATGTAGTATATTGCAGGAAACATATTGTGATGCAAGCCATTTATTTTGGAAAAATATTTTTTTCTTTATGCCGAAAATCATTCTTGTAGAATGTTTCAGTTTGTTTCTAATTTTTTTTTTAAAGTTTGTATGACTGAAATGTTAAATAAAAAATGATCTCAAAAAAATAATTAAATTGACAAATTAATTTATATTCAAGTTCTGTGCAGGAAAAACATATATGTGTTAGCATATTTTTTCTTTGGTCTTTTTATCTTTGGGTATTTGCTTAAAATATTTTTTATTGATGAATAAATACTATTTTTTCTACTGCACTCCCATATATATATATTTTAAAATCTATCTTTAAATACATAGTTTATTTCGTTTCAAACATATCATTAAATGGGATTTTTCTCCGTTTATAAATCACTTTAGTTTAATGTGATTTATTAACTAACATCTGTTAAGTTTGCAACTCATGACTATCATTAGTAAACCAACTATACAATAGTGACGGCAGTAATCACTTTTCTAAACTTCTATCTTTGTCGAGGCTCCGCAAAGTACAGTAAATGTTCTTTGACACCTTTATACTCGTATTACTAAAGTTTCGGAATATTTCCCCGTTCACAACTCATCTCATCTTACCTTTGTATGTATGTTCACAAGTGTGTGGGGGTGATTGACATGAAAGCGAATCCTTTTGTTCCACACATCGTATGAGTGTTATGCACTTGCCGAGAAGATAATGTTACTCATACGCAGTGTAGAGCGGTGCAGTGTCAGCAGAGAGATAGAGCGACATGTTCTTTAGTTGCCAAACAATAATTTGATGCGATTTGTTTGTTTGTTTGTATTTTCCTTTGAATTTAAACACGCACACACACACACACACACACACACACACCGCCACGAGTATGTATTCAGTTGGCATTTTCACCCCACTTCAGCGTGTCACACTGTATTGTTCGCACACTTACTATAATCTCATGAATATGTATTCTCTCGCACTTATACAATAATAACAGCGGAAGCAACAGCAGAGACAGGCAGAGGCAAGTGACAGCAACAGCAACGCAAACATCAGAGGCAGCATTAAAATGGATACAAATGTCAATATCTGTAGCTCACAGAGGAACATTAAAAACCCGGCGACAAGTGGAAAAAGGGAGAGAGAGAGGACGAGTGAAAGGGAATACCAAATGAAAACAAGAAAAGCGTGCGTGACATTTTGACACATTGCACATCGAGCCAATTACAATGGCACAAAAGGGAGTTGCCAACAAATTAGTAACAAAAGTATTTTTTTTTCGTTTTAAACGATATTAAGAAGGCATGTTAAATTTGTCAATCGGAGTTTTTTTTTGCAGCAGAATTTAATACTTTCACAAAGCTCTTTGATGTATTATTTTGTTTGAAATTAAGAAAAAAAATATATAATATATACTATGACCTTTTAAAATAAAAAACATTTCTGATTAAGTTTTTTGATCTTTTTCCACTAAAAATAAAAATAATTGTCACGAAATGTGAGCACAATTGCAGGGGGATTTGTCGATGTACACGTCAACTGAAAGTAGAAATCTCACAAAGGGTGATTTATGTGCTATTTGTTTTTTATACCGAAACGTGAGCACAATCGAATGAGGATTTGTCGATGTGCAAATCAAGTGAAATTGGAAATCTAACAAAGGGTGATTTATGTGCTATTTGTTTTTTATACCCTACACCACACTTGTATTATATGTTTGTTTTGTGGCAGATATTTGTAACACATATAAACACTACAGCTAGACCCACCTTAAAGTATACCGATCGACGCAGAATCACTAGTCGAGTCGATTCAACCATGTCCGTCCTTCGCTCTGATTGTCTTTCCATAGTAAGTTGTTCGCAATAAGGTTTGTAAAGAGAGGGACCCAACAAGGAAAAGTGCTGTCTCCAGTAATTTCGAACCTGGCGGTGAATGAAATCCTTCTAGATCTAGCACTTTGTGGCTACAAGATCGTGGCATATGCGGACGATGTGGCAATCGCCGTGAGTGGAAAATTCGAAAACGTCCTCGGAGACATCCTTCAGGTGGCTCTGAAAAAGTTGGCTAGATAGGCCAGAAGTAGCGGTTTGGGCATTAACCCAAACAAGACAGAATTGGTTCTCTTTACTAGAATGAATAATGTCCCACATGTGGACCTTCCATCTCGGATAAATGGAACCGATCTATTCTTTTCTGAAAGTGAAATTTTTTTAGGAATAATCCTAGATAGGAAACTGTTATTTAGACTTAACGTATTGGAATGTGTAAAGAAGGCCAATGTCGCCTTATGTTCCTACAAAAAGGCTGTAGGGTCGCAATGGGGCCTCTCTCGTAAAATTGTCCATTGGATATATATATAGCAGTAGTTCGTCCAATACTGTTGTACGCCATTGTGGAATGGTGGACGGCAAATGACAAACTAACCATCACCAACCTACTATCAAAGGTTCAGAAAACTGGCTGCCTGAGCATAAGCGGAGCCTTAAGAACTACATCGACTAAGTCTATGCAAGCCCTACTCCATATACTGCCGATTAACATTGTGACGAGAGAAGTTGCCAACAGAGCGGTACTAAGATTAAACTGCCTATCAATGTGGATGTACAAGAACTACGGTTACATAAGGATATCAAAGTGTAGTGGCATGGTAACCGACCGAGTGGACTATATACCAACTGTGTACACCTTCGAGAGGAACTACATCACTATGATTCCAGTCAGAGATGAATGGGTTAGGAGAATACCAGGTAATAGAAACCATCTCCACTTCTATACGGATGGTTCGAAGCGTTCGGAGTACACTGTGAAGAACTTAGTTTGGATATAGCTCACAGACTATCAGATACCAGTAGTATCTGCCTGTAGTTCAAGCCAAGTCGCCAAGTGACTGAGTCGCAACATAGTAACCAACAATGGCGATGCCATCTACTCGGAAAGCCAGGCTGCCATCAATTCTCTGGAGGCCACATCCCTAAATTCCCAAACAGCCGTTGACTGCCGCAGATCTCTTAACGAGATGTCTGAGCAGTTTAATATAGCCTCATATAAGTGCGTGGGCATAGGGATATCCCAGGGAACTAAAAAGCTGATGAAATTACTAGGAAAGGTGCGACATTACAAATTATCGAAGAATTTGCATATATTAGTGCGCCACTATCCACGTGCAAGCTTTGGCTTAGGCAAGAGGCAGTCCAACGAAAGATGGACAGAAATCGGTACCAGCAGGGTAGCTAGACAAATCTGGCCAAGGTATGACCTGAGAAGGTCCAAATATCTCCTCGCACTAGAGAGAAAACGATTGTCTACGTTAGTACAGGTTCTGACGGGACACTGCTTGATCGGCGAACACGCCAAAAGATTGGGTATTGACTCCAATGACTTCTGCAGACGCTGTGGAGATGAGGAAGAAGTGGAAGACTTTGAGCACTTGCTATGTGACTGTCCCGCTTTGAGTAAACGACAACTGGACATACTGCGGTCGGCTTTTTTAGGCAGTCTAACAGATCTTTGCAGTACCGATATTCGTACTATCGTTAAATTTGTATATCAAACAGGTTGGTTTCGATGAGCGGCATTTCAGCCCGTTGTAACACAAGGGACTTAAACTGGTCTGGTTTAAAAAAATATACGACTGCCACTTTAATCTAAACCTAAACCTATGTTGTTCGCAAAGTATAGGTCTCAATATCATACGAATCTTTATGAAATTTCGTACAATGTACTCTTTCACATCTGGGACGAAATGAATTGAAATTGGTCAAAAACGGTTTAGATTTAGATATAGTTCCCATATACAGGGTTACCTCTTTTGGCTTCAACGTCGCGATTTCAAACAATTGGAATAAAATGTGTATACCCTCAGCTATACCTGCCCATATAATATATCTATAATAATTTATATATTTATAATAAATGAGGTAGATGACTGAAAATTGATGCTGATACTTCCTATAGCTGCAGTTAACTTTGGATTGATAATGGACAATATCGGCCCATTTTTGACATCGCCTCCATATAAAGCATCTCCCGTATTTGACTTCTTAACGCCATAGAGATCACAAATTTTAACTGCTCAATATGGGTAAATTTGATTTATTTATACCCGGAACACCCACTTCCCACGAACAACGGTCGTCATAGTTCCACGACAAGATAAAACCCATACAGTGTTCCAGCTCTGCACAATTATTTTAGTTAACATTGTTTAATTTTGTTTATTTGATATTTATTTTTTAAATATAGCTATCATACAAAGATATTCCATTCCTTTTCCATTTTTGCATATTATACTGTCGAATTCGATCTATGTTATATAAAATACGGCATGGCTGAACTTGACTTTTTTTCCTTGGTTTATTGATATAGCTCTCAAACAGAAATATTCCTTGATTTGAATATTTTACACAATTTTCAATTTTATTTATTATATTGATGTTGGAGGGATTTTGGATTTTAAAAGAAAACGATTGTGGTAGCTGAATTTTTAATTAAAAAATTTTGCACAGTACATTTGTTGTCGCTCTGTTTCAACTACTGTGCTGATGTAAACATTGTAATTTATTTTTTGTTTTTTTTTTTATTTATTTTTTCAAGTTTAATTAGTTTGTCCGAAAGACGGTAATAACTCTTTTTTTTGTTTGTTTTCACCATAATTCTTGAATGTTCCCCCACTGTGACGAGGACATTTGTGTTCCAATGTATGGTTTGTTCTGTTCTTTATGCCACGCCAAATGAAGACTTAATTGGTTTTCACAAAATTTAATTTTGAAAACATTTCAATGACAAAATAACACATATACTCTTTCACACACAATCACGTACACCCACACACCTACAGCGGACAGGAGATGTGTCATGGCTTTCACAATAAAAAGGGAGAAAAAACAGAGAAAAAATAAATTACCTCTTTGCATATTCGTTTTTGCGGTGAAATTTACAGATATACATATATATTGTATATACAATATATGTTTATTATTACTTGTTGTTTTCGCTTCGTTTTATTTTTCGTGAACACACAGTTGTGGTTTTTATATATGGCGCGGTATTCCTGCTCTTTTTTCGGTATTTGTTTATCCTTGCCATTTTGGTTGGTCAGTTGGTTGTTATTGCTGTTGCTTTAATATGTCAAACTTGTTGACTGATTTGCACGGCACTGCAAATGAATTTTTTATTAATTTTTTTTTCATGTTATTTTATATTTTATTTGCAATTTACACGATTTTATTAAAACAAAAATGCAATCTATTTCGATTTTCGGAAGTAAAAAATCCTTTGTGTTATTTCTGTTGTCTGTTTTGTCCTTTATTATGTTATCATCTTTCGGACATTTACACGTTTTCCTTATTGAAAATGACACTTGATAAATGTTTCGAATAATTTGCCGAACCGCGTTCTTTTTTCTGTCGTTTACTTGCGTTGGAAGTGATTTTGTTATTGGCATCCGGGGCGCAAAAAATACTTGTTAAGTGCAAATATTTTTAATGCAATATTTTTTGCATATTTGCTTTATGGAGGTGAGAAAAAGCACTCAGTCTTACCGTATGTTGGGTATCAGACATCAGTGGCAGAGATCGATGTCAAAAAAGAAAGGAATGGTGGGAGTTTTTCTAAAAAATTACTAAGGAAATATAAAAGTTGTGGGGAGACAACCCCACATCTCTTTGATAGATCTAGATCCAATAGGATAAGCTTAAAACAAGTACGATTTTTTCAGTCGGGTAAAATAACATGGTAACCGGTGGGATGGAACCTTGAAACACAATTTTCATTTTCTATATTTTCTCTGATAGTTAGGCTGCTATCAAGTCCCTGGAAAATATATTCCCAAATTCAAAAACGGCCCACAGGTCGTAGGTCACCAGGTTAGGGTCCGAGGCCACAGTTTAATACCACGGAACTGCAAGGCAGATGTACTTGCAAGGCGGTACCGTAAAATAACTCCCAATGATATAAGTCCCTATAAAAATAAAATAATTCCCAATTTGAAAAAGTGGAATAACTACCAAAGGCGAATGAGGTAAGTCCTAATATTTGGAAGTTATTTCATAATGAACTGAAAGAAGTGAAATAAGTCCCAACATCGATGTATTAATCACCAATCCTCATGCGTAGCCGGTTTTCGCCCGAGATTAAAGATTTTCTTCTCCGAGAAAGATTACAAAAGAAGCTAACGCGGACCAAAGTTTCTTTGCGTGATTAAAGATTTTCTCCTCTAGTGTATGTCCTAAGACGGCTACGGCCTTCAGTCGGGATTAAAGATGTTCTATTCTGTGGTATGTCCAAAGACGGCTACGCTAACCAAAGTTTATTTGCGTGGCATAGATACGCTTAGGACGATTGGTCCGCGTAGCCGTCTTTGGACATATACGAAAGGAGATAATCTTTAATTCTGGCCGAAAGCCAGCTAAGCAAAAAGACTATGGTCCACTTGCATGCCTCTAGCGACCTGCAACTCTTCTTGGAGATAGTGCCCTTGCGGCTATAAATGACAGGTGGTCTCTAATCAGGAGCTGCATACATTCTACGCTGATGTAGTCCAGTCTAAACTCAAAACGCTCCAACGCAATGCTGTCGTTGTCGAGAACCGACGTCTCACTTATGGTGTCTCTCATGACGGGTCACTGCCTTATTGTACCGCACGCAGAGAGATTGAAGGTCTTGTAATTATAATGAAGAGGAGGAAGAATCAATAGAACACCTTCTGTGCCTGTGCCTGACTCTCTTAGGAAGGCGGCATGCAACCTTAGGCTCTCATTTCTTTGGGGAATTAGCTAACCTGGCTGAAGTTGGAATCCGCCAACTTTTGACCTTTTAAAGCAATACACTTGGTTCAACGGGAGGGGCTAGGGATAAGTATGTTGCACAAGCTGTTACTCTTAACCTGACGTAACGTGACATGAATGCGAAGCCTCTTAATTCCCTCTTCCTATTCAATATTACGAATTGAGGAAAATTTAGGCACATTTTCAACAGATCTCTTCCAAAAGACCTGAAAGAAGATGCAAACTATGGGGTATATAGAAGAAACTGTAGAAAGAGGCACTGCAACACTTTTGGTGATTTCGATTCTGAAAAAACTGTTGCCTCGTCGACTCGAAGTTCTGAAAAATATTTGCAATTTTTAGCTGAAACTATTGTAGTCCCTTGAAATGAACATAGCTCCATTCCAAAATGTGGTATAAGTGTCCAGTTTTCGGGAAAAGGGCAACGAAAATATTGCACTTTTTTGCAGAAAAGAAATCGCCATTAATGACTCTTTACACGCCGCATGTCACAAACTAAAGCCAAGGGGCAAACAACGACAGACAAGGTGGTCGTCTCAATAAGTTATGTCGAGGAAGTGCTGTTGGAAGCTCTTCAATAAGGCAAAGATCAGCAGAGCCCAACAGAACTTGGGCACAAAAAACGAAGAACTCAAGAAGTACAAAAAAAGAGTAGAGAAAGGGTCAAAATAAATCCTGGATAGATTTCTGTAGTGGTGTAGAAATCTCATACGAAGCCTCAAGGTTACGGAAAATTTCAGCCTTAACACCTTGTAGCCATCAGAGGTTGACAGCGACAATTCTTTGGGCTATCAAAAGCTTTAAACCTGTTAAGTCGCCTGGACCAGACAAAGTCTCGCCGGCGGAGCTACAAGCAGTTTCTGATACTATTGCTACCTGTATCATAGAGATATACACATGTTGTATCAATCAGGCCTACATTCCAACAAAATGGAGAGAAACCAAGGTTGTTTTCATCCCAAAAGCGGAAAGGCCGTCCGATCAATTAGTCTATCGTCATTTCTCCTTAAAACTCTGGAGAGATTAACAGATAGTTACCTTAGGACTAAAATTGATCACAGGCTACTGTCCATTCAACAGCATGCCTACAGCAAGGGCAATTCCACCGAAACCGCTCTGCATGATCTAGCCAGCTTCTGATTAAGCTATTTACGTATTCGTACCGTACCTTGTATTTTTTGAATACAAGTACAAGGAAAGTTTTGAGAAATTTTAAACGCACACGTGCGTGAACGAAGTCACAAATGATGATAAGTACCTCTCAGTAAAATATTGAAAAAACGCAGTATTTATAGGTGTTTATTGATCGATTTTTGTCACTCAACAATTGGCAAAAAGTACAATTTTAAATTATAATGTAGAGTAAAAAACATTTTAAAAAGCATTCAAAATTTCAATATGGAAAATAACAAGTGCCCAAAATTGGATGATTTTTGCAAGGTTTGTGGTCATATCGTCCCAAAAATAGACAATCAGAATACCTCAGAAATCGGACGAACAAGGAGAGAGGTTTCTCCAGGTGACCATGCCAATAGAAAAGCGATTCAAAGGCAAAAAATTAGATGCATTGCTTACGGAGGATTGTTGGTGAAGTTCTAAAATTATACAGTTTGAAGATGAAAGCACCGAAGGTGATGATGACGCTGAAATTGGTGGACACACTGAACAAAACATGCCCTTGAATATTTTGTCTAACTCGGATGATGATGCAGACTCAGAACATGAATATGAACAACCAACGTAGAAAACAAGATCATCAGAACCTTATACATACCTTCATATTCAACGAGGATGGATATGGACAATAATTGAAAATGTTAAGAATTTTGTTTCCATGCTTAGATAACAAATAGAAATTTCGTATTTTCTGTGTAAGAATAGCTGTAATATGAAACGAAATTTTTATTTTCATACAAAATAAAGTTTATAAAGAAAAAAAAGCATATTTGTGGATCTGTAATCCAGCAATTGAGCAAAAATGGGGGAAAATGGGAACATATGTGATTTTTAAGGTACTGGATGCACATTTTTCGGGTAGGTTTGTTCCGCACTTTTTTCCCTCAAAAGAAATAGTCCGTACGGTATACCGAGATATATCCGTGTTAAAATATAGAAAAAGTGTTAAAAATCCACCTTGAGCAAAAAAAATCGTAGGTCATTAATTATTAATTGAGCCAACTTGACTAAACGAATGATGCAGAAGTTCTAATTTTTGGGCCTACTTTCAAGTCCAATACTCAGAATTGAGTCAATGAGCTGAAAGTGCTGTACTGTGTAGGTTTAGTATTCCCCTTGAAGCTTATTAATACCCTACACCACTCTCTAACCTTCTGATTAAGAGATGCATTTCAACTACCTTATGGTCAACTAACTTCCATAGATTAGTCAGCAGGATCTACAGAAATCCATCTTCTGCGCAATACTGAATAAAGTTCATTGATTGGCTGATATGTGTATCGTGCAGAATGACACCGACTGAGACACTAACGGCCAATTCCTCAATCTCCGGTTATCCTACAGTTAGAGCTAACCTAAAGTTATAGCTGTCAAATTGTATGAAGTTTTTATTTTTTAACTGTAAGTTAGCTCTAACCGGAGGTTGTGAAATTGGGATTAATGTTATACTACATTTAATTCCGCCAGACATTATATATAGTGATATTTTAAGAGCTTTCGGATGTAATTAAAAAAACACACATAAAGTTTAGAGAAATGTATGAAATCTTTATTTGAGTCGATTGGACGGTCTATATAATTTTATGTTTAAAGATGAAAAAACAATGTCTTAAAATGAAAACACGAAAACAGTTGAGCTACAGAAAAGAAAGTTGCAAAAAAATCACCCATTATCAAGAAAATATGCCGCAGATACAACTATTAGACTTAGAAAACTGTCACCATGGTCAGGAAATGGCTACGAACATAGTGTCGTTCTGGACACTTTGTCAAAAAGTAGTTCAGACTTTTTGACAAGAAGTATTGCACTCTTATAACTTCTGGATCAGAATGGAATGGTCGTATAGGACAAGCGTGAACTTCTATACGGCCGGTTTCAAACTCAACAATCAAGAGTAGCTTAGTTGCTACTGTTCTTTGCTAAAGAACTAGGGGTCTCCATAACAAAAGCTGCCTGATCATTGCTCATTGTTTACCAAGCTCACTTTTAGCTATTAGAAAAGTAGCAGAATGACTAACAATCAATATTCTGTCATAATTCAGTACCAATATCTTTCCGGTAGACTGGCTGTCTACCAGAATTTAAGAACTGCGAGGACTGTCGCATGTCTGTTAACGACATAAGTGAACAGTTCAGTATTCACCTGATGTGGAGCCGGGCAACGGAGACCTACGGCGTAAGGTACATACCCTTTACTTTACGCAATCAATGGGAACTGAAATATTTGGCTTGAATCTAGCAAGCTCTTCTTGAGAGATAGTGTAAATGACTGGCGGTCACTAATCAGGAGCTGCATATATTTTAAGCTAATGTGGGCCTGCCTATACTCCGAGCACACCAACGCAAAAATGTTTTAAGTGTTTATCTGCTGTTCTGCATAAAGTGGTGGTATTTGTAAAGCCCAATTTGCCAAATTCATAAGCAATACATTTGCAGACAACCTTAGTGGAGACAGAGCCGGAAATCATTACCAAGGTGTTGGAAAAAATAGCTCTACGCTATTTTTATCGGACGGTAGGTACTATAAAAGCATTACACTGGACAGCATTGGTAATAAAGTTATAAGCAGTTAACATTTTGTAGAAAATGGTCCCTTTGTTTGGAAGTTACCAAAAGCGTCGGAGCTGCTTCGCTCATTTTTCGCAAGGTGGTAGCGACAGATAAGCTAAAGGGTTTTCCAACAAATGGTGTTATTTTGGTACTCAAAGAAAAATTCCATTTTTGAGATAAATGATCAGATATTTATTTCATAATAAAGAGGAAGGTATGCTGTTAATAATGAAAAACAACATCAGACAAATGGCCGCCACGACCACGCTTACAGGACCATATCCTTTTCATGAAATTTTCCATAACCAAATCGCAAAGTGGCTGCCCTATGTCCTCCACAGCCTCACGAATTCTATCTTTGAGGTCTTGAATCGACGCTGGACTGTTGGCGTAGACCTTATCTTCCACGTGGCCCCAAAGGAAGAAGTCGCAAGGTGTTAAATCACAAGATCTCGGTGGCCAATTGTGATCACCTCTTCGAGAGATAACACGGTCCGGAAACTTTTCCCGTAACAGAGCAATGGTTTCGTTGCTTGTGTGGCACGTAGCGCCTTCTTGTTGAAAGTAAACGTTGTCCAGATCAATACCATCTAACTCCGACCATTAAAGATCATTAATCATCTCTCGATATCGCAATCCATTTACCGGAACTGTTGATCCAACCTCATTTCGAAAAAGTAAGGTCCAATGACCCCGCCGGACCATAAACCGCACCAAACAGTCACACGTTGAGGATGGAGAGGCTTCTCAGCAATAACTCTTGGGTTTTCCGAGCCCCAGATGCGACAATTTTGCTTGTTGACGTAGCCACCGAGGTGGAAATGGGCCTCATCAGTCAAGATGATTTTCGATTTCTCGAATTTTAATAATTTCAATGCGTTGTTGAATCGTGTATCGTTCCATTTTTAGTAATGGTGTAGTTTCTACCTGCCAAATGTCAAACAATAAAAGCTTCAAAAGTGACAGCTACCGAAATACCGGGTGATTCAAAATAACACCTCTTGTTGGAAAACCCGTTATTACTATGTAATTCCACACATAGTACAGAGAAAATAGAGAATTGGGATAAGTACTATAGAAGTTATTAGAGAATCAATGCATCACTAAATTTTGATCCTTTGTGTGGGAGGTACTCGAACCAACAAAAAATATTAACATATACCAAATTTGAAGTCAATCGGTTACACCAGACGAAAGGTAATGTTCGTCGGACAATTCCCAAGTGACTTAAAATGACCCAAAACGGATTTCCGCCAAATATTCTTGGGGTCTCTCCTTTGATGTGTTACACTTGGTCCGCAGCAACAGATGTATATTCTCGCTCACAATAGTGGGCGAGGTATAAAAACATGATTTTGTTAAAATTCTCTTTCGTCTAACAAAAGGGACATAATTTCTACATTCATCCATAGATTTTAGAATAGGCATTTTTTTCTAGGATGCTAGCTTTCAAAATTAGAACGAAGATTATAACACACATTCTTTGCTATTTTTTATACGAGTATACAATTGTAATTGTTTTTTGTGCCAGTAAAAAACATTTTTTTTAAAAAAAATCAAATGTTTTCTAATTGTTTTTACGGCAGCTACTAAACTTCTGTTTATACGTTAAAGTGACATTTTCTACATTTGTAGCTCTCATAAGTTCCTGTAATTTAAAGGGTATCGAGGTAATACTTCAATATAATTTAATACAAAAAATATGGTCCAAATACTAACGGCAAATTCCAAGAAGATCTGATTTAAAAAAAACAGTAAGGAAAGGCAGAAAGTCGGGCGGGGCCGACTATATAATAACCTACACCTCCCTAACCATTGCGATAATAATTTTAAATAATTGGTAAATGGGAAAGAACATATATATGTGGATATACCTAATTCTGAACCGATAATCGATAATTAAGCAATATTCGTTCCTAAATTGAGAAACATCTTTCTGGAGATTTTTGTAATGATCGGATCGTAAAGTACAACTTCTATAGCGCTTTGTAACCAAATCAGGAGGAACATATATATGGAGGTTATATATAAATCTGAATCGATTTTCCCTGAATACTCATTCATGTAAAATAGAAACCTCTTTCTGTCGAATTTCCTACTGATCGGATATAAAGTACAGTCTCTACAGCGCATGGATGTCAAATCGGGCTAACATATATATGGGGGCTATATCTAAATCTGAACCGATTTTCTCCGAATTTGACAGTATTGCTTCATGTAATAAGAATCCTCTTTCTCCGAATTTGGCAAAATTCCTTCATGTAATAAGAAACCTCTTTCTGCCGAATTTCGCTGTGATCGGATATAAAATATAGTTTCTACAGCGCTTGAATTTCAAATCGGGGGTAACAGGTATATGGAGGCTATATCTAAATCTGAACCGATTTTCTCCAAATTTGGCAGTATTCCTTCATGTAATAAGAAAGCTCTTTCTGCCGAATTTCGTACTGATCAAATTTTGTATTGTCTCTAAGTGTATCACAAGACTACTCTCTGTCAATGTTTGTACAAATCGGTTCAAAAATGTTGCTTATACAGTGCATATATGCCAAATCGGAGGGACATATATATGGGAGCTATATGTAAATCTGAACCGATTTTCACCGAATTTGGCAGTTTTCCTTCATGTAATGAGAAACCTTTTTCTGTCGAATTTCGTACTGATCGGATATAAAGTAACATATATATGGGGGCTATATCTAAATCTGAACCGATTTCCCCCAAATTTTGTATTGTCTCCAAGTGTATCACAAGACTACTCTCTGTCAATGTTTGTGCAAATCGGTTCAAAAATGTTGCTTATACAGTGCATATATGCCAAATCGGAGGGACATATAAGGGAGCTATATGTAAATCTGAACCGATTTTAACCAAATTCAATAGGGATCGTCCTTGGGCCTAAAGAAAGATATGTGCAAAGGTTCGTTGAGATCGGACCTTAATTGCGACCTGTACTTTGATTACAAGAATAAATCTACAGACAGACAGACGGACATAGCTAAATCGAATCAGAAAGTGATTACAAGTCGATCGGTAGAGTAAACAATGGGTCTATCTCTTCTCCTTTTGGGTGTTACAAACAAATGCACAAAGTCATAATACCCTGTACCACAGTGTGGTGTAGGGTATAAAACTATACCATAAACATTTTTCTAATATTTTTTTCGTGTTTATGACACCTTTTTATACCAGCAACCGCTATACACAGCCCATCCAGAAAAATTTTGTAAACTAGTGTTTTGGATCAGATGTACGAGCATTGCAGGCCGTATGTTAAAAATAACACGAACAATTGTGGCCTACAGTCGCCAATTATTTCTGGTTTATCAAAACAAACCACTGACTTCACATTGCCCCACTGATCCTAAAACGAGCTCCAGCCTAATTTTATGAGGAAATAGGGTCCGATGACGTCACCAGATTGTAAACCACAGCAGATTGTGAATTTTTTCAGATGTAATGCAGTCGGTAGGGACTGTTGTGTATTGATATCACTCTATATGCGGCAATTTTGCTTATAAACAAACCCGTTAAGCCAAAATTTAGCCATCAAATCACGAAGTTTTCTGTAAGTTGCTGCATAAAGTTTTATTTATTGGAATTTTTTTTTTCGATTCTTGAACTGCGTAACGGAGCTTATAAATATATTATTTAAATTTTGTTTAGGCAAACAAATTTTCTTATGAATGCTTTTAGAGCAAAAAAGCTTAATAATGTTTTTAAATGTTTGTCGGAAATACTTATAAAGTTCGTTTCCAAACATTTAAATATAATCTCTTAATACCCCCAGAAATGTGTACGCCTCTGCACAGTAATCTCATGAAGATTATTCACTCAATATTTCTTTACATCCCATACATTCTGTCCAGCAATATGACTTGACTGGCACTCAAGCAAAATATGAGAGCTGATTTTCCAGGAATCTGAAAACTCTCCTCACCACCTCTGTCGCCATCGTCAGCATTCCCATGTTCTGAGGTTTAACCACTCATCAATGAAACGAGCAAAATAGTTGTGAAAAATGTTTCCTTCGCTTAACAAGGAGAGAGGGTAGCAGAATGGAACAGCAATGGACCATCGACAATAACATCATTATCAGCACCGGCGGCGGGGCCGAGCAACAGCAACAACGACAACGGCAACAGAAGCCACAACATCATCCGATGTGCCTGTCATCCGTGACATCGACTGAAATTCCAGATGGAGCACGAATGCCTGAAGCTGTTTGGGATGGCTCTTGTGATGGTATAATTAGAACAGGACTTTAATACCTGCCAAAGTGTTGGAGAGAGGATATTTGCTTAAATTTCAGTCGCCCATAGTCACCGCCTGTGCTTTGGTGGCCAACCTAGTTGCAAGTTTCACATGACGGGGTATCTAGTTTGGGTTCTGCATTAAAAAATTGTTTGGTTTCAATCACAAAACCCAATAAAAATGAGCTCTGTATTCATTGACCATTAGTATTCATGTCAACCGAACATACATGCATAGTCGACCCTATATTCTTACTCATATCCTAGCAGGAGCTTCTTTGTGGACATAGACTAATCATACATACGAGTACAAACGTATGTATGTATATGACCACCTCCAATCGAAGTGAAAACTATCAATAAGTCTGCAAAGCATTGAGCTATGCAAGTGTCCGTAAATTGGGCGCTATTAATGATTTGTGTAGATTATATATGTATTCATCCTGGTTTTCGAACCCAAAATCCTAAATTGCCCTAAAACCACCACTTTGTTAGAAGTTTTACTATTATAAATTAATTCAATAAATCTTTGTTTAAAATACACAAATTTATTATCCCTGAGACATTAAAGAGATGCTTGCACAACAGCTCCAGAGGGAAAGAAATTATATTCATTCTGCTAAAATATTTCATTAATTTTCCATTAAAAATTCATTTAAAAAATTAATTTAATCTGACATTTCTTTCATATATTTTATGCATTACTTACTTAAGCAATGTTCCCTCATTCTGTTCCGTCTGTCTGACTAAGCCGATTGCCCCCGCAGCATATGCCACCTGTCCAGCTAAGTCAGGTATGACTTAATGGACTGTTCCAGACTACAAAGTAGCTGCAGTGCACAAGACTTAACCTCTTAAGCCAACCAAATACACAAGTATTACCGAATTGTCATCGTTGCCACCAGCGAGTAGCATCACACGTGCGCGACCAGGATCAACTTGAAAATTCCCATCATAGCTTCCGTTCTTCCATTTCATTTGTTGTGACTCGCAGATTGATGGCATACAATGTTAAGGAGAAATGGAATTTGCTCCTCAACTCACCTCGCTTCACCATCTCCTCCTGGTGGACATTGATTTTGAGTCTGTTCATGGAACAGACTTTCGTACTCGCTCTTTGTCTGTGCGCTTTGGCCAAAGGACATCTTACTTATGGTCTGTTGTGAGTGGGAGTTGTGGAATGAGGGTCAATTGGGCGGCTCCATTAAATTCGATGCAATGCCAACAATACACTTTTTTCTTTCACTCCCAAACAAAATCGTGAGAAAATCGACAGATGTCCTGTGTTAAGAGGACAATATACAATAAGAGCATATATATTTTCTGAAAAACTGCTTTAGATGTAATGCAATATATTCGAGTTGAAATTTGAGTTTACAGTAAATGCTATTTTTATACCCTACACCACACTGTGGTACAGGGTATTATAACTTTGTGCATTTGTTTGTAACACCCAACAGGAGAAGAAATAGACCCATCGTTTATTATACCGATCGACTTAGAATCACTTTCTGAGTCGATTTAGCTATGTCCGTCTGTCCGTCTGTCTGTCTGTCTGTCCGTCTGTCTGTCTGTCTGTCCGTCTGTCTGTCTGTCCGTCTGTGCATGTATTCTTGTAATCAAAGTACAGGTCGCAATTATGGTCCGATCTCGACGAAACTTTACACATATCTTTTTTTTGGCCCAAGGACGATCCCTATATAGCCCCCATATATATGTTAGCCCCGATTTGACATGTAAGCGCTGTAAAAACTTTATTTTATATCCGATCAGTATGAAATTCGGCAGGAAAAGGTTTCTTATTACATGAATGAACTCTATTAAATTTGGAAGAAATCGGTTCAGATTTAGATATAGCTCCCATATATACATTACCCCCGATTTGACATATAAGCGCTGTAAAAATGTTATTTTATATACGATCAGTGCGAAATTCGGTAAAGAGAGGTTTCTTATTACATGAAGGAATACTGCTAAATTCGGAGAAAATCGGTTCAGATTCAGATATAGCCCCCATATATATGTTACCCCCGATTTGACATGTAAGCGCTGTAAAAACTGTATTTTATATCCGATCAGTGCAAAATTTGGCAGAAAGAGGTTTCTTATTACATGAAGGAATACTGCTAAATTCGGAGAAAATCGGTTCAGATTTAGATATAGCCCCCATATATACGTTACCCCCGATTTGACTTGTAAGCGCTGTAAAAATGTTATTTTATATCCGATCAGTATGAAATTCGGCAGAAAGAGGTTTCTTATTATATGAATGAACACTGTTAAATTTGGAAGAAATCGGTTCAGATTTAGATATAGCCCCCATATATACGTTACCCCCGATTCGACATGTAGGCGCTGTAGAGACTGTATTTTATATGCGATCAGTACGAAATTCGACAGAAGGAGGTCTTTTTACATGAATGAGTATTCAGGGAAGATCGGTTCAGATTTATATTGATTGTTCCTCCTGATTTGGTATCAAACCGCTATAGAAGTTGTATTTTACTTCCGATCATTAAAATTTTCCAGAAAGATGTTTCTCAATTTAGGAACGAATATTGCTTAATTTAGTGATTATCGTTTCAGAATTAGATAATATGTTTCTACCCATTTACCAATTATTCCAAATTATTATGGCAATGACCCTTATCGCATTGTTAGGGAGGTGTAGGGTATTATATAGTCGGCCACGGCCGACTTTCTGCCTTTCCTTACTGGTTTTATTATCCTCTTCACCAAAATTAAGAGGAGTTTTTTTTAATAGTAATTAAATTCGAAGCATTTAAAAGGATTCAATAAAAACGCAAATATACTACTGATGTACTCGTATGGGACGAATTAAATAAAAGGGAAATAATTCTGCCGTTTCTTAAGCAGTAAACCGATTGCGACAAATTTTGGCACGCTTGTAGATGCATTATTAGAGAAGTTACGTTATAAATTTGTGTCCCCTATGGTATACAGGGACGGAGCTACAGGTCCTCAAATTTGGCCACCTCGGTGATCAAAATGTTTAAGCGCAGGTAACTTTCGTCTTTTTCGTATGACTCATAACATTATTTGTGTGCACTCTCCTATCTGAGGTCCATAAAAGCCAATTTATAGAGCTCGTATAGTTACCGTGATATTTGCAATTGAAAATTGAATTTTCATTTTTTTTTTGCTAATCATGGCTTAGTATTTGTATGCACTGATTTCTCTCACATCAACTTTTCTGAATTGGCAAATTTGATGGAAAAATATTTCCATTACATATACCCAATGAGACAAAAATATGTCAATTTGATGTTATATCTTACAACAATTAATTATGTATTATATTTTTGACAAATAATATTTTTTGTAATGTATAAATTTAAATGGCCATAACTTTTGTCTTTTGAGGGTATATCTAACGAAAATATTTGTTCATCGAATATCAAGTTTATTTGTCTATCCAGAAAGAATAATGAGACAGGAATCCGGCTCTAATATATGCCGATTCGTAGGAAAGAATCGTTAAAACAGTTCTTCAAACTTTAATATTTTTGCTTTTTGCGGTTTTCTTTTGAAATTTGTGTAAGAAATGGTGTAAATTGTAGAAGCTTGGCAACAATAACTCTTAATGTGTTTTGCTCGTTTTTTATGCAAGGACATTTTCTAGAAGTTTCCTTTAAAGATGAATATAAATCAACATATTTATTTAATATCTTCGTCTATAAATCCAAATTCAACATATACTTTCTCCCAAAAAAATTATAAAAAATCATTTTTTTAAATGATTCTAACTGACGGTGTATAGATATGTATTAAAAAATTGGCAGCACACATACTGGATCATGATTTCTGTTTTTGAGAGAAATAATTCTTCAACGGTTCCCTTTATTTCGTTCTTTGGACTGAAGCGTGTATTCCGAAGTCTTCCACTTCAAAATCACCTCCGAGATACCTAACCTTTCTGATTTCCCTGCAAACTTCGTGGTCGAATACCGCGAAAACAGGAGCTAAACCAGAAAAACGACAAGCACCACTGGATTCCGCAAGGTCGAAATATGTATATCCATAGGGTCTCCTTTCAGTTACATTTTTAAAGTGTCCATTCCGAGCACAGTGTAATTAAATTACAACAAAAAAAATACGAATATTTTTTGGGACTGAAGGAGAGGGGATTCTTCAGTGGGTTTACCCGGCTGAACTTTCTTACCTGATCAATGGACTATGGGTACTCTATTTGCACTCTTAACGAAAAATAGAAATCAATCTTTTGGAGACTTTTGTTTCTATTCTTGTTTAAATAAGAGGGATTTCATGTCAAGTGAGTCAATTTTTAAAACCGATGTCTTCTGGTCAGGATTAAACTTGCACCAAGTTTAGTCCTATTGGATAGTAGTTATGACGTAAAATTTCAACGAGATCGGTTAAGAACTGTCAGAGTTGGAGGCTGTTGAACTTTGACATTTTGATCAAACGGTCCTTTTTTCCCCATCCAGCTATAGTATTTAGAAAATTTTGCCCGAAGTGTATTAGATAGGTTTATGTTTACTCTTTTTAAGAAAAACCAGTAAGGAAGGACAGAAAGTCGGGCGGGGCCGACTATATAATACCCTACACCTCCCTAACAATGCGATAATAATTTGGAATAATTGGTAATTGGGAAGGAACATATTGTCTAATTCTGAACCGATAATCGGTAAATTAAGCAATATTCGTTCCTTAATTGAGAAACATCTTTCTGGAAAATTTCGCACTGATCGGATATAAAATACAGTTTCTACAGGGCGTAACATATATGTATATGGGGGCTATATCTAAATTTGAACCGATTTCCCTCAAATTTGGCGGTGTTAATTCATGTGATAAGAAACCTCTTTCTGCCAAATTGTGTACTGATCGGATATAAAATACAGTTTCTACAGCGCTTACATGTCAAATCGGGGATGACATATATATGTGGGCTATATCTAAATCTGAACGGATTTCCCTCAAATTAGGCAATGTTAATTAATGTAATAAGAAACCTCTTTCTGCCGAATTTCGTACTGATCGGATTAAAAATATACTTTTTACAGCGCTTACATGTAAAATCGGGGGTAACATATATATGGGGACTGTATCTAAATCTGAACCGATTTTCCCCACATTTTGTATTGTCTCTAAGTATATCATAAGACTACTATCTGTCAACTTTTTTACAAATCGGTGCAAAAATGTTGCTTATACAGTGCATATATGCCAAATCGGAGGTACATATATATGGGAGCTATGTGTAAATCAGATCCGATTTTAACCAAATTCAATAGGAGTCGTCCTTGGGACTAAAAAAAGATATGTGCAAAGTTTCGATGAGATCGGACCATAATTGCATCCTGTACTTTGATTACAAGAATACATCTACAGACAGACAGACGCACATACGGACAGACAGACGGACAGACGGACATAGCTAAATCGACTCAGAAAGTGATTACAAGTCGATCGGTGTAGTAAACAATAGGTCTATCTCTTCTCCTTTTGGGTGTTACAAACAAATGCACAAAGTTTATGATTCTGTATCACAGTGTGGTGTAGGGTATACAAATTTCGCAAACATTTTTTTGATGATGTTTTTTGTTAAAACTGGTTCTGAAATTTTTGAAATAACACATATTTTATTTTTGATTTTGTTTAGCTCAAATTAAAGCTTAGGTCGTAAATGATTGTAATTGACTCAGGAAAGCTTTAATTATTCCTTAATTGAGTAGCCTTCATTTTTCTTTAATATAATTTTTTCATCCCATCAGGTTTTCCAAAATATTGTGAAAAAATCCTTTTTTTGAGAAAATTTTAATAATTTTTTAATTAAAACCACATAACAGCGAAAAATTCAAAATTATTATATATTTTTTTATATTATCGTTTGATCGGTTACGAGCAAAATGTGACCATTCCGAAGAAAATCGATGAAAAATTTAAAAAGTTATAGCTAATTAAGTAAGTCTACAAACATAGAATATTCGATTTTTAAAGACTGTTCGATTTGGCGGGTGTTTAATTTTGATATCTTGTAAGATATCTTTGAAGCTGCTGATGGTTAATAAACTTATGTTAGAAGAAGATGAAGGTTAAATCGTTCATGAGTTATGTTTTGATATATATGTATTCAGTTTATATTCGATGTGACATTAGTGGCGACCTTTATATGGGGGATATACCAAAGCACCGACCGATGTTCCCCATTTTTACTAGGGACAATTAGGTCTAATATAAAGTGTGAATCCTTAAATTTTAGCCTGATCAATTGAAAAATATGTTCTCCAGAGCGTTCGGAAGTTAAATCGGATGAGCTTTTTTAGCTATATTAAAACATGGACCGATGGCCACCATTTTTACTAGGGACGATTATGTGTAATATAAAGTGTAAATTCTTAAATTTCAGACAGATTAATTGAAAAATGTGTTCTCCAGAGCGTCAAGAAGTGAAATCGGTGGGGACTTTGATATGGGGGATTAGGGCGGGTCGATTTTTACGGAGGCAAAAAATCTCACTAGCGACAAGGAAAATCGTATTCTGGGGATTAAAATAAGAAACTTTGACAGAGGAACCATACCCCTAAAACGAATTCTGATGTCTGATTTTGAAAAAAACCCTCTTTGGCCCATTTAGAAGAGTGTCCCCCTCGGGGGTTCCCCATACAAACATTTTAAAAATTACAAACAAAATCTATGGTCGACCCCCACTTACTTTGGAGAACCGACCCACCCATGCCAGTGGCACACCCCCTGGAACCCCCTGGGAGGTTCACCATACACACTTTTCAATAGATCTCAAAAAAACATAGACATTTCGCTGATTTTTTCAGGTAAAGTCCCTAGAATACGATTTTCCTTGTCACTTGTGCGATTTTTAGATCGACCCGCCCTATGGGGGATATATATTAAAACATGGACCGATTTTCAATAGGGGTCGTTCCTAGTCTAATTGATGATTCTGCTCCAATTATCATAAAGATCGCTTTATTTTTGCGACCTGTTGTGTCGCGCATAAAAGGAAACAGAACGCTAATCGCAGCGTATTCTGTTTGCGTTCTCTTAAAAAACCACAAACAATACGAGGTAGCTTTTGCGTTCGAAGAACCGTACGTTATCATCGTGATTGCGATCTTCATCTCATATCTCAGTGTACAGTTCTGTACCAGAAGGGAACTAATTTTAAAGAATTCTTTCAGGTCGCAAGGACGAAAATGTTTTTCATTGCTTTTTTATATTGTGATTTTATTGCGTCTCCGTTCTCATATGTCGTTTGATATAATCCCCTATATGAAGTTCCCATCCTATATGACTTTAGGCACCCTGATTTTTAACCGATCTGCCTGAAATTTCGAATTGATAGACTAGTTAGAAAGATCGGCTTCATATAACCCTATATAAAGGTCTTTATTTTACATGTTTACTCTCTAGAAGACACATGTTAAGCATATTGCTTGACAAACATTGTTGGGCAGTATTAAACCGTCGGCTCCGCCTAACTTTAGTTTTTCATTGTTGTTCTTTGTTTTTATTTCTTTTTGTATGGTTGTTAGGTTGTTAAAATTGGAACGTTCTCAAATACTGTAAAATTCCATCCCAGTATAAAAGTGTAACGAACAGCTGACTAAAATTGCCAAATTTTCCGCTTCTTCCCGATGTTTGTAATTTAATTTTAAACACACAAAACATTTAGAAAAAGGTCAATTTATTACAAACACGAAAATATGATAAAAATACTCTCATCACAGAGCTTGATGTGGCCGCCTGGCATAAATTATGCTTACACCGTGGCGTATGAGTGCCTACACCAACATAATACCATTAAATATTAATCATACGTCCCCTACCACTCCGAACGCGCATCAAATGCAAGCGCGCAAGTTAAAATAACGACTTTTTTAATGTTACAAATACTACTCCCCACCTCACCAAGAGCCCTAGGAGGAGTTGGTTGTGTTGTCAATGAATATTTTTAGATAATCTCTGAATCTGGCATTTTTTCCTGCAGATTTTATTGAGGATTTGCTTTAAAACAAAAATTGTTATCACTTGTTTCAATTTTAATGCATATCCACAGTCAACCGGGGCGAAAGAGCCTTTGGCAGCCGCTGTATGTGTACTACGCGTACACGCCTTATTTATGTGCAAACACTACATTACGAGTATATTTACTCATGATCTTTATATAACGAGTTATGTGTGTGTGTGTGTGCTGTAATAAAAAGTAGGTATACAGCCAAGTTTTAAAACAGATATGCTGTATCTGTGTGTTTGTGCAAGTGTGCAAACATGAGGGCCATAAACATTTATTGGGGATTTATGTTGAGATGTGTCGTCGGGATGTTTGTCATTTTAAATCTGTTTAACCAAACACACTTGTTTATGCTATGAATATTCGTACAACACATTAATTCAGTGGGAAAAAACCTAAAATTTGAAGTAAAAATATTTACATTAACTTGGTTATGAGTCATTTCATGACAAAATATTTGTATTCTACGAAATGGCAGGAATCGTGCAGTGTTATCTGCGATAAAGGTGTTCTTTATAAATAACACTGTGCAACAGTGAAAAAATACCCGGACTTGACAGTATAGATTCAATTCTACTACCAAAGGGCATTATAACCCGGTTTGGCGAAAATGGTGACCAATATATTTTATGGGCCTTAAAAGGTTCTGAAAATCAGTGGGCCCCTCGAAAAACGTGTCATCAGCTTTTGCCAAACAACTAATTCAGACTTGGTGATACCGCTTAACTATATTTGGCGATGATGTAGCTAAGAATACGCTGAGCAAAGTTTGTTAACATATTAAGCGAAAAAAATGTTCCCGTGCTTTTTGTGAAAAACTGAAGGAAAAAAAAATATTTTTTTTCACTTTTTCAATCTGAACAACTCTTGTGAACATATCTGTACAATCTAAAAGTGTCTAGGCACCCTAAATAGCTCAAAAAGACCACATTGTACCTCAAAATTTTAGTATTTCACTATTTTGTAACAAAAATATTTTTTTGGTGTAGTGCATGTTCAGCAACATTGTAGAAAATTTTAAGGCCAATATTTTTGTGTAACATATTAACCCTCTAGCTCCCCCACATAACTGTAATTTTTGGCCCTATTTTAACAAATCGAAAAAAACGCCCGTACAAATGGGGAGGGCGGGGATGAAATGTCCTACTAAAATGTTGGCCATAAAATTTTACTATATGTGCTAAAACCTAACACACAACTTAAAAAAAGGTCAAATTACAGCCAAAACGCTATTTACTGGTTCGTTATTGCTTCGACCACTAGGTCGTGTGACTGACATTGCTGCACGAACTGGCAAGGAGGGTTTTTGACTGGAATTTGACCTTTTTTGCGTTTGTGTTAAGTTTTGGGCTTTGGTATGTTCTGATACATATTGTAGCATGTTATGGCCAACATTTTTGTAGAACATTTCATCACCGCCCTCCCCATTTTTAGTGGTGTTTTTTACGATTTGTTAAAATAGAGCCAAAAATTACAGTTATGTGACCAGCTAGAGGGTTAATATGGTCCACAAAAATAGTGACCTTACTATTTTCTACAAAGATGCTGAACATACCCTACACCAATACAAAATGTTTTTGTTTTAAAGTTACAAAATAGTGAAATACTAAAATTTTTTAAGTACAATGTGGACTTTTTGAGCTATTAAGGGGGCATAGACACGTTCAGATTGTATTGATATGTTCACAAAAGTTGTTCAGATTTACCGTGGCTACAATTTTGCCAAATATTGTTAGTGACAAATTACGAGACCCTGTTAGTTATGCTGAAAAAGCGAAAAAAATATTTTTTTCCTTCACTCTTTCAAAAAAAGCACGGTAAAATTAGTTTTTTCGCATAAAATGTTAACCAGCATTGTTCAGCATATTTTTAGCTACATTATTGCCAACTATAGTTAAGCGGTATCACCAAGTCTAAATTAGTTGTTGAACAAAAGCTGATGACACCCTTTTCGAGTGGCACACTACTTTTCAGAAACTTTTGAGGCCCATAAAAAAAATTGGTCACCAATTTCGCCAAACAGAGTATAGGGTTATACTACTCTGTGGTAGTAGAATCAAACCTATACTGTCACGTCCCTGTATTTTTCAAAAAGTGTTAATTTGTTACATAGTGTAATTGCGTATACATTTTATATTCAAAAAATTCAGATTTTTAAGATGACACAGATTTTAATCGTAATCTTCTGCTATCTTTGTTTATCATGTCTAATACCTCAACATTTCCCACAAATTTTAGCTGAAAGACAAATAGTGCAAATCGAGGTAGTATTCTATACAGCTGGTAGTGAAGGGTTTTCTAAAAGGGATGATATGATTTTGAAGTGACGTTTCGGCCATTTGTAGTATGTCATGATCTGTAATTTGTTTTTCATCGTATTCAGAGGTGTTTAGAATTTCATCATGGAGAGATATACGCAAGAACAACGTTTACAAATTATTCAGTTTTAATATCAAAATATTCGTTTTCCAATTTCAACTTTTCGTGCGCTACGTCCATTTTTTTAAATAAAAAAAAAAGCTTTCCAGTCGACCTACGAACTTGACACCCATAAGCAATATTTTAGCACTCGTTAAGAGCTATCTTTTTACCATTGACCTATTCCCGATCCGACGTACCGTCAAGGAGCTACAGTAAATAATAAACTTTCCGTTCACATCCAAAAAAAATCCAAAAAAATAACACTTTCCAATCGACCTACGACCTTGACACCCATGAGCAATATTTTAGCTCTCGTTAAGAGCTATCTTCTTGCCATTGACCGATTGTGGCTATGTGCCACACAGCAAATGAAACAATTGAATTGTTGCGAGAAAAGTTTGGAGATTCGATTATTTCAATAAATTGTAATACTGAATGGCCTCCAAGAAGTTGTGATTTAACACCATTAGACTATTTCTTGTGGGGTTATTTGAAGTCATTGGTCTTCCGAAATAAACCAGACTCTCTTCAAGCTTTACAAGTCAATATTGAACGTGCCATTCATGACATACAACTTGATTTAGTGGAAAAAGTGCTCGATAATTGTCTTCATCGAATTCGTTCCTGCAGAATAATTCGTGGAGGCCATTTGTATGACGTTTTATTTAGAACTTAATTGTATCGATTGTATTCTGATTAAATAACAAACTTTTGAATTTCCTTAACAATAAGTGTGTGTATTTTCAAAGAAATCATATCACTCTTGTTGGAAAACCCAGTTGCTGTCTTCGAAAGATATCGTGCGTACCAGACATGTACTGGTATATAGACAAAGGTACGGGCGGACATATGTCAATTGTACTCAAGGGATTTCCGCCAAACATATATAGGTTCTTCGGCTTTAGAAATTTTTGTCCATAGCTAATATTTGGGCTTTTACGAGTAGCTCATAGCAAATGAATCATAACCTCATTTCACTAAAGAGAGGAATAATTAATAATAGCTTCAATAAGTATAAGTATAAGTAAAATATCTTTTTTTAAATTTAAAAATTGTGCTTGTGAAAAAAAAAATGTATAACAATAACTAAATAACAATCTTTTTCTATTTATTTCTTTCAGATTGGAAAATAGTTTCGAGCTCCGTAAGTATAATAATATACTTTTTTTTGGCGGACACAGTTGTTTTAATAAATTAGTGCCCTCACTTCCTTCGGTGTGATATCGAAAGTTTTAAAAAACAACAAGACAAATCGTAATCAGAAACGAAAAAGGGCCTATCATCATGTTTGAAAATTTTACAGGAGAAGCAAAAAACTAAATAAAATGAAAAGTGTTGCCGTTGGAAAAACGTGGTTTTCAGGATAATATCTAAACATAATGATGCATATATAAAATCACACAAAAATGATTTATAACATGTTTGTGAAAATTGCGTGAAATATGATTTTTAACTATAAAAACAAGTAAGAAAGTTTCAGTCGGGTAAACCGACTAAGGTATACCCTCACTTTGTGAGTAATGTAATATATAACATTACACCAATAAGTCTGTCAATTTGTGTGGGAGGTACCAGAAGGGGTTTTCCAAATACACATACTTTTCGGTAAACAGTACATTCTTAAATACATTGCATTGTGCTGAACTATAAGCGTTTATGTGCACTGCTATATTAAAGTTACGAGCTATGTAATTTTGGTATGATTTGGTCATTTTGTGTGGGAGGTACACAAAGGGGCGGGGTGATAACGTCCACTTTTTACAGGACAATAGGCACTATAACAGCATTACTCTGTACAAAATTTCAAGTATTTGTATGCACTGGTATTAAAGTTACAAACCGTTTACTTTTAGTACGAAACGGTCCATTTGTGTGGGAGGTACCAAAAGGGGCTGTACAATAATGCCCATTTTTTACCGGACTATAGGCGCTACAAAAACATTATACTGTAGAAAATTTCAAGCATTTTTATGCACTTGTATTAAAGTTATAAGCAGTTAAATGTTGATGCAAAATGGTCCATTTGTGTGGGAGGTACCAAAAGGGGCATGCCAAATTCACCCATTTTTCTCGAGTTAATAGCGACTAATATACTAATATTATGTGTAGAATTTCAAAAGATTCGAATAAGTAGTATAGAAGTTATTAAAGAATCAATATTTCACTAAATTTTAACCCTTTGTGTGGGAGGTACCAGAAGGAGTAGACCAATATGGCCCATCTTCGAACTCATCCGGAGATAGATCAAAATATTACCACATACCAAATTTGAAGTCAATCGGTTACTCCTTTCGAGAGTTATCGTGCGCACCAGCCAGCAGACACACAGACAGACAGACAGACAGACAGACGGACGGACATTGCTCATTCGACTTAAAATGACCCAAAACGTATTTCCGCTGAACATACTTAGGGTCTTAGATCACTCCTTCGATGTGTTACACTTTTTTCCGTAGCAAATGATATATACCCTCGTCACACTAAAGTGAGGGTATAAAAAGAAATAATTTGATGTTAGGCCGTTCTGAATATCTTTAATAAATTCGCCATTTTTAATATTACGCCGCTAAAAATTTGTCAGGATGTGTATTTTGATGCAGGGTACCGAAATCCATCAATAACTGAGTTTCCATTTTTCTTGTTGTTACGCCCTTTTTCGTTTCTGATGACGAAATATTTTTATCCCGTATTTCTATATGGGGGCCTTTCGTCCTTGTTTAAGAAAAACTAAAAAAAGTTTAGATAACGGCCAGCCGTGATCTCACTAGAGGTAAATTTGATCTCTTTTGGGAAAGTGATATAAACAATTGCCAATAGAATAAATATCGATGTGTTCAAGTCCGGGCTAGGACGAGTCTGACATCTACACGATTTTTTCTACACATCGTAGTGCAGTTATTCCTAGAAAATGTTAAACCCTGTCTGGTGGACTCTTGAAACAGACATTTTTATTAATTTTCTTTTTATCCAATATATTATAAAATATATTATATTATTATATTATATATTTGTATCCATCGAATTTTTCACAGAAATGCTAGGTGTAGTAACTCCAAATAGCATTAATCAATTTTAAGTATGAAGTTTAGTAATTTAAAATTGCATTCCGTTTGAAGTGGTTTTCATCTATCTATTTCTCCCCAATCACACTCTACTGAAATGTTCTTAATTGCTTTCGGATTTTTTTATTTCCTCTTGATGAATTGTATTCTGGTTTTATGGCTGTTAAGCCTATTTTCAAATTCAACTATTTCCAAAACTTCAAAGTACGAATATATCTCTTTGAGAACATTTAAAAAGTTTTCTGGTGAAGAAAATTCTCTACTATTTTTGGAAAAACTTAAGTGTTTGTGATATCAGGCAATAGATAACTATGTATACCACTCAGAAAACCATAATATTTTTTTTCAAAGTTTTACCACAACACTTTTGAAACCGACTATGCCGGGTGCTTAAAGGCAACAAACTGTATTTCTATTATTGCTAAACAACAAAACATTTTCTTTTTTTAGACTAAACTATGGCCGGTTGAGTTGGTTGCGTCTGAGTGTCCCTCTTTGCCGTCCGTTACTTTGTTGGACGACAGCTTTTCATTACTTTTGCCACTTTAAGTAATTCAATACTCAAAACATGTGTCCTTGTTTCGAAATACTTCACTTCAAATTAATTTTAAATAACAACAGAAACGAAAAACTTTCTGAATGTTCATTCATAGTCTGAGTGGAAAAAATGTTGCATTTTTTTTTAACACATTTACACTGCGAAAAATCAACGATGAAGTTTTCTATAGGAAAAGTCATCAACGATGAACTTTTCTATCAGAAAAGTCATCAACGATGAAATTCATCAACGATGAACTTTTCTATAAGAAAAGTCATCAACGATGAACTTTTCTATAAGAAAAGTCATCAACGATGAACTTTTCTATAAGAAAAGTCATCAACGATGAACTTTTCTATACGAAAAGTCATCAACGATGAACTTTTCTATACGAAAAGTCATCAACGATGAACTTTTCTATACGAAAAGTCATCAACGATGAACTTTTCTATACGAAAAGTCATCAACGATGAACTTTTCTATACGAAAAGTCATCAACGATGAACTTTTCTATACGAAAAGTCATCAACGATGAACTTTTCTATACGAAAAGTCATCAACGATGAACTTTTCTATACGAAAAGTCATCAACGATGAACTTTTCTATACGAAAAGTCATCAACGATGAACTTTTCTATACGAAAAGTCATCAACGATGAACTTTTCTATACGAAAAGTCATCAACGATGAACTTTTCTATACGAAAAGTCATCAACGATGAACTTTTCTATAGGAAAAGTCATCAACGATGAACTTTTCTATACGAAAAGTCATCAACGATGAACTTTTCTATACGAAAAGTCATCAACGATGAACTTTTCTATACGAAAAGTCATCAACGATGAACTTTTCTATACGAAAAGTCATCAACGATGAACTTTTCTATAAGAAAAGTCATCAACGATGAACTTTTCTATACGAAAAGTCATCAACGATGAAGTTTTCTATAAGAAAAGTCATCAACGATGAACTTTTCTATACGAAAAGTCATCAACGATGAAGTTTTCTATACGAAAAGTCATCAACGATGAAGTTTTCTATACGAAAAGTCATCAACGATGAAGTTTTCTATACGAAAAGTCATCAACGATGAACTTTTCTATAAGAAAAGTCATCAACGATGAACTTTTCTATAAGAAAAGTCATCAACGATGAACTTTTCTATAAGAAAAGTCATCAACGATGAACTTTTCTATAAGAAAAGTCATCAACGATGAACTTTTCTATAAGAAAAGTCATCAACGATGAACTTTTCTATAAGAAAAGTTCATCGTTGATGATCATTCGCAGTGAACGGACGTGTTTATCACATAGCGGATAGTTACCAGTACATATTACGCAATAGCAAAAATCTGTACAAAGTCTGTAAGGCCTACATCGTAGTACCTATTACGGTCTAATACAGACAAAATTAAAATAAATTCTCTTGACGGGGATGCCTTCGTGTTCCGATGGAGCGCGGTTCCCCAATCGTCCGACTGTCCGTCCGTTGGTCTTGGCCAAAGCCGACCACACCAAAAATGGTGAAAATCTCCCCCAAGTACTCACAACAGGTGGTGCGGTGAGGGGAAAACGTCATGTCCGACCGTCAAAACGGAAGCACAATGAGCATCGTGTAGCGCTCAGAGTTTTGACGAAGTTGGAGGCTGTTGAGGTTTCGGCTCTTACCGAAAAACAAAAAGAGTCACTTACCTGGGCTAAAGGCGTCATAGATGCTTCTAAGGCCAATGAGTCGGCTGAAAGAGCCACAAATTCAGCTGTGTTAACGGCTAATAAAGTAAAACGAATCAGATCACCTGATGAACCCCTGCCTTCGAAAAAGGCAAGAGGCCCTAATGTCACCATCAACAGGACACTCACCAAGCCCTTCAATGAAGTGGCGAAGGAGAGTCTAGTGATGGCTGTTATAGACAGAAGTAGTGAGGATGGATCCATCCTCAAGGACAAATGGAGTCATGTACAATCAGCCATTATGGCTCATTACCTCGATGTCCGTAGAGAAATGCCGGGCAAACCACCAATCTGCAACGATGCAGGATGGCATCAGGGGAGAGTAAAGCTCTTATATTTCGGTGATGCCAGATCAGTAGACCTTTATAAGGCTGCTCTGAGTCGAGCGGGTGAGGTGTGGCCGGGTGCCCAGTTGGATGTTGTCGAAAAAAACAACATCCCTAGTCACCCTAGAGCCATCACCTGGGTTACAGAAGAGCCCTCCAACCCGGCTGACATCTTAGAAATAATAAAAGATTCCAATCCTGGTCTGCCGGCCCATAATTGGAGAATCAGCAAGGTGGGTGAGGCGGATGGTAAAAAGCGGCAGGTCAATCTTATCCTAAACGCTGAATCCACCTCCCATATACAAAGGGCGAATGCAACCCTACAATATGGCTTCGAGACTATAGTCTTGAAGATATACAAGCAGGATATAGCTCCCACTGCAGAAGGTGAGTCGTCCACCGTGGCACTTTCTGTAAGTGCAGAGGTAGCCACGCCAATTATTTCTGGTGACTCCAACTCTAATAGAAGATCTGTAACGTCCTACTCTGAGGACGAAAGCTCTACTTCTGACACAGAGGGGCTGAGGGGAGTCTCCGGACTCTTTGACGCATCTGGCGGGGACATGCTTCTCGACGATACGGACGAAGAGTTCGATAACACCCTTGTCGGGGTGGATGTTAATCTGTCAATTACCAATGATGGTAAGAATTCTACAGATTAACCTCCATCACGCTAAAGCAGCCTCAGCGGCTCTATTGCTGCGCCTGTCCACAGGCGCAGTAGACATCGTCCTGATACAGGAGCCCTACGTAGTGGGAGGAAGGGTGTGCGGTATTAGGACACCCAACTTTAAACTGCTTGTGGCCAACTGTGAAGGCACTCCAAGAACCTGCATTTTGGCCAGGAAAGATCTAAGTATCTTTCTCCTGACTAATTTAAGTGGTAAAGACCAAACAGCTGCTAGCCTGGAGATCGGTAATCGCATATATTGGGTGGTCTCCAGCTACTTGCCTTATGAATCTGTAGTACCGACTGCTCTATTCAGGGAAGTAGTGGAAGAAGCAACGTCTGACGAGATCGAGCTGATTATTGGCGCAGACACGAACGCTCATCATACTATCTGGGGTAGTACGGATATAAACAATAGGGGTGACTCGCTTCTTGACTTTATTCTAACTACCAACCTTAGTATTTGTAACATAGGTAATAAACCGACCTTTACAATTAAAGACAGACAGGAAGTACTCGACGTAACGTTTGCTACTGACCGGCTGTCAGACAAAATTATTGGGTGGAATGTACTGGACGACCACTCATTCTCAGATCACCATTACATTGAGTTCAAACTCGCTGAAAAAGAGCCTAAATCTGCCGTCCATATAAATGTGAGGAAGACAAAGTGGCACCTGTATGAGAAGAATTTCAAGAAAGTCCTCAACTCTAAACTTCTGTACGAACCGAATGACAAAGCCGGTCTGGATAATCTGGTCGATCATATCACCACATCATTCAATAGTTCCCTTGAAGAAGCCTGTCCGAAAATAAGGTACAAGGGTAAAACTAAACCCCAATGGTGGACTTCTGAGCTAACGGCTATGAAAAAGACCTGCAACAAGCTATTCAATAAGGCTAAATCTACTGGGGTCGCTAATGATTGGGATGCCTATAAAGAGCAACTCAAGATCTATAAGAAGGAGCTTAGAAAGGCGCAAAGGCGCTCTTGGTATACCTTCTGTGGTGAAGTGGAAAAGGTCTCCGACGCCGCTAGGCTGAGGAAGGTATTATCTGCTTCACCCTGTACAGTGGGATATTTACAGGATGAGGCAAATAACTGGACCAAAAACAGCGAGCAGTCGCTCAATGTACTGCTCGACACACATTTCCCGGGCAACTCTGTAACAGAACCCGAGGATCAGCAGGACCAACAAGAGTGCGAGTGGACGGCGAGCGTCGCTAGCTTCTTGACTGAGAGATCCAGAATAAGCTGGGCTATTAACAGCTTTGAGCCCTTCAAGTCACCTGGACCAGATGGCATCACTCCAGCAGAAATGCAGAAAATGTTAAAGTACATTATCCCTTGGCTGGAGAAAATTTATGTAGGCTGTATCAGGCTTTCATACGTCCCGAATCGATGGAGGGATACCAAAGTGGTATTCATACCTAAAGCGGGAAAGATATCACACACTAGGCCAAAAGACTTCAGACCAATTAGCCTATCCTCCTTCCTATTGAAAGGTCTGGAAAGACTTTTAGATCATTTCATTAGGGAAAACCTGGATACAAAACTCCTGTCGGGGAACCAACATGCTTACAATAAGGGCAAGTCTACAGAATCAGCCCTGCACGAACTTGTGAGCACTATCGAATCGTCCCTGCATTTCAAGGAATTCACCATGGTGGCATTTCTTGACATAGAAGGGGCTTTTAACAACATTCACTCCGATGCGGTAATTGCGGCACTCTCACATCTAAAAGTTAACACTAGTTTGATTAGACTAATTCAAAGTCTGCTCACCAGAAGACGCATAACAGCATGTCTAGGGTCCACAACTCTAACAAGGTATGTAAACAGAGGGACCCCGCAAGGAGGAGTACTGTCTCCACTAATTTGGAACCTAGCGGTGAATGAAATCCTGCTAGATCTAGAACGTTGTGGCTGCAAGGTCGTGGCATATGCGGACGACGTGGCAATCGCAGTGAGTGGCAAATTCGTAAACGTCCTCAGAGACATCCTACAGGTGGCTCTGAACAAGTTGGCTAGATGGGCCAGAAGCAGCGGTTTGGGCGTTAACCCCAACAAGACAGAATTGGTTCTCTTTACTAGGATGAATAATGTCCCACATGTGGACCCTCCACCTCGGATAAATGGAACAGATCTAGTCTTTTCTGAAAGTGCAAAATTTTTAGGAATAATTCTAGATAGGAAAATGTTATTTAGACTTAACGTATTGGAACGTGTAAGGAAGGCCAACGTCGCCTTATATTCCTGCAAAAAGGCTGTAGGGTCGCGGGGGGGACTCTCTCCTAAAATCGTCCACTGGATATATATAGCAGTAGTTCGTCCAATACTGTTATACGGTATTGTGGTATGGTGGACGGCAACTGACAAACTAACCATTACCAACCTACTAACAAAGGTTCAGAGAACTGCCTGCCTGAGCATAAGCGGAGCCTTAAGGACTACAGCGACCGAGTCTCTACAAGCCCTACTCCATATACTGCCGATTAATATTGTGGCGAGAGAAGTTGCAACCAAAGCGGCAATAAGATTAAACTGCCTATCAATGTGGAGGTACAAGAACTATGGTCACATGAGGATATCAAAGTGTAGTGCTATGGTAACCGACCGAGTGGACTATATACCAACAGTGTACACCTTCGAGAGAAATTACATCACTATGATTCCCGCCAGAGATGAATGGGTCGGCAGAATACCAGGTAATATAAACCATCTCCACTTTTACACGGATGGTTCGAAGCTTGATGAAAAGGTTGGCTTCGGAGTACACTGTGAAGAACTTAGTTTGGATATAGCTCACAGACTACCAGATACCTGCAGTGTCTATCAAGCCGAAATAATGGCAATATGGGAAGTCGCCAAGTGGCTGAGTCGCAACATAGTAACCAACAATGGCGTTGTCATTTACTCGGACAGCCAGGCTGCCATCAATTCTCTGGAGGCAACATCCCTAAATTCACAAACAGCCCTCGACTGCCGCAGATCTCTTAACGAGATGGCTGAGCAGTTTAATATACACCTCATATGGGTGCCTGGGCATAGGGATATCCCGGGGAACTGCAAAGCCGATGAACTTGCTAGGAAAGGGACGACATTACAAATTCTCGAAGAATTTGCATATATTGGTGCGCCACTATCCACGTGCAAGCTTTGGCTTAGGCAAGAGGCAACCAGGCAGTCCAACGAGAGATGGACAGAAATCGGCACCTGCAGGGTAGCTAGACAAATCTGGCCAAAGTATGACCTGAGAAGGTCAAAATATCTCCTCGCACTAGAGAGGAAACGATTGTCTACGTTAGTACAGGTTCTGACGGGACACTGCTTGATCGGCGAACACGCCAAAAGATTGGGTATTGACTCCAATGACTTCTGCCGAAGCTGTGGAGATGAGGAAGAAGTGGAGAGCATTGAGCACTTGCTTTGCGACTGTCCCGCTTTGAGTAAACGACGACTGGATATACTGGGGTCGGCCTTTTTAGGCAGCCTAACAGATCTTTCCAGTACTGATATTCGTACTATCGATAAATTTATATATCAAACAGGTTGGTTTCGATGAGGGGCATTTCAGCCCGTGGTAACACTAGGGACCTAAACTGGTCTATGTGAGCTTGTATAAAAATACGGCTGCCACCCTAACCTAAACCTAAACCTAACGATGAACTTTTCTATAAGAAAAGTCATCAACGATGGACTTTTCTATAAGGAAAGTCATCAACGATGAACATTTCTATAAGAAAAGTCATCAACGATGAACTTTTCTATAAGAAAAGTCATCAACGATGAACTTTTCTATAAGAAAAATTATCAACGATGAACTTTTCTATAAGAAAAATCATCAACGATGGACTTTTCTATAAGAAAAGTCATCAACGATGAACTTTTCTATAAGAAAAGTCATCAACGATGAACTTTTCCATAAGAAAAGTCATCAACGATGAACTTTTCTAGTCATCAACGATGAACTTTTCTATAAGAAAAGTTCGTCAACGATGAACTTTTCTATAAGAAAAGTCATCAACGATGAACTTTTCTAAAAGAAAAGTCATCAACGATGAACTTTTCTAAAAGATAAGTCATCAACGATGAACTTTTCTATAAGAAAAGTCATCAACGATGAACTTTTCTATAAGAAAAGTCATCAACGATGAACTTTTCTATAAGAAAAGTCATCAACGATGAACTTTTCTATAAAAAAGTCATCAACGATGAACTTTTCTATAAGAAAAGTCATCAACGATGAACTTTTCTATAAGAAAAGTCATCAACGATGAACTTTTCTATAAGAAAATTCATCAACGATGAACTTTTCTATAAGAAAAGTCGTCAACGATGAACTTTTCTATAAGAAAAGTCGTCAACGATGAACTTTTCTATAAGAAGAGTCATCAACGATGAACTTTTCTATAAGAAAAGTCGTCAACGATGAACTTTTCTATAAGAAAAGTCGTCAACGATGAACTTTTCTATAATAAAAGTCGTCAACGATGAACTTTTCTATAAGAAAAGTCATCAACGATGAACTTTTCTATAATAAAAGTCATCAACGATGAACTTTTCTATAAGAAAAGTCATCAACGATGAACTTTTCTATAAGAAAAGTCATCAACGATGAACTTTTCTATAAGAAAAGTCATCAACGATGAACTTTTCTATAAGAAAAGTCATCAACGATGAACTTTTCTATAATAAAAGTCATCAACGATGAACTAAGAAAAGTCATCAACGATTAACTTTTCTATAAGAAAAGTCATCAACGATTAACTTTTCTATAAGAAAAGTGATCAACGGTGAACTTTTCTATAAGAAAAGTCATCAACGATGAACTTTTCTATAAGAAAAGTCATCAACGATGAACTTTTCTATAAGAAAAGTCATCAACGATGAACTTTTCTATAAGAAAAGTCATCAACGATGAACTTTTCTTAAGGAAAAGTCATCAAAGATGTACTTTTCTATAAGAAAAGTCATCAACGATAAAGTTTTCTATAAGAAAAGTCATCAACGATGAACTTTTCTATAATAAAAGTCATCAACGATGAACTTTTCTATAAGAAAAGTCATCAACGATGGACTTTTCTATAAGGAAAGTCATCAACGATGAACATTTCTATAAGAAAAGTCATCAACGATGAACTTTTCTATAAGAAAAGTCATCAACGATGAACTTTTCTATAAGAAAAATTATCAACGATGAACTTTTCTATAAGAAAAATCATCAACGATGGACTTTTCTATAAGAAAAGTCATCAACGATGAACTTTTCTATAAGAAAAGTCATCAACGATGAACTTTTCCATAAGAAAAGTCATCAACGATGAACTTTTCTAGTCATCAACGATGAACTTTTCTATAAGAAAAGTTCGTCAACGATGAACTTTTCTATAAGAAATGTCATCAACGATGAACTTTTCTAAAAGAAAAGTCATCAACGATGAACTTTTCTAAAAGATAAGTCATCAACGATGAACTTTTCTATAAGAAAAGTCATCAACGATGAACTTTTCTATAAGAAAAGTCATCAACGATGAACTTTTCTATAAGAAAAGTCATCAACGATGAACTTTTCTATAAAAAAGTCATCAACGATGAAGTTTTCTTAAAAGTTACCAATCTGAAAGAAAATTTCAACAATTTGCAGGGGTTGCTCTCGTCAGCTATCAGTTGTTAAATCGGTTTGTCAATTAAGTCAGTGTTACCAACTCAAAGTTCTAAAACTGAAAAAAACCCTGTATAATTGTCTAAGGGCCAAAGGTGTAACAGTTCGATCCATCCAAAATATTTTGCTCAGTGTACACTTTAGCATAGTAGCGTCTATGCCTTGCTCGACCACTCCTTCTAACGCCTTACATCTCTGTCCCTCATCCCTCGACTGTATCCCTAAGCCATAGGATGCTGGGCTCTGTGCAAACTATTATCCCCAGCAACAGTTTATTGCCTCTGTCTGCTTCTCCTTAGAGTGGCTCTGTGTGTTAAAATCAAGTCAAACTGTTGTTGGCCAAAACAAATGCTCTCTACTCAGTCTCGGCGATAGGACTACTGACTATCCTTCTACTCCTTCTGCTCCTGCTCCTCCTCCTGACCCATCTATGGCAGAAGGATCTAAAGTATCCTTCCAACAGCTATCGATTGCTGTAGCCAAGTGGAGTAAGCTTAGAGAACTAAGATGTATGTACGATATATAGCCACAGACAAAACAGAAAAAAACAAGTAACAAGAAACAAAGACAATAAAATGCATGTTCCACTACGGAACATTATGTTTTTATTGGAGCTGCCATAAATAAGAGAAATCCATTCGGAATTGTGTGTGTGTGTGCGTGAGTGTTTATGGGGAAAGGCCAAAAAACACCCACACAAAGTTCAATGCGCCGAACGAATGAATGGCTTCGATTAATTGCCTTTAACATAATTTTATTACAAAGTTGCCAGAGCTTAAATTTTGTTGCCTGACTGTCTCGTGGCCTGACGAAGTCGGGGAAAGTGAGAAGGAGACAGAGGAGGAGGAGTTGACTTCGCCTTCTTTTCATTTTTCTGAACTTTTAGTGTTAATTTAAAAGTTGAAGTCTCTGTTGAAGACGATTTATTAGAGTTTTTAATAGAAGATGCCGCTACTGCTCTACTTCTGCTGTTTCTGCTCCAGCTGCCGTTTCAGCCATAAACAAGTCATTAAATTTTATTATGGTGTTAAAAGGATAACTATGGCAAACTTGCAGTGAGATTGAGAATACTTCGTCCAGGACCTGCCAATGACAGAAAGCTAATTTATTATGCTAAATGAATTTTAAAGTTTTGACAAACCAAAGAGTTTTTCTTATAATAGCATTAACTGAGGGAATAATATCTTTTTGATCTGCAGTGCTGATATCCATATATTGGGTAACTCGTTTTTTAATCGGCATATTACGTTAACTTCGCATTACACATATGTAGCTCAATTTGTTGGAAAGTGTTTTTAATAATTAGCCATACCTAGGATTGTCATATATACTTTTGTGGTTAGTATTATCTGATTCCAATTGTATAATGACCACAGGGTTATTCCGGTTATTTTAGAACATCACAGATGATTGGATCGAGAAGTAATTTACATCCATGTACAAATTCCAAAATTAAAATTTCTGAATAATTCCAGAAAATCAGTTAATACCCTACAAAAACGTAGAAAAAATTGATTTTTTGTTAATATGTGAGTACGGTGACCATCGCATTACACATACGTAGCTCAATTTGTCAAAATATATGTTGGAAAGTGTTTTTAATAATTAGCCATACCTAGGATTGTCATATACATATACAGTTTGTGGTTAGTATTATCTGATTCCAATTGCATAACGACCACAGGGTTATTCCGGTTATTTTAAAAAATCACAGATGATTGGATCGAGTAGTAATTTACATCCATGTACAAATTCCAAAATTAAACATTGCTGAATAATTCCAGAAAATCAATTAATACCCTACAAAAACGTAGAAAAAAAATGATTTTGCTGGTAATACAAATATCTTTGAGAACACAAGCACCAATTAGAGAAAGGAAATTTCATTTACCGCTAAAGCGGTGTGTCGTTGTCCAAAATAGAGAACCTTTCAAGAATATTGTGTGAAAATGTGAGGTGAATCGGAGCAAAACTAACGAAGATACAGCAGTCTAAGCAAACGCGCCTCATATGTGGCTCAGTACATCAGAAAAACTTGAAAGCATTTATCCCACAACCCATGTTTTCAAAGACGGTGCCCCTCATAACTCAAAAACGACAGAACCGATCTTTTTGGAATTTTTAACACTATTCCTTTACATAATTTACGAGGTAACGCCGTCGAGTTCTTTTAAATTTGTTATTTTTTTTTTACTTAACGATAACAAATTAGTCTATTTTTTCTCGCAAAAATCGCACTTTTCACTTAAAAGTATTCCCAAAAATTGAAAAATTTTAATTTCGAAAAAAACTCAACGGCGTTACCAGGCTATAACGAATACTCTGTGCAAAAATACACGGACTTGACAGTATAGGTTCGATTCTACTATCAAAGTGTAGTATAACCCTATACTCGGTTTGGCGAAATTGGTAACCAAATTGTATTGTAGCCAATGTGTCTAGGCACCCTAAAGAGCTCAAAAAGACCACATTCTACCTCAAAATTGAAGTACTTCACTATTTTGTAGCAAAAATATTATTTTTTGGTATAGGTTATGATCAGCTACTTATAGAAAATTTTAAGGCCAATATTTTTGTGGAACATATTAACCCTATAGCTCCCCCCCATAACAGTAATATTTGGCCTTATTTCAACAAATCGTAAAAAACGCCCCTAGAAATGGGGAGGACGGGGATGAAATGTTCTACAAAAGTGTTCTGTCAGAACACACCAAAGCTCAAAACATAACACAAACACCAAAAAAGTCAAATTTCAGTCAAAAACGCTCTTTACTGGTCTCGTTATTGCTTCGACCACTAGACCGTATGACTAACATTGCTGCACGAACGGGAATTGTATTGATATGTTGACCAAAGTTGTTCAGATTTACGTTGGCTACAATTTTGCCAAACATTGTTAGTGAAAAATTACGAGTCCTTGAAAGTTATGCTGAAAAATATTTTTTTTCCTTCACTTTTCAAAAAAAAAATTACGGGAAATTTTTTTTTGCAAAAAATGTTAAGATGCTTTGTTCAGCATATTATTAGCTACATTATTGCCAAATATAGTAAAGCGGTATCACCAAGTCTGAATTAGTTGTTGGACAAAAGCTGATGACACCTTTTTGAGGGGTCCATAAAAAAAATCGGTCACCAATTTCGCCAAACCGAGTAAAGGGTTATACTACCCTTTGATTGTAGAATCGAACCCATACGGTCAAGTCCGTGCACGCTGAAAAAAATCGCTTCTGTAGTATATTGTCCCAAACATATTCGGCTTGAAACTTATATACGTTTAGGGTACACTCTAAACATACATATAATATTTGGTACACACAAAGATTATATATTTGGGAAGATGTTGGTCTAAACAAATATTTGTTTACTCCCAATTTGTTTTTATTTGGGACTATTATTTCCGAAAAAATAAAAAAAATTTACCTTAAGTATTCGGAAAATACCTAAATTGTGTTATACGAGTACTGCTCAGTAAATCAAAATAATTTTTTTTAGAAATTTTTAATGTTTGTAAAAATAATAAATAAATCCTATAATCCTGTATCAATATAATTTTTTTTGGTGGATTGACGAATAATGATGGCTTGGAATACTTAAAAATTTGAAATGATTCATTTGAAACAGAAGTCAATGCTGCATATGGTATCATAACTGGGAGATGCAATTGCGAACCAAGGACAAATTAAAAATGAAATTCGAAAAAGTCAGCAAAAGATTTGAAAATTTTATTTTAATAAAATATATTTAGAGAAATTTCTAAACAATTATTTTATTTGCACTTAAACATATACTTTATTTAAGAAATATAGTTTGCAATTAAATTTTATTGTAATATATTAATATATGCGTTCCAAATATATTTTATTGATTTTCAAATAAAATTTATTTGCTCAGAAATATATAATACTTAAAAATTGGCGTTCCAAATATATTTTCTTTCGATTCAAACATAACAAAAATGGCGATTGTGCCCCGTGTGTATTTTTCAAGAAGTGTTCATTTGTTGCATAGTGTTATCTAACTCAATAAATTAATTTTTATACCCTCCACCAAAGGATGGGGGGTATATTCATTTTGTCACTCCGTTTGTAACACCTCTAAATATTGATCGGAGACCCCATAAAGTTTATATATTCTTAATCGTCGTAAAATTCTAAGACGATTTTGCCATGTCCGTCTGTCCGTCCGTCCGTCCGTCTGTGGTAATCACGCTACAGTCCGCAATAATACAGGGTGGCTGATATGTATTGCAAGTCTGATAGCTGACAGATTTATTTCAGTGACAGTTAATTTTATTGCTTACAAGCTTACAAAAGCATTTTGACATATTGCATTCAGAAAAAAGTTATTCGTGATGGAATTCAAGCGTGATAGTGTGATTGCTTTATATTTGGGTGGAAAAACAAAAATGGCTATCGTTAGAGCCCTCCAGCATTTAAATGTGAATACATCTTTTGTTTCTCGTACCATTGCTCGTTACCGTGATACTGGCAGTGTTGCATCGCGTCCAAAAAGTGGACGAAAAAAAACGGTAACAACACCAGAAATGATCCGAAAAGTGAAGGCCAGATTTGATCGAAATCCACGCCGCAGTGGTAGAAAAATTGCTCGTGAGCTGAACATATCGCGAGAACGGATACAACACATATTAAAAAATGAGCTTGGACTAAAGCCATTGAAGTTCCAAAAAGTGCAAGAGCACACCGATGCACAAAAAAAGTTAGATGGAAAGAGCCAAGGAGTTGCTTCGCTTGCACGAAAGTGGCCAGTTACCGAATTTGGTTTTCTCCGATTAGAATCCATTCCAAATTGAGCAGTTTGTGAACAAACAAAATGATCGGGTTTACTTGCCAAAGAGGTCAGCTGTATCATATAACTTGTTGTGATTCCTACTGTTCTCATCTACTATATTTTTTGTGTTTTCGGTGTTATTTTCTTTAGGTTTGAGTTATTTTGTGTGGTCACATGCTATGCATGGTGGAGGGTATATAAGATTTGGCATGGCCGAACTTAACGCTTTTACTTGTTTTAATTTCTGATGAACCGGTACCGAGTTTTGAGGGGCACCGCAATTCAACTTTTTTTCGAGACGCTTCCGCATAAATGCTGTCGTTGCTATATTGTTTCAATATTTTGTTACGAAAATTTTACACAATAAACTTTGAAAGTTATACTTTAATGTATCATTGACTTCAATCAAAAAATGGTAACCGTTTCGTCACAACAAAATCATAAAAATGTGCCCTTTTTGCACGAATTTTATCTGGTACCACGGGAGTCAGAAAGTACTTTGTTAACTGAAACAAACCCAATTATTCCAAATTATTATCGTAATGAACCTTTGCGCATTGCTAGGGAGGTGTAGAGTATTATAAAGTCGGCCGCGCCCTGCTTTCTGTCTTTCCTTACTGGTTACTTGTTTACTTACTTATTTTTTTAATATTATATATTCTAGCCTACGGTCATATATCAAAATAAGCTAATTTTATTTCCGAGAGATATAATTAGACCGGTATGATCATCAGTTGTATTATGTCAGGTTGTGGTTTTGCAAATATGTTATTTTCTATGACTTGTATATTTTTATATATATTTGTTATGACTTTATAAATGTATATATGGATAGTTCTTTCTCAAGTGTTTCAAATTCTCAGAAAGTGTTGTTCTAGTATGTGGGAGTAATGACCCACAGTATTAAAAAAAATTAAATAAAAATTGGTTGCAGGGGGCGAGGTCAAAGTTCAGCAAAATGATTTTTTTTTCCTCTGTAATGATTTTTTGAAGTTAATTTTAATTCTACAGAGCATATGAAATTTAAAATAGAAAATATCATTTCTTGAAGCTTTTTCCGCGCACTTTACATAAAAAAATAAAAATTTAAATTGCGATATCTCAGAATCTGTCTAATTTTTTTTTATTAATTTTTTTATAAAAGATACTCCATATGTACTCTACCGATGGTTTACATTTTAGAGTGGAGACGACTTTCGTTCAGAAGTTATGTTAAAATAACTGAAAATCTTCATCATATTACAAAGAACAAATTTGAAAGCGTTAGGTTCGGCCATGCCGAATCTTATATACCCTCCACCATGGATCGGAAAAATCTTTGGATATGGAGCAAATCATGATACGGTCCTTTTTCTTTAAGTAAATTATTAAAAAAAAAGAACGCTGCAATTTTTAGGCCGCAAATTTTTTAGCCAAACTCTTCACCTGAAAAATGTGGTATTTATGGCTTAAAATAGATTTTTTGAGAGCTACATCTTCACGGGGACTACAACAAAATAAAATATTATTGAGATGAAATAGAATACAAACTGCAAAGTTTCAGATAAATTTCTTAGAAAATGTGGTGTTTATAGCTTAAATAAGCATTTTTGGGAGCGACATCTATAGGTGGGCTATAACAAAATATGAACTGATGTAAAATATTTTAACTGCCATGATTTCTTGTCTTAATTAAATAAAAACTGCAAAGATTAAGTTAAAATGCTTAGACAATATGGTATTTATGGCTTAAATACATATATTTTGGAGCGACCTCTATAGGGTGACTATAACAAAATATGAACCGATTTGTAAAATTTTTGCTGTGATGAATTCTTGTCAAAATTGAGTATAAACTGCAAGGTTTCTGGTTTCTATTTTGGAGCGACCTCTATGGGGGTTCTATATCAAAACATTGACCGCCAAGGCCCATTGCAATCCCAAACAACCTGCAACTATAAGTAATATTTGTACCAAATTCGATCAACCTAGCTCTATTATTACGGACTGTACCGTTATTACAACAGACGAACGGACGGACAGGCGGACATGGCTAAATCGTCTTAGAATTTTAAGAAGATTATGAATATTTATATTTTATGAGGTCTCAGATCAATATTCAGAGGTTTTGCAAACAGAGTGACAAAATTAATATACCCCTCATCCTATGGTGGACGGTATAGGTTAGGTTACGTTAGGCTAAAGAGGGGAGACGTGTAAACGTCTCATGACCATGGACATACACTTTAGCCAGTGGTTCGGCCTGTTGTGCGCTCCTTATTTATGGTCGTTTTATACCTCACGAGTTACAAAACATCGGTACTAGACACGAATTTTCTCAGTATCTTCCGGTCATATCCTCTGAGATGAGTCAAGTCTGGTAATATGTCGGACCCGAAATATTGGGATCTTGCATGTCGTTTTCTGCTAGTCCTTTCCGATGAAGATGTCCTAGTAAGCTTGAGTGTCCCGTTAGAACACTCATCATCTTACTAATCTCGATCTTGTTTAGTACTTTTCATAAAATATACTAATTTTATCTTAAACAGTTTATATCGGTCACTTTACGAGGAAATAACCAGTAAGGAAAGGCTAAAGTCGGGCGGGGCCGACTATATATATACCCTACACCACTCTCGTAATATTGAAAAACTCTGATATATAAATTTTGTAATTCATGTATAAATTGTTTACATAAATTTACTTTTGGGACATTTTATACTTAAATAATACCCTGTACCACAGTGTGGTGTATGGTATAAAAACGATTGGATCTAAAGAGCCAAATCGGATGAAACATATATATGGGAGCTATAGTTAAATCTTTACCGATTTTCTTCAAATTCGGCAATGTTGGTTCATGGATCAAAAAACTCTACCATTCTAGATTTCAAAACGATTGGATGTAAAATATAGCTTCTATAGAACTAAAGGGCCAAATCGGACGAAACATATATATGAGAGCTATAGCTAAATCTTAACCGATTTTCTTCAAATTCGGCAATGTTGGTTCATGGATCAAGAAACTCTACCATTCTAAATTTCAAAACGATTGGATGTAAAATACAGCTTCTACAGGACTAAAGAGCAAAATCGGACGAAACATATATATGGGAGCTATAGCTAAATCTTAACCGATTTTCTTCAAATTCGGTAGTGTTGGTTCATGGATCAAGAAACTCTACCATTCTAAATTTCAAAATGATTGGATGTAAAATACAGCTTCTATAGGACTAAAGGGCCAAATCGGACGAAACATATATATGGGAGCTGTAGCTAAATCTTAACCGATTTTCTTCAAATTCGGTAGTGTTGGTTCATGGGTCAAGAAACTCTACCATTCTAAATTTCAAAACGATTGGATGTAAAGTACAGCTTTTATAGGACTAAAGGGCCAAATCGGACGAAACATATATATGGGAGCTATAGCTAAATCTTAACCGATTTTCTTCAAATTCGGTAGTGTTGGTTCATGGATCAAGAAACTCTACCATTCTAAATTTCAAAACGATTGGATGTAAAGTACAGCTTTTATAGGACTAAAGGGCCAAATCGGACGAAAGATATATATGGGAGCTATATCTAAATCTGAACCGATTTCAACCAAATTCGTTCGTTCTAAACAGCTGCGAAATACTCTAAACTGCAAAATTTCAGAACGATAGGAGTGAAATTGCGACCTGTAGTCGACGAACAACTTTACATGGACAGAGGGACGGACGCACGGACGGACATGCTTAAATCGACTCAGCTAGTGATTCTGAGTCGATCGGTATACTTTAAGGTGGGTCTAGCTGTGTTATTTTCATGTGTTACAAACATCTGCCGTGAAACAAACTTATAATACCCTGTACCACAGTGTGGTGTAGGGTATAAAAATATAAAGTGCGATATCGCAGAATCGATCTATTATTTTCCTTAAGTTTTTATATACGAAATGGTCCATATGTGCTCTAGCGGTGGTGTAGCTTGTAGCCTTAAGTGGCTTGACCAATTCGCCTATTATGTGCTAAAACAGTAGACACTTCAAAGATATAGCTTTGTACCGAATTGTAAGTGTTTATTTGAACTGGTATTAAAGTTATGAGCCATTATATATCGGTATGAATTGGCCATATTGTATGGGAGGTACCAATAGGGGCGTGGAAACTTTTTACCGGACTTTAGATAGTATTAAGGAATAAGTCTGCACAAAATGTCAAGTCTTTATATGCAATGGTCTTAAAGTCATAAGCATTAAGTGTATGAGAGGTACCAAAAAGTGCTGGGCCACTTGCATTTTTTCAAGACTAAAGCTATTGAAGTATGACTTTCATGTACGAGAACCAAATAAAAAAGACCCTTGGACATATGTAAATGCTTTAAGCTTAATAGAATCTCTTATTTCCCCTTTATTAATAAAAAATCGAGATCAAAATAATCATTGGTTAAAAGTCACAAAAATCGTAAACATTATCAGATAATACATATATTCGAGAAAAGGTTCTCCCCTCAAATTATTAATGTTATAGGTTATCACTTGGTTTTAACAATTTTAAGTTCTGAGCGCAATCAATTCTATATTAAATTTCCTTGGTATTTCCATAAATACCCGAACATAAGCCCCCAGAAGTCAAATTGTCTATAAAATGAATTTATACAAATCAAATAACACTTCTTCCATTTGTTCTGTTGTGTCACAAACAAAATGTCATTTAACATAAATGTGACATTTGATTGTCATCATAGTATTATCAATCAATTCCGCTGCTAAGGCGGGCAAGAAAAGATTACGGCTTTCTTGATAGGAGCGTTTCCGGGCCATGATAAACAGTTAGTTGTTGATCTTCTTTTTCTATCAGATAGTACTGCTGAAGTGGCAGCAAATGATTCATTGCCTGCAAGCGATAGGAGTTGTCTGACATTCATTCATTTATTTCAATTAATGACTTGTCTTGGGAATTCCACTTTAGATTACGCAGATATGTTTATTTTTCTGAATGAATACAAACAGGATATTAGAGTGGGTAGAGATGTAATCGATTGTGGTTTTGGTTTTTACTATACTCATTGTGGGTTATGTTCTGTGGTTATTTGTTAAAAAATCTATGAACATAGCTTGTAATTTTTTAATTAAAGAATCATTTAGAAAACTCTAAGCATTTTTGGTATACTAAACCATATTGAAATTTTCATTACAAGGAAATCAGAGAAAATTAAAAATGTATTTAAATATTTTTAAAAGACTTTCAAGTAGTTTTTAAGAGTTTGCATTCTCAATATCCAGTGCCTTACGAATCGCAAAAATGCCCACAAAGTTATAAAATATCTGTCAGTAAGATATTGGAAAATACGTATACGTAATACGTAACTTATTATTTAAATTAAATAATTAATTGATTAAACGAATGATGCAGAAGTTCTTATTTTTGGGTCTACTTTCACGTCCAATTCTGAGAATTGTGTACCAAATCAGCTGAAAAATGCTGTACTGTGTAAGCGAAACTTAAGGACCAGTACGGTTTTGTGAATAACTTGTCATTGGATTGACGGATAAACACCAAATTTTTGGCTGAATATAGTTTGAAATATTTTGAATTAAAAAATGAATGTTATCTGAAAACTTGCTTAATCGACTCCTTAGCATATTACTTGTTGGGTTATTAAGTCTTTAGTTGACGACAAGCTGGGTCTTTTACTCCTTACTTGGGCCAGTACCAGAGGACTAGTTTGACGGTATACTCCTTAGCATATGACCTGTTGGGTTATCTACTCTTCAGTTGACGACCAGCTGCGTTATTTACTCCTCACTTGACACTAGGTGGGTTATCTTTTCTTAGTAGATGACCAGCTATGTTATTTACTCATTAACAGAGGAACAGTTTGTGGTCCGTAGTACCGAACCTGTTGGATTATCTACTCTTGGATTATCTACACTCCTCATTAGAGGACAAAATGAATTATCTATTCCTTCGTAGAAAACCAGTTGGTAGTTAACGACCAATTCAGTTATCTACTCCTTAGCACTTACTTAGGTAGGTTATCTTATACTTAGTACACGGAGGAAAATCGCCGTTTTTGATATGTTTGAATTGAAAGAAAATATATTTGGAAACGAATTTTTTAAATATTATATATTTGTTAAAAAACATATATTATTTGAAAATCATGAAACTTTGTTTGGAACGCATATATTAATATATTAGAACAATATATATTTGCGCACTGACTTTCACAAATAAAATATGTATTTACTCACAAACAAAGTTATTGTTTAAGATGTTTACAAATATATTTTATTTAAAATGATTTTTTAAACTTTGCTGAATTTTTCGAATTTGAGTTAGTTTTTCCTAGATTATAGTTAAAATGGCATTAGCAGCATTAGCTGTTGTTTTACATCAATAAATTTTGATTTATAAGAATTCCAATTCATCACATTTTGTCAATCTATCAATGCAACATCTGAAAAACAGAAATCTTGTCTTTAAGTTAAGGCATTGATACATTGCCAAAATACATAAATGCAAAATACTAGTTCCAAATAAAAAAATGTTAGAATGGGAACATATTTTTGTTTAGAACAATATCCTCCCAAACATATACAATTTGTATATGTCAAATATTATATATTTGGAGTGTACCCTAAACATATGTATAATTCAAGCCGAATATGTTTGGGACAATATACTACTACTCGGAGGACTAGTAGGACTATCTATTCCTTAGCATAGGACCTGTTAGGTTATCTACTCTTTAATTGACGACCAGCTGAGTTATCTAATCCTCTGTAGAGGACTCCTTAGCGTATTACATTTTGGGTTACCTATTCGTTAGTTGACGACCAGCTGGGTTATTTACTCCTTACTTGACACTAGGTAGGTTATCTTCCCATTTGTATATGACCAGATATATTATTTACTCATTGCCAGAGAACCTGTTGGTTTATCTACTCTTTAGTTGACAACCAGCCGGTTTATCTTCTTTTCATTAGAGGATCAGTTGGTTATCTATTCCTTAGTATATAACCAGTTGGTAGATAACGACCAATTACATTATCTACTCCTTAGAATATTACCTGTTGGGTTATCTTCTCTTGTCAGATAACCTGTTGGTTTATCTACTCTTTAGTTGACGACCAGCTGGGTTATCTACTCCTCAGTAGTGGATCAGATGGGTTATCTATTCCTCAGTAGAGGATCAGTTTAGCTATTTATTCCTTATTAGATATCCAGTTGGTAGATAAAGATAAATTATGTTATCTACTCCTTAGCATATTACCTGTTGGTTAATTTACTCTTTAGTTGATGACCAGCTGGGTTATCAACTCCTCGTTTGGGCTATCTATTCTTTTGTAGATATCCAGTTGGTAGATACCGATATATTACGTTATCTACTCCTTAGCATATTACCTGTGGGTTTATCTACTCTTTAGTTGACGGCCAGTATGGTTAACTACTCCACGGTAAAGGATATGTTGGATTATATATTCCTTAGTAGATAAGCAGTTGGTAGATAACGACCAATTACGTTATCTACTCCTTAGCATATTATCTGTTGGGTTATATGTTTCTTAGTAAACGACCAGCTGAGTTATTTAGTCCTAATATAATGACCAGTTAGGTTATCGTCTTCTCAGTAGATGACCAATTATGTTATTTACTCAATACCAGAGGAACAGTTGGTTTATCTACTTCTTAATAGTTGATGACCTGTTGCGTATATATAGAAAATGATTTGTATTGTTTGCTATTTAGTAGGAAGCCAGATGGTCCTCCTGTATAGAGAACCAGTTAAGTTATCCACTCCTTATTAGACGACGAGTTGGGTTATTTGTTTCTTAGTAAACGACCAGTTAGGTTATCTATTACTTATTAGATGATGATTACTTAGTAGATATGGGTTAGTTACTTCTTAGTTGGATTAGTTTCTTCGTAGTAGGAATATATTAGGTTGAATTATCTATTCCTTAGTAGATGACCAGTTGTGTTATTTACTCCTAGTAGGTGGCCAGTTGGGTTATCTATTCCTTAGTAGATGACTAGTTGGAACAAGTTTTCGAAGTTCAGCCGTTACATTGAACGAATTTAGTTAGTTACAAACCTAACGTATGCTGTGTCTGGCATTGAAGGGTCAGGTACTGTGGGTATTCTTTTAAACAAGTACATAGATACGTCACAAGGTATCAATTCACCACTTCCAATGACAAAGCCATGTAAAAGCTTGTTTTTACGATTTCGTACAAAAAGAACAATCTGTGAACCGATCCCTGTTTCCATTGGACCTATAATGCATTTAGATTTGTACCTGTCCAATTTCGCATAGGAAAATAAGGTGAGTGTATATTTTTTGTCAATTTTGTTGACTTCAATTCTCCGAGTTATTTTCGGGACAACTGTAACACACAGTTTAGGTTCTCCTGAGAAAACTGTTATTTTTAAATCTAAAAGAACATAAAATATTCAGGTGTTTAAAAATACGACCCATTTTAATATACACACCTATGCTCACCTCTCTATCAATACAGTTTGCAAAGATAATAATAATAAATATTAATTAACTGTTGTTGACGAATTGTATTTAAACAATTGGTTTTTTGAGTGAACTGTATATATAACATATAAACATCAGGAGTGCGTATGTTAATTTTTTTAAATAGTATAGAATCATAATATTTATTGAGCGATTCATTTCCTTGTCACGGTAATTAAACACACAATTCACTAGAAAAATTGTCAGATAACGAAGGTGAGTATTGGTAATATTCTTGCAAAAAATATTTTGTCATACCTCAACAATATTTTGGCAATAACAGTAACATTTAATAATAGATAAGCACCCCATTCTGTCAGTACTTGTCAACAATAACCATATTTAATAATACTATGAATGACTTGCTTTGTGCTTTTTTCTAAGAAATTGAAAATTTACCAAATTTTCTCCGAAAATTATTGTGTAGGAAAATACAATTTAAAAAAGATGACTGGAAAATGTTTATTTTAAGAAATTTAATATATGGAAACGAATTACAAACAATAATAAAAGGGAATGTGTTATACATAGAGAAGAGTTTGTCTCTATTTAAAAGAGTTGTGACAAAGATATCCACACTTTATAATAAAAACATTTCATGCTTGTAATAAATACAATGTACTTAATATTAGGCGTGTTTTCGTTACACCATAAGTGCTTAATTTGTATGGGGAGCTAAGCACTTTTAAGCACTATTAGTTCCCGATGAAGTTTGGTGCTTGTGTTCCTGTCTTAATCGAGTATGATGTTGCCATATTGGGCACCCTATATTTAGCAATATGGCATCCCATTTTGTTGTCAATTATTGTGAATTAACGGGAAGAAGAAGAAAAAAATGGGAAAATATTTTAATATTTGCAAAAGTGTAAACAATTGAACATAGAATAGTAAATATATGTTTTATAAATACTTTTCACGAATTTTTTGTCTGTTTCGCACTGTTCTTTCTTCGCAACTCATGACACCATTGCTACCAGATAGTGAAAATCCGCCACTTATTGCTTATGTGCCAGTTAGTGGAAGTCAGTTGTTTTCGTTGCAAAGTGCTAAACTAAAAGTGCTAGCTTGTAACGAAAACATGCCTATTAAAGATTAGCTCCATTCTAAAACATGCTAAGTCGACTTAGCATGTTTTAAGGGAGGTTGTTTTTTTAATTTCTAAATATTCCAAATTATATTCAGTCCAAACTTGGGGTTTATCCGTCCACCCAATCAATCAAAGTTATTCACAAAACAGTACAGGTCATTCGATTTGCATTTTAAAGGAAATCCACAGACATTAAAACAGTTCATCAAGCTTTGATCGCCTCTCCCGAAAAACTACCTTTTTGTACTTAGCATTGTTTAGAATGGAGGTATCGATATGTTTGGCGGAAATCCGTTTTAGGAAATATTGTCATTTGAGAAATGTCCGTCCGTCTGTCCGTGTGTCTTTCTATATCGGACAGCCAAGCTGCCATAAATTCTCTGGAGACCACATTGCTAAATTCACAAATAGTCTCGACTGTCTCCCTCGACTGATCTCTTAACGAATCGCTGAGCAGTTAAACATACATATACACCATATGGGTACCTGGGCATTGGTATATCCCGGGGAACTGCAAAGCATATGAAATTGCTAGAAAAGGAAGCCTTTACAAATTCTTAAAGAATTTGCATACGAGTACATCGGTGTGCCACTTTCCATATGCAAGTTTTGGCTTAAGCAAGAGTCAATCAGACAGTCTAATGAAAAATAGACATAAACCGGCATCTTTAGAGCACATACTGTGGCCAAGATACGTGCTAAGAAGTTCAAAATGTCTCCTCGCCTTAGAGATAAATAACTGTCTACGTTATTGTCAGTTCTGACGGGATGCGGTCTGAGCAGTGAACATGGCAGAAGCTTGGGTATTGCCTCTAATAACGTTTGCAGGAGCTGTGGTGATGAGAAAGAAGTGAAAAGCATTGAGCAACTCCATTGCTGCTGTCCCTCATTAAGTAAACGACGTTTAGATATTCTGGTGTCGGTCTTTCTTGAAAGTCTGACAGATCTTTTCGGTACCGATATTCGTACTTCTGATAAGTTTGTTTGTCGTTGGTCTATGTAACCTGGCTGCCACCCTAACCTAAACCTGAAAGAATTTGCTTTATACGGTCACAGATATATATCTCGTTGGCAATTTTGTTTGAGAGGTACAAAATGGGGCGTGGCAAGATCGGCCAATTTTTTTCAAGATTATAGCGACCAAGAAACTAATACTATGTCTCGGTTCTTAAAGATTACGTGTAGTAGTATAATTAATATCTCACTAAATTTTGACCCTTCGTACGAACTAGCCTGAGATAGAAAAAATATTAACACATACCGAATTTGATAGACATTTCCAGATAGACAGGATGACGGATATTGCTCAAATGACTTTAAATGGTCCACAATGGATTTGCCCCAAATATTCTTGGGGTCTCTCAGGTCGACGTCTTAAACTGTTGGCCCGCAGCAGCTGATATATACCCTTGCTCAAAATAGTGAGGGTAAAAAAACGGATGATGTTTAAATTCTCTTATTTCTACCATAATTGCTATAGTTTATATATTTATTTTGCGATTTTTTTATTTTTATACTCTCACTTTAGTGATACGAGGGAATATGTATATCTCATTTGGTATGCGCCAAATGTGTAACACATTGAAGGAGTGACCTAAGACCCTATGTATGTTCGCCGGTTATCCGTTTTGGGTCATTTTAAGTCGAATGAGCAATGTCCGTCCGTCTGTCTGTCTGCTGGCTGGTGCGCACGATAACTCTGGAAAGGAGTAACCAATTGACTTCAAATTTGGTATGTGTCTTCCTGTTAGTCTGTTAAAAGTTAATAGCTTATAATAAAATTTCTGCAGTTCTGTTAAAAATGGGAGGTTCATACCTCACATTTGTTTTAGTACCTACTAAAATTAAATAGCTCATAATAGTAGTACATATACCAGTACATACTTATATTGATCACAAAGTGAGGGTATAACTTAGTCGGTTTACTCGACTGAAATTTCTTACTTGTTTAAGTTTTTTAGTGCCAACAAACAAGGTTTTTTTTTAAAAAATATAAAATTTTTTGTAATAGTTTTAACGACTGTTATTAAACTTCTGTTTCCACGTGAAATTGTCATTATTAACATTTGAAGTTATAATTTCTTTTAATTTAAAGTGTCTTCCGGCTTTATCGAGCACATACTTCAAAAAATATGGTCCAAATACTAAAGGCACCTTCCAAGAAAATGGGAACTTTAAAGAAAATATAAAAAAAATCCCCACAAAATTGTTGAAAATATTTTTTTGTGTATAGGACACTATATTACATCAGAATATGTTATTCACAGTGTTATCTGAATTTATTTTACCGTTATAAAATATCTTACAGGAGTATTAAAGAAAAAATTAAAATTTTCTATTAAGTTGGTCAAATTATTGAATATCTTGTAACTGGACTTGTTCTGTAAACTCTTAGTGTAAATAAATAAGTGCATAGGTCAGTCTTAAGGGAATCTGTATCTTTAATATTTTAATGATTTTGTTTTATAAATTGCCATCCTATTTCAAATTAAGGAATTCTTGTTGAATAATTTTTGATTTGTCTGTCCTACAAAATATGCAGGAGCAATTGAAACCAGCAGAATTTTACTAAATGGTAGTTATTTGAAGAAATTTTTTTTTATGTTTTCCAAATAACTAACTCTGAATTCTATACCATTTGACTGATTAAGAGCATAACTCTGTTATACATATCGCCACTTTTCTGCAAGAGTGTCATAACTTCAAATTAAACAATTTTAACGCTACCTTACACAAAAACTATACGAATTTTGAAAAATTGCATAATCGAACCTTAGAACAGTTTAGTTGATGAAGGAACAACCACATAATGGATTACAGCATCGTCCTTAAATGTCTTATTTCATATTTTTTTAAATCTGTACAGTCTTGTAGTTATTGGTCTTGAACATTTGCAAATTTTTGAGATATGACACTCTTGAAGTAATTGAGCTGCACACTTTGTACTTTTTGCAACATATGAATTTTTTGGTTGTTTGTTTTTTTCATTTATATTGTATTTTTCTTAGTTATGCCTAACGAAATATTTATATTTATTCACATTCGCAACAAATTTCAAATATTTCATAACGTATCCTGGCTTCAGGACTCACACCACATTCAATGTTTCTGCTGTGACTCTTCGTATCGTTTTGGGCGAAATATTTCATTGAAATTTCTCACAAACACAAATCGTAGCAATTTTTTTATTCGAACATTAATATTTATTGGCAAATTCGGCGAAAAGCAAATGTGTTTGTTATGGCCGAAAGAAATGTTATTTCAAATTTTAACATATGGTCCATGTGGCGGTCTATGGATCACTGCCATTTTATCTTTTTTCAATTGTTTAGCAATTTCTATTGTTTGCATTTGTTTGCGATATTCTCACATACATACATATTTTCCCGTTGTGGAGAGGGGGGGTGTGTGTATGTGTGGCTTCGAACCGAATTGGGCACACATAAAAGCTATAAGGCTTTAGGTAAAATCAAACAGTTTGTGATGTTGAAAATTAAATCAATTCTTTTGAAAACCGTGAATGTGTTCACAAAAAACGTAGAGGAACACATTTTGTTTATGGAAAAAGAAACACATTAGCATTTATTGTTTATGTGACTGAACTGCGTTTGTTACTCATTTTCAGTCGTTTTTTTAAATATCACTAGGCAACCAAAAAAATTCTTAGGGTGTACATAAAGCAAAATTGTTTTGGGCATATTATGTCCTTCTACACTGAGAGGAAAAAGCTGTACATCGCGAATGTTGAAGATAAAATATTTTTCATTAATTCTCGAAGTGTTGCAAATTTCACGGTTAATTTAATTCGCTGAATTTTTGACAAGCGTCAATCCGTTATGTTGTTTACAAGTCCACATCAGTCCACATGGTTTTATGTTACAGTTAAACAAGTAATCGAAATGTAATGACAAAGAACCAAAGAGCTACAACATTTCCAGAGTATATTTATATCCTCACTATAGTGAAACAAGGGTATATATCGTAGGAGTGACCTAAGACCCCAAGTATATTCGGCGGATATCCGTTTGGGGTCATTTTTGTCGAATGAGCAATGTCCGTCCGTCTGTCTGGATGTCTGTCTGCTGGTACGCACGATAACTCTCGGAAGGAGTAACCGATTGATTTCAAATTTGGTAGGTGGTAATGTTTTTTTTCTACCTCAGACTAAGTCCGAAGATGGGCCATATTGGTCCACTCCTTCTAGTACCTCCCACACAAAGAAGGTACAATTTGGTGAAATATTGCTTCTTTAATAACATCTATACTAGCTATCGCAAGCTTCCGAAATTCCACACATAGTATTACTTTGTTAGTCGTTATTACTTATATCGTTTGCGCAGTATAAAGTTTTTAAAATTCCTGAAAATGGGAGTTATCACCCCACCCGTTGTAGTACCTCCCATACAAAAAGGCCAAAAAAAACGATAAGGTTTCATTCCCACGAAGAAAATATTTATTTAACCATATTGAGGAAAATATGATAAAACGAAGCAATCAATTTATAGTTTGTGCTTAACTGTACTGTTCTACTCGCATATGCGTTCTGATTACCATGTTTAAATAATTTGTTGTAAAAGTTGAATTTAAAAAATCTAATAATGGTGATGAATGGGATTCGTCGTTGTGATAAATTGAATTCGTCGTGGTGATGAACTGGATTCTTCGTGGTGATGAACGGAGTTTGTCGTGGTGATGCATGGGATTCGTAGTGGTGATGAATGGAATTCATCGTGGTGATGAATGGAATTCATCGTGGTGATGAATGGTATTCGTCGTGGTGGTGAAAGGGATTCGTCTGTTGGCAAATACATTACTTGATGAGATTATTTTTGATTTAAAATATCAGAAGTAATGAACACTGGCAAAGCAGTCAAGTAATTTTACTTTCCATAACGTTTTTATTGGTCTAAAACCTGAAGAATATTTATTGAAATTTTTAAAATTTAATTAGTCGGGGTTCGTCGTGTGATGAAGGGAGTTCGTCGAGCTGATGAAAGGAGTTCATCGTGGTGATGAATGGGATTTGTCGTGGTGATGGATGGCGTTCATCGTGGTGATGAATGGGATTTGTCGTGGTAATGAACTCGATTCATCGAAGGGATGAAATGTGATCATCCTGAGGACGAAAGTTTTTGAAAACAGATATTCGTCGTGGTGACGAACAAATTCATCAAGAGGATTACTCCGTACGTTAGCTGACTTTTGACGAAAAAATAATCGTGATGATGTACAAATTCGTCGTCATGACGAAGCTTTTTCTATCAGTGTAGGTTCGATCATTGAGGTATTCCTCTATACAAGAGTCGAACACTGAGGTATTTCCCAACACTGGAGTCGAAGAGTGATGTATCCGCTATAGAAGGGTCGATCATTGAGGTCTTCGTATATACTAGAGTTAACAATCGACCATAGAGATCTTCTTTTATTAAAGAGTCGACCTCTAACTAGAGTTGGGTACTTTAGTTCTTTTAAGTGATCGCTCATTTTAGTTCAGTTCAATTGAGCTTGAGTTCATTAAATTCATCAACTCACCAAAAGCTCACCAGCTTATTTGTTCAACAGCTCTTTAGTTCACCAGCTCTTTAGCTCACCAACTCACTTTAATTCAATAGCTCTTAGTTCAACAGCTCTTTAGTACAAGAGCCCTTTAGTTCAACAGCACTTTAGTTCAACAGCTCTTTAGTTCAACAGCTCTTTAGTTCAACAGCTATTTAGTTCGCCAGCTCTTTAGTTCAACAGCTCTTTAGTTCAACAGCACTTTAGTTCAACAGCTCTTTAGCTCACGGTCATTAGCTCACCAGATCTTTTAGTCACCAGTCTTTAGCTCATTAGCTCACTTTAGTTCAACAGCTCTTTAGATTATCAGCTAACGTTAGTTCAACATCTCTTTTATTCAACAAATCATTTCGTTCAGTAGACCACCAGTTAAAATCAGCCGCTATTATAGGAATCGGATTGCAACATTAATCGAATGAGGTGAATTTACAAATACTTTTTTTAGGAATAATATTACATTCACGATGACATAAAAATGAAAACAAAACAAAAATAACAGCTTAGAAGAGAAAACGAATTGACATGGTTGATGAAAAAGACATGGTGAACTACTGAGCTGAAATGAAAAAGGTGTATGAACTAGTTCGTACCGTCCAGTAAAGTGACCCGTTCAGTTGAACTAGTTCGTTCACGAACTAAACAACTCTACCTCTGGCATCTTCATCTCTACTGGAGGCGACTGGTGAAATCTTCCTAAATATTAGAGTTGACCTTTGAGCTCTAGAGGCTACTGCACAGGTCTTTATATCTACAAGAGTCGACCACTGAGTTATTTCTCTATACTAAAGTCGACCACATAGATCTTCCTCTCTACCAGACGCGACCTCTAAGATCTTCCTCTATATTAGGTTGGACTAGTGAGATCTACCAGAGACGAACACTGAGGTATTACCCAACACTAGAATAATACATGGAAGTTTTCCCTTATGTAAGAGTCGATCACTGAGGTATTCGTCTATGTCTAGTATTTGACTACTGAGATCTTTTTCTATACTAGAGTAGACTACTATGGTATTGGTCATCCTCTATACTTAATCGACCACTGAGATTGACCTCTATAACACGATGCAACAATTGTTTTTTTTTTTGAGGCATACGATTTTGTGAAAAAAACACAAAATATGTATGGTAAAGTTATTTTTTAATTTTCTTTTTCTAAAATTCAAATTTTCGTGAATGTACGAATGGCTGTAGTATTTGGAAGATATTTTTGAAGTGTCAGCCGGAAAGAGTGGTACTATAAAATATTTACACTGTACAAAATTCTAAGTGTTTGTATGTGTATAAATTGAAGATATTAGCCGTTAAACTTTTGTATAAATTTTCCATTTGTATGGTACTCGAAGAAGTGGACCAACAGGGTTCATCTTTGACCTTACCCTGAGACAGAAAAAAATATTAACACATACCAAATTTGAAGTCAATCGGTTACTCCTATCTACAGTTATCGTGCGCACAAGCCAGACAGACGGACGGACAGTGCTCAAATGACTTTAATGGCCCAAAATGGGTTTCCGCCAAATAAATATATGGGGTATCTTATGACACTCCTTCGATGTGTGACACCTAGGCAACTGATATACGAGTATACCCTTGATCACAATAGTGGGGGTATAAAAACATGATTTTGTTGAAATTCTCTTACTTCTACCAAAAGTGATATAATTTCTACATTTATCCAAAGATTTAGGCTTTTCTTTTTTTTATGTGTTTTTCGTGACATTTTTTTAGAAATTCAAATTTTTTCTATTTGTTTCAACGACATTTACTAAACTTCAAATTCTACATGAAAGAGATCTTTTAAGAATTTTTTATCGAGCTTATACTTAAATAGGGTCCAATTACTAAAGGCGTTTTCGTTTTTTTTACATATTTTTTTTCTTGTTTAGGACACCATATTACACCAAAAAATGTTCTGCACAACCCGTCGGCATACATTTTAGCGTAGTGTAATTGGTTGGTAATGGATCGCCTCCTGGATAATGTTTTCGAAACTCGTCTTGTTGTGATGTTGTCAAACTTAGACCATTGTTTATGTAAAATTTCAAAACTAAGCTAAATTTTCTCCAATCGCAATGCTAGTGTACGAGTATTAAAACCTTTATAATTTTAGTACGTGGTAAGGCTTTATATGTTTAGTATATGGGTCCGAAAGGGACTTTGGAGCCCGGCTTTTAGTATAGTAGAATTTGTATAAGGTAAAACAAATTAAATTAAATTTTTGGGAAATTTCGAAATTTATTTGGGAATCGTGGTATTAATTTTTGCAAATATAATGATATGAGAATTTTTTTACGATTTCTAATATCAATACCGGTAAACTATTTTTTTTGTAAATATAAACTACAAAAAAATGAATTTAAATGTAATTATTATACTCGATACTACAATATGGTACAGGATATTATGACTTTGCGCATTTGTTTGTAACGCCTAAAAAACAAAGAGATATACCCATCGATCGGCATAGAATTACTTTCTGTCAATGTTTTCTTGTAATAAAAATGCAGATCGCAACGTTATGAAGCTATCTTTACGAAAATTGGTACAGCGGCATTCCTTAGACTAAGGACGATCCCTATTGAAAATGGGGCATATCGGTCCATGTTTTGATATAGCCCCCATATAAAGGTCCCCACCCATGTCACTTCTTGACGCTCTAGAAAACAAATTTTTCAATGGATCTGTCTGAAATTTAAGAATTTACTCTTTATATTGAACCTAATAAGCCACAGAGAAAAAGGGGAACATCGGTCTATGTTTTGATTTAGCCCCCAAATAAAGGTCCCCGCCTATGTCACTTGACGCTCTAGAGAACACATTTTTCAATGGTTCTGGCTGAAATTTAAGAATTTATGCTAATCTCTAGTAAAAATAGGGCTCATCGGTCCATGTTTTGGTATATGCCCCATATAAAGGTCCCCACCTGTGTCACTTCTTGAAGCTCTAGAGAACGGATTCTTCAATTGATCCGAAAATTCTTGAAAATTCATACTTTATGTTTGACCTAATCGTCACTAGTAAAAATGATATGTTTTGATATAGCCCCCATATAAAGGTCCCCAACTTTGTCACTTATTGACACTCTAGAGAACACTTTTTTCAATGGATCCTAATTGTTTCTAGTGCAAATGGGAAACAACGGTCCATATTATAATATTGCTCCCATATAAAGGTCCCTTTCGATTAGACGTCTTAACGTTCTAGAGGACGAACTTTTTTACACATCATGCGAAAATTTAAGCTTTTGTGCTTTATATTGAAAAATTGTCTCTAGTGAAGATATCGGTCCGTGTTTTAATAAGTATAAGACCCTCATGACGGCCAAGTTTTTTTAAAATGTGTGTCTGGAATTTAGAAATGTAAGCTATTTAACCTGCATCTGTTAATAGTAAGAATGGTTATCCCTGCATTTGTTAGCAAACAATGGTGGAGGGTATTATACAGTCGTTCCCACCCGACTTTAGTCTTTCCTTACTGGTTTTTAGATATTTTATTGCGTTGAAAATCGATTTTTTAATTTTTTCTTGACACTGTAAAAAAAAATTATGTATGATAAAAAAATGTCATCAGATACATGAGACAAAATTTATGGCGAGCGATATCAATAAAAAAATCAGTTTTTGGGGATTTGACTATTTTTATGAGATCTTAATATAAATGCGAATCGCTGTGAATAATTATTATTACAAATTATTGTATAGTTTCTAAAATAGTGTTCTAGATCAGGAATTCAAATTGGGAAAACATGGACCTCGTCCCATTTTCAGTCAGATCGTTAGCATAATGTGTCCTCTAAGGCAGGAAGAAATCAAATTCGGGGGGACATTTACGTGGGGCTTCTTGAAGGGATAGACCGATATATCTGAAATAAAATATCAAATGCTAAATTTAAGAGGTAAAATGTGTTTTATAGGACAAAAATAGCTCAACTCGAAGGGGACCTTTAAATTGGCGCCATTTTTATACCCTCCACCATTGGATGGGGGTATATTCATATTTTGTCACTCCGTTTGTAACACCACTAAATATTGATCTGAGACCCCATAAAGTATATATATTATTAAACGTCGTAAAATTCTAAGGCGATTTAGCCATGTCCGTCTGTCCGTCCGTCCGTCCGTCTGTTGTAATCACGCTACAATCTATAATACTTGAGCCAGGTGGTTGAAATTTTGTACATATACTTCCTATATATTGAGGTATGTTGGGATTGAATATGGGCAATATCGGTCTAGTTTTGCATATAGCCCCCATATATGGTATTTCCCCGATTTGACTTAACGTCATAGAGACCACAAATGTCAACTGATCGGACTGAATGTTGGTAATTAGGGTTTATTTATAACCGTAATCCTTCACACGAGCAACGGTTGTCATAGGCGCACGTTTTAATATAGCCCCCCATACAAAGGTCCCTCTAGATTTGATTTCTAACGCCACAAAACCTCAAATTTCAACGAATTGGGCTGAAATTTGGTATAATGAGTTTATTAGTACCCGTAACCCTTCACATGCGATCCATGGTGGCGGGTATATAAAATTTGACAGGGCCGAACTTAATGCTTTTACTTGTTAAACTTCTAGCGATATGACGCATTTTCAATAGGGACGATTCCTAATATAAGAGAAGCAGCTGTGTAAAATTTTTTATAGATCGTTCATATTTGTGACATGCTCTTTGATCACCAAAATATATGAACACATGGTTAAATCTGTTCAGAATATAGAGTATACAAAAATTTTATTTTATTTTTCAATAGGCCAATAAAAAAATTAAAAAAATTGTTTCCCATTTTCAGGAGAAACTGGTTGTATCATAGCGTATATACATACTACACATTCTGCCGAATTTCGTAGGAAATTTTATTTGTTACGAAATAAACAAATTTTACATGTGACTTCTCCCGTAAGTAAATTTGCTATTTTAAAATATACTCACTACTTTTTTTATAAATTTTGTGGGAAATGTTGTATTATTTATTTTCAAAAAAAAAAGAAACATGACGAAATGGCAGATAACAAATTGTACTTTGGCGTTTTTTCTCATTGAGGTTTTCTGAACATTCATCTTTGTGGTGTTTTTTATTTCGCTGGAACTACGTCATATATTCGCTGTTCTTGCTTTTTTAATTGTTGTATTAATATTATTGTTGTTGTTGCTCATTGCACATATGGCCCACTGAAGAAAGTTCAGTTACTGATGTATTAGTCAAACATAAATTCCCATGCGAAATAAGAATTTTACTTTAAAAAGCCTTTGAGTAATGCAAAAAGACATTAATTGTTCGTTACTAGTCGGAGTGAAAACAATAATATAAAAAATAGCTCTGTTTTAAAAAATATTCAACAAAAAACCCGCACAAAAGTAGGCAGCTATTGAAAATAACAGTATTATTTGTAAGTGTTCGAATAGCATTTTGTGAGTGCAGTAATTGTGAATCATTACTATTTACTAAATTGTAAAATGTGAAATATTGTTAATTCAGAAGGTGAAGAGCAAATTTTATTGAACGCTTATTGGTTATAAGGAAAAGTGAGAAAATCTGAAAAGATATTCGGTGAAAATACGGGCAACGAAGCTCGAATTGTTACTTATTAAAAATGCTGCAATTTTAATAATATTCACTATTTTAATTTAAAAACTTCAGTATATCTATGGTGATGCCTACAATTTACAAACATGGATATGGATTTATGTAAATCACTGGTGGTGTATTATGTGGCTTCTGATTAGCCTTAAAGTGTGATAAAATTAATATCAGTGGTTATAACATCTTCTTAGATTGTGCAGAATCCCATTTTAAGTTTATAAGAAATACGTTTTTTAACTTAATCAGAAATATAATTTGAAATATTGTTAATTCAGAAAGGAGGAAAACATGCGACCGAGAGTGAAGAGCCAATTTAAGTGAACGCTTATTTGTTATAAGGAAAAGTGAGAAAGTCTGAATAGATTTTCGGTGAAAATACGGCGACCGAAGCTTTAATTGTTAAAAATGCTGTAATTTTAATAATTTTCACTATTTTAATTTAAAAACTTCAGTATATCGTAAAAACATTTCGAATTTTGAAATTTTAAATTAGTGATGATTTGTTTCAAGAAAAGGTCAGAGAAAATAGTAGTGTACATAATAACAAGTGAAGAAAATCTGATGTCTGGCGGATCTGAATATAGGATACCCTACATCACCGTGCTATATAGTGTTAAAAGATTTCCAGTGCTACTACAGTGGTCGACACCAACCAAAATGCTGCAATATTGAGAATATTGTTGTTTTTTTTTTTAAATTAAAAACAATGGTATATCGTAAAAACCTTTAAAATTGTCAGAAACCGCCGCAGCCACCTTTAGCGTGGATAATAAAGGGTTTTCCAACAAGAGGTGTTATTTTGGTATTCAAAGAAAAATGTCATTTTTCAGATAAATGATCGGATGTTTATTTCATAATAAAGAGGAAGGTATGCCGTTAATAATGAAAAACAACATCAGCCAAATGGCCACTACGACCACGCTTACAGGACCATATCCTTTTCATGAAATTTTCCATAACCAAATCGCAAATTGGCTGCCCTATGTCCTCGATAGCCTCACGAATTCTATCTTTGAGGTCTTGAATCGACGCTGGGCTGTTGGCGTAGACCTTATTTTTCACGTGGCCCCAAAGGAAGAAGTCGCAAGGTGTTAAAGCACAAGATCTCGGTGGCCAATGGTGATCACCTCTTCGAGAGATAACACGGTCTGGAAACTTTTCCCGTAACAGAGCAATGGTTTCGTTGCTTGTGTGGCACGTCTTGTTTGAAGTAAACGTTGTCCAGATCAACATCATCCAACTCCGACCATAAAAATTCATTAATCGTCTCTCGATAGCGCAATCCATTCACCGTAACTGTTGATCCAACCTCATTTTCGAAAAAGTAAGGTCCAATGACCCCTCCGGACCATAAACCGCACCAAACAGTCACACATTGAGGATAGAGAGGCTTCTCAACAATAACTCTTGGGGTTTCCGAGCCCCAGATACGACAATTTTGCTTGTTGATGTAGCCACCGAGATGGAAATGGGCCTCATCAGTCAAGATGATTTTTCGATGATTTCCGATTTTTCGAATTTTAATAATTTCAGTGCGTTGTTGAATCGTTCCATTTTTATACCCTACACCACACTGTGGTACAGGGTATTATAACTTTGTGCATTTGTTTGTAACACCCAAAAGGAGAAGAAATAGACTCATCGTTTATTATACCGATCGACTTAGAATCACATTCTGAGTTGATTTAGCTATGTCCGCCTGTCCGTCTGTCTGTCCGTCTGTCTGTCCGTCTGTCTGTCCGTCTGTCTGTCCGTCTGTGCATGTATTCTTGTAATCAAAGTACAGGTCGCAATTATGGTCCGATATCGACGAAACTTTACACATATTTTTTTTGGCCCAGGGACGATCCCTATTGAATTTGGTTAAAATCGGTTCAGATTTACATATAGCCCCCATATATATGTTAGCCCTGATTTGACATGTAAGCGCTGTAAAAACTTTATTTTATATCCGATCAATATGAAATTCAGATTTAGACATAGCCCCCATATATAGGTTACCCCCGATTTGACATGTAAGCGCTGTAAAAATTGTATTTTATATCCGATCAGTGCGAAATTTGGCAAAGAGAGGTTTCTTATTACATGAAGGAATACTGCCAAATTCGGAGAAAATCGGTTAAGATTTAGATATAGCCCCCATATATATGTTACCCCCGATTTGACATGTAAGCGCTGTAAAAACTGTACTTTATATCCGATCAGTATGAAATTCGTCAGGAAGAGGTTTCCTATTATATGAATGAACACTTTTAAATTTGGAAGAAATCGGTTCAGATTTAGATATAGCCCCCATATATACGTTACCCCCGATTTGACATGTAAGCGCTGTAAAAATGTTATTTTATATCCGATCAGTGCGAAAGTCGGCAGAAAGAGGTTTCTTATTACATGAAGGAATACTGCCAAATTCGGAGAAAATCGGTTCAGATTTCGATATAGCTCCCATATATATGTTACCCCGATTTGACATGTAAGCGCTGTAGAGACTGTTTTTTATATCCGAACAGTACGAAATTCGACAGAAGGAGGTCTTTTTACATGAATGGGTATTCAGGGAAGATCGGTTCAGATTTATATTAAAGCTCCATATATATGTTCCTCCTGATTTGGTATCAAACCGCTATAGAAGTTGTATTTTACTTCCGATCATTAAAATTTTCCAGAAAGATGTTTCTCAATTTAGGAACGAATAGTGCTTAATTTAGCGATTATCGTTTCAGAATTAGATAATATGTTTCTACTCATTTACCAATTATTCCAAATTATTATCGCATTGTTAGGGAGGTGTAGGGTATTATATAGTCGGCCCCGCCCGACTTTCTGCCTTTCCTTACTGGTTAGTAATGGCGTAGTTTCTACTAGTCAAATGTCAAAGAATAAAAGCTTCAAAAGTGACAGCTACCGAAATACCGGTTGATTTAAAATAACACCCCTTGTTGGAAAACCCTGTATCATCGAGTTTGTCCGTCTGTCTTTATTACTCTCCATGAATATGACCTGACGGTATTTTGTGAGGAGCAATCATTTTTCGCTTATACATATATTGTCCTCCAGAGGGGATCATATGTACAAATTAATTGGGATGAAGTCAAAGGATATGGTGCACATTGTTTTGAAAAATATACGTTGGATTTTTTTTATAAAATCATTGGGTTTCACCGGCTTTATGGGGACGTCCACTGGTATCTGCCGAATTGTTTAAGTGCAACAAGTATCAAGGCAAGAGTTGTGTAGTTCGTGAACGTGTTAGTTAAATTGAACTGGCCACTTTACTCAACGGTACGAGTTCGGGAACGAGCTCACTTTAATGAGCGGTACGAATTAGTTCACACAACTCGTTCATTTCAGCTCAGCCTATGTATTTTTTCTTCAATCATGTCATTTCGTCCTCTCTTATCAGCTGTTATGCGTCGTTCCAATTTTTATAGTGTGACGAGGGTATATATCATTTGCTACGGAAAAAAGTGTAACACGTCGAAGGAGTGACCTAAGACGCCAAGTATGTTCGGAGGAAATCCGTTTTGGGTCATTTTAAGTCGAATGAGCAATGTCCGTCCGTCTGTCTGTCTGTGTGTCTGCTGGCTGGTGCGCACGATAACTCTCGAAAGGAGTAACCGATTGACCTCAAATTTGGTATGTGGTAATATTTTTTTCTATCTCCGGCTAAGTTCGAAGATGGGCCATATTGGTCCACTCCTTCTAGTACCTCCCCCACAAAGGGTTAAAATGTTGTGAAATATTGATTCTTTAATAACTGCTATACAACTTATTAAAATCTTTTGAAATTCCACACATAGTATAAGCTTATTAGTCGTTATCAACTCGAGAAAAATGGGCGAAGTCGCCACGTCCCTTTTGGTACCTCCCACACAAATGCACCATTTTGCACCAAAAGTTAACAGCTTATAACATTAAAAACAGTGTATAAAAATACTTGAAATTTTGTACAGTATTATGCTTTTATATTGCCTACAGTCCAGGGAAAAATGGGTGTTGTTGTCACGCCCTTTTTGGTACCTCCCACACAAAGGTACCTTTTTGCACCAAAAGTTAACAGCTTATAACATTAAAACCAGTGTATAAAAATACTTGAAATTTTGTACAGTGTAATGTTTTTATAGTGTCTATAGCCCTGTGAAAAATGGGCGTTATTGCCACGCCCCTCTTTGTACCTCCCACACAAAATGCCCAAATCATACCACAATTTAATGTCTCATAACGTTTATACCAGTACACATAAATGCTTATAAGTCGGCACAGTGCAATGAATTTAAAGTATCTAATGTTCAGCAAAAAAAAAGATGTATTTGATAAACCCCTTCTGGTACCTCCCACATAAATTGACAGAATAATTCGAGTAATATTCAATATTACATTACTCACAAAGTAAGGGTATACCTTAGTCGGTTTACCCGACTGAAACTTTCTTACTTGTTATGTCATCACTAATGTATAATTCTACCTAAACAAACGCGTTTCCAATCAGACTCCTTTAATAACGGCTGCTTGGAACTGGTGATCTAGTGAAGTAAATGTGCTTTTGAACTAAACTACTGTTGAACTTAAGTGGGCTGGTTAGATAAAGAGCTGGTGAACTAAAGAACTGTTGAACTAAAGTGAGCTAAAGAGCTGGTGAACTAATGAGTTGTTGAACTAATGTGAGCTGGTGAGCTGTAGTGTTCTGGTTAACTAAAGTGAGCAGGTGGGCTAACGCGAGCTGGTGAATTAAATGAACGAACTAGTTCACTCAATTGAACTAAACTAAAAGTGACCGGTCACTTAAAAGAACTAAAGTGTCCAACTCGAATCAAAGCATAGCTTAGAAATCGGACGAGAAATGCGAATTCTATAGCGCTGAGACTTAAAATCGATACATGACAGTTTCTGATATTTCGGGTCAATTTCGACATCATTTTAAACATTGGATTTTTTTGCAGAATTCAGTATTTCAGACAGGTAGTTGTAACCCAGTCAAGAAAAGCTACTCTAATATTGAATATACACATTTTTTTAATTTTTAACAGAATTAAACGAAGTTGTGAAAATATAGCCTCCAGGGTGGTGACGGAAGACTACGATATCCGAGACTCCTCTATCTGACTATAAATTTGGATAGAGTATCGCAAAATAGAAAGACAAATTAAGGGACATGTTATATATATATCGCTTAGTTATCGAGTTGTCAGATGATAAATTTAGGGAAAACAATCGATTTTATTTTCGTTCCAATGAGCTTAATATTGAATTTTTTAGTTTTCTATAGAGGAGAAAAACTTTTACTCCGTCCGAAGATCGGACACATTGGAACACTTTCGTTCGCATAGCCTGCTTTGGACATTTCGATAACTCAAAAGTTATCGAAAAATGATACCCGGCTTTTTTGTTTTTTTTTTTTTCATTTAAATAAATTTAAAATAATAAAAAGTGAAAAGCAATTTTTTTAAAATGTGGATCGCTAAGTTATGTGGATGGCTAATTATAGACTTTTCCGATTTTTCGATATTTCAGTAACTACGGTAGTTATTGACAAATTTATTAATTTTTCCAAAAATTAATTTTTGTTAATTTTTAATGTGGAAGATGTTTTATTTTTCCTAATTTAAATACACAAGGACATTAAATTAGCCGGTAATCTCAGAATGAGAGGTATAAGCACAGTATTCGTATATGGGGCTATATCTAAATCTGAACCGACTTTCTTCAAATTCGGCAGTATATGTTCTTGGATCAAGGAATTTCACCGCGATTTCAAAATTATTGGATGTAAAAGAGTGCTTTTATATCGCTAAGATGCAGAATCGGAAGGATTATATGTATAGTATATGGAGGCCACACCTAAATCTGAACCGATTCTTTTATTTTTAAATGCTGTGGCAGCTCTGCTAAGTCAAAATTTTTTCTTTTCTTTGTCCCGAATTTTATACACCTTGGCTGAAAAATCGTCGCTTGGATGACCAACCGACGTAACTGACCATTTTTCAGAAATTGAGTTAAGGTCGCCATTCGATTTGTCTAGTCAAAGTACAACGTGTGTATACATTTTATGCATACATATATTACCGTTTTCTCAAACAAACGGTAAATGATTTCAGACGTAACTGACTCAATGCCAAAAAAAAATTTCACCAAGAGACGTAAGTGCAATATGTCACTTAATATTTCGTTTTCCCGTTTTCATTATTGCAAAATTTTATGGAGTACTTGCTGAACCCAGTCCACTCGTTGCCCATTTTTAGACCGATTGCGTTCGAAACGGGATCACGGTACAGTCCCAATCATCAGATAACGACAGTAGGAATCTCGATAATCCAGTCGTAGGTAGTAACAGTAGGAATCACTATGAAAATAATAACTCCAAATTGGCTTATTTGCGCGGGGCCACGCCTCCTCAATAAATAACTAATATAGCCTATGTCACCCGCTAGGATAATCTTAAGATTACAGTATTTATCCCTTTTCCGTTATGTGCCTCTAAATGCCATTAAACCACAACCGTACACCATTTAATCGTTTTTGCATCACAGTGCCACTATAAGTATGTATTAAGAGAAAAACATACTGTATATTCCAAAAGCTAAATTCGCACCCTTAGCCCTACTCTACCATATTTTACGCTTTTTGTCATATCGTACCATATTTTACCATTTTTGCACTACGGTACCATATTTAACCCTTTTTGCCCCACTGTGCCATATTTAACACATTTTTGACCCACTGCACAAATTTAATTTTTTCCCCCACTGTTCCATATTTAACACTTTTTGCCCCACTGTGCCATATTTAACATAGTTTTGTCCCACTGCACAATATATATAATTTTTCCACCATTTTTGCCTAAAAAACTCCTTGTGTCTAGTCTACGTTCCAATGGCTACCCTCAAGTCAAATTGGACGCTCCTGCCATTAGGCGATTCGAGCTCTTGCCATTTAGACTTGGCTTTGGTGCCATATTTATCCCTTTTTGTCCCAATGTTCGCGTAAATTTTTTAATTTCGAAAAATTATGATTCATACCGAATCTTCGCCCTAGGTGCTACCCTCACACGATGTTGCAATTCTAGCTCGAGCCGTTTGGAGTTGGCTGTGATACCACATTTTTTTTTTGACCCATTGTGCGCCCCAAATTTCGAAAAACCTTTCCATATTCCACGTCAATATAGCAAGGACAACCATCCTACCAAATTTCATGACCCTAGCTTTAGCCGTTTGGGCTGGGCGGTGATCAGTCGTAACTGACATTAAGTATAATTTTTTTTCCCACAAAGTGACGTATCTGCATTGTTTATGAAAAACATGCATTATAATTAATTTTTTTTTTTATTTTTTTTTTAATAATATTGAAAAAGATGGAGTTAAGTACACAATAAGAAAAGCAAACTGGAAATATAATAAATATTACGCCGTGGGGAAGAATGGACATTGTCTCAAAAACAGAAAAACTGCTCTCCTGAACAATTTTGAAAATGTCAGTTACTGCAGTTGGTCATCCAAGCGACGAAATATGGCTTCTATAAAGCTTGGATGCCAAATCAGAGGTAGATATATGTGGGGCTATAGCTGAATTTGAACTTATTTTGACCAATTTATATAGGCTTTGTCCCTGGCGACCTGTTCTTTCCGAGCAACTTAAGATGGTCGGACAGACGTGGCTAAATCGAAAGGGATTCTGTGTCGATAATACTTTAAAGTGGGTCTAGCATTAATATTTTTAGGTGTTACAAACATCAAACAAACTACAAATGCCCTGTACCGCAGTGTGGCGTTGATTATAAACACTCCTTAACCGCTATTGTCACTCCATATTTATACCCGAGAGTACACTGTTTTACAGGGTGCTATAATTGTTTACAAATACTTGCCAATATTTGTTATTTTCTTTCTTAGATATCCCAATATGATTTTATTTAGTACTATTATTTCCGAAACAAATATTTATTTGCATTTAAGTATTCAGAAAGTACATCGATACCTTTATAGTGTTAAGCTTTTCAGTAATTCAAAGTTAATTTTTATACCCTACACCACACTGTGGTACAGGCTTTGACTTTGTGCATTTGTTTGTAACACCCAAAAGGAGAAGAGATAGGTTCATTATTTATTATACCGATCGACTTGTAATCACTTTCTGAGTCGATTTAGCTATGTCCGTCTGTCTGTCCGTCTGTCTGTCTGTAGATGTATTCTTGTAATCAAAGTACAGGTCGCAATCTTGACGATATTGACGAATCTTTACACATATCTTTTTTTTGGCCCAAGGACGATTCCTATTTAATTTGGTTAAAATCGGTTCAGATTTGGATATAGCCCCCATATATATGTTAGCCCCGATATGACATGTAAGCGCTGTAAAAACTTTATTTTATGATTTTACATGTAAGCGCTGTAAAAAGTGTATTTTTAATCCGATCAGTACGAAATTCGGCAGAAAGAGGTTTCTTATTACATGAATTAATACTGCCAAATTTGAGTGAAATCGGTTCAGATTTAGATATAACCCCCGATTTAACATGTAAGCGCTGTACAATCTGTATTTTATATCCGATCAGTAAACAAATCTACACAAAGAGGTTTCTTATTACATGAAGGGATACTTCCAAATTCAGAGAAAATCGGTTCAGATTTAGATATAGCCCCCATATATATGTTACCCCCGAGTTGACATGTAAGTGCTGTAGAGACTGTAGCTTATATCCGGTCAGTACGAAATTTGACAGAAAGAAGTTTCTTTTTACATGAATGAGTATTCAAGGAAAATCCGTTCAGATTTATATAAAACCTCCATATAGTATATGTTCCTCCTGATTTGGTATCAAAGCGCTATAGAAGTACTTTACTTCCGATCATTAATATTTTCCGGAAAGCTGTTTCTCAATTTAGGAACGAATATTGCTTAATTTAGCGATTATCGGCTCAGAATTAGATAATATGTTCCTGCCTACTTACCAATTATTCCAAATTATTATCGCAATGACCTTTATCGCATTGTTAGGGAGGTGTAGGGTATTATATATTCGGCCACGCCCGACTTTCTGCCTTTCCTTACTGGTTTATAAAGTTTTAATGTTTGTAAAAATACTTTATAATTGAAATAGTATAATCTTGGATAACAATAAATTACTTGGAGGATTGGCAACAACTGATGAATTGGAATACTCAGAAATTTAAAATGAGTGCTCTAAAACAGTAGTAATCCTACCAGAGTTCGAAAAAAAACACTAAGGAACGCTTCCTTAGCGTTCTGTACCGTAACGCAACCCTTACAAGAGAACAGAATACACTAAACTTGTCTTAGTGTTACTGTTCGCGAACGTTATCGTAGTGGGTACCGTTCTTAGAACACGACTAACGGTATCACTACGATAACGTACGGTTCAAAGAACAGTATCACTACACTGATAAAAAATTTGTCATAAAATTAAAGAAATGCTCCAAAGACATCATTAGTTTTTAAAATAAGTACATTTTGTACTTAAAATGTAGATAATTTCAATAATATTAAGTAATTTACTTAATTTAAGGTACATTTTTTTTAATTTTAAGTACAAAATGTACTTATTTTGAAAACTAAGGACGTCTTTGGAACATTTCTTTAATTTTATGATAATTTCTTGTTCAGTGTACGTCGTAGTCATACTGTTCTTTTTGACAGAACACTAACAGTATCACTACGTTTACCGTTCTGTTCTTTTTCGACACCACAGGTCGCAAATATGAAGCAATCTTAATGAAAATTGGTACAGAGGCATGCCTTAACCCAGGGACGATCCCTACACTAAAAAAAAAGCGTACTGAAAATCAATGAATTTTTCGTAAAGTTTAAGATTTCGGCAATGATTTCGAGCCAAAGACAATCGCTATAAAAATAAGAAGGTTTTATAGTTAATTTAAAGACGTGAATAGTACTTGTTTTGAGGATGCATTTCATAGAATTAAGAATTTTGGGTAATAAAACTAATTAAGTTTGGTTTTAAAATAAACACATTTTTGCGTAAATTTAAGTATGGCGCGTGCTTATTTTTAGTAAAATATCATATAATTTAAAACATTATCGTAATAAAATTTAAAATGTTTGTCCTTGATATAAGAATATACTGGTAATTAATTTAAAGCATAATTTATTATTATAATGTTACTCTTTTAAATGAATCATTTTCTTTGAAATCATTTACTACTCATAGAAAATTCAATAACACAACACTTTATCTTTCTAAATAAATATTTTATTTGTTATATTTTATATTGGAAAATACAAAAAAATATAATACATATTACGGATAACATTGAACGTTTTATAACTTAAAACAATATGTAATTGTATGAAGACAAATCGGCCAACACACTATGAAGTTTGACTTTTATTCGAATATTGTATTGTTATGTATCGATTCTATAGCGGGATTCGTTTCTCTATTTGTTGTCCATGAACAATTTTTATCGGAACCGACCTTAATGATTTTTAACCTAGAATTTGGCTGGAATTTAAATAGAAATTATATAAAACAAATATTATATTTTTATATCATATAGTTTGGATGCTCACTCATTTCCTGCAATTTGTAAATTTTTAATTCCCCACTGCATTTTTCATATATCCAAATAAAGTTCAATTGCGCGAACTAAAATAAAAATAATTTGAATAGAAATCAACAGAATGATTTATATACGATAAAGTATTAAAATAAATTTTATCATATAACTGTCACAAAATGTTGAAAGGTAAGAGATATATTAAAATCTTTGGAATATACTTACTTACACTGAAATATTTAGTCACTCTTCTACGACACAAATTCTCATAATAGATCCATATAAAATTTGCTGTACTAAAAGTTAAAAAAAATATTTATGTAAGATATTATTAATAATAGAAACTGATAGTTTTGAAAGTGAAATTTTTCATATAAATTGTGTTATCAAAAATAAAAAAATCAATCGTGACTTAGATTTTAAAATCTTAAGTTTTGTTAGCAAACAAAACTACAAAAACTTATTAAAAATTTCTTCTGTAAAACAAAAGCTAATGCTGCTTATGACATTCTTAACCCTGGTGTTAGATTAGCAAACCTGAGGAATCCTAGATTAAGAGTCCATTTGGTCAACATTACATTTTTCATATAAAATTAATATGGAAGACAATATTTTACATTTATTTTTATTCAATACTTCGTGAAAAGAATAATTACAATTGTTTTTGAGCAAAAACGCTTATTATTTTGATTTTAGTAAAACAAAAATATCCCTTGGACCAAATTATAGGGCAATATATATACATACATATATTACCGTTTATAAAGGAAACGATATAAAAATTGGACCAAATGGTCCTAATCTAACAGCAGGTTTAATTATGAAGAAATTATGAACACGAAATCAAGGAAAAATTTAAACTAAAATTCAAAAAAGGAAAAAATCTTTTTAAATAAATTATATTTGGAAAACTTTTTAAGTGTGATAGCACGTATTTTAAATGTGAACGTCAGTTCGCAAATATATTTTATTCTAATAAATTAATATATGCGTTCCAAATTAAATTTCTTGATTTTCAAATAAAATATATTTGTTCAGAAATACACAATACTTACAAATATTGTTTCCAAATCTATTTCCTTTCAATTCAAACATTCCCATGTAGGTGTATGCTCACTTATTTTTTGCAAGTTATAAATGGCATTCAGAACTGCATTTTTCATATATCCATCACATTTATCTTCAAATATTGCGTGATCTAAAATTAATATAATTAAATTTTTTCTGGTAATAAATCAAATAAAATTATCTATTAACAAAAAAAATGAAAATAAATTTTATCATATCACAATTGGAAAATGCTGAAAACTAAGAGAAATATTTCAACCGTTCATATATAATACTTACGTTGAAATATTTTGTAAAATTTGCCACTCTTCTCAGAAAAGACCCATTCTAAAATTGTTTTACTAAAAAAATTAAAAAAGATAGTTATATGTATAACATATTATTAATAATAAATTTCTATATTGCCACAAATAATTTTACATTTCTGCATTATGCGCTGGTATTTTTAATAAATAAGTACTTTCAATTAAAATGTATTTTGTTCATTTTGTAATTGCCAATAAGATGTTAATTTCAGGATAATAATATTATTTTTCACGTACCTAAACATTTTCCCATTGTCTCTTTCAGTATTACAAAATCTATTACTCACATTTTTGTCATCCATTTGACACAAATCTCTTCACAGGACTTACAAACAAGATCTCCTTCAAAAACGCATGTACATCGCCATAAATAACATACAGCAAAAATAACTATGACACACGCACTCCCTTATCACAGAGATCGATGGTGACGCCGACGGCATAACCACATGCATATACACATGTACACGACGGTTTCATTTGTTGTTGTTGCTATGCTTTAGCAAAAATAACTGTTAACAGCCCATATTAAAATTATTTTCGGTGCAATATGCACGTATGTATGCACGTATACTTACATATTCACAGCAATCAAATTCTTTCACAATCCGCGTTCCGAAAACAGACAACCGTTTCCTTCCATCGCTTGTAAATAACTGACGATTTGAAAGAAAACGAAGAACAGAACTGTTCTCTATTTTCTCTTCTAGCATTTCATAACAAATATTGATTCACAAATTACCAAACAAAACTGATTCTCCGAGCGAGAGAGGGAGGGAGAGATTGTATAATTCTCTCGTATGTATTCTTAAAAATAATGACAATAGTCATAAAATTTATTACCAAGACAGCCTTTCCTTTAAGGGGAGCATAGCCTTAAATTTATTACTCAAATATCTCATACTGTTAATTAAGTCCGATTCGGCATTAAAACTATGACATGTCTACGTCGTAGAGTTAATGTAGAAAATCCTTAAAAGTATTGAAATATTACTTAAAATAATGCGGATTGTCACAAAAATAATGATTTTTTTCTTTAATTTAAATGCGTACATTTAAAGAAGCGCGTACACAAAGCTAATGATTAGATAGACATTAATTCAAATTCAAAAAACTTTATATTAAGGAAAATTTCGTAAAAAACGTGTAAATTTTCATTATTTTAATGAAAATTGTCATTGAATTGATGCCGAGGTAGCATACTTAATATAAGAATGTGTCATCATTAGTTTTATTACTATTTTTTTTTTCAGTGTATTTAAAATGGGGCATATCGGTTCATACTTTGATATAGCCCCCATACGCCCTTTCCCTTTCGATAAGACATATTCACGCACTAGAGAGCGCATTTTTTAACCGATCATGCTGAAATTTAAATATTTGTACTGTGTATTTCATTCAATCGTGCCTAGTGATAATTAGGCATATCGGTCCATATTTTGGTACAGCTCCCGTTCAAGGGTCCCTTTCGATTAGACATATTTACGTTATAGAGGGCGCATGGGGAAATTAGTTCGCAAATATATTTTGTTCGAATATATTAACATATGAACTCCAAATAAATTTTATTGATTTTCAAATAATATATATTTGTTCAAAAATATATAATATTTAACAATATTGTTTCCAAATATATTTTGTTTAAATTCAAACATGTCAAAAATTACAATTTTTCCCATGAACTTTTCCCTTGAACATTCCACCTTGAAGTATACGAGTTTAAATCGTTTCAGAATCTCTAGCAGATTCTATTTAAGTATGACGGTCAGTCCGGCTCTCTGTCAATCTTAAATATGATCCCATAACTTCTAGTGAAGTGGCTCAATCTGTTCAGATATATATAGCGTGATCCATTTCGAGGTTCCCTACTTTTTTTTTAAAGAAAAAAACACAAAAAAATCAAATTGAATGGGGAATGTTTATTATCATTTGAAAGAACATTCTTTGGCATTTATTTTTTGAAGATTATGTCTATCAAATGTTGGCCGTCTCAGATGGTCTATCCCTTGACTCCAATTTTCGATAACTCTAGTATCTCTACTTGGATCACCCGTTACAACATTACACTAATTAATCTGTCAATTTGTTGTCAAAACGTTGTAAACTTTGTTCAGGCGTAAGTCTTTCCATGATGAAATGCCAAACAATACTTAACAAAAATAACATGACAGCATGACACGACTCACACGTGATCAGTCAAAAAAATGCTATTGAAAAAAGTATCTTTACTTGGATCACCTTATATACTATCTGATTTGCTATCAGAGATATAAAAAGCGTTTACTCGAGATACACAGTTTCTAAGAAGCGCATGAGTTACATCTTATCTATGTAGTTCTTAAACACATGCTTGCTATCTCTAATGGTAATTTCCCACGAACCGAATCATCACCTGTTATAAATATATATTTTTATCACTTTCTGGTAAAGGAGTACCATACATACAGAGTTTTTATACCCTCACTTTAGTGTGACGAGGGTATATATCATTTGCTACGGAAAAAAGTGTAACACATCGAAGGAGTGATCTAAGACCCTAAGTATGTTCGGAGGAAATCCGTTTTGGGTCATTTTAAGTCGAATGAGCAATGTCCGTCCGTCTGTCTGTCTGTCTGTCTGTCTGTCTGTCTGTCTGTCTGCCTGTCTGTCTGTCTGTCTGTGTGTCTGCTGGCTGGTGCGCACGATAACTCTCGATAGGAGTAACCGATTGACTTCAAATTTGGTATGTGGTAATATTTTGATCTATCTCCGGATGAGTTCGAAGATGGGCCATATTGGTCTACTCCTTCTGGTACCTCCCACACAAAGGGTTAAAATTTAGTGAAATATTGATTCTTTAATAACTTCTATACTACTTATTCGAATCTTTTGAAATTCTGCACATAATATTAGTATATTAGTCGCTATTAACTCGAGAAAAATGGGTGAAGTTGACATGCCCGTTTTGGTACCTCCCACACAAATGGACCATTTTGCATCAAAATTTAACTGCTTATAACTTTAATACAAGTGCATAAAAATGCTTGAAATTTTCTACAGTATAATGTTTTTGTAGCGCCTATAGTCCGGTAAAAAATGGGCATTATTGTACAGCCCCTTTTGGTACCTCCCACACAAATGGACCGTTTCGTACCAAAAGTAAACGGCTTGTAACTTTAATACCAGTGCATACAAATACTTGAAATTTTGTACAGTGTAATGCTGTTATAGTGCCTATAGTCCTGTAAAAAGTGGGCGTTATCACCCCGCCCCTTTTTGTACCTCCCACACAAAATGACCAACTCATACCAAAATTACATAGCTCGTAACTTTAATATACCAGTGCACATAAACGCTTATAGTTCAGCACAATGCAATGTATTTAAGAATGTACTGTTTACCGAAAAATATGTGTATTTGGAAAACCCCTTCTGGTACCTCCCACACAAATTGACAGATTTATTGGTGTAATGTTATATATTACATTACTCACAAAGTGAGGGTATACCTTAGTCGGTTTACCCGACTGAAACTTTCTTACTTGTTTTTAAATAAATGAAAACAGAATATTTAGGATAACTCATGTCTAGTAATTAGTTTTTGCTTCTTTAAAAAGAACAAATCCGTTTAGACATTTTTTTAGAAGAAAAATTTAATAAATAATCATTTTGAATACCAACTACCTTTTTACAAAATCCGGGTCGAAGGACCAAATATGAAATTTAACTCTTAGTACATTATACGTCTATATATAATCCGGCTGGATGACCCAAATGTAAAAATATATCTTTGAATAATGTTACCGTAAGACACGAGTGGTAGATTATCTCTCTGCTTGTTTCTCTTTATCGCTCGTGGTCTATTTCCACAAAGCATTGATGCTTTTATGCCTATCATATTGAACATTTGTCTCTACAAAAATATTTGTAACTTGAAAATCTATATTGATTATTTCGGAAAACAAGTGAAGATTTATGTTTATTTCTTTGCTTTCTTTACGCTACACATGGAGAAATTATGCCCAATTTGGGCATAGTAATCTTTCAGAAATCTATGGAGAGCATTTTTATCATGGAATTATTTTTGCAGAACTTTATTAAAATTAGAAACCCTATTTTCTATGAGTCTTTATAAAATGTCGTGGATGTTTTGTAAAAAGGAATGTAGAAATCCGTTCAGATTTAAATATATCCCGCATATACAGATGGCGCATATTCAAATAATTTTCATTAAATTTTAAATGGTACAGTTTGTGGAAATAGGTATACACCAATAATAATTTAAATAAAATTGTTTCTGATTTTCATGTAATTACTGCAGAACCTGCATTTCTCAGCAGATCCCTTTGTAATTGTAAGCCGATCTTTTATAAATTTTAACGAAAGTTGTTTCTTGAACGAACATTGCCGAATTATCGTATTTAAAAAGCTCTCCACCACACATTCTCATTTAAATATAATCTCTTTTTTCTGATTCCATCTCAATTCCTTCTGACAAAATTAACCGTAAGGAGCGCCACTACTTTGTTAAATAATAACAGAAAAAATAACAAATTGAATTTTCATTTCATTGCTACTGAGACCGGCCTCAGGGTTAAACATGACACTCATTGATTTCAATTCAATATTATTTAATTAAATTCGATTACGGCAGTTTTATTTTCTCGATAAGCCTCCCCAAACCCCATCAATCCATCCACCCACCCACGCGAAACAAAGAAGGCGTCCGGGTATTTATTTTATTTTCACATTTATTACACAAATTATGCTGAACATTGATGTAAAACAAATAGAGCTTTTAAAATTGCTAATTTTAATTGAGTTTCATTTGATGAGAAGCCGACAACGGCAAATTTAAATAAATAAAATAAATATGTATTTAGGAGTGGGGCAAACAAAAGAAGAAGAAAAAACAGGAATAACACGGAATGTGTTTATTTTATTTTCCAATTACAATTCAATTAAATGGAAAGATGCTGTTGTTGTTGGGATTTTTGTTTTGCTTTAGCTAATTGCAAAAATTCGTGAATTGAAATTGTAAAACTGCCCGAGATCAGCAATGAAATCAAGCGATTTTGATTGGCCACCAAATCATTTCGATTATCTTTGAAAAAAAAAACGGTTTAGGTTTAATCGATGGATGGTTGGGGAGTTTAAAGGGATGGGATGGGATGTGAAGGGTGAGGAGAGAGAGAGTGAGGATAACAAATGATGCAAACCTTTATTGAAAGTTAATCAAGCGTTTAATTGCTATCAGAATGTTTGGCAATTATTTGAGCTACCATTGAAATTAGTTTCATTTAAATGGATCACAGTTTAAAATGGGATAAAAGGGTATTTGGCAGAACTTTGTTCGACATAAACCAGCATTTATTAAACCGTGGGAAAATTATCTTATATAACCGTTACGACCATTGGGGTCATCTACCCTATAGCAGACGACTACTGGCGTCATGTACTCTATAGTAGACGAACACTGGGGTCATCTACTCTATGGTAGACGACCAGTGGGGTCATCTACTCTATGGTAGACGACCACTGGGGTCATCTACTCTATGGTAGACGACCACTGGGGTCATCTACTCTATGGTAGACGACCACTGGGGTCATCTACTCTATGGTAGACGACCACTGGGGTCATCTACTCTATGGTAAACGACCACTGAGGTCATCTACTCTATGGTAGACGACCACTGGGGTCATCTACTCTATAGTAGACGACCACTGGGGTCATCTACTCTATAGTAGACGACCACTGGGGTCATCTACTCTATAGTAGACGACCACTGGGGTCATCTACTCTATAGTAGACGACCACTGGGGTCATCTACTCTATAGTAGACGACTACTGGGGTCATCTACTCTATAGTAGACGACTACTGGGGTCATCTACTCTATAGTAGACGACTACTGGGGTCATCTACTCTATAGTAGGCGACCACAGGGGTCATCTACTCTATAGTAGACGACCACTGGGGTCATCTACTCTATAGTAGACGACCACTGGGGTCATCTGCTCCATAGTAGACGACCACTGGGGTCATCTACTCTATAGTAGACGACCACTGGGGTCATCTACTATATAGTAGGCGACCACTGGGGTCATCTACTCTATAGTTGATGACCACTGGGGTCCTCTACTCTATAGTAGACGACCACTGGGGTCATCTACTCTATAGTAGACGACCACTGGGGTCATCTACTCTATAGTAGACGACCACTGGGGTCATCTACTCTATAGTTGATGACCACTGGGGTCCTCTACTCTATAGTTGATGACCACTGGGGTCCTCTACTCTATAGTAGACGACCACTGGGGGCATCTGCTCCATAGTAGACGACCACTGGGGGCATCTGCTCCATAGTAGACGACCACTGGGGTCATCTGCTCCATAGTAGACGACCACTGGGGTCATCTAGTCTATAGTAGACGACCACTGGGGACATCTACTCTCTAGTAGACGACCACTGGGGGCATCTGCTCCATAGTAGACGACCACTGGGGTCATCTGCTCCACAGTAGACGACCACTGGGGTCATCTGCTCCATAGTAGACGACCGCTGGGGTCATCGCCTCCATAGTAGACGACCACTGGGGGAATCTGCTCCACCGGGTTAATCTACTTTATTTTTTTACAAAAGAAGTGTCATAATGATTTAATTATATATATTTAAAAATAAAAATGGTGTTTTTATTATGAACGGTCTCTCAATAAAAGGTTTTGATACTTAAGAAAAAGAATAGTTAGAAAATGTTGGGTATGCCATTAATTATGGAAGACAATATCAGTCAAATGGCCGCCACGGATGCGCTTGCAGGACCATATTATTTCATGAATGAATTTACAATGAAATAACCATACTATGGTTTTAGAAGAAACTTTAATAATAATTTTTCTTATTAGAAGAAACTTTAATAATAATTTTCTTAACAATTAAAAAAAAGTCCCCCGGAAATGATCATATAAATATATATTTTCCCTATAGATTTCAAACATTTTGCAAAAATTACATATTGATAGATTTTACCGATAATCCAGAAGTTTGAACATTCTAAATTCTTCAAAGTAGACCTGTTTTTAAAAATTTTTCAAAATAATATGATCGGATTGTTAATAATATTATAACCGATATACTAAGTTTCCTAATAATCCAGCTGTGATCACATAAACTGGAACTGCTCTAATTTTTGTTTAAATTTTATTTCCGGAAAAATTTTCTTAATTAGTTAAAAATTAATTGATTTTCTTTGATAAAATTGTTTATGGCTTCAAATTAGCGACAGATCCCCACCCTTAATAAAATAATTCAGTTTTAAACGAAAATTACTTCAAAATTTTTCTACTGAGATATTGTTATTAAAATTCAAATATTGCCCTTGTCTCATTTCCAGTGACTTTTTAATTTAACTGTAAAATAAACAATAAAATATCAATATTTATCTGAATAAATAAAGCCGGACAATTAAGAGGTCAGTAAACAAAAGCAATAACAACTAAATCTATGAGTTTTTAATTAAAACTAAATAAACATTCGACTACTAATGAAGTTGCCAATGTTGGCTTTTGATGTTTACGTACCAAAAGAGGCAAAGAAGAGGGAGGAAACAATTCTAGAAAAAAAACCCAAATCTATTACCTCAAATCGAACGCAACAAAAAACGGGAAGCAAAGAAGCAAGCAATCAATTTTGTAAAAATAAAAAACAATCATTAACCGAAAGTCCCAGGAAAAAGACGAACATTTCGGTTTTTTAAGGGAAGATATCCCCTGCCCCTCACCAAGAAACCCCTGGCGTGATGAGACCAAAAGTCTTCTTCACTGAGTTTAAATTAAAACTGAAGGCAGAAATCCCAATTTTATTTGGACATTAATTTATTATTTGTTCAAACATTTTATCTTTTTTTCTTTGTCTTCTCTTTGGTTTCCTTTATGTTCTTTTCGCTTTCTTTCTTTTCTCTTTGGGGGGAGAAATGATTCCTTTCCAAGACACACAGAAGTGCAAGGAAAGAAAATGCTTTTACTACGTGTTGCGGCAAAAGTTTGTTCTAAAGTTTTGTTACATTTTTCTTTTTGTTGTTTGCCTTTTCACAAAAAAAAATAACTTTTCATTTTACAAATTCTCTTTTGCAGGAATAAAACACTCACACATACACAAAAGAAAAACTTAACCGACAATTTGCTAAAAGTTAATACGTTTGTTACCAACACAAACATAGTTAAAGGGGTCGTCGCTACATTTATTTTCTTTTTTCGTCTTCCCAAAGCCGACAGAGAGTTCGTGTTCGAGGAAACGCGGCGAAGAAAAGTTTAAAGTTTAAACGTCCAAACCATCGAACAAATCTAACAAAAGGCACACAACTGCCGGAAAAGAATCCCAGAGAGGGCAACTACGGCAATAGCGACAACAACAATGGCAGCAGCAACAACAATGCTGATGCATAGACGAAATTGTCGAACAACAGATGTTGTTGGTTATATCCGGCCAAGCAGGAAATGTTTTTCGTTTTCCGGATGTTTACTCGCCCTCCTGCTGATGCTGGCCATCAGCACCCAGCAGGCAATGGGTCGACCCAACCAGGAGGATGAAATGTTGCCACAACATTTCAATGTCGACGAGGAGTTCAGGGATGTCGATAATTTGGAGGTAAGTAGACATTTGTCTTATATACACTTGGAGAAAAAATAAGAAAGAAAAGTTTAGACAGATAAACCGTCTACAATACTTGAAAACTGTATTAAAAAAAAAAAAAACAAATTTTGAAATCAAATTTTTCTACAAATTTGTATAAAAAAGCATTGGAATTGCATTTGTCTACATTATGTAATTTGTTGAAATTTCATTAGACAATTTAATAAAACTGAAATTTTATAGAAAACTAATTTTTTTATACAAAAAAGTTCTTGATTTCTTTTTTCTGAAAGTTATTCTAATTTACATTATTCTACAAAATTTCTTCAAATTTGTATTTTTCTAAAAAATTATATGAAGTGTAATTTGCTAAAAAGTTCTCTAAAATATCACATTCAATTTGCAGTTTTCAACAAATTTAGATTTTTTTCATTTGAAAATTGCAATTTTGTAGAAAATTAAATTTTTCTAAAATAAAATCTTGAAATTGCTTTTTAAAAAAATTAATTCAAATATAAATTTGTCTAGCAAATTCCTTAAAATTTTTATTTTTGTAAAAATTTTTTTTTGTGTTGTTATTTATTGTTGGTCTGTGCTTTTGTTATTCAGTCAGAATTTATTTTTGGTTTCAGACCATATGTTCCATTTACTTTCTGTCTATTCCAAGAAAGTAATAGAATAGAATTTTTTTTTTGATTTCTCTAAAAAATCACTTTGCAATTGCATTTTTCTACAAAATTTCGATGAAATTTGATTAGAAAATTTAATGAAAATTGCAATTTTATAGAAAATTACATATTTCTACAAAAAACATTTGAAATTGCTTTCGTAAAACAAATTCAGATTTAAATTTTTCTAGTAAATTCTTTCAAAATATATTTTTCTAAAATAATGTTTTAGAATCTAGATTTCTACACATTACTCTAAGAACTCGCATTTTAATTGCATTTTCATTAGTAAATTTAACTAAAATTACAATTTCATAGAAAACTACATTTTCTAAAAAAAATTCATGAAATTTTTCTATTTTTTTAGAAAATTAACTGAAATTTACATTTGTCTATTCAATTTCTTCAAATTTGTATGTTTCTGAAAAGTGTTTTGATATCTATTTTTTCTAAAAATTTCTCTAAAAAATTACTTTGAAATTGCATTTTTCTAAATAATAATAATAATAATAATAAAATAATGAAATGACATAAGAAATTTTAATGAAAACTGCAATTTTATAGAAAATTAAAATTTTTCTACAAAAAATACTTGAAATTCCTTTCTTTTAGAAAATTATTTTTAATTTACTTTTTTCTACTCCTTCAAATTCCTTTCAGATTTGCATTTTTCTAAAAAAATGTTGTGAAATCTTACTTATATTTTCTACAAACTTCTCTAAAAAAATTAAATTGTAAATGCTTTTTACAAAATTTCGTTGAAATTTCATTGGAATATTTTATGAAAATTGCAAATTTAGGGAAAATTGAAATTTTTCTACAAAAACTTATTGAAATTGCTTTTTTTTATAGAAAATTAATTATTTGCTAGCAGAATCCTTCAAATTGAATTCTTTTTAAAAAAAAATTTGAAATCGTAATTTTCTAAATTTTTTTGAAAATTACATTTTGTATACAAACAATTCTTGAAATTGCCTTTTTTTTAGAAAATTAATTCTAAATTACATTTTCTAGAAAATTGTTCTACAACAATTCGTTGAAATTTCATTAGAAAATTCAATTAAAATTGTAATTTTAGAGAAAATTAAATTTTTTTTACAAAAAATCTTGAAATTTATATTATTTTTAGAAAATTAATTCTAATTTAAATTTTCCTACTACATTGAGATTTGTATTTTTCTTAAAAAAATTTTTGGAAAACTTATTTTTCTACAAATTTCTATAACAAAATCGCATTGAATTGCATTTTTTTTACCAAATTTCGTTTGAAAATTTCATGAAAATTTCAATTTTATAGAAAATTAAATTTTTCTACAAAAATATTTATGAAATGTCTTATTTTTAAGAAAATTAATTCAAATTTACATTTTTCTATTAAATTTCTTCAAATTTGTACGTTTCTAAAAAAGATATTTTGAAATCTAATTTTCTAAAAATTTCTCTAAAACATTACAAAAAAAACATTACAACATGCAATTACATTAGAAAATGTAATGAAAATGCCATTTTATAGAACATCATATTTGTATTGCATTTATCTACAAAATTTCGTTGAAATTTCATTAGAAAGTTTAATGGAAGGTGAAATTTTAAAGAAAATTACATTTCTCTGCAAAAAAACCTTGACATTTTTAGAAGATTAATTATAATTTCCACTTTTCTAGTAAATTCCTTGAAATTTATATTTTTCTAAAAAAATGTTTTGACATCTAATTTTTCTACAAAATTACCTTTAAATTGCATTTTTCTTGAAAATTTAAATTAAATTTTTTTGGCAAAATTTTTATTTTGCATTTTTAATAAAAATTGTTGAATAGCATTTTTCTAAAAATGTTTTAAAATCTAATTTTTCTACAAATTTCTTAAAAAACAAAAATACATAGTAATTGCATTTTTCTACAAAATTTCGTTGGAATTTCATTAGAAAATTTAATGAAAATTTAAATTTTATAGAAAATTAGACTTTTTCTACAAAATAATTATTGAAATTATTTTTTTAGACAAGTAATTCTAATTTACATTTTTTAAATTTGTATTTTTCTAAAAAATGTTTTGAAATCTAATTTTTTTTAAAAATTTGTCTTAAAAATCACTTTGGAATTGCATTTTTCTAAAAAATTTCGTTGAAATTGCATTACAAAGTTTAATAAAACTGCAATTTTATAGAAAATTAAATTTTTTCCACAAAAAATTCTTGCAATTGCTTTTGTTTAGAAAATTAATTCCAATTTACATTTTTCTAGCAAATACCTTTAAATTTGTGTTTTTAAAAAATGTTTCAAATCTACATTTACTAATTTTCTAAATTTTTCTATAAAATTTTGGTGATATATCATTATTAAATTTAATGAAAACTGCGTTAAAATGGAAAATTAAAATTTTCTACAAAAAATTCTTGAATTTTTTTTTTAGTAAATTCCTTCAGATTTGTATTTTTCTAAAAAAAATAACATCGTAGTTGTGTTTTTCAAAAAATTTCTTAAAATCTAATTTTTCTAAAAATTTCTCTAAAATATCATAGGAATTTTTCTACAAAATTTCGAAGGAGAATATGTTTTTAAAAAAATTTCCATTTTTTATACCTTTCACCATAGGATGGGGGATATATTCATTTTGTCACTCCGTTTGTAACACCTCTAAATATTGATCTGAGACCCCATAAAGTATAGATATTCTTAATCGTCGTAAAATTCTAAGACGATTTAGCCATGTCCGTCTGTCCGTCCGTCCGTCTGTGGTAATCACGCTACAGTCCGCAATAATAGAGCTAGGTTGATAAAATTTGGTACAAATACTTCTTATAGTTGCAGGTTGTTTGGGATTGCAAATGGGCCATATCGGTCCATATTTAGATATAGCTCCCATATATAGCATCTAACTTGTTGTGATTCCTACTGTTCTCATCTAATATATTTTTTGTGTTTTCGGTGTTATTTTCTTTAGGTTTGAGTTATTTTGTGAGGTCACATGCTATCCATGGTGGAGGGTATATAAGATTCGGCATGGCCGAACTTAACGCTTTTTACTTGTTTGCTACATTAAAATTTTCTACAAAAAACTCTTGAAATATCTTTTTTTAGAAAATTAATTCAAATTTACATTTTGGTAGCAAATTCCTTCAAATTTGTATTTTTCTACAAATAAATGTTTTGAAATCTAATTTTTCTACAAATTTCTCTAAAAAATCGTCCTGGAATTGCATTTAAACCATATTTTCTAGAAAAGTTGAATTTTGCCATAATATCCTAGAGGAAAATTTTCATAAATTTGGACATAATTTTCAAAAACTGTAATTTTGACGAAATTTTCTAGAAAACTGCAATTTTGAAGAAATTTTATAGAAGAGTTTAATTACACTGTGATACAAAATCGAACTTTCCGAATGGTAATGGGATGAGACCAATTGCAAATGAAAGTTGACATTATCCATAACAAAAACCTCAAAGGTTTTTTTCAGGTCAGTGCGAGATTTTTTTACACGCATTTGAAGTTGGTGATTTTGGAACGCTGTCTAACAAGAAAAGATCATTGAAAATTTGATAAAATAATGATTATTTATTTTTAATATCATGTAAAGTTTTGGTATCTTACGGTTTTTGGGGTCGAGGAAATAATTTATTACATACAACTCACGATAGATGGCGCTGACATGCAAATGGTGCTACTTCTTGTCGATTATCATTGAAAAAGCGGTTCAAAATTACCAACTTCAAATTCGTGTAAAAAAAAATGTAGCACTGAACTGATAAAAACCCTTGAGGGTTTTGTTAGGGATAATGTCAACATTCATTTGCAATTGGTTTCATCCCATTCCCATTTTGGTTGTTGCACTGTGTTATTAAGGATTTTTTTTTAGAAAAAAAGCTAATGACGATAAATGAAATTTGAAAAAAAACTATACAATTTTGATTTCTATTAAATTTTTTATAAAAATTAAATTTTGCTGAAATTTTTTACACAAATACAATTTACAATAAATATGCTATTTTGACGAAAATATTAATTTGGCTAAGATTTTCTAGAAAAATTAAATTTCGTTAAAATGCGCACATCGGTCTATGTTCTGTGTACTCTAGTCTGGAGAAAATTTTATAGAAACATTTAATTCTTAAGGATTTTTTTTTTTTGTGAATATAAACAATTGACGATATTTTTCAAAAATACCAATTTTGAAAAAAATGTACACAATCAAATTCGATTTCTATTAAATATTTTACAAAAATTAAATTTAGCTTAAGTTTTCTATAAAGTGAAATGTTCACTAACTTTACAATAAATATGTGATTTTGATGAATTATGCAACAAAAAAAAATATGCAAGTTTTTCTAAAAAATTCTATTTCGAGGGACATAATTATGAAATTGCATTTTGATTTCGATATTTTCTATAAAACTGTAATTTTCATTAAAATCATATTTCGTGGAAATATTCTGGAGCAGGAATAGTTCCTCCTCAAGTAATTACTAACAAGTATTTTTGTTTTCAAATTTTCGTAAGATCTTTTCAAATAGTTTTGTGACATTTTCCCTATTTTATATTACTCATAATGTAAGGGTAGGGCATTCCTTAGTCGGTTTACTCGACTGCAATTTCCTTACTTGTTTGAATTGAAATCGTATTTGTTTTTGTCTGTGTACGATCCCTACTCTCACAATCTCTGTCGCGCAAACTAAAAGCAAACGTTTCCCACAATTTCTTTTTCCAAATTCAGATACATCATGTGAAGCTAGTCGATGGCATGATGCACGAGGACCATCCGATTATTATGTACAAAGAGGATTTCGTTGATGAAGATTATGGTAAGTAGCAAATATTAGACGGCCAAAAAAGAAGGCCGTCTAATATTTCCCTAAAAAATAATAATTTTCTTACAAAAAAAAAAATAATTGCAAATCACTAATTTTCCAGTTCCCGCTAAAAATGGCACCAAGCGTCAGCGTAAATACAAAGATATTGCCCATAGACGTCGCCATAAGACCACTACACCCAGTCCCAGTGAGATTGAAACTCCCGAAGAACTCGGCGTAAAACCGGAAAAAATCTATTTCGATTTCTTGCCTGAAACCCCACTGATGGTGCCTGATGGCGACGATAATGTAAAACCACGCAAATCACACATTAAGCTGGTTCCACTGTCCGAGGAAATAAGTGCCCATTCCAAAGATGAACTTCAGAAAAGACCGAAAAAATATCATCGTCGTGTTAGACGCGATACGGGAGATGAGCATGTAGTGCGCAAGCGTAATCCCTATTTCAGATACCACATTGCTCCACAAAATACTCCTGTCGTACAGCAAAATGTTCCAAGTCACTACACTTACATGAAGTAAGTGAAAAAATATTGCAGGGTTTATTTTCACTGTTTGTAATAAAATTTTTTTTTTTATAATTACTTAGACACGCTGTTGCTGGCAAAAAACACAATGGCTTAGATATTTCCGTAACCAAAGCACCCGCAACGCCCGAGAGTATTGGTAACCGTATTGCTATAGATGAAAATGATCGTGTGGTCTTTTCCGGCGGCAGAAGTAAGTAACCGTAACTAGAGAGCGAAAGCAATTTGAACATAATTTAAATGTATTTGATATTCACACATGTTATAACTTTCCATTGATATTAGCTACAGCTCGTCCACGTCCCGTGGCCACCAGAAGACCGCCAGAGCCAATTTTCCGTGATCCTAGTCCCGACAACTACGACTACAGTTTCATGAGTAAGTTGACCATTTAATATAATTATACTTTAAATTAGAATAAACGTAAATTATATTAAAAAATAAGTTATTAAATAATATCATAACATTAACTCCTAATATATAAAGGAAACAAATACAATTTAAAGACAAGCATAAACTATTTACTAAAGAAAAATTTAGGATTTTAAATAAATAAAAATAAATGTTAAAAAAAATGCTGGATTACCTACGATACAATTTAAAAACTCATAGATTTTCTTGAGTAAAATGTGAATGAAAAGTCGTAAACTTGGGTCAGAATTTTTAATATTGACCAATAAAGTAAATTTTTGCGTATAAACTTTATACTAAATGATAAAGAAATTCCAAAAAATTTTATGGCGATTTTAATATTAAAAAAATGAAAAATGCGCTTTTGGGTTTTGCGGAAATTGTAACAGCTGTTGAACGATTAAAACGAGTTTTACAAAGAAAACACGACGAATTTTTTTCGATTAAAAAAAAATGTACCCACTAACCACATTTAATCATTTTTTTTACCATTTTTAACCCTTTTGGCTTTACTGTACCATATCGCTTTTTAGCCACTATGCACCATAATTCTAAACTTTAATTAAAAGCATAACATTTGAAAAACTGACTTCTTAACTCATATTTATATTCCATGTTTTTGCCCAATGTACATTATATAAAATGTATAATGTATTTTTGCCCCAATGCTCCATAGTTTACCCTTTTTGCCCCACTGTACAATGTTTAATCCATTTTGTCTCACTTTACAATATATAACTATTTTTGCCTCACTGTACCATAGTTAACCATTTTTGCCCCACTGTGCCATATTTAACCCTTTTTGTCTCACTCTACCATATTTAACACTTTTTGTCTCCCTGTACCATATTTAAAAAATGTCACCACTCTACCATACTTAACTCCCCTTTTTGTCCATCTGTACCATATTTAACACTTTTTGTCTAACTGTTTTTGACCACTTAATTTATTAATGTTTTTGACCCACTGTGCTCTTCACATCTCAAGTTTAAGTTCCAATTTTGCCAGATTGATTAATTTTTGCCCCACTGTGCCTATTAAAGTTAGAATTTCCAAAAATCACTTCCGATCTCTAGTTTATGTTACAAAAGCTACCCTACAACCATGGGACCATGTCTAATATTTTTAAACCACTACCCGTCATTTTTAATGACTACCCCGATCCGTTGTCCTAAGGACAGCCTCAATTTTCACCATTCTAATTCTATACGTTAAAGTTGGCGGTGGTACCCTATTTATCCCTTTCTGTCCCACTGTGCTCCAAAATTTTTCAAAAAATCGCTCTCTGTTCTAGTTTACGTCCCAAAAGCTACTCTAACAGCAAAATTCACGATTCTAGCTCTTGCCATTTGGATTTGGCTGTTGTACAACATTTATACCTTTTTGCCCCATTGTGGGCTAATGTTCGGATTTTAAAAAAATTCAGTCAATTTCTGGGTCGACCTCATAAGGGCTACCCTCACACCAAATTCCACCATTCTCATTCCGTTTAGATTTGGCGGCGGTACCATATTTATCCCTTTTTGCCCCATTGTGCGGGTAATAGTACGAATTTCGAAAAGTCCCGTCTTATTGCTAGTTTACATGATTCTAGCTTCAGCCGTTTTCGTCTGGGCGATGATCAGTCAGTCAATCAGTCAGCCAGTCACACAACAATTTTATATATCGCAACCTAAGGGTGAAAAGGCCCAAAGTCCACTTTTTGCCTAAATGTATTTTTTGAAGCGGAACGTAAGATAAGTTGGATCTACATCGATTTGAAAACAAAAAGCCAAAAAAATCATGCTTTGTCATCTTTAAAAATTGAATCGTAAAAGCGCTAAGTCCATATACCCTATATAAAAACATTCATATACAGTAAGTATTTTGCCTCTCCTGTAAAATTTTAATTATTGGACTTAGCGCCTTTACACTTTTAGGTCGCGATATATAGATTTATTGTATGCATTAATTTTAATAAATTCCCAGGATTTGTTTATCTTGGCAAGGTCTTTCGTGAGTGTTCTTCTACTGCCTTGCGGATTACAGTCTAGTGCCATTCTGGTTACTGCGTCTTGTGGCTTTCGCAAGGTATGCACTATCCATCTTCCACTTCGCTGCCATATAATAAGATTGATTTGACACATGCGTTGAATATTTTTACTTTTGTGGCCCTTGTGATTTGCTTGCTTCTCCATGTTTTCTGCAGTCGGCCAAATGCGCTTCTAGCCTTCTTTATTCGGTTTTTGACGTCAGCTTCTATCCCACCATTTATGGACATAATACTTCACAAATAACAAAAGGTATCGACGTATTGGATTGTCCTACTCTTAATACTTATGTGCCTTTCGTTACTGCTATACAGTCGCATAGCGTAAGTTTTTTTTGCGTTCACTTCCAGTCCAACGCATCTGGCTAGTTAAATGAGCTCATCCACCTTGTCTTGCATGTTGGACACCTTATGGGATAGTAGACAGATGTCATCAGCATAGTCCAAATCTCCAAGATGCCTGTGCAAGCCCCACATGATTCCTCTTTGTTTTTTGCACAGCTTTAACATTATGTTGTCCAGGACAACTGCAAAAAGCAATGGCGAAAGAGGGCATCCTTTTCTTACTCCCATATTCGTTATGAAGGGACTACTATGTTGCCCATTATGTAGTACTTAAAAGTTCTGCGTGTGCATACATGGCTTTTATTATATTAATGATTTTATCAGGTACACCCTCTTGTCTTAATACATGCCATATTGTACTTCTTTTTATACCCTCCACCATAGGATGGGGGGTATATTCATTTTGTCACTCTGTTTGTAACACCTCTAAATATTGATCTGAGACCCCATAAAGTATATATATTCTTAATCGTCGTAAAATTCTAAGACGATTTAGCCGTGTCCGTCTGTCCGTCCGTCCGTCTGTTGTAATCACGCTACAGTCCGTAATAACAGAGCTAGGTTGATAAAATTTGGTATTAATATTTCTTATAGTTGCAGGTTGTTTGGGATTGCAAATGGGCGATATCGGTCCATATTTAGATATAGCTCCCATATATAGCATCTAATATATTCCTACTGTCCTCATCTACTATATTTTTTATGTTTTTGGGTGTTATTTTCTTTAGGTTTGAGTTATTTGTTGAGGCCACATGCTATCCATGGTGGAGGGTATATAAGATTCGGCATGGCCGAACTTAACGCTTTTACTTGTTTTAATTTGAAAAGAAAATTTATTAAGTAAATAGTATAGTAAAGCTTTCGAAAATAATATTAAAAATAAATTATATATAAAATTTTTAATATATTAAAAAATATTCCAATTTTTAAAATTAAGTTTTTTTTTTAATTTTTGGGTTTTAATATAATACCATAAAAAAATTATTTTCCAAAATGTATTTAAAAATATGTCCGATTTTGCGCTAATTCGTGAACAAAATACATTTTGTGATTTTTTTGTGACAACAAAGACTGTTGTATCTTCGTTAGTTTTGCTCCGAGTAATCTCAAATTTTCACACAATCTTTTTAAGAGGTTCTCCATTCAAAATTTTCAAAAAAAGTTTACAAACGTTAATGAATTTGGGGATTTTCTTAAAAAATAGAGTTTAAGGAAATAAAGAACTTTGTTTAAAATTGTATTTAAAATTATTTCTTAGGAAAAATGTTCTTGGAAATTTTATTCAATAATTGTTTTCTTGGTTTTTTGTAAATAATAAAATGATAAAGTTATATTGCAGATATTTAAAATAACCTACAATATTAATTGTTTATAATAAAAAAATTGCTTATATTTTTTTAAGAAAACTCCTGAATTTGTATAGTGAGATTTCTGTTAGTGAACATAGAAATCAATTTTTTTTTAATTTTCATTGAAAATTTGAAAAATAAAAAATAAATTAAATTTTCGCTTGTATATTTAAAAGTTTGTTTATAAATTTATTTTTAAAAAACTTACTCTCCTTGACACAGTTATTTAAAAATGTCTCTAGTGTCTTCTTTGGTTTTCTGAGAATTTACTACATTTTGCAATTTCTAAATTAAGAAAAAAATCAGAGTTTTTTATAAGATAATATTTTTAAGTAAAACGTAATGATAAGTGGACCGCAGGCCAAAAACAACATTACTGCATCCGAAGAGTTGACTAACCCCCAATGAAACGCGTCATGCATTGGTTGATGTTGGATTTCAAGATCGTTTTCTTTTTCCACTTCAGTATTCAAAATAACTTCCTTCACTTTGAAGGAACTGTTTGATCTTCAGCTCAACTCCATAGTGAGAAAACCATAAAATAAAAAATATATAGTTTATAAAATAAAATCAGAAATTCAAACTTTGGACACTTTTTCAAATTTTTCCCATTGCATTTTTTTAAATTTTTATACTTTTAAAATATCTGAAATAGCATATTAAAAATTCAATTTTTTAAATTGAATTTAGGTAAACTTCTATAAAGCAAGTTTCATTCTTTTTATTTAAAAAATATTTCATTTATGATTCTAACTAGGATACTCTATACAATTATTAACCAAATTTAATACAAAACACAAGCCATGTCCAATGAGAAGCAAATTTTGCTCCATCAAATGGAAAATTACAACACTATGCAGAAATGCGTTTTTAACATTTATCTCAAAACTTTTCTTATTAATAAAATTTTTCTTCATAAAATATTCAAAATCTTAAAAAAACTTTTTGCATAAAAAATGCATTTCATCCAATCTTTTCTCTAGTTATAACCTACACCACACTGTGGTACAGGGTATTATAACTTTGTGCATTTGTTTGTAACACCCAAAAGTAGAAGAAATAGACACATCGTTTATTATACCGATCGACTTGGAATCACTTTCTGAGTTGATTTAGCTATGTCCGTCTGTCCGTCTGTCTGTCTGTCCGTCTGTCCGTCTGTCTGTGCATGTATTCTTGTAATCAAAGTACAGGTCGCAATTATGGTCCGATCTCGACGAAACTGCACATATCTTTTTTTATGTTAGCCCCGATTTGACATGTAAGCGCTGTAAAAACTTTATTTTATATCCGATCAGTATGAAATTCGGCAGAAAGAGGTTTCTTATTATATGAATGAACACTGTTAAATTTGGAAGAAATCGGTTCAGATTTAGATATAGCCCCCATATATACGTTACCCCCGATTTGACATGTAAGCGCTGTAAAAACTGTATTTTATATCCGATCAGTGCGAAAATCGGCAAAAGGAGGTTTCTTATTACATGAAGGAATACTACCAAATTCGGAGAAAATCGGTTCGGATTTAGATGTAGCCCTCATATTTATGTTACCCCCGATTTGACATGTAAGCGCTGTAAAAACTGTATTTTATATCCGATCAGTGCGAAAATCGGCAGAAAGAGGTTTCTTATTACATGAAGGAATACTGCCAAATTCGGAGAAAATCGGTTCGGATTTAGATATAGCCCCCATATATATGTTACCCCCGATTTGATCTGTAAGCGCTGTAGAAGTTGTATTTTATATCCGATCAGTGCAAAATTCGGCAGAAAGAGGTTTCTTATTACTCGAAGGAATACTGCCAAATTCGGAGAAAATCGGTTCAGATTTAGATATAACTCCCATATATATGTTACCCCCGATTTGAAATTCAAGCGCTGTGGAAACTGTATGTTACATCCAATCACAGCGAAATTCAGCAGAAAGAGGTTTCTTATTACATGAAGGAATACTGCCAAATTCGGAGAAAATCGGTTCAGATTTAGATATAGCCCCCATATATATGTTACCCCCGATTTGACATCTAAGCGCTGTAGAGACTATTTTACATGAATGAGTATTCAGGGAAAATCGATTCAGATTTATATATAACCTCCATATATGTGTTCCTCCTGATTTGGTTACAAAGCGCTATAGAAGTTGTACTTTACTTCCGATCATTACAAAAGTCCCCAGAAAGATGTTTCGCAATTTAGGAACGAATATTGCTTAATTTAGCGATTATCGGTTCAGAATTAGGTATGTCCACATATATATGTTCTTACCCATTTACCAATTATTCCAAATTATTATCGCAATCACCCTTATCGCATTGTTAGGGAGGTGTAGGGTATTATATAGTCGGCCCCGCCCGACTTTCTGCCTTTCCTTACTGGTTTTTTTTATACCCTACACCACACTGTGGTACAGGGTATTATAAGTTTGTTTCACGGCAGATGTTTGTAACACCTGAAAATAACATAGCTAGACCCACCTTAAAGTATACCGATCGACTCAGAATCACTAGCTGAGTAGATTTAACAATGTCCGTCCGTCCGTCCGTCTGTCTGTCCATGTAAAGTTGTGCGTCGACTACAGGTCGCAATTTCACTCCGATCGTTCTGAAATTTTGCAGTTTAGAGTATTTCGCGGCTGTTAAGATCGCTATTGATTTTGGTTGAAATCGGTTCAGATTTAGATTTAGCTCCCATATATATCTTTCGTCCGATCTGGTCCTTTAGTCCTATAAAAGCTGTATTTTACATCCAATCGTTTTGAAATTTAGAATGGTAGAGTTTATTGATCCATGAACCAACATTGCCGAATTTTAAGAAAATCGGTTAAGATTTAGCTATATCTCCCATATATATGTTTCGTCCGATTTGGCCATTTAGTCCTATAAAAGCTGTATTTTACATCCAATCGTTTTGAAATTTCGAATGGTAGAGTTTATTGATCCATGAACCAACACTACCGAATTTGAAGAAAATCGGTTAGGATTTAGCTATAGCTCCCATATATATGTTTCATCCGATTTGTCTCTTTAGATCCAATCGTTTTTATACCCTACACCACACTGTGGTACAGGGTATTATTTAAGTATAAAATTTCCCAAAAGTAAATTTATGTAAACAATTTATACATGAATTACAAAATTTATATATCAGAGTTATTCAATATTACGAGAGTGGTGTAGGGTATTATATAGTCGGCACCGCCCGACTTTAGCCTTTCCTTACTGGTTTTAAATCAAATGTATTTCCTTTGTGAAAATCTATTATATATATCCCAAATTTGTCTTTTTCCTAATAAATCAATTTTTTTTGGTTATTTCAGATAAGAACCAACCTGGAAGTGCCACAACCTCTGCTCCAATTTATACTCGTCGTCCAGCTACTGACTCTCCACCTACTCGTCGTCCTTCAGAGCCGATTTTCCGTGATCCGAGCCCAGAAAATTATGATTTGTCATTTATGAGTAAGTAAACTATGATTAATTTCCAAAAAGAACTGTATTAACATTTTACAACTTTTAACATTTTCCAGATCAAAGACCTCCATCTTCAGGCTCAGCTTCGTCTTCGTCTTCATCATCCTCAGCAGCAGTATCGGCTGCCGTGCGCCCACCAGTCACTTCAGCTTCACCGGTAGGACAAGCGGCTGGACCATCGCAGTGCGTTTGGGCCATTGTAAATTGTTGTTCCAATCGCGATACTCGAATTCGCTACTCATGTTTCGAGCAAAACGGCTGCTATGGAGCCTTCTGGGGTCTAAATCCTTGCGCCGAGAATGTTCGCGATAATTTCGTGAATTATTTGGCTGATTATTACAACTGAAGCGGCGACGAAGGCAGGACTACTCCTCAGTCTTTGCAGCTCGAGGGCTTATGTGTATTTGTCACCGTTTTATGCACCACCCCCTATTATGTGCATGTGCGTGTTTATGTTTTAAGTTAGCATAGAATTTCCTTTATTGTCTTTGTCAAACGTACTTAACCAAAGTTCGAATTGAAATTCGAAACATTCATTTTTTTTTGTTGTCTGAAATTTATTTTAAGTATGTCTCTACTATTTTCTTTAGTTTTTTTCGTTCTGGATAAAAAGAAAAAACGTTTACTGTCAGAAAGTCAACAGCTGCAGTTGCTTTCAATTTGATTATTATTATTTTAATATTTCTTTATTTTGTCCGTGCACTTTAGAGCATCCGGTTTGTTTTTTCTCTAAGTACGTATTTATTGAAACAGAGCAGAAAGGCAACGAAACACATCTCGAAAAATTTATTTTCTTATTATTATTTTTGTTTTCTCAAATGAAGTTGTGAAGTGCATTTAAGCCAATTATATAATATTTTTTAATGTTTTTCTTAATTCGAATAAAAAACCATCAATTTTGAATCACAAAAATAGAACACCAAATATATGTATTTATAAATCTAACATAACACAAAAAACAGATTTTTTTATTTGATTGTCTTTAAATAATGTTGGTTTATAGATAAAGAAACTCTACCGTGCTAAATTTCAAAACAATTGGATGTAAAATACAGTTTCTATAGAACTAAAGGGCCAAATTGGACGAAACATGTATATGGGAGCTATATGTAAATCTGACGCGATTTTCTTCTAATTCGGCAATGTTTGTCCACGGATCAAGAAACTCTACCATGCTAAATTTCAAAACGATTGGATGTAAACTGCAGCTTCTATAGGGCTAAAGGTCCAAATTGGACGAAACACATATATGGGGGCTATAGCTAAATCTGAACTGATGTTCTTCAGATTCGGCAATGTTTGTCCAGGGATCAAGAAACTCTACCATGCTAAATTTCAAAACGATTGGATGTAAACTACAGCTTCTATAGGGCTAAAGGTCCAAATTGGACGAAACATGTATATGGGAGCTACATATATATGCCGGCTATAGCTAAATCTGAACCGATTTCAGCCAATTTCTATAGGGTTCTTTCCAGGTGCGAAAGACTCCCTACGGCAAATTTTCACAATGACCGGAGCGAAATTGCGACATGAAGTCAACGAACAACATAAGATGGGCCGACGGACAGACGAACGATCGGATCGACTCAGCTCAGTGATTCTAATCTCGTTTTCGTTCGTTTACGACGAAACGTCAAATTTCGATCAATTATAACTCGAAATCTGTAAAATACAGGCATGAAATATTTTCGGAACGAAATATTTCCCAGCTTTTCTCTAGGACATGGCGAATTATTTACTCCTGTGGCTTATATACTTCGCGTATCTATTGACTGATTTTGGATGATTCGTCGTAGACGAACGAAAACGTGTTACAAAAACTGGGGGGTAAGTCGATCGGTAGACCCCTTTAAAGTGGGTCTATCTGTAGTATTTCTAGGTGCTACAAACATCTGCCATGAAACAAATTTATAATACTTTTTGCTACTATTAAAGAAACCCATTCCGAAAGTACCGTCAACTTCTAATGACCAACACAAAATTGGTTCCGTTTTAAAGAAAATAGTGTGCTCTTTCCAATGTTATAAATATTTTTGTTATAAATATTTGAGAAATCTAAATATTGCAGTTTTTCCTTGATACAAATATGTGAGGCTATCCAATGTGTACGCACTGTATATTGAATTATAAGGCCGATAAAGCCGAGATAAGCGTTAAATTCAAGGGAATTGTTGGAAATATGCCTGGCCATACCCCTATACAGTTTGTATGAAATAAATTATTATTATACACATTTTGGGGTGTTTTTCTGTGAATTCAATGCAGATGTTCAGTTAGTTTATTATTGAATGCTGAACATACAACATCGACAGTCCGAAATAAAATTTTTTTGTGCGAAAACTAAAGTGAAATTTTTACTATTATTATGGCAGAAGATTTAGAATTTGTGTACAATACGCGCTTGCGTACAGGCAGCCTTACTGATAATTTCCAGCAACAACTACATATCATCAGCGTTACAGTGAGATTTCGCACTTCACACAGAAGCAGACGAAGAACTAGATTTATTTGAAGACCAAAGCGGTGAAAACACAGATTTTGTGCCCGATGATGACGCCTCGGACATTGAATATGAATTGGAAATTGAAGCAAATGAAATATTAGACAGCGATGAAGAATCCGAAGAAGAAAGTGAGAATGCACCAACTCAAGCTGCAGACGGTTTTTGCTTGGAAAAGTTGCTACCAAGTGGAGTACAGCTGAACCCGCTACAGTGAGATTCCGCCAGCACAACATCATGCGTTTCGGAGGTGGACCAAAAACAAACCTGACCACTCCGCTTGAGGTGTTCAAGCTTCTTTCGTCTACAAACCGACAAAGCTGTTCCCATTCACGACATATGCAACTTCTTGAATAACAATCTTGCCAGTAATTTTGAACCATACGAAAGTGTAACCATCGATGAGCAGCTATTTCCAAACCGTGATCGCACAAAGTTCACACTATGCATCCAAACAAAGGCGAAAATGTGCTCACGAGTTTGCAGAACTATTATTGCTGATAGCTTCTTTAAAACATTAGACGCAGCTAATAGTCTTTCGTCGATTGGACTAGCATACGTTGGTACCATTAGATCCAACAAAAGGTGTCTTCCCAAAGAAGTGAAAAAAGATAGCAAACGGCCAGTGCTTTCATCTGTGTTCGGTATCTATGATAACCTGTGCAGCTACTATATCACTGTGCAGCTACTTTCCAAATAAGAGCAAAGCAGTAAATCTACTATCCACTGTGCACTACACCAATAAAGTTGAAGGCGTGGCAAAACAACCAGAAGCTATATTATTTTACAATTCAGCATAGGTTGATACAATGGACCAAATGGGAATGCATTACTCCACAAAACGGTCAACCAGACGTTGACCATTAGCATTTTGTGCAACATGATAGACGTCATGGGATTAGCCGCTTACATCATATGCAATGAACATATAGAAGGAACCAGAAAAGAGAAGCGACGATTGTTCTTGAACACGCTGAGTAAACAATTGGTGCTTACTAATACTGAAAATCGCATGAACAACAACCAACAACCCGTTTGGCCATTGAATCTTTCTTTGGAAGGCCGTTGAATAGTCCCAGCAACATGTTGCGTAACCAACAAAGCGGCCCTAGAACACTGAGTTCCAGAAAAGATTGCAGAATTTGTTTTACGCAAGACGAAAAGCTGCGTAGGTAGACATGTTTTTACTGCTCCAAATGCACTAATCCTGTGTGCCAACAACATTCTAAAGTACTTGTTTTTCCTGCATTCCACAAAATAAATAAAAAATAATAATAAAAAATAATTTTTTTTTTACATTTAGTTTAAAGACTAAAATAATATACGAACATACTTAGAAATTCAAAGTTACGGTACCCTTTTTGCCATACAAATGCGTGAAATCGCTTAGGGGTCTGGCCAAGCATATGCACGAAACTATACAGGGGGCTGATATGTATTGCAACCAACTTCAGGTTGCTATCATTTCTAAACCGCTAGTCTGATAGCTGGCAGATTTATTTCAGTGACAGTTCATTTTATTGTTTACATGCTAACAAAAGCATTTTGATCTATTTCATTCAGAAAAAAGTTATTCGTGATGGAATTCAAGCGTGATAGTGTGATTGCTTTATATTTGGGTGGAAAAACACAAGTGACTTTCGTTAGAGCCCTCCAGCATTTAAATGTTAATAAATCTTTTGTTTCTCGTACCATTGCTCGTTACCGTGATACTGGCAGTGTTGCATCGCGTCCAAAAAGTGGACGAAAAAAAAACGGTAACAACACCAGAAATGATCCGAAAAGTGAAGGCCAGATTTGATCGAAATCCACGCCGCAGTGGTAGAAAAATTGCTCGTGAGCTGAACATATGGCGAGAACGGATACAACACATATTAAAAAATGAGCTTTGACTAAAGCCATTGAAGTTCCAAAAAGTGCAAGAGCTCACCGATGTACAACAAAAAGTTAGACTGGAAAGAGCCAAGGAGTAGCTTCGCTTGCACGAAAGTGGCCAGTTACCGAATTTGGTTTTCTACGATGAGAAGCCATTCCAAATTGAGCAGTTTGTGAACAAACAAAATGATCGGGTTTACTTGCCAAAAAGGTCGCTGAAAATGTACACCTTCGATTGGCCACCAGAACTCAAGCGCCGCCGATGGTAATGGTGTGGGCCGCCGTAACGGCCGATGGTCGCTCCCCGCTCGTATTCATCGACCATGGGGTCAAAATAAATGCCGAATATTATCGGGAAAATATCCTAAAGACAGTATTGAAGCCCTGGGCAGACAAACATTTCGGCCGCAGACCATGGACATTCCAACAGGACTCAGCACCATCGCACTCAGCACGCGTCAACCAAGAATGGCTTAAAAAGGAGTTTCCTCGCTTCATTTCTACCGCACAATGGCCACCAAGATCTCCGGATCTCAATCCGTTGGACTTTTGCGCCTGGGGCATTTTAGAGAGTAAGGTTCGCACTAAAAAATACCAATGTATCGATCATCTCAAGACGGCGCTTCGCCGGGAATGGGCCAAAATACCGCAGAGCCACTTTCGTGCAGCGTGTGATGGCTTTGTCGGCCGTTTTAAGGCCATAATTCGTGCCAAAGGTGTCCAATTCTAACAAATCTAAACTGTTTCTAATATTTTATGTTATTTCTGGCATTTTGTGCTTTTGAACAATAAAATTAAAAAAAAATTAAAAAAATATAGCGATTTACTTTGTTGCATTACATATCAGCCACCCTGTATACTAGTAAAACATGAGACCGTAGATAACAAAACTGCATACTCAGTATTTATAATCTCACTGTCGTGATACGAGGGTATATAACGGGTTTTCCAATAGGGATGATATGATTTTGAAGTGACGTTTCGGCCATTTGTAATATGTCATGATCTGTCATTTGTTTTTCATTGTATTCAGTAGTGTTTACAATTTCATCATGCAGAGATATATGCAAGAACAACGTTTACAAATCATTAAGTTTTATTATCAAAATAATCGTTCTACAATTGAACTTTTCGTGCGCTAAGTCGATTTTTTTTAATCCAAAAAAGACACTTTCCAGTCGACCTACTTCCTTGACACCCATGAGCAGTATTTTAGCTCTCGTTAAGAGGTATCTTACCGTTTAGGAGCTAGAGCTAAAATAAACTTTCCGTTCACATTTGAAAATTATGCTAAGTCCATTTTTTTAAATCCAAAAAACACTTTCCAGTCGACCTACGACCTTGACACCCATGAGCAATATTTTACAATTCGTTAAGAGCTATCTTTTTTCCATTGACCGATTGTGGCTACGTGCCACACACCAATGAAACAATTGAATTGTTGCGAGATAAGTTTGGAGATTCGATTATTTCAAGAAATTGTGATATTGAATGACCTCCAAGATGTTGTGATTTAACACCATTAGACTATTTCTTGTGGGGTTATTTGAAGTCATTGGTCTTTCGAAATAAACCAGACTCTCTTCAAGCTTTAGAAGTCAATATTGAGCGTGCCATTCAAGACATACGACTTGATTTAGTGGAAAAAGTGCTCGAAAATTGGGTCCATCGCCTTCGTTCCTGCAGAAGAAGTCGTGGAGGCCATTTGAATGACGTTTTATTTAGAACCTAATTGTATCGATTGTACTTCACATTAAATAAAAAACTGTTGAATTTCCTTAACAATTGGTGTGTCTTTTTTCAAAGAAATCATATCACTCTTATTGGAAAACCCTGTATAACATACACTGCACGTCGACAGGTCCTCCAATTCCCTGTCGAAATAACACAAATGTATTCCATAATAAGCGAAATGATGAAAATCATTTTCTAATTAGGATTTTGTTTGTTTAATACAAGTATTTCCTATTCCTAGTATTGATTTTTAATTAGATATTGTGTTATTCTCTTTTGCTTCTAATTAAAGATGAAATGAATGAATGTGAAAAATGTACGATATAAAGAAAGTGTCGTTTCTTAGCAATGCAAATGATTTGGTTGTCAAGGGTGAAGTGTTGTTTTTGTACAATAGTCAAATTAAGCATTTAATTCCCAATGCCTGCGAACGACAAACAAATGTGGGCGATTCGAAGAACGGAATGCAATTAATTCTTTAATTTAGACGAAAATTTTAAATGATTTTCACAAAATATCATGAGTAAAGTGGCGCTAGGAACTTTGAAGTATTTGTTTGTGTTATACTTCAAATTAACGTTCTACTTTTAGAGGCCGACAATAAGAATATATTTTAAGTTTAAGATGGATATACTCATTGTTTCTAATCTCAATATCTCAATGAATAAGGTTTGTATACTCGATATATAACACAGTACAACACATGATTTTGGGACTCAATTCTGAGAATTAGACGTGAAAGTAGGCCCAAAAATAAGAACTTCTGCAGCATTCGTTTAGTCAAGTTGGTTCAATTAATAATTTAATGGCCATACGAAATTTTTTGCTCAAGGAGGATTTTTAGCACTCTTTCTATATTTTAACACAGTTATATCTCGGTATACCGTACGGAATATCTCTTTGTATCTGAAGCAAAGTTGTAGATATTGAATAGGAGAACCAAAATGTGGAAAAAACCATCCCGAAAAAGTGCGCCCAGTGTCTTAAGAAATCGCCCATTTTTTACCATTTCCCCTATTTGTCACCCGTTGTGCTCAATAACTCGATTACAAATCCACAAATATGCTTTTTGGAAATGCATATTTAAAACATAGTATGGACGTTTCGTCGATGTTCTATAGGATATGGTATAATGAAAATGCAGAACATAGAAACATAAACGTTCATAAATGTTCGTGGACGCTGATTTGCTCTTCTTGTTCCTTCATGTACTCCGTACTCCGTTCACAGCCAATTAAGGGGAGAAAAGGGTAGTGAACTATTTTATTGATGTGTGTTCACCCCTTGTGAACATCTAAAATTGAACCCCTTGTTTACTATACCGATCGACTTGTAATCACTTTCTGAGTCGATTTAGCTATGTCCGTCTGTCTGTCTGTAGATGTATTCTTGTAATCAAAGTACAGGTCGCAATTATGGTCCGATCTCAACGAAACTTTGCACATATCTTTGTTAGGCCCAACGACGATCCCTGTTGAATTTGGTTAAAATTGGTTCAGATTTACATATAGCTCCCATATATATGTACCTCCGATTTGGCATATATGCACTGTATAAGCAACATTTTTGAACCGATTTGTACAAAAATTGACAGAGAGTAGTCTCGTGATACACTTAGATACAATACAAAATTTGGGGGAAATCGGTTCAGATTTAGATATAGCCCCCATATATATATTAGCCCCGATTTGACATCCAAGCGCTGTAGAGACTGTATTTTATATCCGATCAGTACGAAATTCGACAGAAAGAGGTTTCTTATTACATGAAGGAATACTGCCAAATTCGGAGAAAATCGGTTCAGATTTAGATATAGCCCCCATATATATATTAGCCCCGATTTGACATCCAAGCGCTGTAGAGACTGTATTTTATATCCGATCAGTACGAAATTCGACAGAAAGAGGTTTCTATTTTACATGAATGAGTATTTAGGGAAAATCGATTCAGATTTATATATAATCTCCACATATATGTTCCTCCTGATTTGGTTACCCATTTACCAATTATTCCAAATTATTATCGCAATGACCCTGATCGTACTGTTAGGGAGGTGTAGGGTATTATATAGTCGGCACCGCCCGACTTTCTGCCTTTCCTTACTGGTTGTCATTCAACAAGTGCCGACGAAAGCGAAAAGTTTTTTTAAATTATAATTTAGAGTGAAAAACATTTTAAAAAGCAGAAAAGCATTCAAAATTTCATTATGGAAAATAACAAGTGCCCAAAATTTGACGATTTTTGCTACGTTTGTGGTCATATCGTCCCAAAAAGAGGCCATCAGGATCGAAAAAACTTGTTTACTGAGGAATTCAAAACAGTGTATTGTCATTATTTTTATGAAACAGATTTAAGTGGTGCAAATTTTACGCCGAACACAGTAAATTATGCAGTTTGAAGATGAAAGCAGTTTGAATATGACACTGAAAAATTGATAAAAATCCACCTTAACCAAAAAATTATTAATTGAGCCAACATGACTAAACGAACGATGCAGAAGTTCTTATTTTTGGGGCTACTTTTATGTTCAATTCTCAGAATTGAGAACCAAATCAATGAGCTGAAAAGTGCCGTTGATGTCTCTCCACTAAGATCTTCCCTTAGACTATAGTTGACCTTCTTCAATCTATATTCTAGACTCAACAACTGAAGTTTCCCAATTAGTCCGGGTCCTTTCAGACTCTAGTATCGACAACAGAAGTCTCTCTCGTTTTTTTTAAGTATTTTTTTTGAGGATTTTCTCTATCCAAGAGCAAACAATTTGTTATTATTCTATACTAGTGTCTAATAAAAAATATGTATCTGCAGTATAGTCAAGTTTTTTCATTTGTCTTTAGTCGATGAATATGGTTATCCATCCATATTTAGTCCACCAGTGAAGCTATCTTTTGCTATTCTAAAGTCGATCACAGAGTTCAAGAAGTCGTTATCTAACAATTTCTTATATAAACGTGTTAAAATATAGTAAAAGTGCTAAAAATCTACCTTAACCAAAAAAATATTCATTGAGGCACCTTGACTAAACGAATGATGCAGAAGTTCTTATTTTTGCGGCTACTTTCACGTCCAGTTCTCAGAATTGAATCCCAAATCAATGAGCTGAAAAATGATGTACTGTGTAATACTGCTGCTGCTTTATGTTGTGGAGTCATTCACTGAAGTTTTTTTCTACGCTCCAATTGACCACCTAAGTCTATCTGTATTATAAGTCACCGCTGGTGCATTTCTCTCTTGTAGATTCGACAATTGAGCTGCCATCTATCATGGAAGCTGTACTACGGAGGGGAATCTCTATTGTGATCCTCATCTGCAGTAGACAAGACCACTGACACATTTATTTGTGCTAGAGTCATCCACTGAGAGCTTCCTCTGTGGTATGGTCAAGCATATTTCTTTATACTGAATTCGACCATTGAGGTCTTGTTATATACTCCAGTTGATCACTGAGGTCATCCAGTATTCCTGAGTCGTACACTATTGTCCTCCTCTATACTGGAGTCAACTACTGTAATAGAACAGACTACTTTAGCATTGCCCTGTAATAGAGTCCATAAAATATGTCTTTCTCTATAATGGAGTCCTCCATTGAAAGCTTTCTTTATACTATAGTCGATAACTTATACTCGTATATTATTGCATACTAAATTCGCATACTGAGATATTGCTCTGTTCTACGGACTACTTCAGTAGACCAAACCACCAAAATATTCCTCTATACAAGAGCTAACCACTGCACTCTACCTCTGTACTCAAAATGACGAGTGAAGTTTTCCTATATAATAAATCAAGCCAAGGGGCAAACAACAACCACCGTTGTGGTCGCCTCAATTAGTTGTGCTGAGGAATTGTTGCAGGAAGCTCTATAATAAGGCTAAGTCCACACAAGCTCCGCAGGACTGGGACATCTACAAGAAAGAACTTAACAACTTCTTCTCTACTAAAGACGGCCACTAAAGTTTTCATGATGACTGAAGTCTTCCTCTAAAATAAAGTCCACAATATCTAGTCAGCTTTATTGAAGGATCCCTCTCTGTTAAGGAATATACTAGCGTACCTTTTTGAAATATATAGGGGCCTTCAATAACATAAATTCAGCCGCTATAATTGCGGTTTAGCAACCCTGGAGATAGAGAGCAGTATACATAGGTTCATTCATAACCTTCTGATTAAGTTATACATTTCAGCAAGATTAGTGTCCCAAGGGGGTGTTCTGTCTCCTCTGCTATGGAATCTCTTCATGAACAATATTATACTTTCTCTGGAGATAATGAGTGTTATGACTTTTCTCTATGCAGATGATGTGACAATTGATGTCAGAGGAAAATTTCCGAGTACTCTTAGAGACATCCTACAGAAGACCCTTGATATTTAGTAGGAGATATATGGTACCAACAGGAGCACCTGTCTCCTTGGAGGGTTTTGAAATTCCCTTCTCTGAAATTGCAAAATATGTAGGTATATTACTACACCGGAAGTTGAACTTCAATCCCAACATTCTGGAAAAAATAAAGAAGAACGTGGTAACTCTATTTATCGGTAAGAGGGCAATAGGAAAACGATGGGGTCTGAACCCGCTAGTATTTTTTTTGGCTGTCAGACCAATAATACTACATATATGGCATTGTCACTGGTGCGTTGAGAATAACCCCACGGAGGCACTAAATAATGTTATATTACATTTAATGCCGCTAGAGAGTATTAGTAGGGTGTCCAAAAAACCGGTTATTTCGAAAAAGCGGTTTCCGGTTTAACCGAAATATTACTTTTTTAAAAACCCGGTTTTCGGTTATAATTTTTTGTCGAAACCGGTTAACCGGTTTTAAGGCCGGTTTTTAAATAAGATACGAAAGTGATTAATATTTCATTGAATGTTTATTAGGCGTGTTTTCGTTACACCATAGGTGGTTAATTTGTATGGGGAGCTAAGCACTTTTAAGCACTATTAGTTTCCGATGAAGTTTGGTGCTTGTGTTCCTGTCTTAATCGAGTATGATGTTGCCAGATTGGGCACCCTACATTTAGCAATATGGCATCCCATTTTTGGAGAGATTTTATCAATTATTGTGAATTAACGGGAAGAAGAAGAACAAAAATGGGAAATTATTTCAATATTTGCAAAAAGAGTGTAAACAATTGAACATAGAATAGTAAATATATGTTTTATAAATACTGTTCACGAATTTTTTGTCTGTTTCGCACTGTTCTTTCTTCGCAACTCATGACACCATTGCTACCAGATAGTGAAAATCCGCCACTTATTGCTTATGTGCCAGTTAGTGGAAGTCAGTTGTTTTCGTTGCAAAGTGCTAAACTAAAAAAGCTAGCTTGTAACGAAAACATGCCTATTGTAAAACAAAAAACAACTTACAATCATTTGTAGTAAAAATTAGTAAACAACAAGTAAGAAAGTTTCAGTCGGGTAAACCGACTAAGGTATACCCTCACTTTGTGAGTAATGTAATATTGAATATGTTCAAGTCCGTGAGACTTGAAAAGAAACAGAGAAAATCAAAAAAGAAACATAATTTTTTTTAAATTATAATTATATTTGGCAGTGTGCCATCTTTATTAATGCGGGTTGAGTTGAGAACTAATGAAATGCAACACTGACGGCGTTGCCATCACTTTACGAGTTTTGCGGCGTTGTGTTTAAAACCAACGGCTCCAAATCTGATGCAGGTGGCGATGACGTCGACTGTCAGCTGTTGTGACTTCAACATACTCCCCCCTTGCACGAGTGCAATGCCAAGTTGATGTGCGGTGACGATGCATTTTATGTTGTTTTGCTGGTGTACATGCCAGAGGATGCTGTGTTGTTGTGGCCGTTGTATATGCCAGTGGATGCTGTGTTGTTGTTGTGGACGTTGTATATTTTATCGGCTCTTGTTTATTTAAGGAGTTTAAAGTCTGCTTTTCGTCTTGTTTTGTCATCCGTCACTGGCTCGTGAAGCCTTGCTTCACGTGATGAAGCAATGATGTAGCGACGGAGACAATAGATGGTTCGCAGGTGGGTATCACGTAGTGATAAAAAATTATTTTAAACATTTTTATCAAATCCGTATGTCGATATATGCATAACGCGCACAACACAACACATCCAATGACCGGTTCAAATTTGGTTACGAAGGACCATGTTCAAGTCCGTGAGACTTGAAAAGAAACAGAGAAAATCAAAAAAGAAACATAATTTTTTTTAAATTATAATTATATTTGGCAGTGTGCCATCTTTATTAATGCGGGTTGAGTTGAGAACTAATGAAATGCAACACTGACGGCGTTGCCATCACTTTACGAGTTTTGCGGCGTTGTGTTTAAAACCAACGGCTCCAAATCTGATGCAGGTGGCGATGACGTCGACTGTCAGCTGTTGTGACTTCAACAGAATATTACACAAATTATTCTGTCAATTTTTGTGGGAGGTACCAGAAGGGGTTTAAGAAATACACCTATATTTCGCTGAACAGTAGATACTTTAAATAAATTGCACTGTGCCGAATTGTAACCGTTTATATGGACTGGTATATTAACGTTGAGATATTAAATTGTGGTATAATTTGGCCATTTGGTGATAACATTTTTCACTGGACTATAGGCATTATAAAAAGCATTGCACTGTACAAAATTTCAAGTAATTGTATACACTGATATTAATGTTATAAACTGTTAACTTTTGGTGCAAAATGGTACCTTTGTGGGAGAGGTACCAAAAGGGGCTTGACAATAACGCCCATTTTTCAATGGACTGTAGGCTTCGAACTTAGCCGGATATAGAAAAAATATTACCACATACGAAATTTGAAGTCAATCGGTTACTCCTTTCGAGAGTTATCGTGCGCACCAGCCAGCAGACAGACAGACAGACGGACGGACATTGCTCATTCGACTTAAAATGACCCAAAACGGATTTCCGCCGAACATACTTGGGGTCTTAGGTCACTCCTTCGATGTGTTACACATTTTTCCGTAGCAAATGATATATACCCTTGTCACACTAAAGTGAGGGTATAACAAGTAAAAGCGTTAAGTTCGGCCATGCCGAATCTTATATACCCTCCACCATGGATAGCATGTGACCTCACAAAATAAGTCTAACCTAAAGAAAATAGCACAGAAAGCACAAAAAATATAGTAGATGAGAACAGTAGGAATCACAACAAGTTAGATGCTATATATGGGAGCTATATCTAAATATGGACCGATATGGCCCATTTGCAATCCCAAACAACCTGCAACTATAAGAAGTATGTGTATCAAATTTGATCAACCTAGCTCTGTTATTGCGGACTGTAGCGTGATTACCACAGACGGACGGACGGACATGGCTAAATCGTCTTAGAATTGTACGACGATTATCTCCGATCAATATTTAGAGGTGTTACAAACGGAGTGACAAAATGAATACACCCCCCATCCTATGGTGGAGGGTATAAAAATAGATTATTATTTCGTTTATTACAGGTTTAATTTTTTGTTTACTTTAAATAGAAATTATTATATTTCTGAAATTTCCTTAAAAAATAATAAATCATTTAGAATGTTTTGTTTATAATAATATTAACGTCACTGTCGTTTATGTAGTTATCGATTTATTTATTTGAGTCGTATTTATCGATTAGTTGTATTTTTTTGTTTTTCGTCAAGTAATGTAATGTCAAAAGATAAAAGTAAACTCAAGCGAATTCAAGCGCATTTTCTGCAGAAAAAAGAAAAGTTGATTTGTGGTTACAACTTTTATATCTTTGTTTCAAAAAAATCATATAAAGATCTTGTAATTTTAATTTCGAATATTTAAATAATTTGCGCTTTGTTTTCATAAGTATAATAAGACATTGTGTATTCCTTTATAAACGTATAATGTCTTTGCCTTTTAATAGGAATTTTAATACTTAAATATAGAACCTTTGTATTTGGTGTTCAAAAATCCGTGGAAACTTTGCTCTCGGACAATTCCCGTAACAAATATCTTAAAAATAGAATACAATTTAAATGATTATTTTTAAATGATTTTTCTTTTAATTTTTTATGTAACTTGACGTTGAAAAATCTCACAAACGTTGATGTAGTCAATATTAGTCCGATAGTCATCAAATCATTGTATAAGTAACAAAGCTTCTCCGTTTTCTTCTTAAACTTTTCAAAAAAAGCAAAGTCATCATACAATGTTGCTTGCATTTCGTTTTCCGATTCTGTGTGTGACATAAATCCAAATTTAAATTATTTGACTCATCAATATAACAACTTATATATCAAACCGAATCAGAGGTATCTGGCTGTTCTGTCGAGATTTAACATCGGAAAAAAGTCGAAGCTCCGTTTTTGAACGTATGCTTGAAGTGTTCTGTGCTTCATGGACGACTTATTAAATGCTTTGCTGTACTTCCTGACTTTATTTAGTTCTAAACAATAAATAAAAAAACCGGTTTACTTTATTTACAGGGATGTAGCAGGGAACTTCAAAGCAGATGTACCTGCAAGAGTGGGAACAACCTTACATGCTCCATAAAACTGGAATATGTGGATATGCATCTAGCGACCTGCATATATTCGGGGCTAAGGTGGCCCGTGCTTTACCTCCAAACGCATTAACGCCCTGCTGTTTTTATCGAGACCGCACGTCTCACTTTTCATGTCTGTCATGACGGGTGGCAGTGGGCTTATTATCAAAATAGCTTTTGCAGAATCTGCGGAGACGAAGAGGAAGAAGAGAATCAATAGAACACATTCTGTGTCTGTACCCCGCTCTGTTTAGAAGGCGGCAGGTTAACCTAGGCTCTTATTTAAGTGGAGGGTTAGCAAACTTGGCTGATGTTAAAATCCGCCACTTTTTGAACTTTTTATAGCATTAATATTTTTCAATGACAAGGCTGAAGAAAAACTTGTTTTCTCGTACGCAGCTGTGGTAGCACAGAGTACATAGTCTAAGGGAGCCTGAAATACAGTCTTCTTTTAACATAAGGCTACGTTTGACCACTGAGGTATTCTTTTCTAGATTAGACCCCACTGATTTCTTTCTTTAGACTAGTGTTGACCTATATTTAGGCTTCCTATATTATAGGCGCAACCACTGATTTCCTCAATAGCAGGATCCTCTCCAACTCTAAAATCGACAACCAAAGTTTTCCTTGTTTTTGATATAAACTTCTAGGCGTTCTTCTATTCGAGAAAAAGACTTGGTTCTTATTCTATACTAGAGTCTACTCTTAACCTGAGCATACATACGTTTGACCACAGAGGGTTTTCTTTTGTTGATAACTCTCAACTAAGATCTTCCCTTAGACTATAGTTGACCACTTAATATTTCTTCTATCTATAGTCTATACTCAACAACTGATTTTTCTCTCTTAGGCCGGATCCTTTCCGACTTTAGTATCCACCGCAGAAGTCTCTCTCGTTTTTTGAATATTCTTCTGAGGATTTTCTCTACCCTAGAGCAAACAATTTGTTATTATTCTATACTAGGTTCTACTAAAAATATTTCTCTGCAGTATAGTCAAGGTCTTTCTATCTATCTTTAGTCGATGAATATGGTTATCCATCCATCTCTAGTCCACCACTGAAAGCTTTTTTGCTATTCTAAAGTCGATCATTATTGTTTTTGTCTATACTATAGCCAAATATGGTGTCAGCTTTCATCAGAGTTCAAGAAGTTGTTATCTAACAATATCTTATTGGGGAGTGATAATATAATAATACCGCACATCTGGAGATGTCAAACGGGATTGGTTATCACAAATCCCGGCATTCGGGATTTTTAAATTGCGGGAATTTTTGGGATCCTGATTTTTGGGGTTTTCGGAATAAATCGGGATTTTTCGTTCTTAATAATATGATATTTCGAAATGGAGTACCAACATATTTGTTGAGTTTTAATTTAATTTGAATACGGATAAAAACTACTAAAGCATAACTTAAATTTTGTTAAAAAATACTAACTTGTTAGCTTGTTGGATGTTTTTATTAATTGAGATCGAGGTCAAAGGGATTTGTTTGTTAAATTTTAATTATTTTTTCAGTGTCAAACCAGATGAGATGAAGGAAGGTCGACATGCAGTTGTATATTTTAAGTTTTTGTTTATTTAATTTTCGTATGGAAACGTCATTAATGTATGTGTCTTTCTAATGTAATTAATGTATGTGATATTACGTTTTTTAGTTTTTCCTGAAGATGATCCACAACGAGGATCGAAATATTGAAAAAATAAATAAAATTTAACAAACAAATCCCTTAGACTTCGAGCTCAATTAATAAAAACATCCAACAAGTTAATAAACAGAAAGGTCGAATATTAAAAACAACAATAACAACTAAATACTAACTTGTATTAAAATATTTCACAACACCTTAGCTATGGAATAATTTTGGTCCAATTTCGGTTCGTCGTCTGAATTGTTGTTGACGTTATAATTTTCCATCATTAAAAAACGAAAAATATGTTTTTCAACTTAAAAATCAGTTTGACTAATTCCGTTTTTACTCGTATGAGAACCAAATCGATGTGTCCATCCAAATCAGATTTTATATTAGGATTTTTTAAAAAAATTTTAGGAATACAATGTTCTTTGTTTGGTGGGACACAACTTCATCTGTGTTCTTGTTTAAAGTTTACTTGTTTATAATTAAATTTATGATATACTTTATAATTCTTCTACAATTTTCTATTTTTTTCACCGGATTCTGATAATGTTTTTTTGATGTTAACAATTTGCTTCATTAGTTTATTTGTTCTACAGAGTGTATCTATCTTTTACTTAATATTTTATACGAGACAGCTTCATATATTATTATTAAAATATCCCGGGATTCATTTTAAAAAATCCCGGGATTTGGGATTTTTCGGGATCGGAATTTCCCGTTTGACATCACTAAGTACATCCGACTTATTGTAAAACAAATTGTATCCGATTAGTTGTGTGACGATTTACCACAAACCCCTTTAAGTCGCAAGAATAAAATTTAGCATATTTTTAGGCTGTTACATTTTATAAATAGTTTTCAGGCAAAACCGATTGTAATATGGAACGTTGGTATTAATCCCTTGTCTGCGTATTCATGAACACTTCCCATTCGCCTGGTTATTATACCCTACATCACACTGTGGTACAGGGTATTATAAGTTTGTTTCACGGCAGATGTTTGTAACACCTGAAAATAACACAGCTAGACCCACCTTAAAGTATACCGATCGACTCAGAATCACTAGCTGAGTCGATTTAAGCATGTCTGTCCGTCCGCCCGTCTGTCCGTGTAAAGTTGTTCGTCGACTACAGATCGCAATTTCACTCCGATCGTTCTGAAATTTTGCAGTTTAGAGTATTTCGCAACTGTTAAGATCGCTATTGAATTTGGTTGAAATCGGTTCAGATTTAGATACAGCTCCCATATATATCTTTCGTCCGATTTGGCCCTTTAGTCCTATAGAAGCTGTATTTTACATCCAATCGTTTTGAAATTTAGAATGGTAGAGTTTCTTGATCCATGAACTAACATTGCCGAATTTGAAGAAAATCGGTTAAGATTTAGCTATAGCTCCCATATATATGTTTCGTCCGATTTTGCTCTTTAGTCCTGAAGAAGCTGTATTTTACATCCAATCATTTTGAAATTTAGAATGGTAGAGTTTCTTGATCCATGAACCAACACTACCGAATTTGAAGAAAATCGGTTAAGATTTAGCTATAGCTCCCATATATATGTTTCGTCCGATTTGGCCCTTTAGTTCTATAGAAGCTATATTTTACAACCAATCGTTTTGAAATTTAGAAAGGTAGAGTTTCTTGATCCATTAACCAGTATTGCCGAATTTGAAGAAAATCGGTTAAGATTTAGCTATAGCTCCCATATATATGTTTCATCCGATTTGGCTCTTTAGATCCAATCGTTTTTATACCCTACACCACACTGTGGTACGGGGTATTATTTAAGTATAAAATGTCCCAAAAGTAAATTTATGTAAACAATTTATACATGAATTACAAAATTGATATATCAGAGTTATTCAATATTACGAGAGTGGTGTAGGGCCTTTCCTTACTAGTTTTCTTATGAAATTCTAAGAGTTTCAGGGTACTGATGAAGGAGGTTCTTCCCGAAAACACATGAAAGGAAAAAATTTAAAATTTCTCAGACAAATAAATTTTGACTCAGGGCAATATGTACTCATGTTAACAACAAGTAAATAAAGGCTAAATATAACTGTGAACCGACTTTCTTAATGTTTTGTAAAGTATATTCCTGATATGTTGATTAATGAGGTTACCACAACTCTCTGCTGCAAAAATGGGATATAAATCCAAATCTGAAACGTTGTTATACCCTCACCTATATACTCACAAATCCGTTTTGGGTCATTTTAAGTCGAATGAGCAATGTCCGTCCGTCTGTCTGTCTGTTTGCTGGCTGGTGCGCACGATAACTCTCGAAAAGAGTAACCGATTGACCTCAAATTTGGTATGTGGTAATATTTTTTTCTATCTCCGGCTATGTTCGAAGATGGGCCATATTGGTCCACTCCTTAAATATTGATTCTTTAATAACTGCTATACTACTTATTCGAATCTTTTGAAATTCCACACATAGTATTAGCTTATTAGTCGCTATCAACTCGAGAAAAATGGGCGAAGTCGCCACGTCCCTTTTGGTACCTCCCACACAAATGCACCATTTTGCACCAAAAGTTAAAAGCTTATAACATTAATAACAGTGTATAAAAATACTTGAAATTTTGTACAGTATAATGTTTTTATAGTGTCTATAGCCCTGTGAAAAATGGGCGTTATTGCCACGCCCCTTTTTGTACCTCCCACACAAAATGCCCAAATCATACCACAATTTAATGTCTCATTACGTTTATACCAGTGCACATAAATGCTTATAAGTCGGCACAGTGCAATGAATTTAAAGTATCTAATGTTCAGCGAAAAAAAGGTGTATTTGATAAACCCCTTCTGGTGCCTCCCACACAAATTGACAGAATAATTCAATATTACATTACTCACAAAGTAACCTTAGTCGGTTTACCTGACTGAAACTTTTTTACTTGTTTTCTTCAAAATTTACAACATATATTCCTGGTGTGTCAAATTTTATTAGGATTTGTTGAAAAATGAGGTATGATAAATACATATACGGAATGAGATAAATACATATACGGAAGTTTTATCAACATATTCAAAATTCATAAAAATTTGCCACTGTTCGCTCCCTCCTAAAAACTCCTCTCCACCAAAATGCATAAATATCAGTTCCAAAGCTAACGAAAAACGTCAAATCTGCTTGTCATATATATTTGGGAATTATATACAAATCTGAACCTATTTTCTTCAAACTCGACGACCTATATTGAGAAGAATTGGCTTCTATAGCTCTTAAAATCATATATCGGGTTATAGGTTGATGTGGGCGCTATAGCTAAATCTTGACCGATTTTTTTGCATCAGACTCTTACAAATTTAAAACAGTTATTCCATTTTTGGTTCTCAATATTTGTAAAAGTTATGGGCGAAGTATTAAGGCGAGTCTGTCAATTTTTAAATCTATACTTAATTTTACAAATAATTCCACAAAAAATGGCCCGTTATGTTCTCTTTAAAGTGAGGTAAACTTTGTAAAAATCAGTTTGGCCATTCAAGAGCAATTACAAATTTCGTAAAACACAAAAATTAATTTTTTTTTTAAGTTCCAATTTTTTAAAGTTTCAAATCCCAATAAATATTAGGAAAAAGTATATTCAACATATAAATGATAGAGAGATCATATTTTACAATTTAGAGACTTTTTATAAACTTTATAGTCAAAAATAAAATTTATTCATTAAATGAATGAATAAAAATGCATTCCTTAAAAAATTCTGCCCCTATTGCATTTTTCTGTTTTTTATCTTCGCTCGATTCGCTTTGGCTCGAATCGTTCTACTTCATTTGTTTGTTACCATACTTCGTTTTAGTTTTTCTGAAACAGAAGAGGTTTCTTAAAATACCTTATTTTCCATTAAAGCTACCTTAGCATTAGAAATCTGCCAATTAGATTTTATTAAAGAGATGACAACAATACCTTACAGAGCACAAGACAAAGTCGATATTGTCTTCTACCATTATTACCTAAATTGAACAAAACCGAAGCAGGCTCAAATCCATCTCCAGGGAAATATCTCATATACATCGACAATCTATACGCCTTATTTACACATGCGAATGCTATTGAATTAGGGGAGAACTATGGAAAATCTTGAATAGGGGAAATGTATTACTTTTTGTGGTCAGCGCACCACCCATCCAACCATAACCATTACCACTACCACCTGTAGTGCTGAAGTAGCCATCAGAATTACCGGAAGCGGAAAATCATACATATGTAGCAGAGTAAACAGAGCACAGAAGCAGAGGAGAAGAATTATTGAAATGTCCTTATGGTTCCCCAAGGAGTAACCACACACACACACACAAGTACCCCACAAAAACAGCATGTAGGTCATCAAGCAGACCTTCTTCCCTCACCAGCAGCACAAGCACAAGGGAGAGTATTATAATGTTATGCCTAAGAATTCCAGAGGAGATTAATACATTTAAACATGCGTAACCGCATTGACTCTGTCAGTTGGACCCTTTTCAGCAATTACATTTTATTTATGTAAAGATAGATATTTACAAATAAAATATGTATGCTTAATAAATATGCATAATATTTATTGAAATTTTATTTATTTGTCAAATTCAATGAAACATGAGTTGGTCCTCTAAGGGAAGAAACCATGAAAGTTTTACTTCCCAGTAATTGACTCAGAGATATATAAATTGGTAATACTAAATATATTGTCACAAGGAAAAATCTTAAAGAAAAATATTTTTAATAATACGCCTTCTACTTTTTTCGGCATATTTGTACACCACTCTTTAATAACACTATGCAACAAAAATGTTGTCCAAGGGATGTGGATAACAGTTTCTGGTGCAATTAGGTGTCACAAACACGAAAAAAATATAAAAAAAAAATTTTATATGGTAAATTTTTTTTTAAATTCCAGCTTTCATGGAAATTACATTTAGTATTTGGACCACTTTTTCCTTGTACAAAAAAAGAAACCATAAAAAATAGAAAAAAAATCGAAAAAATCATTTTATCACATTTTTATCCGTAGATATTTTTCAATTACGCATTATTTTCTTCGTTAGGATGCAAACTTTTAAAAAATAAAATAAAATATTTTTTTTCGATAGTTTTTCTATTTTGTATGTTTTTTTTCGTCCCAGGATTTTTTTTCTTGAAAAAAATCTACTTTTTCCAATATGTTTAATGACTGTTACTAAACCACTGTTTCTAAGTGAAAGAGATATTTCCAACATTGGTAGTCCACATTAATAGCTTCAATTAAACGTATAAGTCGACCTGACCCGGCATATACTCCAAAAATTATAGTGCAAATACTAAGGGTACCTTCGACGATAATAGTATTTTTAATAAAAAAATTTTCCATAAAAAAATTTTTGGTTTTGATTTTATATCTATATACGAAAAAATAATTTTTAGGTCTAGGACACAAAAAAAAATTTTTGTTGCATAGTGTAATAGTTATTAAGTATGTATTTAAAAATGTTTTCAGAAAGTTAAAAAAAGTTCTGCAAAGCCATTGATAACACTGTGATACAAAATCGAACTTTCCGAATGGGAATGGGATGAGACCAATTGCAAATGAAAGAAAGAATTTTTTTAAGGTCAGTGCGAGATTTTTTTTTTTACGCGCATTTGAATTTGGTGATTTTGGAACGCAGTCTAACAAGAAAAGATCATTGAAAATTTGATAAAATAATGATTATTTATTTTTATTATCATGTAAAGTTTTGGTATCTTACGGTTTTTGGGGTCGAGGAAATCATTTATTACCTACAACTCACGATAGATGGCGCTGACATGCAAATGGTGCTACTTCTTGTCGATTTTCATTGAAAAAAGCGGTTCAAAATTACCAACTTCAAATGCGTGTAAAAAAATCTAGCACTGAACTGATAAAACCCTTGAGGGTTCTGTTAGGGATAATGTCAACATTCGTTTGCAATTGGTTTTATCCCATTCCCATTTTGGTTGTTGCACTGTGTAATTGTTTATCCTTGTCAATAGTCAATTTGGGTCCACTGTGTTGTATGATATTTTTTTACTTCAATGCACATTACTCATACTACCCCTGTACTAATGGCACCTAACAGAGCACAGAAAAATACCCATTTTTACGAAAGCCAGTTGGCCTGGGGCATGTCATTCCACCGTCACCCGACAACCATCCTACCCTCTTTAACCACAAATGTTGCTAAGACCTATGAATGCCTGCCTAGAGTTCTCTCGAAATAGGCCTAACCATGAAATAATTAAACAAAATGTTTGTTTAAGCCCATAATTAGCTGTGTTGAGTTTTCTCAAGATGTTAAGCCTCTTTAAGATTTCAGTCATTGGAAATGTAATTCACAAGAAATTCCTTCTCAGGACAAAAAGGTGTCAGAGAAATAAGCCCACAGATGTTACCATTGACTGTAGTAAGTAGACAGATGGAGTAGGTTGGGCAAATTTGTGTGTGTAGTTCTTGCCCATTAATATTAATGGAATATGTATCTTTCAGGATTTAAGTAGTGTCAAGAGTGTTTTCTTTGTAAAATGTTCAACAAATTGTTTGTCATATGTACATAAAATGGCTTGTCACCCCCCAATACATGAAAAACAAACAACCCTATTAATGTAGTACAATCGACACTAAGTTACGAGTATACAAGAGTTAAACAAAAAGTTGTTGTTGTGAATAAAACTATAAACAATTTATATTCATCTTAAAGACATAGTTTTAGAGAATATTTTAGAGATTTTTCTAACCTCACTCTAGTAATGGGCGGGCCAAATATGTAGCATGCCGAGTGCAGTGGCTTAAGACCCTAAATATGTTTGACGAGCGAAGCAGTTAGTGATTTTTTACTTCCAAATATGTTCTTTTGCAACAGTCTCGAAAATATTTATATTTTAGGAATAATATGAATATATCGCTATATACAGGGTGGGCCAAAAGAAGGGTGGGCCTAAAGAAACCAAGGGGTGTAAAAGTTTAATAACTTTTTCGTTTATTATTTTTTTTTTATTTTTTCTTCCAGATTAATATACAAAAGGCAAATTTTTTTACACTAAGTATGAAAAATAATGTCTCTTAAATGACCACCGTTTTCAGCTTCGCACTGATGGGCTCTTTTTAGAGCATTTTCCATGACACCTTTCAAAACTTGTGGCTGTAGCGTTCGAATTTCTGCAACAATGTTTGCCTTGAGTTTAAGGATTGTCTCTGGCTTGTTCACATAAACTCGCTCCTTCAAATAACCCCAACGAAAATAGTCGGGTGCTGTCAAATCACAATCTCAATCAAAATGTCGACGATAGGCTCTTTGCGTTAAAATAATTGATCTCTGGTTTAAATAATAAAATTCTATTGTTCTGGTTCTCTGTTCAATTGTGAACCTCTCCATTATAAATTCTCCAAGTGTTGTCTATATAATCTGAAAGAAAAAATAAAAAAATTAATAAACGAAAAAGTTATTAAACTTTTACACCCCTTGGTTTCTTTAGGCCCACCCTGTATAAGTAGAAAAGCAGTAGAAAAGCATGACTATACAATGCCCAACACTTCCCTTACAATGTTAAAAGAGGCATCGCGATAATAATTTGGCAACGACACATCTACATTCGGTCCGACGGACGGACAAGTTGACATTGTTTATCGTACTGATCTGATATAATATAAAGTTTCTACAGCGCTTACATGTCAAATCGGGGATAACATACATACGAGGACTATATCTAATTCTGAACCAATTTTCCCCAAATTTATCAGTGTTCATTCAAGAAACCATTTCCTGCCGAATTCCGAACTGATTAGATATAAAATACTGTATATACAGCGCTTACATGTGAAATGGGGCGTAACATATATATGGGGGCTATATCTAAATCTCAACCGATTTTCCCACAATTTAGCAGAGTTCACTCGTGTAACAAGGTACCTCATTCTGCCAAATTTCGCACTGATTGGGTATTTAATATAATTTCTACATCGCTTACGTGTCAAAGCAGGGGTAACATATATATGGGGGCTATATCTAAATCTGAACCGATTTTTCCCACATTTGGCAGTGTTCATTCATGAAATAAGAAAACCTCTTTTTGCTGAATTTCGTACTGATCGGGTATAAAATACAGTTTCTACAGCGCTTACATATCAGATCGGGGGTAACATATATATATGGCGGCTATATCTAAATCTCAACCGATTTTTCCCACATTTGGCAGTACTCATTTATGTAACAAGAAACCTCTTTTCGCTGAATTTCGTACTGATCGGATAACAAATACTGCTAATTTCAATGGGGATCGTCCTTGGGCCAAAAAACAGCACTGTGCTAAATTTCATACAACGATATATCTACAGACGGACGGACGGACATGATTAAATCGCCTTAGGAAGTGATTCCAAGTCGATCGGTATAATAAACGATGGGTGTTACAAACAAATGCAGAAAATCATAATACCCTGGACCACAGTGTGGTATAGGGTATACAAATTTTACGATAATTCTCTGAAAACTTTTTGTTTTTTTTACAATTAACATCGTGCGTTTTGGATGGCCTACCCTTCATATGTTTCGTCCTACTTGAACCGTTAGCCCTATAGAAGCTGTATTTTACATCCAAATTTAGCATGGTAGAGTTAATAGGTCTATGGACCAACGTTGCCGAATTTAAAAAAATCGCTTCAGATTTAGTTATAGCTCCTATGTATATGTTTCGTCCGATTTGGATCTTTAGCCCTACGGTAGCAGTATTTTACATCCAATTGTTTTGAAATTTAGCATGGTAGAGATTCACGGTAGAGTTTCTTTCATTTGATGACAATATTTGATCATCAAATGGAATATTTTGTTGTCAATCCAAAACAGATAATGAGAAAGGAATCGGTGTATATCCGGCTCTAATATATTCGTAGGAAAGGATCGGGGGAAAATTAAAAGATTTTTTTCAAACGCAGACTGAAATTTAATAAACCCATTAAATATTTAAATATTAATAGTGTAGTTTGTAGACATTGACACCAGAAATGGGGGTAATCTAAAATCATTATACTCGGAAAGATAATTTCCACAATAAATTAAATTCAACCCTGTATCTACTATACTAAAAGACGGCCTCAAAATTTATTTTATAGTTAATCGTGTAAAACAGTACTACAAAGAAAAACGGTAAAGGTTTTCATACTCAACCTTTGCCATTGTCAAAAACTATTTTTTGACACTTTTTTTTCGAAAACATTCTCTAGAAAGTTTCCTATAAGATGAATATATTGAACATACCTCGTAATGTTATAATTTCTACTTGTAACTTTCTCTATAAACTACACATTCCGGTGTTCTGACGAAAAATCTTTGTTTTGTGTTTTTTACTAGTTTCAGGAGAGACATAAAAACCGGGTCATTTCGTCAAATCTCGATATATGTCATATCTCAGATTTCTGAGTTTATCATTAAATTATTTACCACCAACAAATAACGTTTATGACAAACATTTATTGTTCATTCCATGTCAGAATTAACACCCTCTCTGGGTCACCATTCCCGATTTCAAAATAAATTTGCATATCGATTCACTGTTTGTAATTAAATATTTTATATTTGGTAAAAATACAAAAAAAAAATCCGAGTGTAATTAACATCTGAAATCTGTGAAAATAGGAAAATATTCTCAAAAGGCGTTCGTTTCGAGTTCTGCATTTTCGGAATGCGTGGACGGATTTTTACAAGTGAAGGCTCATTTTAAAAGCGGTAAGTTTCATTTTTATAGGTGGGATTCATGCATCCGATGCATCTGCAAATTTAATTTGCATTTTCATTTGCATCAATGACACTAACTTAAAATTTGGTGGAAAAAAATTTGTATGTAGCCACATATATTCTAAATCAACGCTGAAAATTTCCAGATGGTGTTCAAGCCCAGTTATATATCTTTCCCCTCAAATTTTAATTTGCCTACTGGACCAGGAAAACACCAACGTAGATATATAAAATTCTATTTAGCTTCGCAGCCCCCCAAATATTTATACATCTTTCTTTTAAAATGGCATGATTATTACATATGGTGCAAAATGAAGTAGATTTGATAACTTTCATACTATAAAATACGAACCCCGCTTCATTTCTTGTCTATGTTCCAAGACTTGCCCTGACATTATGTTACAATATCTATCTGTTTCACCACTGTACCTCTGAATGTTGAAAAACTATTTATACCCTACACCACACTCTAGTACAGGGTATTATAACTTTGTGCATTTGTTTGTAACACCCAAAAGGAGAAGAAATAGACCCATCGTTTATTATACCGATCGACTTAGAATAACTTTCTGAGTTGATTTAGCTATGTCCGTCTGTCTGTCTGCCTGTCCGTCTGTCCGTCTGTGTGCATGTATTCTTGTAATCAAAGTACAGGTCGCAATTATGGTCCGATCGCGACGAAACTTTACACATGTCAATTGTTTGGCCCAAGGACGATGCCTATTGAATTTGGTTAAAATCGGTTCAGATTTAGATATAGCCCCCATATATATGTTACCCCCGATTTGACATGTAAGCGCTGTAAAAACTTTATTTTATATCTGATCAGTATGAAATCCGGCAGAAAGAGGTGTGTTATTATATGAATGAACACTGTTAAATTTGGAAGAAATCGGTTCAGATTTAGATATAGCCCCCATATATACGTTACCCCCGATTTGACATGTAAGCGCTGTAAAAATGTTATTTTATATCCGATCAGTGCGAAATTCGGCAAAGAGAGGTTTCTTATTACATGAAGGAATACTGCTAAATTCGGGGAAAATCGGTTCAGATTTAGATATAGCCCCCATATATATGTAACCCCCGATTTCACATGTAAGCGATGTAGAAACTGTATTTTATATCCGATCAGTGCGAAATTCGGCAGAAAGAGGTCTCTTATTACGTGAAGGTATAGCCCCCATATATATGTTACCCCCGATTTGACATGTAAGCGCTGTAAAAACTGTATTTTATATCCGATCAGTGCGAAATTCGGCAGAAAGAGGATTCTTATTACATGAAGGAATACTGCCAAATTCGGAGAAAATCGGTTCGGATTTAGATATAGCCCCCATATATATGTTAGCTCCGATTTGACATGTAAGCGCTGTAAAACCTTTATTTTATATCCGATCATTCTGAAATTCGGCAGAAAGAAGTTTCTTATTATATTAATGAATACTGTTAAATTTGGAAGAAATCGGTTCAGATTTAGATATAGCCCCCATATATACGTTACCCCCGATTTGACATGTAAGCTCTGTAGAAACTGTATTTTATATCCGATCAGTGCGAAATTCGGCAGAAAGAGGTCTCTTATTACATGAATGAATACTGCCAAATTCGGAGAAAATCGGTTCGGATTTAGATATAGCCCCCATATATATGTTAGCTCCGATTTGGCATGTAAGCGCTGTAAAAACTTTATTTTATATCCGATTAGTATGAAATTCGGCAGAAAGAGGTTTCTTATTACATGAATGAATACTGCTAAATTCGGAGAAAATCGGTTCAGATTTAGATATAGCCCCCATATATATGAAACCCCCGATTTCACATGTAAGCGCTGTAGAAGCTGTATTTTATATCCGATCAGTGCGAAATTCGGCAGAAAGAGGTATCTTATTAAGTGAAGGAATACTGCCAAATTTGGAGAAAATCAGTTCAGATTTAGATATAGCCCCCATATATATGTTACCCCGATTTGATATGTAAGCGCTGTAAAAATTGCATTTTATATCCGATCAGTATGAAATTCGGCAGAAAAAGGTTTCATATTATATGAATGAACACTTTTAAATTTGGAAGAAATCGGTTCAGATTTAGATATAGCCCCCATATATAAGTTACCCCGATTTGACATGTAAGCCCTGTACAAATTTATATCCGATCAGTGTCTGTATTTTATATCTGATCAGAACGAAATTCGACAGAAAGAGGTCTGCTTACACGACTGAGTATTCAGGGAAATCGGTTCAGATTTAAATATAACCTCCATATATATGTTCCTCCTGATTTGGTGTCAAAGCGCTATATAAGTTGTACAGGGTCCCCCATATTCGACGGACCCATCTGGCAACGCCATAACTTTTGACAGAGATGTCAGATCGCTTAATGACATACCGCGTTTGAAGCGTCAGTCCAAGCAGATTTTTACCACGCGAGCGCCTGAAATAGTTGAAATTTACATTCAACAGAAGAAGTCAATTGTGAAAACTCAACGTGCTTTTAAAATATTAAAAAATGTGGCCTTCTAAGAACACCATTAAGCGTTTATACGAAAAATTTTCGACTGGTGAGGCTCTTTCTAATCCGAAGAGGCCAAATAAAAGTCGACCAAGGCGATCGGCCGAGAATATCGCTGCCGTACGAGCCAGTGTTGAGAGGTCCCCAAGAACATCCCCAAAACGCCGTTCTCAGCAGTTGGGCATGGCTCGGTCCACTTTACAACGGATTATTCGCGTTGATTTGCATTTGTTCCCGTACAAAATTCAATTGACGCAAAGATTGTTGCCTGCGGACAAGCCTCGTCGATTGGAATGGGCCCAACGAGTCATCGAAAAAAACATGGGTCCGTCGAATATGGGCAACCCTGTACTTTACTTCCGATCATTTAAATTTTCAAGAAAGATGTTTCCCAATTTAGGAACGAATATTGCTAAATTTAGCGATTATCGGTTTAGAATTATATAATATGTTCCTACCTCTTTACCAATTATTCAAATTATTATCGCAATGACCCTTATCGCATTGTTAGGAAGTTGTAGGGTATTATATAGTCGGCCCCGCCCGACTTTCTGCCTTTTCTTACTGGTTTTTATTATATGTTAGCTTATTTCGCCTAGTTTATATTCCAATAGCTACATTCACATCCTGGTACAATATAAAGCGATGTTTGTCCCACAGTGTCTATAAAGGTACGAATTTAAAAATGTAAAGCGAATCGCTCCATTGTACCATATTTAACCCTTTTGCACCAATGTGTCACAATTAACTAATTTTTAAAAATCATAGTTTATAAGTCTAGATCCAAATTCGCAACCTTAGGTCGTATATAACCATTTTTTACCCCATCTGTTATTTTTCTCCACGGTTTAAGTAGAAGTACCTACTTGGAAAACAAAATTCTTACCCTTGGTTTATACTGTAAGAGCTACCTTCGCACGTTGGGACCACATTCAACCCTTTATGCACCACTGTACCATATAAAATACTTTTTATTTTACTGTGCTTCGAATGTACGAAATTTTTTTATACATATCTGGAACTATTTTATCTCAATTACCACATTTAGCTATTTTGTCACACTTTACCGTATTTAACACTTTTTTGCCCCACTATACAATATATAACTTTTTTTGCTTCACCGGCCATATTTAACCCTTTTTGGTCCACTAAACCATTTAACCATTTTGCACCACAGTGCTACTAAAAGCATTAATTAAAAAACAAAACGGCTTTTTATTTCATATTTAATTTACCCTCTCTCCCTACATCCATAGTTTTGCCCACTGTACCATATTTAACCCTTTTGGGTCATTTGAATCATATTTACACATTTTTGCCCCACTGTTCCATACATAGCGCTTTTTGGCCCACTGTACCATATTTAATCTATTTTGTCCCACGTTACGTTATTTAACTATTTGTGCCCCACTGTAACAATTTTTGTCCCACTGTACCGTAGTTAACACATTTTTGCCCAGTGTGTAACGCTTTTTGCCCCACTATACCATATTTAAACCATTTTGTCTCTCGTTACCATATGTAACTATTTGTGCCCCACTGCACCATAGTTAACCTTTTTTGAACCACTGTGCCATATTTAATTTTTTGTCTCACTTTACCATATTTAACACTTTTTGGCCCATTGCACCATAGTTAACCCTTTTTGATCCACTGTGCCACATTTAATCCCTTGTCTCACTATACCATATTTAAAAATATTTGACCCACTGTACCATATTTATCAAATTTTTGACTCTCAGTATCATATTTAAAACTTGTCTCCACGATACCATACTTAACCCAACTGTACAATATTTTCTCCACCGTACCATTTTTGTCCACTTATATTATTTAACCGTTTTTGACCCACTGTGCTCCTAAAAGCAGAAACATTTTCCATATCTCATGTTTAAGTTCCAATTTTACCCCATGCACCATAATAAACCCGTTTTGTCCCACTGTGTCTATTAAAGACAGAATTTCTAAAAATCAATTCCGTTTATGTTCCAAAAGCAACTCTAGCACCATTGGACCATGTTGAGCATTTTTAACCCACTGTACCATATTTTACACTTTTTTCGCTCAAGTGGGCCCCAAAAAGTGCGAATATCAAAAAAAATGACTGCTCTGATCCGTTGCCCTCAAGACAAAACGTCCCTCGCTTCAATATTTCTAATTGTACGAGTATACGTTAAATTTGGCGGTGGTACCATATTTATCACATTCTGCCCAATGTGCCCCCAAAACATTCAAAAATCGCTTCTTGTTCTAGTTTACGTCTCAGGAGCTATTCTCGCAGCAAATTTCACGATTCTAGCTCTTGCCTTTTTGATTTGGCTGTTGTACCACATTTATACCTTTTTACCCCACTGTGCGCGTAAATGCTGTCAATTTATGAGTCTTCCTGAGAAGGGCTATACTCACACCAAATTTCACGATTCTAGCCCATTCCCAGCAAAATTACTCATTACCAAATAATCAGACGAGTAAGCAAACTTCGATAATGGTAAGTAATAATTATTTAGCCACTTTTCTCATTATTTTAACATGGGGATGTCATTGGAGGGAAGTACTTCCCAAAAGCATACAATAAAGTAGCATAATAAGTACTTTTTTGTAGCATAGGCATACCACATAAATATGTGCTTATGGGGCTGTTTCTGTAACTTATTTTCGTTCGTCTACGGCGAACGATGAAAAATCACTCAATTATTCCGAGAAATCTATGTCACAGGAGTTTAGAATTCGTTGTGTCTATAGAAAAACACATAAAAAGCTCGTATCTAAAATATTTCTAACCTGCGTTTTATAGAATTCAAGTAATAGTTGAGTGATTTTTGATCGTTTGCTGTAGTCGAACGAAAATAATTTACAGAAACAGGCCCTATGTTTTCACGATTTTAAGTACTTGAATAATGCTTTACCAATATGTTAAAAAATACGTAGAATATATGGTAGAGATGGCCATTGAAAGTAATTTTGTGCATATTGTCGCGCATATTTCGAATTTCTGAACCCAAACCACCATGTGAAAAATGCTTCAAATTCTTCTTAACATTTGATAAAAAAAATCACTTATATCTGTCATTATTAATAAGCCGAAAGTAATTCAGCGAATATTGAGATGTCATTATATGGCAATGCAGGGAATAATGACAGGTACTTACCAAGATTTTGCTGGGTTCCGTATAGATTTGGCGGGGGTACCATATGTAACAAAATATTTCGTTTGTTTTTTCTCACCAACAACAAGATGATTCATTTCCATAGTAAAACGCATATAAATATTTTCATTAAAATCGGAAATGTCAACAAGACATTTTTTCGAAAAACCATTCGGTTTGACATGGAATGAACGATATGTAAAAATGCCTTAACATGGTAAATGGTTTTTAAGAAAGTCTACACATAAGAAATTTTGTTTGGAGCATTTTAAATATTAATAAAATGAAAAAAAAATTTCGAAACAGTTTTGATGTTTGAATATTCACTGCGTGCCTCAAGCAATCGAAAGTTAGCCTAGATTGACGGCAAAAACGGTTAAAAAAGTTGTGTTCAGAATTATCCCCACTACTCAACTGTGAAGAGGTCAATATCTGATCTGCTTTCTTTCCTCAGTTTTCGCAAAAACAACATATTAACTCAAAACAAACTTAATTTTTTTGATTTATAAAGAAAATCGCGAAAATTTAGAACTGTAACACAATTTTCTTTACATGTCCCTAGTTTTTGTATGAAAGTAGAGTATTTTTATGCGGTTTTTATTTTGCGCATAAAAAGAGACCTGAGTGTATTCGTATGTGCAAATCATGGAAATCATTAAGCAAAATCATTGTATGCCTCGTTAATTAGAGAAAGTGGCACCAAATGAATAATGGTTCTTTAAAGAACACAATCCACGTACATCTGCTGTAAATTACGCCTTGCCACCTTAACCCTATGCAGATATTTATCTATGTGTGCGTACATGTCCATTACTAACTCCCCGAGATACCACACATACGCATATGGGTCAAACCACCGCCACCCCATTGGAATGTAAAATTACAATTTCATTCATTTAAAATTGATGTCATTCTTCTTCATCTGCTTTTGTTGTATGGAAAACCAACAACATATACTTAAACATACATAATGGGCCATTATTGAACATCCCGCAAATGGATCAATAAATCACAAAGGAAATTGGCAAAATGCTGTAACAGGAGACAAATAAATTGTCGTCGAAGGGTTGGAAGTTAGGCAGATATTGACAGGTACACACACACACACACCGAGACAGAGAGCGCACGTGGCAAAAGATAATGACAGCGATAATATTGTCACTCAATGTGGCGAGCAATAGAAAACTCATTATGGCCTTTTACAATGAATTTCAATGCATTCACATTATACTTAGCCACATACAAACATATATTCGTATACACTAAAGCATTTAAATTTGCACAGCAGACACATACACGTACGCACACAACAATGTCAATGACAACAACAGGTCCACTCTGCTGTGGGAGAATGAGAGTGAGAGAGACGAAAAAGAGGCTGCATGAATGAGAGAGTGTAATTATGCATGTCAATGTTGTCAATAAACCGTTACGAGCCTTCGAACACTTACACATACAAATATCGAAATCATTCTCCCATAATAGTTTTGTTAATGACTGTGTTCAAAACGTAGCTCCAATGACGCAAACAAGCAAATATGGTTGGAGAAATATGTTCAGAATGACATGAAATGGGAGTATTACAATTTGTGAATATTACTTGGTCATTATTCCGGGCTATCTTAAAATTAAATAGAATTGACCACAGATTTTATATCACTTTTTTACCAGGTTTGCAACATCTCTAAATATTGATGAGGATCCTCATAAAATTGTACCGAATTTTACACCATAAATTATACCATTATGCTCTATTTGAACAAAATTTAATTTAGTATATATTGGTGAGATGAGTTGGTAGCGTGCTCGCCTATGAGGTTGAGGGGTCGTGGGTTCGATTCCCACAAGAGGCTCTGGTCTGTGGCTGCAAAAATTTGCCACATGGTCTTTGTAACCCGGCTTTCCCCTGGACCGTAAAATTAGAATATAAAATTACTTTATTTAAATTTACATTTAAATTTAAATTTTTGGATTAATTTACTTTCATATAATTAAAAAAATGAATAAAATTAATTTGGTATTATTTTTAAAATAATTTTTTTAATTGTAATTTTCGCGAAGAATACATTTTTCTAATAAGCCAACTAGAAATGTCTACGATTTGTATGAATTATGACTTATGATAGCACCGATTTATTGTAATTTGTATACCCTACACCACACTGTGGTCCAGGGTATTATAAGTTTGTTTCATGGCAGATGTTTGTAACACCTGAAAATACTATAGCTAGACTTTAAAGTATACTGAGTCGATTTAACTATGTATGTCCGTCCGTACCTCTGTCTGTCCGTCTGTCCATCTTAAGTTGTTCGTCGACTACAGGTCGCAATTTCACTCCGCTCGTTCTGAAATTTTGCAGTTTGGAGTCTTTCGCAGCTGAAAAGAACCCTATGAAATTTGGTTGAAATCGGTTCAGATTAAGATATATTTCCCATATATATCTTTCGTCCGTTTTGGCCCTTTAGTCCTATAGAAGCTGTACTTTACATCCAATCGTTTTGGAATTTAGAATAGTAGAGTTTCTTGATCCATGGACCAACATTGCCGAATTTGAAGAAAATCGGTTAAGATTTAGCTAAAGCGCCCACATATATGTTTCGTACGATTTGGTCTTTTGCCCTATAGAAGCTGTATTTTATATACAATTGTTTTGAAATTTGGCGTTCCAGAGTTTATTGATCTTTGGACCAACATTGCCGAGATTGAAGAAAATCGGTTCAGATTTAGCTCCCATATATACGAGTATGTTTCGTCCGATTTAGTCCATTAGCCCTATAGAAGCTGTAGTTTAGAACCAATCGTATTGAAATTTAGCATGATAGAGTTTCCATGGACCAACTTTGCGAGTTTGAAGAAAATCGGTTCAGATTTAGCTCACATATATATGTTTCGTCCGATTTGACCCATTTGCCCTATAAAAGCTGTATTTTACATCCAATTGTTTTGAAATTCAGCATGGTAGAGATTCCTAACGTAGGGACCAACATTGCTGAATTTGAAGGAAACCGGTTCAGAGTTAGCTATATCTCCCATATATATGTTTCATCCGATTTGGCCTTTTGCCCTATAGAAACTGTATTTTATATCAAATTGTTTTAAAATTTAGCATTGCAGAGCTATTGACCCATGGACCAACATTGCCGAGTTTGAAGAAAATCGGTTCAGATTTTGTTATAGCTCCCATATATATGTTTCGTCCGATTTGGCTACAGATGCAGAGAAGTCGTACCAAATGTTAATTGTGTAAACAAATTTTAGTTGAAGTATACACTGGACATTTCATTATTATCCAATCTTACTAAAGTGGTGTATGGTATCATATAGTCGGCACCGCCCGAATTTAGCCTTTCTTTACAGGTTGAGGGGTAAGGTTGTTAGAGGCCGTGGCAACTGCTTTGAGAGAAATAATTGTCCAAGGGTTCGCTTTAAGTCCTTCTTTGTACTGAAGCATGTATTACGAAGTCTTCCACTTCAAATTCACCTCCGATATATATAACTTCTCTGATTTCGCAGCACACTTTTAAGTCCAATATCTCGAAAACAAGACCTAACCTAGCCCAAGTATGGAAAGTTCAATCTCGGGCTGGGCCGACTATATCATTCCCTACATCTATACTGTCATGCCTTATTTATACCCTCCACCATAGGATGGGGGATATATTCATTTTGTCACTCCGTTTGTAACACTTCTAAATATTGACCTCAGACCCCATAAAGTATATATATTCTCAATCGTCGTAAAATTCAAAGACGATTTAGCCATGTCCGTCTGTGCGTCCGTCTGTTGTAATCACGCTACAGCCCGTAATAATGGAGCTAGGTTTAACAAATTTGGTAGAAATATTTTTTATAGTTGCAGATTGTTTGGGATTGTAAATGGGCCATATCGGTCAATGTTTTGATATAGCTCCCCTATAGAGGTCGCTCCAAAATACCAATTTTTTAGAAGTGTGCAATTTAGAAGAAGTGTGCATTTTATACTGACAAGAATTCATCACAGCAAAAAATTTTACAAATCGGTTCATATTTTGTTATAGTCACTCTATAGAGATCGCTCCGAAATATATATATATATATATTTATATTTATTATTATATAAGATTCGGCATAACCGAAATTAACACTTTTACTTGTTTTTCCTGTAAAAGAATTTTACCAAGAAATTAGTCGTACGTTTTATTCTGATATTTTAGAGGATAACATTTAATTTTATGGATCCGACGAGCCCAAATTAAAACCAAAACGGAAAGTTTCGTTATATTGAGGATATAAAATAATTATACCGATTTGGTTTTTGATAAATTAAATCAGTAAGAAAAGGCTAATGTTGGGCGGTGCCGACTACACCACTCTAGTAAGATTGTATAACAATAAAATATCCAATGTTAAAGCTAAATTGATCACACAATTTATATTTGGTACGTCTCTGCCTATGTACACAAATCGGACGAAACCTATATTGGGAGCTATAACCTAATCGGTCGAAGCATATATATGGGAGCTATATCTAAATCTTAAACGATTGTATTAAAATTCGCCAAGGTAGGTCCATGCATCAAGAAACTCTGTCAAGCTAAATATCAAAACAATTGGATTTAAAATACCGTTTATATGGGGCTAAAGGGCCTAATCTAAAGAAACATATATGTGGGAGCTATATCTAAATATTAACCGATTTTATTAAAATACGGCAATGTCGCTCCATGGGTCAAGAAACTATATCGTACTAAATTTCAAGACGATTGGATGTAAACTACATCTTCTATAAGGCTAAAGGGCCAAATTGGACGAAACATATATATTGGAGCTATATCTAAATCTGAACCGATTTCAATCAATTTAAATAGGGTTCTTTGCAGATGAGAAAGACTCCTAACTGAAAAATTTCAGCATGATCGGATTGAAATTGCGACCTGTACTCAACGAACAACATCAAATGGATAGACGGATGGACGAACGGACGGACGGACAGGCATGGTTAAACCGACTCAACTGGTGATTCTGAGTCGATCGGTATATACATATATAAGGTGGGTCTAGCTGCAGTAATTCTAGGTGTTACAAACATCTGTCATGAAACAAAAGCATAATACTCTGTACCACAGTGTGGTGTGGGGTATAATTACAATCAATCAATTTTCAGTCACACCGGTTGTACAACGAGGCTTCTAGAATATATCTAAACCTGGATCGATTTGGCCAATTTTTTTCTAGAAATAATTAAAGGCCTAATATAACCTAAACTACCAAATTTTTGCCGGATGACTTTGTCATATTTTTTTCCTGGAATAGTAGTAGAGTGACTTCTAGATAATGAAGAAATCAATTTGGAAGGTACAGCTCTATAAGGTGCTATATAAAATCATAGACGGATATATACCATTTTCAATAGATTTCCTACCTTGCACCAAGAAAGACCCTGTGCAAAATTCCGTAATGATCGGTTAATATTTGATCATATGAAAGTGAAGAAAATTTTGTACGTGATAATATGTTTTTCTATGTCAGAGTAAGTTCAAAGATGGCACGCCCCTTTTGGTACCTAAAACACAAATGGACCATTTTGCCCCAAAAGTTAACTGCTTTTAACGTTAACACAGTGCCTGCTTTAAATTAAATTTAAATTGATAATAATTTACCTAAAATAAAAAATAAACCAGTAAGGAAAGGCTAAAGTCGGGCGGGGCCGACTATATAATACCCTACACCACTCTCGTAATATTGAATAACTCTGATATATAAATTTTGTAATTCATGTATAAATTGTTTACATAAATTTACTTTTGGGACATTTTATACTTAAATAATACCCTGTACCACAGTTTGGTGTAGGGTATAAAAACGATTGGATCTAAAGAGCCAAATCGGATGAAACATATATATGGGGGCTATAGCTAAATCTTAACCGATTTTCTTCAAATTCGGCAATGTTGGTTCATGGATCAAGAAACTCTACCATTCTACATTTCAAAATGATTGGATGTAAAATGCAGCTTCTTCAGGACTAAAGAGAAAAATCGGACGAAACATCTATATGGGAGCTATAGCTAAATCCTAACCGATTTTCGTCAAAAATCGGCAATGTTGGTTCATGGATCAAGAAACTCTACCATTCTAAATTTCAAAACGATTGGATGTAAAATACAGCTTTTATAGGACTAAAGGCCCAAATCGGACGAAACATATATATGTGAGCTATAGCTAAATCTTAACCGATTTTCTTCAAATTCGGTAGTGTTGGTTCATGGATCAAGAAACTCTACCATTCTAAATTTCAAAACGATTGGATATAAAATGTAGCTTCTATAGAACTAAAAGGCCAAATCGGACGAAACCTATATATGGGAGCTATAGCTAAATCTTAACTTCTATAGGACTAAAGGGCCAAATCGGACGAAACATATATATGGGAGCTATAGCTAAATCTTAACCGATTTTCTTCAAATTCGGTAGTGTTGGTTCATGGATCAAGAAACTCTACCATTCTAAATTTCGAAATGATTGGATGTAAAATACAGCTTCTACAGGACTAAAGAGCAAAATCGGACGAAACATATATATGGGAGCTATAGCTAAATCTTAACCGATTTTCTTCAAATTCGGCAATGTTGGTTCATGGATCAAGAAACTATACCATTCTAAACTTCAAAACGATTGGATGTAAAATACAGCTTCTATAGAACTATAGGGCCAAATCGGACGAAACATATATATGGGAGCTATAGCTAAATCTTAACCGATTTTCTTCAAATTCGGTAGTGTTGGTTCATGGATCAAGAAACTCTACCATTCTAAATTTCAAAACGATTGGATGTAAAATACAGCTTCTATAGGACTAAAGGGCCAAATCGGATGAAACATATATATGGGAGCTATAGCTAAATCTTAACCGATATTCTTCAAATTCGGCAATGTTGGTTCATGGATCAAGAAACTCTGCCATTCTAAATTTCAAAACGATTGGATGTAAAATATAGCTTCTATAGGACTATATCTAAATCTGAACCGATTTCAACCAAATTCAATAGCGATCTTAACAGCTGCTAAATACTCTAAACTGCAAAATTTCAGAACGATCGGAGTGAAATTGCGACCTGTAGTCGACGAACAACTTTACATGGACAGACGGACGGACGGACAGACATGGTTAAATCGACTCAGCTAGTGATTCTGAGTCGATCGGTATACTTTAAGGTGGGTCTAGCTGTGTTATTTTCAGGTGTTACAAACATCTGCCGTGAAACAAACTTATAATACCCTGTACCACAGTGTGGTGTAGGGTATAATAAGGGGATTTGTAGGTCGGTTTACACGATTTTTATTTGTTTTTCTGAAAGAAACGAATACAAATTTGGTACTTGGTACCACTAAAAATATATTTACCTGTAAATGATGAAAAAACATATCATATTGGCATCCCTTCTCCCAAAGAGGACATAATAATAGCTTTTCGAGTATTAAACAACGATATGCCCCAATATGAAATTGTTCACCTTTTTGCCTCCGATCTACTCCATCGGTTAACATCGATAACGTATTGAAACCAAAAATTTGTCATTACGTGATAATTGTGTTTGTCTACTGCAAAGGACGTCAACTCAGCAGGACAGATTTAAAAGCATTGAGTTATTGAACCAGAACAGCACTGAACATAACCATTACATGAAAGAGGAAAATATATACAAACAACTAAAGCAAACACACACACACACATTGAGGGCACATAATTGAGTGGAGGCATTCATGAATTGCTTCCATAAGCAATATCAACACACAAACAACACTCTCGGCCTTAAACAAGTTATACACAGATGGATAAATACATAAATGGATGGATGGACGGTTGGTTAGATTTCCAGACAATATAATAATGGTTAACTATCAATCACAATGTTATGCCAGCGTAGTATATAGAAATCTATGTAGAAATACATACATATGTAGGTTCAGGGTATATTTATAGTCAATAATCATTAAATGGGGGCATATAGCAAACTTTCAGAACTGTCCAGTTCATAGAAGTCATAAACAAAATGTATAGCAAAAAAAAAAACTTGATTTCGATTATGAAAGATTATGTTTTCGCACGCGCCTCGATTTTTTTTTTATATAATTCATAATTCATTTATTTCAATTGATTATCAATTAGCAAGTACATAAGTGCCCCAGCGCCACTTGGACATTATTGGGATTTAAAATTTCTAACGTGATCGTGTGAAAAACCTCACGATCCATTGCGAAGAAAATCAATGCTTAATTTAAAAAGTTGTAATTTAAAAGTTTCAAACAATTCTTAATTGCGGAAAAAAGTCCCAAAAAATATTTCAGCGTTTTTTTAATTTTTTATTTTTTAAAAATTTTAAGAAAAAAGTATAGGGCTTTATTTTCTAAATAGAATAGGTAATGGGGAAAAAAGACCGTTTGACTAAAATGTCAATAACACTATGCAACAAAATATTTGTCAAAGGGATAAGTTTCTGGTGCAATTAGGTGTCACAAACACGAAAAAAATATTAAAAAAAATTGTTATGGTAATTTTTTTGTTGAAATTCCAGCTTTCCTGGAAAATACATTCAGTATATTTCAAGTATAGGCCTGATTAAGCCGTGCTATGCCTCAAATTAAAGGGAATTATGAGGGCTACATATGCTGCAAATATCGCTTTCACGTAGAATCTTTGGTTTAGTAACAGTCGTCAAAAATATAAGAAAAAAAAATTTTTTTTTTTAAAGCACTTTTTCCTGTTCCAAGAAAACCATAAAAAAATAAAAAAAAATCGAAAAAATTATTTTATCACATTTTTAAAAAGTCAGCATGCTAACGAAGAAAACACTGTCTATTTGAAAATCTATGGATAGATGTAAAAGTTATGAGCCATTTTGTAAATGTTAGGGAAATTCAAAAAATCTTGTTTCATATTTTTTCGTTTTTAAATGATGTTTTTGCTTATATTGAATTCGCCATATGTGAGAGAGACATATAAGAGACATTGCACTAGCATTTTATTTTATGAGGATTGATGTCAGACATTATAAAATTATAGAGAGGTCGAGGTTTTATGGCCGTTCGTAACCCTCAATAAAACATGATATGCAATGTGAGAGCTATATTGGATGAGATCCGCTCAGATAGAGGATCATTCAACAATACATCCCACGTCGTATATACAGGTAGTAAAATTATATGTACGCAATACAAAGTAGTACGCGGCAGTCTTGAAAATATTGGGTGTCTACTTTCGAAGCAAACGATATGTCAGCTACAGGTACTGCAGAGAAGAGATAAGTCGATTTTCTGAAATATATTACAAAGTTATATTTCAAAGTATGAGTAAAAGGCAAAGAACTTTTCAATATGTAAATGATCCCGACAATTTCTGCTAAATCTGCGGAAAATATGTAATTAAAAAAGTCGACGTGCGTTTAGTAAAATAATAGAAGAAATATTCGTGTAATATTTTGGTATACGAGTTAAAAATATGAACAAACCGTGGACACCTAGTATTTTGTGTAATTTGTGCCATGTAAATCTTACTCGATGGACTGGTGGAAGAATGAGGTAAGTACTTTAAAATTAATGTATTACAATATTTTGTGGAATAAAACGTTTTAATTTTAGACTTCACGTGCAATTTGGAATGCCAATGATTTGGAGACAACCATTCATTCACGATACGGACTGCTATTTTTGTCTAAGTTAATAGATTGGAGTTGGAAGTGTCCAAGTATAGCTAAAAGCCTAATAACGGAAACATCATCAAGTTCAACTTAGTACTCAACTCTGAGCGATTCAAGTTTGAGTCAAAAGTCATCGCTTTTAAGTCAGTTTCAACTCATTGATCTAGTAAAAGATTTGGAACTGATCAAAGATAAGGCAGACTACTTGCATCTGAGATGAAACGGTACAATATTTTGGCCCAGAGGTTAACATATCATATTATAGAGTCCGTGATATACCTTACAAACAATTTTTACAACTGTGGATAACAGATGCTTTTGCAAGGACATTCCCGGATTGTTCGAGGAACTTAATCAAACATAGAATTCAAAGGAATGGCGGTTACTTGCAGTACTTTTACACAACGGAAATCGGAAACCGTCGATTCCCATTGCTCTTGCTGTCAACACTAAGGAATCATACGAAACAATGGCTAAATTGATAAAATACATAAAATATGAACATAACTGGAAAATTTGTTGCGATTTAAAAGTAGTTGGTATGTTATGCCTCTGGGATAGCCGATATTTTGCCACCACTGTATATTAAGCTGTAAAAGCCTTAAGGAAATATGGCACTTCACTCTCATATTTAAAAAGTTTATTTAAAAGGCTTTCTTTTCAAAAAATCGAAGAAGGATTTTTTGATGAGCCTAAAATAAGGAAACTGATGAAAGATGTAAATTTCGAATCATATTTGATGGATTCAATAGAAGACCGCAATATGAAACAATGATTAATGATTTGTTAAAAAATTATGAAAGAATTGGTTAGAAATATATTTTTTTATATTTATTTACACATATGTATTTATTCTTCCAACTTATTTTTCGCTTTATGTATTCCAACAGGTGTAAATATGTCCCTCAAAATTAATTTCTTTCATTCTTATTTAAACTTTTTCCCCGAGAATCTTGGCGACGAACATGGCGAAAGGTTTCACCAAGAATTGAAGTCCATCGAGCGGCGTTACCAAGGGCACTGGGATGAGAGAATGATGGGAGATTATATTTGGTTCCTCATTAGAGAAACCGACTCCTAAATCTACAAACGTCAACAAAGAACTCACAATTACTTCTATTGAAACGTGTTCATGTAAATAAACTCAAATGTACATAATATAAAAATAGAGAATAAATAAAATCGCTATTTAAACAGAAATTAAAAAAAAAAGATTTTTTGAAATTCTTTTACCTCTACCAAAAGATCTATCATTTCTACATTTATCTATAGATTTTTTTCAAATAGGCATTATTTTCTTCTCTAGGATTCAAACTTTTAAAAAGTTAAATAAAATATTTTTTTTCGATTTCTTTTCTATTTTTTATGTTTTTTTGTCCCAGGATTTTTTTTTTGAAAAAATCTACTTTTTCCAATTTGTTTAAAGACTGTTACTAAACTACTGTTTCTAAGTGAAAGAGATATTTCCAACATTCAAAGCCCACTTATAGCTTCAATTTAACGTATATGTCGACCTGATCGGACATATACTCCAAAAATTATAGTGCAAATAATAAGGGTACCTTCGACGATAATAGTATTTCTAATAAAAATTTTTTTAAAGAAAAATGTATCCATAAAAAAATTTTTGATTTTGATTTAATATAACACTATGCCACAATCTATACAAAAAATTAATTTTAGGTCTAGGACACAAAAAAAAATTTTTTTGTTGCTGATTACACTATAATCAACACCCTCCAACTCGACAGTCCTTAACCGATATCATTGAAGTATTATGTCATAACTACAATTGACTCACTTGACATGAAATCCCGCATATAAGTATCAACACAAAGATAAACATCTAAAAAACAAGTAAGAATCCCCTACACATTGTGTCTCAAAAAAATATTAGAAAATTTATTAATTTTTTGGTTTTATTTAAATTATTATCAATTTAAATTGCATTTAATAACTTTAAAGTGTGCAATGCTATTAAAGTTACAAGCTGTTTACATGTGGTACAAAATGGTCTATTTGTGTGGGAGGTACCAAAAGGGGAGTGCCAATAACGGTCACTTTTCTATGGACTCTACATCCTATAAAAGCATTACACCGTACAAAATGTCAAGTATTTATATTTACTGGTATTAAAGTTATAAGCTGTTAACTTTTGGTGTAAAATGGTCCATTTGTGTGGGAGGAACCAAAAGGGGCGTGCCAATTACGGACACTTTTCTCTGGACTCTAGGTATTATAAAAGCATTACACTGTACAAAATTTCAAGTATTTGTATGCACTGGTATTGAAGTTATAAGCTGGTAACTTTTGGTACAAAATGGTCCATTTGTGTGGAAGGTACCAAAAGGAGCGTGACAATAATAACCATTTTTCACTTTAAGAGAGAGGTACCAAAGGGGCGTTGTACAATTTTAACATCAACCACCGGACATACACTACAATAACATCTGATCGCTCAAGTTAACAGGATAACTAAAAATAGGCATAACACCGTGACGACTATTAACAGAAATGCAGCGCTTCTAGTGTGGAATAGAAACGGCAACACAATAGTATCCATTCCCTGAAATTAACAGACAAATGTTAATTAACATCCGGACATTATTGTTTCAAAACCGCCGGTCTGGCAAGTCTGTTAGTTGTTAAATATCTGTCATCTACAGTGCCGAAGATCTCATTATTGGGTGCTATAGCAACATTATTTCAATGATTGTTCGGACAAAATTGTCTTCAGCGACGAAGCTCATTTCTTACTCGGTGGTTACGTCAACAAGCAAAATTGTCGTAAATGGAGCTCGGAGAACCCAGAAGTAGTTGTGGGAAAGCCATTGCACACGGAAAAAGTAACGGTTTGGTGCACATAATGGTCTGGAGGTGTCATTGGGCCGTATGTTAACGAAAATTATTTGATTTTATTTCAAAGCACTGCTAAGATCGTGCGATTTGACGTCGTTAGACTTTTTAGTGGGGCTACCCAAAAGACAGTGTCTACGCGAATTATCCCCTAACGTTGCAGCGTGTGAAAACAAACATTCCTCAAGTTATGCCCGAGATACCGCCCAAAAGGGCGAAATAGCTTTATGAGTGTTTAATTTAACTTAGGAATCGAAAAATTGATAACCCTTTAGTAATGAACAAAAAGCTCAGGCATCTGCCCTGTTTTTGTCCTGAACACTTCAGTAAATTGCCCGATGGTTAGTGGTATATGAACTCACTAGTACTTACACACTATTACAGTTACATAGATAGATATAGATAGGTACATACATATATATCGATGAAGCGTAACGGAATTGGTACTTACCACTACCACTATCATATGATTTGGTGGTGGAACTGCTGGTGTTCGAACGTTTAATCTCTCGGCGACCCATGTTGTTGGTTGCAATTGCTGCCGTTGGATGTGTTGGTGATTGCAGTGGGGGCGATACAACGTAATGCAATTGAGAATATTGTTGTTGATGCTGTTGCTGTTGCTGCAGTAACGAAAGATTGTGTTGATGTTGCTGTTGGTGTTGGCGGTGATGTCGGTGGTGTTGTTGCTGGTTCTTGTTTTTGTTCTTGTTCTGGTGTTGGTGCTGGTGATGGTGATGATGCTGATAATGATAAATACTTTTTGGTGAGTTATTAGCAGATGTACAGCCTGTTGCGCCGATGCCAGAAGCAGAGTCGTTCGAGGACGAGGGCCAGGCGGAGGCGGCACTTGCAGCCGCTAAAGCTACTGCTGTTGTTGTGGCCAGCGAGGGAGCGGACAGAGACGTTACAGTAGTGGAATCGTCGTCGTCGTCGTCGTTGAGCAGTAGTAGAGCTTTCGGTGGGAATTCAAAGTAATTTATTTGTAATTGATTGATGTGGGAATTGAAGCCGGGTGTTGAAGTCGATGTTGATGCTGATGCTATTCCTTTGACCTCGTCCCCCTCGGCGTTGGCTAGGTGTAATGGTGCGGTGGTTATAACTCTTTCGGAGGAGGTTGTTCCTGTCAATGGTGTTGTGGTGGGGTTAGTGTTGGCTGAGTTGGTTGTGTTGCAAACACAATGTGGTGTGGGTGGTGGTGGTGCTGGACAAGCGTTGATGTTACTGCTGGTGTTGCCTGTGTTCGAGAATGACGGCTTGCGTAGTGATGTGTGTCTCAACCCTTTGACAGGGTGTAATGGATACTATCGGCCGGCAATACGAACCCAATCACGATTTTCGCTGTTATACCAAATACCTACAAAGATAGGGACAACAACAATAACAACATGATGAAAAATAAACAAATCAAAATTAATTGGTTTCTCTACAGAATAAAAGCAATAACAATAAAAACAACAAATACCACGAAGGCTGAAACTAAATAAATCTAATGAACATTTTTACAGTTTACTTGAGTTTAGTTGTTTGTTCGTTCGTAAGTTCGTTCGTGTATTTTTTTTTGCAAAAAGTAGGCAATTTAACGAGTTATTTCATTTAGTTTAGCTGTCAAACGCAATGAGATTAAAAACGATTTAGTTTATTGATGGCCAGAATACAGAAATAGAGGACAAAACAGTATTAAAGGGTGTTTCGTTTAGCAGGACAAAGCATTATATACACAATTTGTAATTGTACATAGTGTTCAGACGATTAGATACAATTTGACATATTTCCCGAAAAGCAACAAAATACTAGGCTTCTAAATTATTATTTTCGAAAATTCAAGGACAACTGGAAACTTGAAAGGAAGGAACAATACTGGAAAGAAAGTATTGTTCCTTCCGACCACACACAAAGAAAACATTATTACCACTGGAATGATATTTTATACAATATCCACTTCATTTCCGGTAAACGAAATTTCATTTGCTGAACATACAAATATGCTCTCTCAATCAAGTTTTTATACCCTCCACCATAGGATGAGGGTATATTCATTTTGTCACTCCGTTTGTAACACCTCTAAATATTGATCTGAGACCCCATAAAGTATATATATTCTTAGTCGTCGTAAAAAAGACGATTTAGCCATGTCCGTCTGTCCATCCGCCTGTTGTAATCACGCTACAGTCCGTAATAATAGAGCTAGGTTGATCAAATTTGGTAGAAATACTTCTTATAGTTGCAGGTTATTTGGGATTGCAGATGGGCCATATCGGTCAATGTTTTGATATAGCTCCCCTATAGAGGTCACTCCAAAATACGGGTTTTGAGCCATAGATAACACATTGTTAAAGAAATTTAACAGAAACTTTTAAAGTCTTATTCTACGTTGACAAGAATTCATCACAGAAAAAAAGTCACCCTATGGAAGTCGCTCCAAAATATACGTATTCAAGCCATTAATACCACATTTTCTAAGCATTTTAACTAAATTTTTGCAGTTTGTATTTAGTTAAGACAAGAATTCATCGCAGTAAACATTTTTTAAATCAGTTTATTTTTTGTTATAGTCCACCTATAGATGTCGCTCCCAAAAAGCCTATTTAAGCCATAAACACCACCGTTTCTAAGAAATTTAGCTGAAACTTTGCAGTTTGTATTCTATTTTGGCAAGAATTTATCTCAATAATATGTATACAAATAAAATTTTATTTTGTTGTAGTCCCCGTGTAGGTGTAGCTCTCAAAAAAGCTATTTCAAGCCAAAAGCATCTCATTTTTCAGGTGAAGAGTTTGGCTAAAGAATTTGTGGCCTAAAAATTGCAGCGTTCGTTTTTTTTAATAATTTACTAAACAAAAGGTATTGTTTCATGATTTCCTCCATATCCAAAGATTTTTCCAGTAATAACATTGAATGCAATCCATAGTGGATGGTATATAAAATTCGGCATGTCCGAACATAACGCTTTTACTTGTTATTACTCGTAAAGCTGCAGAAGCTGTGGAGATGAGGAAGAAGTGGTGAACATTGAGCACTTGCTATGCGACTGCCCAGCTCTGAGTAAACGACGACTGGACATACTGGGGTCGGCCTTTATAGGCAGCCTAACAGATCTTTCCAGTACCGATATTCGTACTATCGATAAATTTGTATATCAAACAGGTTGGTTTCGATGAGAGGCATTTCAGCCCGTGGTAACACTAGGGACATAAACTGGTCTATGTGAGCTTGTATAAAAAAAAAAATACGGCTGCCACCCTAACCTAACCTATTACTCGTAAAAAAATGTTCTGTCTCCGTATGTACATAGTGTTGTTCCACCATAGGATGGAGGGTTATATTCATTTTGTTTATTTTTTAGTTTATTCCCCCCTATTGTGAACAAGGGTATATGTATATCAGATGCTGCCAACCAAAAGTGTAACACATCGATGGAGTGACCCATGAATATTTGGCGGAAATCTGTTTTGAGCCATTTAAGTCAATTTACAATGTCCGTCTGTCTGTCTTTTTGGTGCGCACGATAACTTTCGACAGGATTAACCGATTGATTTAAAATTTCGTATGTGTCAATATTTTTTTCTATCTCACTAAGATCAAAGATGGACTATGTTGGTCCACTCCTTCGAGTACCTCCCCCACGAAGGGTCAACATTTTGTGAAATATTGATTATCCCACAACTTATATACTACTACCCAGAATCTTTCACAACTCCACACATAGTATTAGTTTATTAAACGCTATCATCTTTAGAAAAATGGGCGAAGTTGCCGCGCCCCTTTGGGTACCTCCCATATAAATGGACCATTTTGCCCAAAAAATTAACGGCTATAACATTGATTCCAGTCCATGGAAATATTATAATGCTTTCATAGTACCCACAGTCCCGTGGAAAATGGCCGTTAGTGCTACATCCACTACAAATGTACACAAAAAGTTAACGGCTTATAACATGGATTGCTGCACTAAAAACATTTGAAATTTTGTAGAGTGTAATGCTTTTACACTATTTACAGTCACGTAAAAAATGGGCGAATTTACCACGCCCTTTTTGGTATCTCCCATACAAATGGACCATTTTGCACAAAAATATAACGGCTTATAACTTTGAGTCTATACATAAAATTTTGTAAAGTGTAATGTTTTTATAGGGCCCATAGTATATTAAAAAATAGGCGTTTTTGCCACGCCCCTTTTGGTACCTCCCAAACAAAATGGCCAAAATAAAAAAAGGTGAAAAAGTATTTTTTTTTAATTTCCCTATTTTTACAATACGGGTCATAATTTATACATTTACCCATATATTTTTTTTCAAATAGACACTTTTTTCTTCGTTAGGAAGCTAGCTTGCAAAAAATGAAAAAAAATAATTTTTTTTGCAACTTTGTCTATTTTTGTGGTATTTTTCGTGCCAGTGAAAAACGATGTTTTTGAAAAAATCATTTTTTCGAATTCTTTTAACAACAGTTAATAAACTTTAGTTTCTACATAATAGTGTTTTAAAAATTTATATATATAATTTTCTTTTATTTATAATTTTATTTAATTTATTTTTTTTATAATTTTATTTTTTTTATAATTTTCTTTTATTTAAATGATATCTCGGCTTTATCGAGCTTGTAATTCAAAAAAGTATGGTTCAAACACTAAAGGTAAATTCCATGAAAATAGGAATTCTAAACAAAATTTTAAAAAATTTTTAGCTTATAAAAATTTAGTTTTGGTTTCATAAAATAGTATGCCTCAATCTACACAAAATAAAAGTTTTTAAGTTTTTAGTACACATTTGTCTCCATTTCCGATTTTGTGGAAAGATTTTCCACCTCCAGTTTCCTTCATTTAGGGAATTTCAATATCGTAACTTTTGCAGTTGTTATGAAATTTTGTACCAAATGGAAAATGGTGTACACCCCTATATCGTGGAGCGTATAAAAATATGAATGATAGTATGTAGTATTGAATACTGCGAGTTTAAAGGCAAACTTAAGTATTTCTTAACTGTATTTATTCATGTGTTACTTTTCATATGGGTTCCTATTGTTAATCACCAAATGCAATTATGTAGTGCAACACCCTAAGGATTTTTAAATTAAAATTAATGCCGAGCATTACGTGCACTTCATTTCCATAAGTTAAATGTCTCATAAATTATAGAATTTCTTGTTGAAAATTTGCATCTTCTCTGTCTTCTCCTGTGTTTGTTGGTCATTCATGTATGTTATTAATTTTCTGCTTTCGTGGCCTTAAGTTTAAAGTAAAATTGAGTAAATTTGATTGACATGAGTGGTTTGTGGGTTGGGGTGTTTGGGGGTTCGATTGTTGGTTTGGGCAACAATAATTCATAACTCATTTGCATGAATGCATACATTGTTCCGGCCAAGAGATTTTCTGACATTTATTAATGTTCAATGTCGATATTCCTGAAGAATGGTCGGTAGTTTAATTTGTGATAGGCTTTCTCACAAAAGCGTTTAATGTCAAAAGTTTTAATAAAATTTAATAATTTAACAATGGCTTAAGTAGTGTATAATGCAGAAATCTGAAGGGAATTTTTGTTGGCATTAAAATGGGTATTATTAATACATAGTGACATGTTGACTGTGCTGCAGGCAACAATCTGTTGTCACCAGGAATGAATATGATGTATAATTTCATAATTTATGAAAGCTTAATATATACGATGGAAAAACGTTCAATGGAGTTTTCCTGCAAAATGGAATGCAGAATGGAATATAACATATCTGTTGGAATATGGAGTGAATGAAAACATTTATAAGATATTAACAAGTAAGGAACGGCTATTGTCATCTATACTGCAATATCGGAATGTACATATAAATGGGACTTATATTAAAATCTGAACCAATGTTGTCCGATTTCAATAGGCTTTGTCCTTGGCATAAGGAACTTCATTAAAATCGGTGTAAAATTACGTTCTGTAAATAACAATATGACACTCATATATCAATAGCCTTATTATAAACTATGCTAAGTCAACATCGCAGGTTTAAAATTTTTTAAATTCCAAATATTTCAAATTATCTATAGTCAAATTTCGTCAAAACAATCAAAAGGGGAGTTGTTAGAGTCGATATTAAACCTGCCAAAAACTGACCAGATTTACATATAAACCCTATGCATACCCTATGGAAAATTTGACCTATTTATATGAAAACAACCTGTAAATATAGTATGGATTTTCACTGTAGGAGCATTAGTGCTAGTTTGTGACGTATCCAAGTACTTGTCTAAATTAAAACTTACCGTACCTGACGTCAGACACAACATAAGTTAGATTTTAAAGCAAGTAAATGTGTAATATTTAATGTTTGAACTTAGAAAACTGGACCTCTACTAAGGAATAGCTAAACCGACTGCTCCTACACTGAGGAGTAGATAACCCAACTGGTCCTATACTAATGAGTATATAACACAACTTGTTATATACTGAGGATAAGATAACCTAACCAGTCTTCTACTGAGGAATAGATAACCCAACTGCTCCTCTACTGAGTAATAGATAACACAACTGGTCCTCTACTAAGGAATATAACGAGTGATTTTTAAGAGCTTTTAGTTTTCATCTTAAAACAAACAACTAAAATTTAGAAAAATTTACATATGAAATATTTATATGAGTCGATATAATCGTCTATATAATTCAATGTTTAAAGATGATTTCATGCAAATGTCCGCTGGGTCCAAGTTTGCCATACTTTCTCCAACATATCGGCCAAAATATCACAAATAAATTCTTCAAGATTGGCATTCATTGCGTCAACCGTTGCGGGCTTGTCCTTATAGCCATGAGCCTTAACATAGCCCCACAAAAAATAATCTAAAGGCGTCAAATCGCACTGTTCACCGAACTCAAAATTCAATTAAAATAAATTAAATTCAATAATCTGCAAGCGTTGTTCTTTTGTAAGTCGATTCATGGTTAAATTATAGACCAAACTGAACATGTTTGACAGTTACATGTTACACAAAAACAGCTGAGCTGCCAAAAACAGTGTTGCCAAAAAACCAGCCTTTGTAACTCAAATAGTCTTTAACAGAGGAGTAGATAAACCAACTTATTCTCTACTAGTGATACGATAACCCAACTGGTCGTATACTAAGGAGTAAATAACACGTATAGTCATTTATTATAGAATAGGAAACCCAACTGACCGCATAACCACTGATCATATACTAAGGAGTAAATAACCCAATTGGTTTTCAAGTAAGGAGCCCCCTTCTATGGAACAAATAAACAAACAGGTCATCTACTAAGGAATATATAAACCAACTGATACTTTGCTGAGGATAAGATAACCCAGCTGATCCTCAACTAATGAATAGATAACCCAACTGGTCGTATACAAAGAAGCAAATAACCGAACTGATCGTATACTAAGGAATATACGAGTATAACCCAACTAATCCTTTACTGAGGAGTAGAAACCCAGCTGATCCTCTACTGAGCAGTATATAAACTGATCCTGTATTAATGACTAGATAACCCAACTGGTAATATATTGAGGATAAGATAGCCCAACTAGTCTTGTACTGAGGAGTAGATAACCCAACTGATCCCCTTCCAATGAGTACATGATCGAACTGGCTTCATACTAAAGAATATGTAAACCAACTGGCCGCATAACAACTGATCATATACTAATGAATCAAAAATGCAACTTGTCGCTGAGTGCTATGGAGCAAATAACCAAACTGTTTGTGTACTAAGGAGTAGATAACGCAATTGGTCCTCTAATGGGGAGTAGATAGCCCAACTACTGATGAGTAGGTAAACCAACTGATCCTCTACTAATAAATAGCTAACAAAATTGGCTGCAAACTAAGGAGTAAACAACCCAACTGATCGTATACTAAAGAGCAAATTACCCAACAGGTCTTCTACAAAGGAAATGATAACCCAACTGGTCCTCTACAGTGTAGTAGATAAACCAAATGATCCTCTAATAATAAGTAGATAACCCAACTGGTGACACACTGAGGAGAAGATAACCTAACCGGTAGATTTCTCTCCTATATTCGTATGACCATAATGAATTGATACAAATAAATCCCTATGGCATCAGATCAGTAATAGGTCATAGGATAACCTGTATTTTGAGCGTAAGCGATTTTGCTTGCTGTGCTTTATACAGTTAATCACAAAACAGTTTCTTGGAAGAAAATCGGTCCAGATGTAGATTTAACCCTGTATATTTCTCTATCTTAACCACTAAGAATGCGGGTTCCGTCCATTCTTATAAAAATCGGATGTCGGATGGATATAGGGCGACAAAACAATTTAAAAACGATCCAATCACATCATTTTCTCATACGACATCTACTGTGAAAACAGATCCACCAATTATATATGTCACCAACTCCTTAAAAACCATTCTAGACTTGTGGTAGATCAGCTGATCGACGGTAAGCAAATAACATGTCTTAGATCGGGTTGGGGGTCGGCTATAGACACTAGGCAGTAAATGAATTGTGAAAGCAGAAGCCGAAATATACAAAATTATTTAGAGCCGGTAATGAAAAGCTTCGTAAGTAACACGATTTAGATAACCGAAGATACCTTCCATAATCTCGAAAAAAATATCTAATGACAGTCTGGTGGGAAAAAAAATAGGCAAAAGATCAGAGATGTGTATTAATCTGTAAGAGTATAGTAATTACACAAAATTTCTAAAATAAATTCCCCTAGCGCAAAAAAAAAAATCAGAGAAACTCTTTTGAGATAAATTTGTTTAGTGAAATGAGATAACTAACTTGGGTATTTGAAAAACCACGTTATAAAATGTCAACTGTTTTAATAGATTTTCCTTGCAAAATTAAATATCTTCGAAAATATTTTGCACGAAACAAAATATAGTTTTTATAAATTATGTAATTTATTTGAATATAAAATAATTAATATTAAAAAATTCTGTAATTCATTTGAATCCAATTACAATACCAAAGTCTATCAGAATAGAGTAACGCAAAAAATAAGTTCAAAGTAATACAGAAAACTTGTATGTTTGTCGGTTTATAAACAACATTTGTTTAGAAGAAGTAGATTCCTATTTTATTTACTCCACTACTTTTACACATCTTTACCTTCCGGGATTTTCTCTAGTATCCACTGCTACCACAACAAAATTTAATTTCCCTGTCTAACGCTTATAACTTTTGTAATATTTTTAAAACACACATTATTTATTTAAAGAATTTCATGAATATTTCTCAATGTTTTATACATACGCATATTTCATCTACAAGTCCAGGCACAATATGTGTTAAAATACTTGCCTGTAAACCTCTCAATTTTTGCTGTTAGTTCTCCACTAAACCTGCTGATGAGTAAAATACCAATAAACTCAATAACTTCCTATCTTTTAACAAGTTTATGGCAAAACTTCAGGTGAGAATAAAAATATGAAACGATAAAATTTTCTAACTAAAATTAAATAATGTCTATGTAGATGGCTCTTTTTCGCACAGCTCAGTGCTACATAAGCCATCAAGAAATATGCACATACCAACATACATACGTTAACATAGCCTAGCCAAATCAGTACAGGGACGGATGAAGGGAGGCCTTATTCGTATTGTAAAAGAGGAGTGACAGTGCACTGAAAAATCATTAAAGATTGGATAAAATTGGGAGGATCCGATTATATAAAAATACACCACTATTTTTAGAGCAGAATAATCTAATATACTCGTACGAGTATTCTTAGTTCAATATTTGAAACTATAACATTAATCTAATCTAATGGAAAATGTGCTTTTTAAAACATATCGCGGCCTAAGAGAGAAAAGGCGCTAAGTCCACTTTTTGTCTTAATATATATTTTGAAGCGAAATGCAAGATGAGTTGAATATACATCGATTTGGAAACAAAAATTAAAAAAATCATGTTATGTTATCTTTAATATCTGAATCTTAAAAGCGCTAAGTCCATATATCAGTTGTAAAAACATAAATATACGGTAAGTATTTTGCCTCTCCTCTAAAATTTTAAATATTGGACTTAGCGCCTTTACACTCTTAGGCCGCGATATATCAGATATTGTATATGGGCCAAAATCTAAACGTGAACTGATTCTCGGAGCAATAAACTTATTTTAACAAATTTAAAAATTATGAAATGGAAAATACTACTTCAATAGTGTTTAGATGCCAAATCGGTAGGTTTATATATATGACCGATCTATATAAATCTGAAGCGATTTTATTTAAACTGTCAATAAAGCTTATAAGCACATTGATACCAAACGGAAAGAAGTAACATATGGGTAGTTCTAGGTCAAAAATAGGATCTTTTTTAAATTCTCAGAAAATGTTGCCCTAGTTTGTGGGAGCAATGACCCACAATATTTTAAAATTAAATGAAAATTAGTGGCGAGGGTGGCGAGGTCAAAGTTCCGAAAAATTTATTTTTTTCCCCTGTTATGGAAAAAAAACACTTTCGACTTTTGGGCCTTATGACCGACCCATGCTCGGACATAAGGCCCAATTTTTTTGTGCATCATGTTCTTTTTTTGTTTTGTAATAATAAGTAGTAGTAATCGTAGAGAGTGGCAAATTCGAAAACGTCCTCACAGACTTCCTGCAGGTGGCTCTGAACAAGTTGACTTGAGGAAAGCGATGACATTACAAATTTTCGAAGAATTTGAATATGACCTGAGAAGGTCAACATACCTCCTCGTACTAGGAAAAGATTGTCTACGTTAGTGTCAGTTCTGACGGGACTCTGCCTGATCGGCTAACACGCCGACGTCTGGACATACTGGGGTCGCCCTTTCTAGACAGTCGAACAGATCTATCCGGTACCGATATTCGTACTATTGACAATTTTGTTTGTCAAACAGTTTGGTTTCGATGAGGCGCATCTGAGCTGACAAAGCCACCCTGCCACCTTAACCTAAACTAACAGAAACAATTTGTTCACACGTAAATGTCGTAGCTCATTAACAATTGCTGGTTGTGATTTTGTAGCCAAAACAAAGCAAAAACGCTGTTGCGTGATACATGTATCCTAAATTTTTGAATTTTTCCATCAATTGTTGCGATTTTCATGTATTATGTGCCTGACTACAAGGCCTACATTTAGGCCACTTAACCCCCTTCCCCATGAATAGATGGTTAGATGTTTCCAGTTCACTATTCATTCACAATCTCTATTCTCGTCCCGTACTAACTGCTATGCAACGATGATTATAGAGTACGCCTGAAAGTATGCCATAGTGTACAAAACTAATCACATTATGTTGTCGGTCGGTCGTTCCGTCCGTAGGTTGGGTGCGTCGTTAGTTGTTTGTTCTGTTCGGACGGTCGGTTGTTTGTGCTTCGTGGCCTCCTTGAATCCTTGTATCCTTTGCCGGCACGTACTGACTACTGACTTTGACGGGTTGTCCGTACCGAGAGGTACGTACGTACAACAGAGACGCATGTCAACATGACATGACGGATACTTTCATAATGTTTGATGTCAGTAGCATGTGGAGGTGGTATGTCGGCGGCTTGTGGCGATATACGGAGATGTTCTCTTTTTTCTGTGTTATAGTTCCACCAAATAACTAATCTGCGAATATGGTTTTACCGAATAGGCAATTAAAATATCTTTAAATATGAAATCGAAAATCAGTAGGCAAATTTAATATCTGGTTTAGCCATAGATGCCTCATTTTCTAAACAATTTTTAGTGAGGGTGTAACTTAGTCCAAGGTTTCCCAGCTCTTTTAAGCATATGCATTTTATATGTACTTGCATTTATATTTCATATCTACTGGCATCTTAATGTTTAAACACTGAAAGGAAAAATAATTACTGATTACTTCAATCTATGTGAATAGTTAAAACTGTTTAAAAACTAGCACTCGCAAACTTCCCAATAAAATAATAATCATCCAACACTAACCCTTTCTCTCTTATTTACATATTTGCAATAATTTCTCGCTTTTCAAGAAACTGTGTTTGGCATGTTAAATGTCATTCTCTCCCAGTATTATAGCTAAGGAGACTCCCTCTAAATCCCCACTAACCACATCTCAATTAGAAAGAAATGCAGTCAAATTTATTCTCTTCGAATTAGTGAAGTTACTGCCCTCCGTCGCATTCAGCAGCAATCATCACCACTCAATTTTATTCATATACTTATTTTTTAATATGACTAATAAAATGAAATTTTATTTTATAATTTGTACGCCTTGACACCAGAAATCGAGGCTAAAATTAACATTATTATATTTGTAAAGAAATTATTATATTTGTAAATTGAAAATCCCCCAAAAACTGATTTTTTAGTTTTTCCCCAAATCTAACGGGGTTTCCAATAGGGATGATTTGATTTTGAAGTGACGTTTCGGCCATTTGTAATATGTCATGATCTGCCATTTGTTTTTTATTTAAAATCCACTTTCCTACGACCTTGATCTTTTGCCATTTAGCGATTCCCGATCCGACGTACCGTTAAGGAGCAAGAGCAAAAATAAACTTTCTGAAAATGATGCTAAGTCCATTTTTTTAAATCAAAAAAAAAAAACACTTTCCAGTCGACCTACGACCTTGACCCCCATGAGCAATATTTTAGCTCTCGTTAAGGGCTATCTTTTTTCCATTGACCGATTGTGGCTACGTGCCACACAGCAAATGAAACAATTGAATTGTTGCGAGAAAAGTTTGGAGACTCGATTATTTCAAGAAATTGTGATATTGAATGACCTCCAAGAAGTTGTGATTTAACACCATTAGACTATTTCTTGTGGGGTTATTTGAAGTCGGTCTTTCGGTCGGTCTTTCGAAATAAACCAGACTCTCTTCAAGCTTTACAAGTCAATATTGAACGTGCCATTCATGACATTCGACTTGATTTAGTGGAAAAAGCGCTCGAAAATTGGGTTCATCGAATTCGACGTTTTATTTAGAACTTAATTGTATCGATTGTACTTCACATCAAATAAAAAACTTTAGAATTTTAGTTTTTTTTTTTTCAAAGAAATCATATTACTTGGAATATCATTGGAAAACCCTGTATATGTCAAAGAAATCGGTGAATATTCTGTTCCGATATTAACAAAATACTAGGACAGGGTCGGGGAAAAACTGAAAATTCATATTTCAATTGCAGATATCTCGGTAATTGTACGAGATAACTGTTATGTGTAAATAGTCTTTTGTAGGCCTCGGTAGTGGAAGATTTGTAAATCAGTCGAAATGTTTACGCGCGCTTAAACATTTTGTTCATGCGAGGTGGCCAAATTTGAGGCCCTGTAGCTCCACCCCTGTATCCCATAGGGGGCTCAAATTATATAACTTCTTCGAAAACATAACTTCTTTAAAAGCTCTTCTACAAACATACCAAGTTTTGTCGCAATCGGTTAATTTAATTCCTCCTACTGCACGTTAGAAGTGCATCTTCCCAGTAACAATATTTTCTGAAAAAGCAATAGAGTAGGTAACTAAGCAGCTTTGTGCGTACTTATTCCTCGCTCGCTTTTTTTTAAAGGATTGATTGATTTTTTTTAAAGGAATGAGACTTCCGGAACTAATTCTGAATTGCTGAAAAAAGCCTTACTTTTTTGACATTTTCACCAGTTTAGAAAAATAAAACCAGTCAGGAAAGGCAGAAAGTCTGGCGGGGCCGACTATATAATACCCTACACCTCCCTAACAATGCGATAATTATTTGGAATAATTGGTAAATGGGTAGGAACATATTATCTAATTCTAAACCGATAATCGCTAAATTTAGCAATATTCGTTCCTAAATTGAGAAACATCTTTCTGGAAAATTTAAATGATCGGAAGTAAAGTACAACTTATATAGCGCTTTGATACCAAATCAGGAGGAACGTATATATGGAGGTTATATATAAATCTGAACCGATTTCCCTGAATACTCATTCATGTAAACAGACCTCTTTCTGTCGAATTTTGTTCTAATCGGATATAAAATACAGTCACTTATCGGATATAAAATAACATTTTTACAGTGCTTACATGTCAAATCAGGGTAACTTATATATGGGGGCTATATCTAAATCTGAACCGATTTCTTCCAAATTTAAAAGTGTTCATTCATATAATAGGAAACCTTTTTCTGCCGAATTTCATACTGATCTGATATAAAATGCAGATTTTACAGCGCTTACATATCAAATCGGGGGTAACATATATATGGGGGCTATATCAAAATCTGAACTGATTTTCTCCAAATTTGGCAGTATTCCTTCACGTAATACGAAACCTCTTTCTGCCGAATTTCATACTAATCGGATATAAAATAAAGTTTTTACAGCGCTTACATGTCAAATCGGGGCTATCATATCACCTTTTTCTGCCGAATTTCATACTGATCTGATATAAAATGCAGTTTTTACAGCGCTTACATATCAAATCGGGGGTAACATATATATGGGGGCTATATCAAAATCTGAACTGATTTTCTCCAAATTTGGCAGTATTCCTTCACGTAATACGAAACCTCTTTCTGCCGAATTTCATACTAATCGGATATAAAATAAAGTTTTTACAGCGCTTACATGTCAAATCGGGGCTATCATATATATGGGGGATATATCTAAATTTGAACTGATTTTCTCCGAATTTGGCAGTATTCCTTCATGTAATAAGAGACCTCTTTCTGCCGAATTTCGCACTGATCGGATATAAAATACAGTTTCTGCAGCGCTTACATGAAGGAATACTGCTAAATTCGGTGAAAATCGGTTCAGATTTAGATATAGCCCCCATATATATGTAACCCCCGATTTGACATGTAAGCGCTGAAGAGACTTATTTTATATCCGATCAGTACGAAATTCGACAGAAAGAGGTCTTTTCACATGAATGAGTATTCAGGGAAAATCGGTTCAGATTTATATATATAACCTCTATATATATGTTCCTCCTGATTTGGTATCAAAGCTCCATAGAAGTTGTACTTTACTTCCCATCATTACAAAATTTTCCAGAAATATGATTCTCAATTTAGGAACGAATATTGCTTAATTTATCGATTATCGGTTCAGAATTAGACATAGATATACGATATATGTTCCTACCCATTTACCAATTATTACAAATTATTATCGCAATGACCCCTATCGCATTGTCAGGGAGGTGTAGGGTATTGTATAGCCCCGTCCGACCTTTTGCCTTTCCTTTCTGCCTTTCCTTACTTGTTTTCTATTTTTAATTTTATTTGAATAGACTTATTTATTTTTTATTACGATCCGACGAGGACTCGAAACCGGTTTACTTGCTTCAAAACAGTGCATGCTAGCACTCTGCACCAGAAACGGTCTCGCACTAATCAACGCTAAATTCTACTAACTATTTATGGGAAGGAAATTTTTCGGTAGTCTAGCCTTTATGTGCTCGGAGGTCTACATTTGTAGTAATTTTGCTGAATAACTCGTGTAACTTTTTTGTTATGCAACGTAATGATACGAAATTTTCAGTAGCTTCCTAAAAAAGTGTTTATAGCAGATTTATCTTTTGAAAACATAAAAAAATTCTAATGATACTTCCCTGTCATAATTCTAAAATGGCCATCTCCTGGCCGGCTTGCTACAAATGTAGTCACCATATAAAATGCATTCAAATTAAATGTGTATACTACTTAAATCTTTTTTATGATTACTGTTTGTCAAAACTGGATTTTAAGTGGCGTTTTTGTTTCTTCATATTCTGTGGTGTTTTTGTGTGCCTACAAAATAATTTTAAAACAACAGAAGATTAGCTTTTCTCATTACCGTTTAGAATTGGTTTCCAAGCAGATTACAAGTGTCTCTTCATTTCGACGTGTTCTTTTGTCTAAGAAATATTTGTTGTGTACAAAGACATATCCGAACGTGCTCCAAACACGCCTCATGTGAAGTCAACGTATTATATGCAACAAACAGCGATATTTATATTTAAAATGCCTCTAATGCATCTCGTGCTCTCAATCTGTAAGAGAACACAGGGCGAACACGCTTAGAGAAAAATCAATTACGTACGTGCATAATTCGTTCACATACGGGGAAGAAAACGAACAAACTCCGTATATGCCTAATTTATGCACGGGAGTCCAAAGAAACCATATGTGCCTTACGAGATGAATCCTGTCCGCACATTACCTGGAAAGTTGTTAATAAATGTTCAGTCAAAACAAACTATTTAAGCTTAGGGTTTTTGGAAGGTTCGGCCGATATGGGGTTCCCACCGAGCCTGCTGTACGCAAGTTTTTGCAAGAAACTCGTGGGACTGGTGGACGACACTGACGGTTCCTGTCGTCGTATGGTGAGTACTAACGAGAATGTGGCTGCCGTAGCCTAGAGCGAGCGACTATGTCCTGGAATACCACCCGTCATTGATTTATGCAGCTCAATATTTCACGTGCCAACCTGAAGCGAATATGCACAAAGACCTAGTGCTATTCGCTTTCAAGGTCCAACTGACTCATCAATTAAAGGCAGACCACCATTCGCTTCGTTAATGTGCCTCAGACTGGGCCTTAGAGAAGTTCGAGAAGGACAACGATTTTTCTCGAAAAATCGACTTTTCTGACGAAGCACATTTTTAGCGGCAACGTTAACTATCACAACTACTGAATCTGGGGATCGCAAAATCAGCACGTGATCGTCACGAAGTCCATGCATCCTCAGAGAACGACAGTTTGGTGCGTATTCTGGAGCAGTGGAATCATCGGCACATTTTCCTTTGAAAATGCAGCTGGAAAGGCCATTTCATTGAACGGTGAGCTCTAAAGAGGCGTGATAAACCTTTTTCTATGATATGGATATTTGGTTTTAGCAGGATGGCGCGTCATGGGCGGTACGAACTAAGTCCCCAATGAACTTAGTCCCCAAAACAAAAATGAACTAAGTCCCCAAATTTGGGGACCTAATTCATAATGAAATAAAACCCCAAAATTTAAAGTGAACCAAATCCCCAATGCAATGAAATAAGGCCACAAAATGGAAATGAATGAAACCCCAAATTTTTTCAATTACAAAAATTAACATATGTCCCCAAATGTTATTCTTAAAAATTTATTCTGAAAAATAATACTTTATGCAATGCATTACGTGTTTACTTGCATAGAGTCTTCGACAACTTTGCCGTAATACTGGCAGTTGTAGTTTGGGAACCATTATGGCGATACGTTTCTGAAAAAAATGTTAACCCATCGATGTGAAATGCTTAAATATATTTGCACTTTTTAGGTCCAAATGATGTAGTAACTCAAATTGAACTTAACTCCAAACTTAAATTTTGCGAAATGTGTTAGAAAAGTGCAGTTATCGGGAAAATGACAGAGAACATTTTGCACATTTTCCAGAATCGAAATCGCCATTATAAACAGCTACTTTTTGAAGACCTAATATATTCCAATACAGATTTCTGTTTCGTTTAACAGCCTGGCAAAAATGAAACCTAATAAGGAAATAAATGTCTCAATATCAGTACTAAAAACCTAAAGAAAAATAAATTTAACCCTTTGAATGTTTGTATTTATTTAATTAAGGTATTTAAGAATATAATAGCTTTAACCTGTATTGCATACTATTAATAGGGATCATTTGAAAGTCCGGTAACAAGAAATCGTTACTTGAAGGGCAGTAAAAGAGTCGGAGACGAACATTTTTTATAACAAATCGCGCGCGCGATTTTTTATAAAAAATTTTCGTCTCCGACTCTTTTACTGCCCTTCAAGTAATGATTTATTTTTACCGGACTTTTAAGTGATCCCTGTGAATCAGACTGAGTTTACTTTCAAACAAAAACATGATTTCTAATGGAAAATATAAAATTACAGTTTTGCTCGAGGAACATTTCTTATGAATAAAGCGCGCGCGATTTATCGTAAAAAATTTTCGCATCCCAACAAAAAATACTGGAAAAATATAAAAGACAATATGTAGTTTTTATTACTGCTATAATTAAAAAAATTGTATCCTTACTTGCTTAAAGCATCCATGAGGAATAATTTGAAAAGTTTCGTCTAACATGAATGTCTGATTTGTAGGAAATATATTCTTTAATTAGGTAAATTTTGTTAATGACTAAATCATGCAGAATGAGTAATTGTGTTCCCCATTGCAACAATGAAAGAATATGAGGTAGCCCCCAAATTTGTTTGGGCGATTTGTTTCATTCTCTCAAATTGAGGAGTTATTTCATTATTAATTAATTCCCCAAATTTAATAATGTAATAAATCCCCAAAAAATGAAATAAGTCCCCAAAATAGTTGTTGTTGTCTTCAAGTATAAACTTTTGAGGACTTAGTTCATTTTTGTTTTGGGGACTAAGTTCATTGGGGACTTAGTTCGTAACGCCCGCGTCATGCCCCAAACCCCAGGCCACTATCAATCTTTTAGGCGGCAACATAGGTAATCGTTCGGTTATTTTATCCGAACAATCCATTAATCCCCTTTAAGACAAATATGGAGCGAGTTGTTTGTAAGATATATCCGGAAACAGTCATTAAGGTCTTGCAACATTTGGTAGGCAATACGCGTTACTTTAAAATCAGCCGAGGAATACCACATTAATGAAATCGTGCTCCTTAGGTATTTGGAATATTTTCTCTTTCGAATAAACTGATTTCTGTTATTTTTTTATTTTTTTGGAAAAGAAACTTGGATTTGGACCACTCTTTAAGTGTTTATTTTTAAAGCTCAATGATTGCAACAAATGTAGTCATCCGACCGCCAACGTAAGTTTACAATTCCGACCGCATGAAGGCTAGATACATTTTTTAAATTAAGCTGCCTTCACTAAAAAAATCTAGTAAAAATATAGCACATTATATTCCGGAAGAAAAAAAAAACAATGAAGATTTAATGTCTTGGCCCCAGTTCTGCAAATACTTCAATGGAATGTAAAAAGCAGTGCTTAATTGAATCTTGGCAATCAAATTGAATCTTGGCAATTCTGGAAGAGTCTGTTACAAATAGAACCAGTGATTTTGTGCTGAGGTCTAACACTGTTCAAAATAGATAATTTTTGAATATATCCAAGTGAAAATTTTCGCTTACTATATGATTAACGTTCTTTCTAGACGAGTCTCTTTCTTTGCTTGATTTTCATCTCATATCAAATATTAAATTAAAATTATTTTCTTTAAGCCGACCGAATATTGAAGCAAAGCATTAATCTGCTCCACTGTTATTTCGGCTGGACTACGAGTAGTTCTCACTAAGTCCTATTGGGATAAAAGGAAGGCCGTAAAAGAAACAGTAAATAACCAGTCATAAATTTGTCAAACCGACACCCCGGATTGTTGCTGAGGTGAGAGTCCCCACAGCCATTTCATTTCGTTTTCTCCTCTCTTTTTTTGGATTTGGTTTATCAACACCCAAACAGAAATCAAAAGAAAACCTGTGATAAAGAGGAATGAAGATAACATGCCAACACCTAAAGATGGAACGCTAGAAAAATATGTCGGACATACCTATGCATATGCATATGTAGATATGTAGGTAATGCCACAGCAAAAGGATGCTAGATGTTGATGTCATCTCTGTATTCCATTTCACATGTGAGGCATTTCCCCAAAACGCTACAGTAAAAACTGTGGCCGTATAACGATAGCATAGCTTAGCATATAAAGAGGTCCATTGTCGGTCCACTCGTAGTGATGTTGTGTTGATGGCCGGGGAGAAAGTTTGAAATGAGATTTGAAGCAATCCAAACCAAATCTGCAAATACTTAGGATTATATTTTTGTTTATTTTGTGTTCACAAAATGTTTGGAATTATTTCTTGGGGTTTTTCGAATTTGTACTCGAATATGAGGCATTCCGTGCAATTTATTCTGACCGCAACAATATTAGTAGAAGATTTTGTAGACATTTCCTTTTTTGTGTGTGTATTAGTAATTTAGTTATCTTAAACATTTTTTTCCGTTAAAGCTGCACCTGTACGAATGGCATAGTGTGTATAAATACACAATACTTATGCTAATTCATATCGTTGCATTTTGTGGAAAGCCACAGGGTTTCCATTTCAACAAACAGCGACTGTCTGCTGCGCTCCATGAAATGGTTGCGGTCATGGAGAGGCTTTGGATGTTGTTCTATTACCACAATATCTCAGTGCCGCATCAATCCCAGCAAACAGGAAGAAACATGTTGTTTAAGTCCTAAAATCCTTTAGCATTTCAGTAGGTTATGGATTAGGTTAGGGTGGAAGCCAGCTTTATTATCGTACATACACCATCGTGTGTCCATAGTGATAACACGGGCTTCGATGACCTTTTCGAAACAAACCTGTTTGATAAACAAAGTTATCAATAGCAAGAATATCGGTACCGGAAGGATCTGCCAGACTTCCTTAAAAGGCCGACCTAGTATATCCAGACGTCGTTTACTTAATGATGGACAGTTGCAAAGCAGGTGCTCAATGATTTCCACTTCTTCCTCATCACCACAGCTCCTGCAGAAGTCATTTGACTCAATAACTAACCTTGTGGCGTGTTCGCGGATCAGACAGTGCCTCGTCAAAACTGACACTAACTTAGACAGTTTGTTTTTCTCTCTCTCTAGTTCCAGGAGACATTTTGACCTTCATAGTTCGAATCTTGGCCTGATTTGATATTTTAAAAAATCCCCAATACAAAACTTTTTAACCAACCGAACGACAAAGCCGATCTACAGATCTATTCGACCATATCACTTCATCTTTCTATAGTTCCCTTGAAGAAGCCTGTCCAAAACCAAGTTACAAGGGTATTACTAAACCACAACAGTGGACTTCTGAGCTAGGGGAAGTCCACCATCCAAGGTAAAATCTACTGGGAAGGCTTATGTATAGAATAGGATAATAACTGGACACAAAATAGCGAGCCAAGAAAGCGAGTGGACGATAAACGTCGCAAAATTTTTTACCGATAAATCCAGACTAAGCTGGGAATTTAACAGCTTTGAGCCGTTCAAATCACCTGGACCTTCTGGCATTTATCCAATAGAACAATAGGCTGGAGAAAATATATGAGGGGCCTTTATTGTTGGGGCTTTAACCCAAACAAGACAGAATTGGTTCTCTTTTCCAGGAAGAATTGGATCCAACATGTGGACCCTCCTCGGATAAATGGAACAGATTTAGCATTTTCTAACAGTGCAATAATTCTAGATAGGAAACTGGAATAATTCTACAAAAATTTTTTTTTTACCTTTTTTCTATCTTAACAATCTGGTTATTTTTTTTTTATTTTGCAGATTGATTATTAGATTTAACAAAAATGGATAACTGGGACACTGAAACAAGAATTTGGACTGTCCGCCGCTATCACGCACCATAGTCCGTAGTTTCGGTTCAAAGACAGTATAGGCGCACGTTTGGCAGCAATCCTCCCAGCAGATGGACCATAATGAGACTTGTTAACAATTTTGCCGATAATGGGACAGTCAATCATCATCATCTTACCGTCGAAACCTTTTAGTTCGGACGGAGGAAACAATCGCTGATGAAGCTGCTGCCATACAATACAATCCAAGAGTTTTGACAAGAAGCTTATCTGGTCAAATGGCTATAAGCAGACAGTCATTGCAGTCAATTATGCACAAAGATTTGGAGTTTCTTCCATATAAAATTCAAATGGCCAAAAGAACTGAATGCAGCAGACTCCCGATTCGCTTGGAATTTTGCCAGAAGATGCTTCAAATTGTAAAAGAGGACGGAAACACCTTGAACTGTCTTTTCATGTCTGATGAGGCCCATTTCGATTTAAACGGCAACATTAACAAAAAAATTGTCGAATATGGAGTGTTTCCAGTGTCGCAGTGTGGTGTGCAGTTTCATCACGCTGCATTGTTGGGCCCTACTTCTACGAAGAAAACGGTCACACCGTTACGGTTACCGGAGACCGTTACTTGAGCATGTTGAGAAGATTTTTCTATCCAGAATCACACCGAAAGCGAATTTCTTTCAACTATGTGTGGTTTCAGCAAGATGATTCAACTCCTCACATAGCCCGGCATGTTATGACAGAATTGCGACGAAAATTTCCCAATAAGCTGATATCCAGAAACTCCACATTCCGTTGGCCCACCAGGTCGCCTGACCTTACTGCACTTGACATTTAAAATCCATTATTTTTAACACTAATTAAGCTATATTTAATAAAATTGAATAAGCTTTAACATGAATAAAATTAATTTCATACACTGAAAAAAAAAGTTATTTGAGTTTCTTAATGTAGCAATATTCATTAGCCACCCTGTAAGGAAACAGTTATTCAGACTTAACGTACTGAAACGTTTAAGGAAGGCCAACGTCGCTTTATATTCCTGCAGGACGGATCTACAGTCGCGGTGGGGCCTCTCTCCTAAAATCGCCCATTGGATACATATAGCAGTAGTTCACCCAATACTACTACATCCATCTAGTCAATTAACCTTAGAAAACTGCCTGTTTAAACATAAGCGGAGCTTTAAGGACTACAGCGCCTGAGTCTCTGCAAGCCCTACTCCATATACTGCCGGTTAATATTGTGGCGAGAGAAGTTGCAACCAGTGCGCATTAAGATTAAACTGCCTATCAATGTGGAGAAACAAGAACTTCGGTCACATGAGGATATCAAAGTTTAGTGTTATGGTAACTGACCGAGTGAACTATATACCAACATCGAATGGAACTTTGTCACTATGACACCTGCCAGAGAGAACTGAGTTGTCGGAATACCAGGAAATATAAAATATCTCCTCTTCTATACTGATGGTTTGCTGCTTGCTGAGAAGGTTAGCTTTGGTTTACACTTTAAAGAACATAGTTTGGATATATCTCACAGGCTACAAGATATCTGCAGGGTATATCAAGCCAAAATAATGGTAATATGGGAAGTCGCCATGTGGCTGATTCGCATCATAGTAACCAACACTCGCGTTGTCATTTACTCGGAAAGCCAAGCTGCCATAAATTCTCTGGAGGCAACATCCCTAAATTCACAAACAGCCCTCGACTGCCGCAGATCTCTTATTTGCATATATTGGTGCGCCACTATCCACGTGCAAGCTTTGGCTTAGGCAAGAGGCAATCAGGCAGTCCAACGAAAGATGGACAGAAATAGGCACCTGCAGGGTGGCTAGACAAATCTGGCCAAGGTATGACCTGAGAAGGTCAAAATATCTCCTCGCACTAGAGAGGAAACGATTGTCTACGTTAGTACAGGTTCTGACGGGACACTGCTTGATCGGCGAACACGCCAAAAGATTGGGTATTGACTCCAATGACTTCTGTCGAAGCTGTGGAGATGAGGAAGAAGTGGAGAGCATTGAGCACTTGCTTTGCGACTGTCCCGCTTTGAGTAAACGACGACTCACTCGCCTCACCCCTATATTCACACACACTGCTGCAGATCTCTTAACGAGATGGCTGAGCAGTTTAACATACACATCATATGGGTTCCTGGGAATTGGGATATCGCGGGGAGCTTCAAAGCCAATGGACTTGATGGGAAAGGGACGAAATTAAAAATTTTCGATGAATATGCATGGCTTAGGCAAGAGGCAGTCAGGCAAGGCAGTCCAATTAGAGATGGACAGAAGTCGACACCTGTAGGTTAGCTAGACAAATCTGGCCAAAATACGACCTAAGAAGGTCAAATAATCTCCTCGCTTTAGAGAGGAAAATAATTTCTATGTTAGTCTGTTTTGCTTTTAATCATATATTTTGATTTTGTCTATTTATTGATTATTCTAAATTGACTGACTAAATACTTCAGGGATGCGCAAAATCTGAATAACTTTTAAGTGATACTTAATTGAATACATTGATTTGCAAAATATACGAAGGTTGCTAGTTATATTTCGGTCCTGGCAATGCTGGTGTTGCCAGATGAAAACTGGAACTTCCATTGGAAAGTATGAAATTTTTTAACATAACTTCACTCAGACCGGTTTGTCATTTGAGCGCGAATTGTTTTGGTTACAGTGTGTTGGAAATGCACCTCCAAAACATGGTTTTTGAACGCTTCAACATCAGCTTCAGGCGACGACAAACTTTGACCAAACAGTTTTTTCTTAATGTGAGTGAATAAGAAGAAGTCATTGGGTGTCAAATCAGGGCAGTACAGCGGATGACCCATCAATTCGACGTTTTGGCCGGTCAAAAAGGCGCTGGCTTGAGCCAATGTGTGAGAGCTCGCATTGTCATGGTTGACAATGATTCGTCTTCTCTTGTTCGTTTTTCGAATTTCTACGAAGACTTCAGGCAAACAACTTGTGGTGTACCACTCAGAATTGACCGTCCTACGTTGCTCAAGCGGAACAGTCGCCACATGACAAGTTTTGCCGAAGAAACAGGCGACCATTTGCTTCGAAGTGCTTCTTCCACGAACAACTTTCGTTGGATTTGGCTCGTCTTCGAAGACCCACACGGTCGATTGCTGTTTTATTTCGGACTCATACGCATAGATCCAAGATTCGTCACCTCTGACGATTTTATAAACGTCTTTTGAAGCACCGCGTCGTATTTTTTCAAAATTTCTTTGCACAAATCGACACGAGCCTTTTTTGAGCGATTGTTAAATTGTGCGGGATCCAACGAGAACAAACCTTTTTTACGGCCAGGTGTTCATGCAACATCGAATATACGCTGGTGGAAGAAATGCCCACGGATGCCTCTATCTCACGGTATGTCACATGACGATCTTGCATTGTCAGTTCATGCACGGCATCAATGTTCTCTGGCACAACGGCCGTTTTTGGACGACCTTCGTCTTCGAGCGAGCGTCGGCCACGATTGAATTCATTAAACCAGTTGTTCACAGTGCTATAGGATGGTGTTTCATCGCCATACAAAGATTTATGTTCATCGATGCACTCTTGTCGTGATAATCCACGTCGAAATTTGTTAAAAATGATCACACGAAAATGTTCACGTGTTAATTCCATTTTTTTGCCAAATTGATTCTTTCAAGTCACTGTAAACAACACAAATGATGGTCGTATGTCAAAACGTTCTGAGTATGTTTATGCTAAAAAATGTCAAACTTTCCAATGAAAATGCAGATGACGCCAGGCAACACTTAGTGTTGCCTATGCCAGAAATATATATATATAGCAACCCTCGTAATATCTTTATAGTCTCTATTATTTCGGCCATAAAGGTCTTCTGGTCAGAACAATATCCACCGTCGATCTGTGGTTAGCGACAAAACTGGCACCTATAGCAGTAGAAATTCTTAAACGTAAATGGAAATGGATTGGCCATACGCTGCGGAAAAGAAGAAGTCCCGCCCATTCTTGGACAAAGCAACTAGATGTCAATATCACGAAACCGGTTCTGTAGGAGATGTGAAAACACCTGTGCATGCTCGCCCAGTTCGTTTGGTGCGGTTTATGGGCTGGCGACATCATCGGGCCGTATTTTTTCCAAAATGAGGTCGGTCAGGCAGTTACTGTGAATGGTGTTCGCTATCGTGAGATGATAACGAACTTTTTATGGCCCGAATTGGAAGATATGGATGTGGACAATATGTGGTTTCAACAGGACGGTGCCACTTGCCACACAGCTAACGAAACAATGACTCTTTTGCGCAACAAATTCAATGGCCGTGTTATCTCACGTCGTGGTGATGTCAATTGGCCGCCTAGGTCATGTGATTTGATACCGTTGGACTTCTTACTTTGGGGTTATTTGAAAGAAAAGGTGTACGTCGCCAGCAACAATTCAAGAGCTAAAGGATGAGAGAATTCGGCACATTAAAGGCATAGAACCTCAATTATACCTCAGCGTCATCGAAAATTTGGACCATCGGATGGAGGTGTGACATTTCCTAAATAATTTGTGTTTTATTCAAAATCAACATCGGCCCTTAAAATTTAACCACCCTTTATGTATGTCAGAAAACTTCGATTTCGGGATTCTAGCATAAATGTATTCAGCTAAGCATGGTCCATGGATCAATATATGACACTCATAGGTATGTATGCCCAAGTTTTGTGACTTTTTCCAACTCTAAATAATGAACATTTAGATTTTTTGAGATGTGCTTTTATTCTAGAAAATCACAGAATTCTGCTTCGATAATTCCATGGTATCGATACTTAAGCTTCGGAATCTATGTGGTACGTATGTATTTATTTATGCTTCTGTAGCAACTATTCGTTGGATTCGTTAAACATTATTTTCGCTGGGACATTATTATCCTGATGTACGTACGTAGTTGCTTGAGCACTATCCATCTACTTAAGTGTTTGTTTATTTATTTAAATGTGGACATTGCAGTCGCAACAGAATTTGTCTTCTAAATAGTTTTGTACTACAACCTGGGTCCCCATGGTAAATGTTGTTTTAATATACTTGTTGACCACAGAGTAAAGCAGTACTCGTCCCTTGCCCTCCCTCCACCACAACTACTGCCTTTTTATGACCACATTCCTGGATGCCGGCGCAGTTGGGGAATATTGTCGTCTCTGTGGTGACATGTTTGAGAATGAAGGGGAGTTCAGGTGATTCAGATGTCTCTTTTTCAGTTCTTCTTAATAAAATAGAAATTTCGAAACATAGTCGACGTGTTTAACTTTAAGTTAAATTAAAGTGTATTAAAGCATAACTCTGATGCAGAGATATTATTAAGGATTTTTAAAATACATGGAGCTGCATTTCAAATGCGTTATATAAATATTAATTTCGAAAAATAATTATTACCTCATCCCAGAGAGACAGTGTTTCATTCTGGGCTCCCTTTTTGTTTCAAAAAAAATCGAATTGATAATTTTCGCAATGATCGGAAATAAAATAAAACTTCTCTATCCGAGAAATATGTTCAGTGGTTTTGGCATTCTGTACAATGGGCATAGAGAGAGAGGGAGCTGCACTTAAAGCCATTATTAGTCTTTCTGAGAAATCACAACGTTGTACATTTTAATCGATTTTTGAACCACATGTTGTTAATTTCATCGTATATTTTCCCTCATATTGCATTTTCTTTGGCCACCTCTTCTTAAGTGCACTTACGAGCTCCAAAGCTGTCCAAAATGCTTAAATTGTATATGGCTCCGGGAAGAGGGCAGGAAATATTAAATGAGGTCACTTTTATAGCCAGTGCCTTTTCGTTTAACGAGGCAGGTACAATAAGTAAATTAATGCTTGTTCGTTGATCAACCACAACACATTATTTTGGTAAACCTAATATGGTCCCTGTTTGTATGTGATAAAATCATAAAACAGTCCTAGGAAAACAAAACTGTATCTCCAAATATCCATTTTGTGGTCATAGCATAATATGGTCACCTCTCAACAATTTTATAGTTAGTATTAAGCATAGGTTGACCGCTATGATCATAATATTATCACCCTGAAATTATGTTGTGTTATCCATTTCCACAATATGATCCACATATAGCTATAATATGTTCCACATGACCATAAGGAGGACTTGTAAGCATATTATAGTCAGTATCTGTCAAAATACGGTCCTCGAGATCATAATTTTGCAGTGTCGTAATTGTAATGTGGCCATCTTTAAAATATAAATGTATTTTTTTGGGAAACATGTTATTTCTCTGACAAAAGATTTATTGTAAAATGTTTGTAATTATATGTTGGCAGAACATTTTGTAATCTTTAACAAACAAATTGCTGTGACCATATTCCACCTGATCTGCTTCTGAGATATTTTGATATTATGGTGAGATAATAATGGACAGACTACACGCAAAGAAAAAAAATTTGGGCGTCGTTTATCGCAAACCTTTTTCTTTATCTCAAACGCTCTACTTTTTCCGTAACGGTTGAAATATTTGCGGTGAATGCAAAAATTTATCGTAAACGTAGTTTCTCTTACTGTAAACGAACATTCTTTCATACCAAAATTTTCGTAATTTACTTTTATGGTAAACGAAAAACGTTTACGGAACCATATTGTATTTAAACATGATTGAATATATTAAAGAGAGTTGAGAGAACAAAGAGCTAAACTTGTTTTCATTTTGTGAGAGTGCGGTTTTGTAACTTTTTATTATTTATATGACGGAATAATATGTGCAGATGTATGTGTACAGAACTCAAAAGGTTCAGATGTGTGTGTATACAACACAAAAAGCGACGTTGCAACTTTTCTGCAAAAAGATGGAGATATGTGTGTACAAAACACAAAAAAAAAACGTTGTAACATTGCATACATGTTTGTCCGCGATGCTTTATTAACAGACGGTGGTGAAAATTTATTTACCTGCATCCCTCCCTCCGCACTGTTGTACAATTTTATAACATTTGCAATCATACTCAGCATGCGAAGAGTCACATGCTGGTGGGCCTTTAGTTTTGTACTGGCGCTTGTGGTGTTCGGTATTAGTGCTCGTGTGTGGCAAAATTAAAAATATTTTTATCAGTGAACTCAGAATGATTTCATTCAAAGAATTAATTAAACCAAGGAATCTAAATTATCGGAGGTGCGATATCTCCGGGTGATTTCGAAATCCAACAGTGATTTGAAATCAACGGTGATTTTAAAATCACCGTGATATCAAATCGCGTTGTTACAGAACAGACCCGAATATTTTGTGGAAAGCCGGAATAACAAAAACAATAGATTTTAACAGAAACTGAGACCATCTATTGCTTTTGTTAACGACTAACTGGTTATTTTTCCACACGCCTGAAATTGTGAATAAGCAAATTAAAATCATTAACAATCAATCATCACACGTTTAGGTACTGAAGCCGCTAATGGTAATTGTGAAATAAATTTATTCAGGCACAATACTCGTACAACTGGATACATCTGGAAACTGCTGATATTTTCAACACTAAACAGTTAAACTTTGTTTTTAAATGACACTATGCAACACGATTTTTCACCCGAAGTTTTTCATGTTATTTTTTGATGTAGTTTAGTATTCTATCCATGGATATTCTATTCATGGATGGATCACCAAAAATTGTGACATTTTTGATTATAAACATAATTTTATAAAACATATTAAATATCATAATTCAATCAAATTATTCTTTTTCGACAATCGTTTTCTCATTTATTGTTAAACTGACATTGCTTGTGACAAACGCAATGACCGTTTGCAACAAACGTTTTACAGGGTTTGGGATAAACAGGCATTGCTTATGACAAACACAATAACCGTTTGCACCAAACGTTTCACAGGGTGTGTAATAAATGTAAATCATTTACGATAAGTACACTAACCGTTTGCTATAAACGTTTCTTTTGGCTTTGGGATAAACATAAATCGTTTGCGACAAACATACACCACAAACGAAATTCGTTTGTCTAATTTTTCGTTTGGGAGTAACGAATTTTTTTCTTTGCGAATAATTGCTGGAAGAATAATGTTCTTAGTGATCCACATGAAATATTTATTCTCTCTTGCTTTTTTTCCAGACGGACATTTTGTGTTGGTGAAGCATTTATTGTCACCTTGTACTACCTAACCATGTAACCGTACATTAAGTTATTATACCCTACACCACACTGTGGTACAAGGTATTATAATTTTGTTTCACGGCAGATGTTTGTAACACCTGAAAATAACTCAGAATCACTAGCTGAGTCGAGTGTCCGTCAGTCCGTCCGTCTGTTCATGTAAAGTTGTTCGTCGACTACAGGTCGCAATTTCACTCCGATATTCTTCAAATTCGGCAATGTTGGTTCATGGATCAAGAAACTCCACCATTCTAAATTTCAAAACGATTGGATGTAAAGTACAGCTTTTATAGGACTAAATGGCCAAATCGGACGAAACATATATATGGGAGCTATAGCTAAATCTCAACCGATTTTCTTCAAATTTGGCTATGTTGGTTCATGGATCAAGAAACTCTGCCATTCTAAATTTCAAAACGATTGGATGTAAAATACAGCTTTGATAGGACTAAAGGGCCAAATCGGACGAAACATATATATGGGAGCTATAGCTAAATCTTAACCGATATTCTTCAAATTCGGTAGTGTTGTTTCATGAATCAAGAAACTCTACCATTCTAAATTTCAAAATGATTGGATGTAAAATACTGCTTCTATAGGACTAAAGGTCCAAAACGGACGAAACATATATATGGGAGCTATAGCTAAATCTTAACCGATTTGCTTCAAATTCGGCAATGTTGGTTCATGGATCAAGAAACTCTACCATTCTAAATTTCAAAACGATTGGACGTTAAATACAGCTTCTATAGGACTAAAGGGCCAAATCGGACGGAAGATATATATGGGAGCTATATCTAAATCTGAACCGATTTCAACCAAATTCAATAGCGATCTTAACAGCTGCGAAATACTCTAAACTGCAAAATTTCAGAACGATCGGATTGAAATTGCGACCTGTAGTCGACGAACAACTTTACATGGACAGACGGACGGACGGACGGACGGACATGCTTAAATCGACTCAGCTAGTGATTCTGAGTCGATCGGTATACTTTAAGGTGGGTCTAGCTGTGTTATTTTCAGGTGTTACAAACATCTGCCATGAAACAAACTTATAATACCATGTACCACAGTGTGGTGTAGGGTATAATTATTCGTTGCAATAATAATCTTTGGTCTATTGATACAATTTCTGTTGTCAAGAATAATACGTTGGTTGTCACAACCAAAAATCGATCATATGGAACTATAATGAAAATTTAAAATTGGTTACTACAACTAACAGAGTGTCAATGAAAAAAAATCTAAATTCGATTGATACAACCATCGATTTAGCTGCAAGCATTTTTATTTTATCATATCCATGTTATTATTGTTGTTTCAACTAATTATATATAAATACAACCGACAGACGGTGTAGGCAATATACTTTTTGTTGCTAGTACTATTTTTTATACCCTCCACCATAGGATGGTGGATCTGAGACCCCATAAAGTATATATATATTCTTAATCATCGTAAAATTCTAAGACGATTTAGCCATGTCCGTCCGTGCGTCCGTCTGTGGTAATCACGCTACAATCCGCAATAATAGAGCTAGGTTGATCAAATTTGGTATAAATATTTCTTATAGTTGCAGGTTGTTTGGGATTGCAAATGGGCCATATCGGTCAATGTTTTTATATAGCCCCCATATATAGCATCTATCTTGCTGTGATTCCTACTGTTCTCATCTACTATATGTTTCCTACTGTTCTCATCTACTATATTTTTTTGTTTTTTCGGTGTTATTTTCTTTAGGTTTGAGTTATTTTGTGAGGTCACATGCTATCCATGGTGGAGGGTATATAAGATTCGGCATGGCTGAACTTAACGCTTTTACTTGTTTATTGTTACAATCGAATTCCAACCAATTATTTTCCTGGGTGTAGATTTGGCTCGTCTTGAAAGACCCATACGATAGTTTGCTGTTTTGTTTTAGGTTCGTATACATAAATCCATGATTCGTCACCTGTGACGATGTTATAAGCTACACTAGAGCTACCGCGGTTGTATTTTTTCAACATTTCTTTGCTCCAACCGGCACAAGCCTTTTTTGAGCAGTCGTCAAATTATGTAGGATCCAACGAAAACAAATCTTTTTCCCGACCAAATGAACATGCAATATGTTATTGATACTTGTCGTACTGGGTACGTCGCATGTCGGTCTTGCTTTATCAGTCAACGCAAAGCTCGATGGTTTCCGGCAAAACGACAGAAGTTGGACGACCTTCACGAAATTCATCCTGGAGCGAACGGCGTCCGAGACTGAAGTCATGGTACCAGCGATTTACAATGGTTTTTGATGGTGTTCCACCACCAAAAGTCGAAACAAGTTGATTGAGACACACTTGTCTCGTTAATAATAAATTTTAAACTTTCCAATGGAAGTTACAGTTTGCATTTGGCAACACTAGTATTGCCAGGACTTGAAATACAAAATAGCAATCGTATATTTCATCCATGGTGTGTTTTCTCATCGCTGTAAACTATATTTCATTCGTATTCTAATTTAGTGGCGTTATTTAGGGTATTATATAGTCGACTTGTGCCGATGCATTAGAAACTTGGGATAGGTGTTTAATAAATCACTTGTGCTTATATAAATTTCGCACATTGTATTGTGTATACGCACAACAATGTAGACAAACTCTTTCGAACATTCGCCGGAACAAATTCCAACACCCTTAAATTTTCACACGTTTCTCTGTCTACCTAAAATCCAAGTAAATATTCATTCGAATGGTTGCGGCATAGGCAGGACTACATAAGCCTTCGGTGTTGGAGTACGATTTCATTTTAAATTTCCTGCAAAAGAATCGGTTGGTGGTTGGAGGAGGGGCAAGGGGACTGAAAAAGGGAACGACGGTCTGAAACGAAAAAAAAACAAGTGAATCGACACCGATTTCACACCTTTTTCGCAATATATTATACAGATTTTTTTGCTTCTTCGAAACACTCACTGTTTAAACACTACCCTTATTTATTTAAATGAACATTCGCCGTATTTGAGCAGTAATATACGTAGTTTTATTTAAAAATATATATACGGACATACATATACATATATATTAAATGACATTCAACCTGGCTACAGAGTTACCAACATTCAATTGGAGAGGAGTGGAAACGAATTTATATAGTCATCGAATTTTAGATTAAATTATTCATTTTAAAGAAAGAAAAACAATGAAGTTTGAAATAATTTTATTTTATTAATTTTAAAAGCATTCTACATTCTTGATTTTTTAATATTTAAATTATTTTATTATTCCAAAATTCCACGATTTGTTGGCATCCCTGAAAATTCCGGAGACAATCTATACAAGTGTCCTCTGGATGTTAATAATGTTAACATGTTTTAATGTATGCAAATGAATATTGTTGTATGTTTTTTTTGTACCCACATTACTGGCAACAACAAAAAACAGGAAAATATGCGAGAAAAACAAGTGGTTTCATATTATTTTCAAAACAACCATTCTTTTCATACACAGAATGACTATGACACTTAGATAATATTTACATAAAGCAAATATAATACTCGCATTTGCCTTTAACATTATTTGCACATGGTTTGTTCAACAAAAGTATGAAGGACATAATACTCGTATTAAATCCTTTTTGCGTTGATTACTTTTAACCGAGTCATCATTGTTGTAGGGGTCCATTAAAATCCTTTCCACATGCAACATTCAACCAAAGGAAGAGAGGCATAAACTTTTTAGAAAATGAGAAACTTCTCATGATTGGTTTATGAAAGCTCCAAGTGATTTGGACACCTGTAACGGATGGAATATTCTTTTTTTAATTTTCCTGATTCTTGGATAGTGTCTGTTATTTAAAATAGATTTACTATGAAGGATGAGAAATACATTCTAGGAACAAACACTGCACCAAATTCAGCAGGTTAGTAAGGGAGAGCTGAAGTATTACACTATTGTTGTCTTACTAATCTGTTGATAAGAAAATCTCAGTAGACTAAATCCGCATCTACAGACAGAATTTAGGTAGCATGGAATTTGTATTTTGTGTGGAAGATGCCCCTACTTGTCCATTCTTTAGACGAGGGCTTCCTTAACTCCAACGAATTCTTATACGTAGTAGTATGTATAATTCCTCGAATATTATTTATTTTATTCGCTGCGAAATAGTAAAAAATTTCATTGACGAAAAAATTTACCTTATCGTATTGTGCTTAAGAGTACATATTTTTACATATAGTGCTTACCTGAAAAGAAACAAAATAAATTTAACATTTATAAATTAAATGTTTACGAAATAAAGTGTTTCAACTAATAGTGTAAAGTATACAATTCAATCTAGAAATATAAATTCCAACATTATACCGATCGGTTTTTTGGTCTTTCTGAGAATTATTCATGCATTATTTTTTTTTTTCGTAATATTGCCGGTATATGAAAATTCTTACAATATGATATCTTATTGCTCTAGATGACACATATTTTAATCGATCCACCTGCAATATAAAAATTGAAAATTTATTTTTCCTCAAAGTATCCCTGGAGAAAATGACCTAAGTCGTTTCATATTTTGAGTCTAGAGGAATGCAACTCCGAAATCCAAAATCAGATGGGGATTTATAGCATTGAGCCAAAAAAAGTTTGAAGGCTGTATTTATATCGCCACGCGATATATGAATACAAATTTGGTGAATGGTCACCAAATTTGTATTCATACCCATAGCGGGAAAGGTATCGCACACTACGCCAAAGGACTTCAGGCCAATTAGCCTATCCTCATCTCTATTGAAAGATGCGGAAAAAACTTTTCGATTCTTTCATTAGATAAAAACTGGATACAAAAGTCTTGTCGGGGAACCATAACAAGGACAAGCATACATAATCTGCGCTGCAGGAACTTGTGGGCACTATCGAATCGTTTACACATTTCAAGGATTTCACTATTCACAGTGCTCTCTCTCGTTGACAAAATCGATAATAATGAATTGACTCAAATAATGGTAAAATTGGTACTCATAATATCTTAAGAACCCAATTAAGATAAATAACAACAGTATTTTTTGATGGGTTCCCTTTATTTCTTTCTTTGGACTGTAGAGTATATTCCGAAGCCTTTCACTTCAAAATCACCACCGAGGTAACTAACCTCTCTGATTTTCAAATTAACTTTATGGTAGAATATAGCTCAAACAAGAGCTAACCTAGAAAAACGGCTAATACCACTGGATTCAACAAGGTCGAAACAGGTATATCCATAGCGTCTCCTTTCTGTTACATTTTCAAAGTGTCCATTTCGAGCACAGTGACATTGTATGGCATTGGAAAAAAATTAGTGAAGATCCCTATTTATTTTTCGCCACATATTATTAATGACATAAAATATAAAAGTTCAAATTATTGGCGCACAAAATTTTGAAAAAGTAATTTTGATTTAGGTCTACAATTTTTTTAGATGGTATTCCAAAAACCAAAACTCTGATGCTTACCTTGTAGAACAAACCCATATGTTTTTTTTGTGTCTGATAGCTGACATAATTCTTAAAAATACAAAAATTCATACTCATAAAATATTTTTGAGGAAAATAAAAAAAATTGTTTTTATATGGTGCTTTTATGTCGAAAAATCAAAAATAAATATTTAATGTCATCGGGAAAAAAATCATAAAGATCTCATGTGCCAATTGTTCGTGCAAAATATTACGAAAAAGGACTTTTGCTTAAACATTAACATTAATACATTTGAAGAGTTCCTAGTAAATGGGGATAAATCGCGTTGTTTGATATGTTTGAATCGAAAGAAAATATATTTGGAAAACAAATTTTTAAATATTATATATTTTTGAGCAAATAAATTTTATTTGGAAATCTATAAAATATATTTTGAACGCATATATTAATATATGACAACAAAATTTATTTGCAAACTAAGTTTCTCAACTAAAATATGTGTTTAAATACAAATAAAATTATTGTTTAGGAATTTAGGAAAAATTTGATGCGCTTCCAATGATATTATATGTCAGTAGCGTACATAAAGTACTAATTCATGGTTACGATGTTATTAGTTACCTTAATTCGCCAATTTCAAAACGAAACAATACAGTACAATACTACGCAAAAATACTTTGGTTCACGTACCCGTCGTTTGACATACAGGAATTTTCTCTAGTGACTCTTCAACTTTTCCCCAACATATTTGTAATCTCCGAAAAAATCCCTTTAATATGATGGGTCGCGCGATATATGGACCAAAAACCCATTTTCAAGATCTTCTAGAGGCTGTCGAGAGGATCTTCCAAATTTTGTGTACACAATTGCTCACAGGAAGCTTATTACGCTTTACCAACTTTTGTCGAAATTCATGGCCATTCTTGAGCTTTCTTAACGTATTTATTTCAAGTCCTTTGAAACCTTTGTATGGCAGGTACCGAAAGGAAGGCTGTTATTACTTCTTCTATTTGTGTCACATCGATACATGAAGACAGAACACACGTGGCCTTTCTTGACATAGAAGGGGCTTTTAACAACATTTACTCAGATGCAGTAATTGCGGCGCTCTTACATCTAAAGGTGAAGTCTAGCTTGATTAGGTTATTTCAATTCACAAGAACTCAGTCTTGATATAACTCGCAGTCTACCCGCAGTGTCTATCAGGCCGAAGTAATTGCAATCAGAGAAGTCGCCAAGTGTCTAAGTTGCAACATAGTGCCGAGCACTTTCTTTGTCATCTACTCGGACAGTCAGACTGCCATCAGTTCTCTGGAGGCCACATTACTAAAAGCACAAACAGCCCTCGACTGCCGCAGATGGCTGAAGAGCTTAACATACATGTCATATGAGTGCCTGGGCATAGGGAACTACAAAGCTTATGAACTTGCTAGGAAGGGCACGACATTGCAAATTCTCGAAGAATTTGCATATATTGGTGCGCCACTGTCCACATGCAAGCTTTGGCTTAGGCAAGAAGCGATCAGACTGTAGGACAGGTAGACAAATCTGGCCAAGATATGCCCTGAGAAGGCCAAATTATCTACTCGCACTACACCATTTTCAATTGTAATTCGAAAAAAGTCAATTGAAATTCGAAGATTCTACCCAATCTAATGTACAGATTTGTTTAAATTTTCGAATTTCAATTGATGTATTTCGAATATTAAATGATGTTTTTCGAATTTCAATTGGTGTATTACGAATTTCAAATGGAAAAATTAGAATTTCAATTGATGTATTTCGAATTTCAATTGATGTTTTTCGAATTTCAATTGACGTGTTTCGGATTTTAATTGATGTTTTTCGAATTTCAATTGATGTGTTTCGAATTTCAATTGATGCATTTCGAATTTCAATTGATTTTTTTCGAATTTCAAATGGAATCTTAAAATTTCAAAATTGACCTTTTTCGAATTTCAAATGGAATCTTCGAATTTCAATTGATCTAATTCGAAATTGAATTGATTTTTTTCGAATTACAGTTGAAAATGGTGTAGAGAGGAAAAGACTGTCTACGTTTGTGTCAGTTATGACGAGACACTAACTGATCGGCGAACAAGTCAGAAGGATGGTTATTGACTCCAATGACATCTGCAGAAGATGTGGAGAGATTAGGCAGTGAATAGCATTGAGCATCTGCTTTGCTACTGACCCTCATTAAGTAAACTACGCAAAATGGGCGTAAATCGAAAATTGTGGCAAAAATTCAAATTTTATGGCACATGTATTGGTGAAAATATTATTATGCCAATCTGTTGAGCACATATTCAGTATATTGTATCCAAAATATAAACGAAATATCTTAATATGTAGATGATCATATGACTGCCCAAAATTAGGCATATATTTGTATCTACAGTTTGCTAAAATTTGAACTGTTGAGAAGATAGAAAAAAAAAACAAATTGGACCAAAATACATACCAAGTTAATGCACGCTTTATGAGGTATGAAATCATATATAGGCGCTTGAAATATTTATTTGTTTTCTTAGGTTACACTTACATGGAAATACAGTCATTTTGTTGGCAGATTTTTTTTTTTAAATTACGTTTCTTATAGCGAGAAAACATCTCGAGGCGTCACAACATTTTTTCTGATCTTCGTTGAGGTTTTATTTAATATTCTGCAAAGATTACACCTGCGCCTTCGGTGCACTTTGGGCGCTATATCGCATTTTCAAATTTAAGTGAGTGGACTTGCTACCTTAACTACAACTTTTTAAATTATGCATATATTTTTCAGAATGGTCTTATTTTATTCACAACTGATCAGATTTTTCCGAGGTGTCTACGACGATTTTATTGAAAAATTATAAAAATTGTAAAAACTAAAATAAATGCCTTCATTTCTAATGTCATCAAAATCCAAGCATTAGTGTAGCATTTTGGCCACAATTTCCCATTTCCGCCCATAGTGCAACGTGTGGATATACTAGGGTCGGCTATTCTAGGAAGTTTAACAGATGTTTTCGTTGTCGATATTCATACTATCATACTATTGATAACTTTTTATATCATACAGATTGGTTTTGATGAGGGACGTCTAAGGCCGTAGTAATACTAAGGACCTAAATTGGTCTACGTGAGATGGTAAAACCGGCTACCACTCTCACCTTAAGTAAACTAAATTATTGCATTAAACTGAAATTTGTTAAGTTAGCATCACGAAATTGTATGCGAGAGTCGTCCATAGGACATAGGTTCGGGAAAGGAAGTTTTTTCCACAGCTACCATTCATTAAAATACTTTTAGCACAGTGAGACAAAAATTGTTATATCGATACCTCCATTCCAAACTATGCTAAGTACAAAAAGGTAGTTTTTCAGGAGAGAACGGAGGTATCGATATATGGTACTGTTGGGTGCGAGGGTAGCTTTCTGAATATAATCTAGATACAGGGCTTTCTAATAGGGACATAACAATTTCGTATCATTATGCCAACGCACCCTCAAACATTTTTAATGATCTCTCAGTGTCAAAACGTAAGTCGAAGACAACATTTTCATCATGCTAAAGTTCAGGTCCCACACGACAGGCTGTCCGTGCTAAGTGGATAAATTTGAATCCAAATTTTCACATTTGGATGTTCCGCCGCCAAAGAGACGCCGTACCGCTCGAAGCGACGAAAATATCGCAGCCGTAAGTGTATCCGTTCTAAGTGATTCAAATCAGTCGATTCCACGTCGTTTTCAGGAATTGGGCATCTCTCAAACCACACTGTGGTGTATTTTGTGAAAAGATCTTGGCCTTCATCCTTATAAAACTAACTCAAGAACTAAAGCCACCTGATCATTTGAAACGCCAAAACTTCTCCGATTGGGCTCTGGCAAAGTTTGTCTTATGTCCTTAATATTTCCTTTCGCTTCAAACATCAAACAGGGTTAACTATGGTATAGTGGTGCATAAAGGGGCAAATATTGCTTCAGATTGCTTCACATAGACCAGTTTAGGTCTCTAGTGTTACTACCGGCTGAAATGCCCCTCATCGAAACCAACCTGTTTGATTTTTTTTTCAAATTTATCGATAGTACGAATATCGGTACTGGAAAGAAATGTTAGGACGCCTAGAAAGGCCGACCCCAATATGTCCAGTCGTCGTTTACTCAGAGCGGAGCAGTCGCATAGCAAGTGCTCAATGCTCTCCACTTCTTCCTCATCTCCACAGCTTCTGCAGAAGTCATTGGAGTCAATACCCAATCTTTTGGTATGTTCGCCGATCAAGCAGTGTCCCGTGAGAACAGATACTAACGTAGATAATCTTTGCCTCTCTAGTGCGAGGAGAAATTCTGATCTTTTCAGGTGCCGATTTCTGTCCATCTTTCGTTGGACTGCCTGATTGCCTCTTGCCTAAGCCAAAGCTTGCACGTGGATAGTGGCGCACCAATATATGCAAATTCTTCGAGAACTGTCGGGCTACCAGTGTTTATATTGTCCCAGGTTGTGAAAGTAGCTACGAGTATTTCAACATAAGCTACACTGAAAAAAAAATAGTAATAAAACTAATGATGACACATTCTTATATTAAGTATGCTACCTCGGCATCAATTCAATGACAATTTTCATTAAAATAATGAAAATTTACACGTTTTTTTACGAAATTTTCCTTAATATAAAGTTTTTTGAATTTGAATTAATGACTATCTAATCATTAGTTTTGTGTACGCGCTTCTTTAAATGTACGCATTTAAATTAAAGAAAAAAATCATTATTTTTGTGACAATCCACATTATTTTAAATAATATTTCAATACTTTTAAGGATTTTCTACATTAACACTATGACGTAGACATGTCATAGTTTTAATGCCGAATCGGACTTAATTAACAGTATGAGATATTTGAGTAATAAATTTAAGGCTATGCTCCCCTTAAAGGAAAGGCTGTCTTGGTAATAAATTTTATGACTATTGTCATTATTTTTAAGAATACATACGAGAGAATTATACAATCTCTCCCTGCCTCTCTCGCTCGGAGAATCAGTTTTGTTTGGTAATGTGTGAATCAATAATTGTTATGGAATGTTAGAAGAGAAAATAGAGAACAGTGCTGTTGTTCGTTTTCTTTTAAATCGTCAGTTATTTACAAGCGATGGAAGGAAACGGTTGTCTGTTTTCGGGACGCGGATTGTGAAAAAATTTGGTTGCCGTGAATATGTAAGTATACGTGCATACATACGTGCATATTGCACCGAAAATAATTTTAATATGGGCTGTTAACAGTTATTTTTGCTAAAGCATAGCAACAACAACAAATGAAACCGTGGTGTACATGTGTGTATGCATGTGGTTATGCCGTCGGCGTCACCATCGATCTCTGTAATAAGGGAGTGCGTGTGTCATAGTTATTTTTGCTGTATGTTATTTATGGCGATGTATGTACATGCGTTTTTGAAGGAGATCTTGTTTGTAAGTCCTGTGAAGAGATTTGTGCCAAATGGATGATAAAATGTGAGTAATAGATTTTGTAATACTGAAAGAGACAATGGGAAAATGTTTAGGTACGTGAAAAATAATATTATTATCCTGAAATAAACATTTTATTGGCAATTACAAAATTAACAAAACACATTTTAATTGAAAGTATTTATTTATTAAAAATACCAGCGCATAATGCAGAAATGTAAAATTATTTGTGGCAATATAGAAATTTATTATTAATAATATGTTATACATATAACTATATTTTTAATTTTTTTAGTAAAACAATTTTAGAATGGGTCTTTTATGAGAAGAGTGGCAAATTTTACAAAATATTTCAACGTAAGTATTATATATGAACGGCTGAAATATTTCTCTTAGTTTTCAGCGTTTTCCAATTGTGATATGATAAAATTTATTTGCATTTCTTTTTTGTTTATAGATAATTTTATTTGATTTATTTTCAGAAAAAATTTAATTATTTTAATTTTAGATCACGCAATATTTGAAGTTAAATGTGATGGATATATGAAAAATGCAGTGCTGAATGCCATTTATAAATTACAACAAATAAGTGAGATTTGGAAACAATAGATTTGGAAACAATATTTGTAAGTATTATGTATTTCTGAACAAATATATATTATTTGAAAATCAAGAAATTTAATTTGGAACGCATATATTACGGTATTAGAACAAAATATATTTGCGAACTGACGTTCACATATAAAATACGTGTTTTCACACAAACAAAGTTATTGTTAAAAAGTTTTCCAAATATAATTTATTTAAAAAGATGTTTTCCTTTTTTGAATTTTAGTTTAAATTTGTCCTTGATTTTGTGTTCATTATTGCTTCATAAGTACTTCATAATTAAACCTGATGTTAGATTAGGCCCATTTGGTCCAATTTTTGTATCGTTTCCTTTATAAACGGTAATATATGTATGTATAAATATTGCCTTATAATTTGGTCCAAGGGATATTTTTGTTTTACTAAAATCAAAATAATAAGCGTTTTAGCTCAAAAATAATTGTAAATAAGCTGCTTTCTTTTCACGAAGTATTGAATAAAAGTAAATATAAAATATTGTCTTCCATATTCATTTTATATGAAAAATGTAATGTTGACCAAATGGACTCTTAATCTAGGATTCGTACAGATTTGCTAATCTAACACCAGGGTTAAGAATGTCATAAGCAGCATTAGCTTTTGTTTTACAGACTTAATTTTTAATAAGTTTTTGTAGTTTTGTTTGCTAACAAAACTTAAGATTTTAAAATCTAAGTCACGATTGATTTTTTTGAGAAAATTATTTTTGATAACTCAATTTATATGAAAAATGTCACTTTCGCCACTTTCAAAACAATCAGTTTCTATTATTAATAATATCTTACATAAATATTTTTTTAACTTTTAGTACAGCAAATTTTGTATGGATCTATGATGAGAATTTGTGTCGTAGAAGAGTGACTAAATATTTCAGTGTAAGTAAGTATATTCCAAAAATTTGAATATATCTCTTATTTTTCAACATTTTGTGACAGTTATATGATAAAATTTATTTTAATACTTTATCGTATATAAATCATTCTGTTTGATTTCTATTCAAATTATTTTTATTTTAGTTCGCGCAATTTAACTTTATTTGGATATATGAAAAATGCAGTGGGGAATTAAAATTTGCAAATTGCAGGAAATGAGTGAGCATACAAAATATATGATATAATAATATAATATTTGTTTTATATAATTTCTATTTAAATTCCAGCCAAATTCTAGGTTAAAAATCATTAAGGTCGGTTCCGATAAAAATTGTTCATGGACAACAAATAGAGAAACGAATCCCGCTATATCGATACATAACAATACAATATTCGAATAAAAGTCAAACTTCATAGTGTGTTGTCTTTATACAATCACATATTGTTTTAAATTATAAAATGTTCAAGGCTATCCGTAATATGTATTATAATTTTTTGTATTTTCCAATATAAAATATAACAAATAATATATTAATTTAGAAAGATAAAGTGTTGTGTTATTGAATTTTCTATGAATATTAAATTATTTCAAAGAAAATGATTCATTTAAAAGAGTAACATTATAATCAATATAATGTAACGAATTTTCCATACATATTTAAAAAAACTGTATTTGAATTCATGTATGCCTTAAATTAATTACCAGTATATTCTTATATCAAGGACAAACATTTTAAATTTTATTACGATAATGTTTTAAATTATATGATATTTTACTAAAAATAAGCACGCGCCATACTTAAATTTACGAAAAAATGGGCTTATTTTAAGACCAAACATAATTAGTTTTATTACCCAAAATTCTTAATTCTATGAAATGCATCCTCAAAACAAGTACTATTCACGTCTTTATATTAACTATAAAACCTTCTTATTTTTATAACGATTGTCTTTGGCTCGAAATCATTGCCGAAATCTTAAACTTTACGAAAAATTCATTGATTTTCAGTACGCTTTTTTTTTAGTGTAGAGATAAGATTTGTTAAATATGGTGGGGGACAAAATTATTAAGCGGTTAAGGGATGCGAGGGTAGTTTTTGGAAATAAACTACACTCAGAAAAATGGCAATCGTTTATGTGAGTAAAATCTATATCTCAGTTTAGTTCAAGATTTTTACTCATGTTTAGTTAAATTTTCCTCAAAACTGGGAAATTTTACTTTCAATGAGTAAATTGAACTAAATTCAAAGATATAGCAAATTGGTTACATACACGGAAATGGGATATGATTTTACTTACTTAAAATTCCATCGACCAAGTAAACATTTCATACTATTTGGTAAATTTTGACTTTTACCGAGGAAGGATTTCCTAGCGTCGAAGAAACATTTACTACTCCTCGAAAATAAATCATTTTAGGAAATTTTAACTAGAAATATCCGAATTTCCTTAGTTCTAGTTCATGTTTTTCTGAAATTTATAATACGGTTTTCAAATAATCCTTGAATATTCGTTAAGCAAAAAATTCCCGTTCGTTTCAAGAGATTCTTTCCTTAACTGCTCAAATATCATTTCAAACAGCAGCTGCGAAGTTAAGTAATTTAACTTCGCAGCAAATATATAGGATTATATGTGAAATACTTAAGACATAAGATTGAGACATTGAATGAGAATTCTGTTTGTTTCAGGTTTTTTGAATTTGTTTTAAATACATTGTAGCAAAATATTTATTGGAAAATTCCCGAGAATATTTTGCTGAATTATATTAGTAGTAATGAACTAAAATTTAGTTTACTTCTACAAGTTGCAAGTTCAAAAATTACTCATTTATAGTTAAACGTTTCTTACATTTTAGTTTAATTTTCGTATATTCAAGTAAAATTGAACTTGATTTGAGGAATTATTTTACTTCCATTTAGTAAAAATGTAACTTAATCTTAGTAAAAAAATTACTTGATTTTAGTTAAAATTTTCTTAATTTTTAGTAAAAATTTCCTGATTTCAAGTAAAAATGTACCTGATTTTGGTGAAAATTTAACTAGATTTTTTCCAAATTTCATGTAAATTTTTACTTAAACTGAGTTAATTTTTCCTTAATATGAGTTCAATTGAACTAGATATAAATGAATATTTACTAAATTCAAGTTAGTATTAACTAAAACTAAGTTCAAAACATTTGCTAATATTAAGGACAAATGTGAACTTGATTTGGGAAAAAATTGCTTTAGCGCCATATGAAGTTTAATTTTCCTGAAGTTTAGTTCATTTTAACTTATCTTTGGGTTCATTTTTTTCTGAGTGTAGAAGTAATAAGGGGTTCTTCTTATTATTAAAAAAAAACTATGTATGCTTCATATGATCATTCTATATGAAGTGATGTTAAAACATGATTTGCAACTATTATAGATTAAACCGGAAATAAAATAAATAAAGAACAACAAGATTTGCAAATTTTCACTTATAGATACCGTAAACGAGAAGTGCACTTTTCTAAAATTTCATTTATCTACAAAGGACATTTTTCTTTGTGTATTTTTTCCTGATCCAAGAACAAAAATTGCGACTTTTAATGTAATCGTTTTATATCTATATCAACTACTTAGATTTATCAAAGTGGAGTATAGTATCATGTAGTCGTCTTCAACCGATCTATATCAGTTGTTTTACTTATATATTTGTTATTGTTTTCAAAGCTTTCATTTGCAACATATAATTATATATTATTAAATTATGATCTACACAGTGATAGAAAGCAAGTATTTTACATCGCAAAATATATTGCAAGTATTTCATTGCGTGCCCACAGATTATATCATGATTTCTGGGGCGTGACATCCTTCATTAGTAATATGCATGGCCGGCTTTTTATTAAATTAGATCATATTTTTGCTTTAACATAAATATATAATTTCTTCTACTAGGTTTTTCATTTCTTAAATAATAATATCCTTTCAAGTTGCTTTGAGGCATATGAGTAACGAACATAAAATGAGATCGTTTCACTTTACAAACGTTATAATTTGCGAAACATTGTTGTTTTTTCCGGCTTTCCTCTTACTTTAATTGCGTACCACAGGGAATATGTAGTGTAGCAAAGAAGAAGAAAAAAGAACCTTTGTGGCATTTACTCCTTATCCCCTTTGGCATGGTTACCATTGTGTCCTTTGGTACATCTACTTATGTATAGATAGATATGTATGAGGTTTACCTCCTCTACTCCCGCCCAATGTCGGTGGCATTATGTCTATGTAATAAAGTATGTCAGAGCAAACAACGCGGTGCGGTGAACATGATCCAAGTCCTGTCACAATAAATATTGATATAATTAAGGTTAAGTGCTGACTTTGTAAACTGTTTCTAAGGTTTACATTAGTCTGTTGTTATTTGTTCTTTCAGTTTGTGGTTGTTGTTATTCTCTAAAGTGGAAAAACAGTTTAAAAAGTATTTGTAATATTATATGATGTCGGCGAAGTCGTAATGCTGATATCGACGCTTATGTTGACTAGAATTGACAAAGGGTTACACTTCTTTTATTTAGTCGAGTTCAAAGGGCTAACGGCTCGAGAAAGAAATCCTTAATACAGAAGCCACAGGATATTACAATTGTTGTTTACATAAAGATTTCTCTGAATTACAAAATATAAAGTATTTATGGAATAAAGGTTTGTTGTTATTTTAATCAGTCAATATTTATAATTTATTGAACTCTTGGGTACATAAAGAAAGAAATTCCTTTGAGGAATCGCAGAGAATGCTCTGGTATACACATTTTCTAATCAACTCTGAAAAGGTTGCCAGAGAGATTGTAACCGAATCTACAGCTTCATACTCCTTGTATCAAGCAGGCCTATGGACTATCAAAGTAGGTAGGAAATAAGGTGGTCTTCATTTCTATTGCCGAAAGTCATCCCATACAGGTCCTAAGGCTCTTCGGCCGATTATTCTATTGTCGTTTCTTCATACAACCTTAGAGATATCAGTGGATAACTGTCTGAAGTCTGATTGGAGGCCATGTTCTGGTACCAATGGGACCGGGAACCTCCGGAACTTTGGTTTTTGCATGACTGTTGTTGGATGTGGAGTTGCATTCTCAACCGGATGCCATGATCCTTAGAATCTTACCAGTTTTAGGTAGGCTCCGCCCTTAACAAAAGTGGAACACATATCCAAATACAGGAATACTAATTCGGTTGTCATCACTGAAGGCATACCAATAACTATCTAGTGAATAGGTTGCTCCCGCCCAGGCGAATCAGGAAATACTTCCACGATCCGGACAGAGAGGTCTAACGAAAGTCCCTCTAATGACAATAAAATAGTGCAATAAAATACATTTTCTATCTTAGTGTAGAAACAAAGTTGTCTAGCCCGAATAATATCCTAGAGAGAAACGTTATTTAATAAACTTTAAAGTCTTTGCAAAAGTTGGTAATTTTTTTTTTAAAGTGAATCATCGACAGCACCACAGCCAACCAACTCCCACCGCCACCACTTATATTTTGAAATGTGCAACACTTAGTGTCACTCGGGCGGTACTTAACTGTAAAAACACTCACTTTTTAACAGCGCCAAACAAACACTTAACAACGAACTTGGTCGACGTTCAACTGCACTCGTTCATGCGGTTCATACATATTCAGATCCTGAATAGTCCTTTGGCTTGAAACAACAAACAAACAAACCACTCGGTGACTCTGTACAAGTATGATGCATTTCAGCTCTCTCACTTTATAGTCATAACGAAGGAGGCAAACAACAAATGATGGGTGCGGTGCGAGTGGTTCGAGGGAGTGAGGCAATGTAACATTTGAGGACTCACGTCAATGATTGTACATTTGAATGTGAAATCGTCACTTAAACAGAAGTTAATTATGAAATTTGAGAAACTTTAAAGAGGACACGGAAATTGTTGTGGCGGAAATTGAAGTCTTGAGTTGGTGGCTAATGGAAAATACTTTAAAATGTATAGCGTCAAAATAAGTGCACCAAAAATTCGATTGAGAATATATTTTGTTATTAATACTAACAACAAATACAGAGTTTAGTTATATTCTAACAAAATGGGGCTAGATTTCGCAGAGACAGATCGACGGCTTTGCTGAGAACCGAAATCGTATTTGTGTGAATTCAAAAAACTCCCTAAGAACAAATGATTTATTTTTTCTACTATAAACTACACTAAACTACTTACAATCGATTCAGCTATGTCCGCCCGTCCGTCTGTCCATGCCTTGTAATTAAAGTACAGGCTTCAATTGTTGCCTGACCGCGAGCGCTATAAAAGCTGTATTTTATACCCGATCAGTACGAAACAAAACAGAATACTGCTGAATTTGATGATTATCTGTTCAGATTCATATATATGTTCTTCCCAATTTGTTATTAATGCTCTATTGAAACTGTATTTTTCATACGATTACACTAAGCAACAAAACAATTTTTTTTTGTGTCCTAGACGTAAAAATTATTTTTTTGTATAGATTGTGGCATATACTGTTACATAAAATCAAAAGCAAAACATTTTTTATGGATACATTTTTTTTAAAAAATTTTTTATTAATAATGCTATTATCGTCGAAGGTACCCTTAGTATTTGCACTATAATTTTTGGAGTATATACCCGATCAGGTCGACGTATGCGTTAAATTGAAGCTATTAATGTGGGCTACCAATGTTGCAAATATCTCTTTCACTTAGAAATAGTGGTTTAGTAACAGTCATTAAACAAATTGGAAAAAGTAGATATTAAAAAAAAAATGGGACAAAAAAAGCTTAAAAAATAGAAAAAAATATTTTATTTTAGTTTGCATCCTTGCGAAGAAAATAATGCCTATTTGAAAAAAATCTATGGATAAATGTAGAAATTATAGCCCTTTTGGTAGAGGTAAGAGAATTTAAAAAAATATTTTTTTTTTAATTTCTGTTTAAATAGCGATTTTATGTATTACTTTTATTTATATTATGTACATTTGAGTTTGAACGAGTTTCATTAGAAGTAATTGTGAGTTCTTTGTTGACGACTGAAGATTTCGGACGCGGTTTCTCTAATGAGGAACCAAATATAATCTCCCATCATTCATTCATCCCCCTGCCCTTGGTAACGCCGCACGATGGACTTCAATTCTTGATGAAACCTTTCGCGATGTTCGTCACTTACGTCGCCAAGATTCTCGGGGTAAAAGTTTAAATGAGAATGAAAGAAATTCATTTTGAGGGAAATATTTACACCTGTTGGAATACATAAAGCGAAAAATAAGTTGGAAGAATACATATGTGTTATATACATAAATATTAAAAAATATGTTTCTAACCAATTTTTTCATAATTTTTTAACAAATCATGAATCATTGATTCATATTGCTTTTATTGGATCCAAGGAAATTTGAAACTACAAGCTTAAACGACCTCCATGCTGCAATTTCATCCGACGTCAAATATGATTCGAAATTCACATCTTTCATCAGTTTCCTTATTTTAGGCCCATCAAAAACTACTTCTTCGATTTTTTGAAAAGAAAGACTTTTAAATAAACGTTTTAAATATGAGAGTGAATTGTCATCTTTCCTTAAGGCTTTCACAAAATTTTTAAAGGCTATCACAGAGGCATAACATACCATCTACTTTTAAATCGCAACACATTTTCCAGTCATGTTCATATTTTTTGTATTTTATCAATTTAGCCATTGTTTCGTATGATTCCTTAGTGTTGACAGCATGAGCTATGGGAACCAACCGTTTCTGATTTCCGTTGTGTAAAAGTACTGCTTTCAAACTTTCTTTACTGCTGTCAACAAGTAACCGCCATTCCTTTGAATTGTATGTTTGATTAAGTTCCTCGAACAATCCTGGAATGTCCTTGCAAAAGCATCTGTTATCCACAGTTGTATACAATTGTTTGTAAGGTATATTACGGACTCTATAAAGTGATATGTTACAATACAAATATTGTACTGTTTCATCCCAGATGCAAGTAGTTCTACCTTATATTTCGTCAGTTCCAAATCTCTCACTAGATCAATGAGCTGAAACTGAGATAAAAGCGATGACTTCTGATTCAAACTTGAATCGCTCAGAGTTGAGTACTCAGTTGAACTTGATGATGTTTCCGTTATTAGGCTGTTAGCTATACTTGGGCACTTCCTACTCCAATCTATTAACTTAGACAAAAATAGCAGTCCGTATCGTGAATGAATGGTTGTCTCCAAATCATTGGCATTCCAAATTCCACGTGAAGTCTAAAATTAAAACATTTTATTCCACAAAACATTGTAATACATTAATTGTAAAGTACTTACCGCATGCTTCCACTACTCCATCGAGTAAGATTTACATGGCACAAATTTCACAAAATACTAGATGTCCACGGTTCGTTCATATTTTTAACTCGTATACCAAAATATTGCACATATATTTCTTCTATTATTTTACTAAACGCACGTCGATTTTGCTGACATATAGTATAGCACGACCTGTAGCTGACATATAGTTTGCTTCGAAAGTAGACACCCAATATTTTCAAGACTGCCGCGTACTACTTTGTATTGCGTACATATAATTTTGCTACCTGTATATACGACTGGGATGTCCATGCCCCTAAAAGGCGTAACTGCATGTAAACCTCATAAATAAAAAACCACAAATATTGTTGAATGATCCTCTATCTGAGCGGATCTCATCCAATATATCTCTCACATTGCATATCATGTTTTATTGAGGGTTACGAACGGCCATAAAACCTCGTCCTCTCTATAATTTTATAATGTCTGACATCAATCCTCATAAAATAAAATGCATGTGCAATGTCTCTTATATGTCTCTCTCACATATGGCAAATTCAATATACGCAAAAACATCATTTGAAAACATAAAAATACGAAACAAGATTTTTTTTTAATTTCCCTAACATTTACAAAATGGCTAATAACTTTTAGATCTATCCATAGATCCACAAATAGACATTGGTTTCATCTTTAGCATGCTGGCTTTTTAAAAATTTAATAAAATATTTTTTTAGATTTTTTTTATATTTTTTATGGTTTTTTTTGTACCAGGAAAAAGTGTTTTTTTTAAAAAAAATATTTTTTTTCTCATATTTTTGACGACTCTTACTAAACCAATGATTCTACGTGAAAGCGATATTTGCAGCATATGTAGCCATCATAATTCCCTTTAATTTGAGGCACACGGCTCAATCAGGTTTATACTTGAAAAATTATGGTCCAAATACTGAATGTACTTTCCATGAAAGTTGGAATTTTAAAAAAAAATTACCATAAACATTTTTTTAATATTTTTTTCGTGTTTGTGACACCTAGTTGCACCAGAAACTGTTATCCACTTCCCTTGGACAACAATTTTGTTGCATAGTGTTAGTACGAAATGAAGCAGAAAGGTGTTTTTGGTGTAAGAATGAACACTAATAGATTTAATGAAAATCTATTTAATTTAATATATAGACACACCCATATATGTTTTTCTTCCGATTAGACGTCTATGTATCCCTTTTTTCTACATTATTAAAAATAATCCGACCAGATTTCTGTTAATTGCAAAAATGATGGTGGTTTTAGCAGGTAAAATTTGAAATTTATGATATTAACATCTTAAACAGCTTATGTATTACACCGTGCGACACGACTTCTCACCCATGAACGAAACAATATACAGGGTTGCCCATATTCGACGGACCCACGGACTCGTTGGGCCTATTCCAATCGACGAGGCTTGTCCGCAGGCAACAATCTTTGCGTCAATTGAATTTTGTACGGGAACAAATGCAAATCAACGCGAATAATCCGTTGTAAAGTGGACCGAGCCATGCCCAACTGCTGAGAACGGCGTTTTTGGGATGTTCTTGGGGACCTCTCAACACTGGCTCGTACGGCAGCGATATTCTCGGCCGATCGCCTTGGTCGACTTTTATTTGGCCTCTTCAGATTAGAAAGAGCCTCACCAGTCGAAAATTTTTCGTATAAACGCTTAATGGTGTTCTTAGAAGGCGCACTTCTCACATTTTTTAATATTTTAAAAGCACGTTGACTTGACTTCCTCTGTTGAATGTAAATTTCAACTATTTCAGAGCGCTCGCGTGGCGTGTATTGTTCCATGGTAAAAATCTGCTTGGACTGACGCTTCAAACGCGGTATGTCATTAAGCGATATGACAACTCTGTCAAAAGTTATGGCGTTGCCAGATGGGTCCGTCGAATATGGGAGACCATGTACAAGTGGAACATGAGATTATAGGTAGCAAAACGGCATACACCGTTTTTTTCGTGATCGCTTCTGCTTTTTACAGGACTTTTAAAATTTCTAGGATAACATATTTTGAAATATTTCCCATTGCATTTATTACAGTGTTAATTGATAAATATGCATATCAGAGGGGAGAATTCCTGGTCTTCAGGGAAGTTGCCAACAGAGCGGCATTAGGGTTAAATATTCTATCAATGTGAATGTATATGAACTACTATCACAATGTAGTGCTACCAACTTCCTTCAAAAGGAACATAACCAAAATGATACCTGCCAGAGACTAATGGGTTGTACCAGGAAAAAGTGTTTTTTTTAAAAAAATATTTTTTTCTCATATTTTTGACGACTCTTACTAAACCAATGATTCTACGTGAAAGCGATATTTGCAGCATATGTAGCCATCATAATTCCCTTTAATTTGAGGCACACGGCTCAATCAGGTTTATACTTGAAAAATTATGGTCCAAATACTGAATGTACTTTCCATGAAAGTTGGAATTTTAAAAAAAAATTACCATAAACATTTTTTTAATATTTTTTTCGTGTTTGTGACACCTAGTTGCACCAGAAACTGTTATCCACTTCCCTTGGACAACAATTTTGTTGCATAGTGTTAGTACGAAATGAAGCAGAAAGGTGTTTTTGGTGTAAGAATGAACACTAATAGATTTAATATATAGACACACCCATATATGTTTTTCTTCCGATTAGACGTCTATGTATCCCTTTTTTCTACATTATTAAAAATAATCCGACCAGTTTTCTGTTAATTGCAAAAATGATGGTGGTTTTAGCAGGTAAAATTTGAAATTTATGATATTAACATCTTAAACAGCTTATGTATTACACCGTGCGACATGACTTCTCACCCATGAACGAAACAATATACAAGTGGAACATGAGATTATAGGTAGCAAAACGGCATACACAGTTTTTTTCGTGATCGCTTCTGCTTTTTACAGGACTTTTAAAATTTCTAGGATAACATATTTTGAAATATTTCCCATTGCATTTATTACAGTGTTAATTGATAAATATGCATATCAGAGGGGAGAATTCCTGCTCTTCAGGGAAGTTGCCAACAGAGCGGCATTAGGGTTAAATATTCTATCAATGTGAATGTATATGAACTACTATCACAATGTAGTGCTACCAACTTCCTTCGAAAGGAACATAACCAAAATGATACCTGCCAGAGACAAATGGGTTGGCAGAATACCAGGAAACAGAAACCATCTCCATTTATACTATACAGATGCTTCAAAGCTTGTTGATAAGGTTGACTTCAGAGTACACTGTAAGGAACTCGTTCCGGACATAGCTCACAGACTATGCATGTCTATCAAGCCGAAATAATGACCATAAGGGAAGTCGCTAAATGGCTGAGTCGCAACATGGTGACCAACACTGGCGTAGTTATTTACTCGAACAGTCATCAATTGTCTGGATGCCCCATCCCTAATTACACAAACAACCTTCGACTGCCGCAGATCTTTTAACAGGTGAGCAGTTTAACATCATCATCAGCACCTAAGATGAGGGTAACAGGGCATTGGGATATCCAGGGGAACTTCAAAGGTGATGAACTTGCTAGGAAAGGGACAGTATTACAAATTCTCGAAGAATTTGTATATATTATTGCACCACTGTCCACACGCAAGCTTTGGCTCAGAAGGCGGCACCAAGACAAATCTGGCCAATATACGAACTGAGAAAGTCAAAATGTCTCCTTGCACTAGAGAGGAAAAGACTATCCACGTTAGTGTCAGCTCAAATGGGACACTGTCTGATCGGCGAACATGCCAGAAGTTTGGTATTGAGTCGAATAAATTCTGCATGAACAGTGGTGTCCCGCATTAATGGTGATTTCGATTCTGAAAAAAATGTTGCCCCCTCGATGCGAAATTCTGAAAAATATTTGCCCTTTTCAGGTGGAGCTGATGTAGTCTCTCGAACTAAAACTAGCTCCTATTTCAAAATTCCAAAATGTGGTATAAAGGTCCAGTTTTCGGGAAAAGGGCAACCAAAATGTTGCACTTTTTTTGAAGAGAAGAAATCACCATAAGTAAACGACGTCAGGTGGACCTTTCTAGGATGTCTGACAGATCGTTCCGGCACCGATCACTATACTATTGATAACTTTGTTTATAAAACAGGTTAGTTTCGGTAATGCGCATCTGAGCTCGTGGTATCATTAGGGACCTACGTTGGCAAAGCTGGAAGCTAAACCTAAAACTTAGAAAACACGACATTTTTGGTTTTAAAAAAGTGTACAGAAAATAAGAATTTAGTAGTCCACACATGACTTGGTTCATCACGATATTTTGGTGCGAAAGTTGAAGAGCATAGGAGTAACCGGATCAACACCTGCCTTACTTGATCAATATGTTCAAGTCGGAAAATCGAAAAGTGAATTGCAACAAATTAAATATGGCGTTCCACAAGGCAGCGTTTTAGGACCGCTATTGTTTAAAGTATACATATACGACATGAAGAACTTGGATTTTAATGGAGAATTGTTTATGTTTGCAGATGATGTTTGTTTATTTTATATTTATAAATATGATGCTGTGCTAAAAAAACAAATTGAATTGTTTATGTTTGCAGATGATGTTTGTTTATTTTATATTTATAAATATGATGCTGTGCTAAAAAAACAAATTGAATATGATGCAGCTTTAATTTCGGAGTTTTCTCGTGTTAATAAGCTTGTTTTAAATTCGTCCAAAACAACGTTTATACGATTTAAACCTTATACAAAAATCACCGATGACTGAACCTATAGATGGTTCCATTGTTGAATCTCCAACTGTGAAATATCTAGGTGTCACTCTGAGTCACAATTTGTTGTGGGATGCTCATATTGAAGGAGTTAAATCAAAGATGGCGTCTGGCACTGGTATACTATACAAGTTTAAGTGTAAGCTGAACAGCAAAGTAAAACAGATGATCTACATGGCTCTTGCTCACTCACATCTTTCTTATCTACCTATTATATACGCACATAGGAATCATTGAGCATTGCGATCGTTACAATCTGCACAAAACAAAGCTTTAAAAATTGTGCACAACCTTCCTATCAGGTATTCATCCCATGATTTATATAAGTACAAGGTTAAAAATACACTTCCGATTTATGGTCTATACAAACTGCAGCTGCTATTGTACATGTTTAAGGCACTACATGGAATAGGTATTAGTACCGCAATGTTTAGTAGGAGTGGATCCTTAACTGGAAGAAATACAAGACAATCAAATGATATCATAATATCAAGATGTAGACTTGAATTAACAAAACAGCGAATTAGTTATTCTGGACCAAGGTACTACATATATCTTCTTTTAAACTCCATTTAAAAGAATATTTAGCTCAGAATATTGAAACACTTCTAATTTAACATTGGTTTTAATGGAATATAGGCGATAAAACTTGTAACATTTGTTTATAGAGTTGTCAGTTTTTTTAGCCTCTTTAATGCCTGCAAGGCGCTGGGGGCGCTCTAAATCATATATTGTAACGTTTTTTGAAAATAAATAAAATAATAAAAAAAATCAAGCCGTACCGGTGTCAAAAATACAGTAGGTATGGATTTTCTTAAATCGAGTACAAAATACTTGATTCAAGTACCTGATTGAAGTCTGATAAGGCTTGATTTTATGCCGAAACATTCTTATTTCAAGAATGGTGCGTTTGATTTAATAATTTAGTGGGCTGAATTTAAAGAGAAACAGGCTTCAATGTAGAATATTTGGATTGAATTAAGCCTGATCCATACTTGATTTATGCCTGATCGCACTTGATTTAGGCCTAAACAATACGATATTTACTTCTTCAATACTTCAATATATTCATAATTGATATTTTTGGCATACATTTTAAATATATTAATCCTCCACAAAGAAAAGGCCAATTTTGCGGGTTAATATTGGCGAGTTTGAAGAAGATGGGTTCGACATTTTGATTTGATTCGTATATATTTAGTCTAAAATTAATAGATTTTTTTTGCCTTTGCCTGAGTGTTTCGGTTTTGGTTAGAATTATTCGCTGAAAAATATACATCGCAGTAGTGGTGTAGCCTACTAACTTAGGGTCAACTTTCAATTTTCCTTGCTAGCAACAAAATAATAATATTGTATCAAAAACTGCACTTATTCTTCAAACAGTTTTTATTGGGTGAGACGAAAATTGTTAACGCCTGGATTAAAAGAAATTTCAGAATTATCCTAAGGTTATATTGACCCTTGTTAACAGTATCCAACCAAATGGAATTAATATGCATTGTCGAGTAGTTTTTGCTTGTAAGCCTTCGGATGATATCATTAACAGATACTATCTAAGCTCTCAAAGTTCCATTTAATATCCTCCAGACTGACACATTCTATGATGATCAAAGAACCAAAATGAAACAGAAGGCCTTAAGTAATTAAAAAAAATCTGTAAAAATTTAATTTTCTGATTGAAACACATTCACATTTACAGACACACACACACACGCATGCAGATGTATCGTGGTATGAAACTGACACATTCTTTTCAACACAGTTATATGTACAACGGGGAGCATTAAAAATGAAATTCTTTTTACTTTTGCTCAAGTGGCCTGGAAACAAATCTCAAAAAAGGTTTTAATACATTTTGTTGTTCGTTTATGTGAATGCAAATGGCACTGTGTGCGTTGATGTGTGGGTGTATGGGTATGTCAGTGAACTAAATCACGCTCAGTGAACCGAAACACACTCACACACAACAAGTTTAGCCTTCCAAAAATTATGGAATTCTATACATCCTTGAATAATGAGCGTATGCGTGTGTATGTTTGTGTAAGTGTGTATAAAAGAGAAAAAGTGTGAGTCTTTGTATCTACACTAGTTTACAAAACTTTTTACAGAAGTGATACATAAAATTTGAGTGTATGTATGCATGAAAATATTCTCAAAAATATTATAGATATAATAAAAATAGAAAAAAATAAAATAATATAAATATAAAAGATGTAGCTAAAGAAAAAAATATATTCCCATAATTTGATGTACCTATCGACTTATAACTAAAGCTGAGGTTATTTATTCATGTCCGAACGTTTGATTCTATATGCCAATTACATATTATAGTTTATGTCTCTAAAGATATTAAAAGCCAACTTTTTAAAATGCAATTTTTTATAAATCTGGCAGAAATGTAGGTACGTATTTATGCCACTTACAAATGTGGGACATGTGTATAGGTCTATTTTTAGATACAGCCGAGTGGTCGCATTTAATGCAAGTCCCCGAAAAAAAACCCTTTTCAACTGCTTCATTTGTACATAATTTACAGAGCTAAAGCACTCAGAGAATGTATTATTTTATAAAATAGTGTTATTATCACACACTTACACAAGCACACAGTTAATTCCACATCTCCTTGAAATATTACAAAATTCCCTACTTGTAACAGGCGCTGATTTATCATTTGCATGTGTATGTCAAAATGTGAACATTTTAAATAAAATATAAGGCATCGCTCAATGGTACGAGCATGTTGAGGGATGAATGGTGTATTTAAAGAAAATGTCTGGGGGCATAGAGAAGGATGAATAATGATTTTTTAAAAAAATCTTTCATGATAGACACAACAAGCCATTGATCCATTTGTGCAAGAGTGTTACATTTAAAAATGGGAACATCATAAATAAGTATGCTTCCATTAGGTTTAAGTACTTTACAATCATTTTGTTTTCTTATTTTCAATAAAATCATAATAATTTTAATAAAGGCTTATTTACTTCAAAATAGTAAAAGCTATTGTCAATGATAATTTTACAATCACACATTTTTCCACATGGTGGCCTGGCGTTTCCTTTTACAGTTTACCGTATAACGCAATGCTACATATATCCAGTATGGAATGACAGAACGTCGGGCGAGGCCGACTATATAATACAATTATTACTATTAACAGCTGCAGGTTAAATATACATATTACATTTCTAAACTCTAGGCATATAGGTTATAGAACATGACCTTAAATCATCTCACTTTAGACGATTTAACGCAATATGAAGTACAAAAGCTTAAATCAATCAGATCAATTGAAAAATGTATTATCTAGAGCGTCATGAAGTGTCTTCGGTGGGGACCTTCATATGGGGGCTATACCAAAACATGAACCGATGAAACCAGTTTTTACTTGGGGCGATTAGGTCCATTATAGAGAACAAATCCTTAAACTACAGCCATATACAATGAAAAATGTGTTCTCTATATCGTCAAGAAGTGGCATTGGTGGGAGGCTATACCAAACCATGGACCGATGTACCCCATTTTTACTAGTGACGATTAGGACCAATATAAAGCATAAATTCTTAAATTTCAGCCATATATTTTAAAAAAAATTTTCTCTAGAGCGTCAAGAAGTGACATCGGTGGGGACCACATTTTTACTAGGGACGATTAGGACCGGTATAAGGTATAAATTATTAAATTTCAGCCAGACCAATCGAAAAATGTGTCAAGAAGTGACACCGGTGTGTAGCTTTATAAGGGGGCTATATCAAATCATGGACCGATATATCCCATTTTCAATAGGGATACTCCCTAGTATAGGAAATGCCTTTGTATCAATTGTCGAAAGTTGCCTTATATTTACGAACTGCACTTTGATAACAAGAATACATAGACCGACAGACAGACGGACGGATAGGCGGACATTGCTAAATCGACTCAGAAAGTAATTCTATGCCGGCCGGTATAATAAACTATGGGTCTATCTCTTTGTTTTTTAAGCGTTACAAATAAATGCACAAATTCATAATACCCTGTACCCCAGTGTGTTTCGGGTATAAAAAGATATTGTGAGAGAAATAGGTTTTTATTCTGCAATGATATTAAAACATGTAAGAAAATTTCAGTCGTTTAAACCGAATAAGGTATACCCTCACTTTGTGCGTAATGTAATGTGGGGGATGCCAGAACGTTGAAAAAATTGTTCATTCTTTACAGGGCTGTGGTGTCGGAGTCTGGGAAATTTGCCCGGAGTCGGAGTCCGGATTTGATAAAATATGGTCGACTCCGATCCAATTCCAATAGGTTTCCTCCCTGATGTGAAAGGGTCCTTATTTACAAATGTTGGCAAGATCGTAGTGAAATTTCGACCTGTACTTAACGAACAACTAAAGATGGACAGACGGACAGCTAGTGTTTCTGAGTAGAACGGTATATTTTAAGGTGGGTCTAGCTGTAGTATTTTTTTCAAATTTGTAAAAAAAAACTATTATAGTGTGGTGTAGGGTATAATAACTAACGATTAAACTGATTGCCTGAAGCGAAAATAATTTTGATGGCAGTGATTGATGGACATTTTATCAAGTTTCCATGTTGAAAGAATTATCATATTAGTTGCAGCTTGCAAGTCAAGTCTATGATAAAAATATGAAGGCCTTTAGATGATTGCTGCAGAAATTATGAGCATGTTGTGTTTGATTGAATCTGTCAATTTGTGTCGGCGCTACCATGAATGGCGGAACGAACAGCCTATTTTGCGCTGAACAGTAGATACTTTAAAGACATTGCACTGTGCGGAATTGCGGGCTGTTATGAGCACTGGTATTAACGTTATTAGCCATTCAGTTTTGGTACGATTTTAAGCAGGAAGTACCAAAAGCGGAATCTATGTACTATAAAAGCATTGCACTGAACAAAATTTCAAGTATTTATATCCATTGGAATTAGAGTTACCTACAGTTTGTTCAAAATATTCCCTTTGTGTGGGAGGAACCAAAAGGGGCGTGGCAATATTGCCAATTTTTCTGCACAACATTTCTAGTATTTATATTAAAGTTATTCGCAGTTAACTTTTTGTACAAAATGGTCTCTTAGTTTGGGAGGTACCAAAAAGGTGGGTCCACTTCGTCTATTTTTCTCAAGCTGATAGCGACAGATAAACTTTTATTATGTGTGGAATTTCAGAAGATTCTACGAGGGTTGCTATATATATTTCTGGCCTAAAATATATACGTAGGCAACACTAAGTGTTGCCTGACGCCATCTGACATTACCATTGCAAAGTTTGAAATTTTTAGCATAAACGTACTCAGAACGTTTTGACGTACGACCATCATTTGTGTTGTTTACAGTGACAATCTTGCAAAAAAATTGAATTACCTAGTGAACATTTTCGTGCGATAATTTTTCACAACTTTCGACGTGAATTATCACGACAAGAATGCATCGATGAACTCGAGCACTGTGAAAAACTGGTTTAATGAATTCAATCGTGGCCGACGCTCGCTCAAAGGCGAAAGTCATGAAGATCGTCCAAAAACGGCCGTTGTGCCAGAGAACATTGATGCCGTGCGTGAACTGATATTGCAAGATCGTCATGTGACATACCGTGAGATAGAGGCATACTTGGGCACTTCTTCCAACAGCATACATTCGATCAAAAAGGTTTGTTCTCGTTGGATACCGCACAATTTGACAATCGTTCAAAAAAGGCTTGTGTCGATTGGTGCAAAGAAATTTTGAAAAAATACGATCGCGGTGCTTCAAAAGACTTTTAAAAGATCGTCACAGGTGACGAATTTTGGATCTATGCGTTTGAGCCCGAAACAAAACAGCAATCGAAGCAAATGGTCGCCTGTTTCTTCAACAAAACTGGTCATGTGGCGAATGTTCCGCTTGAGAAACGTAGGACGGTTAATTCTGAGTGGAACACCACAATTTGTTTGCCTGAGATCTTTGGAGAAATTCGAAAAACGAACAAGAGACGACGAATCATTGTGCACAATGACAATGCGAGCTCTCACACATAGGCTCAAACCAGCGCCTTTTTGACCGGCCAAAACTTCGAATTAATGGGTCATCCGCCGTACTTGGCACCCAATGACTTCTTTTTATTCCCGCACATCAAGAAAAAAATGCGTGGTCAACGATTTTCGTCGCCAGAAGATGCTGTTGAAGCGTTCAAAAACCATGTTTTCGAGGTGTCTCAATCGGAGTGGAAAAAGTGCTTCGACATTTGGTTTGAGCGCATGCAAAAGTGTATAAATCATGCTGGAGAATACTTTGAAAAACAATAAAACCATTTTGGATGATAAATATTCGCATTTTCATTATTAGGCCAGAAATATATATAGCAACCCTCGTAATAAGTAGCCTATATTTTAACCTGGCCTGAGATAGAAAAAATACTAGCACAGACCAAATTTGAAGTCAATGTTAATCTACGATATCAGATGTACTAGAAGACAAGGACGGCCTCGAACTAGATGGAGAGACAGTGTAGGAGACGACTAACGAATAATGGGTATTCGAAACTGGCAACAGAGAGCTGAAAATCGAGAACAATGGAGAAGAATAATTGATACCAAACTAAAGTTCACCACGAGCTGTAACGCTATAAGTTCATGGTTTTCTTCCAAATATGTAATGGATCATCATTTTTAGTATGTCCACACGGAGGAAAATCGCCATTTTTGATATGTTTGAATTCAAAGAAAATATACTTGTAACCAAATTTTTTAAATATTATAAACCGAATAAGGTATAATATTTATTTGGTTCGCGATGCGAACCCAAGCAAAAAACAAAAATGTATTGGTATGAGAGTTTTAGTATGTTGACTTAGTTCGGCAAAATACGGGTTTGGTTAGCAGTTCTTGTTAAATTCAATTTACTGCTTCCTCAAGTATTTCAGCTGATTTAAGTTAAAGACATACACTATTGCTACTGAATTCTGAAGATGATAGAGTGGTGTCTATCGAAACTGCAGTCAATTCTACCAAGCAATTAAAACTCTCTACCAATTTTTGTATTTGTTTCTATTACTTTCTTGGAATAGACAGAAAGTAAATGGAACATATGGTCTCAAACCAAAAAAATAAATTCTGACTGAATAACAAAACAACAGACCAACAATAAATAACAACAACACAATATTATATATTTTTGAACAAATATATTTTATTTGAAAATCAAAAAATTTTGTTTCGAACGCATATATTAATATATTACAACAAAATATATTTGCGAACTGACTGTAACAAATAAAATATGTGTTTAGACACAAACAAAGATATTGTTTAAGAATTCATCCAAATACATTACATTTAAAAAAATATTTTAACTTTGCTGACTTTGTTAATTTTTAATTTTATTTTATCCCAAATTTCGTGTTATACTCGTACTTTATAGTTAAAAATGTCGTAAGCAGCATTTTCTTTTGTTTTACAGCACTAATTTTGAATTTATAAATAGTCCAATTGTCAATCCATCAATGCTATTTTTCGTTACCAAAGATTATACGATTTAAATTTTAATAGAATTTTACAAACATATAAAATTTCTAAAAAATTTAACCTTTAATTTCTAAATAAAACTAAATTAAGGCATCTATACATAGCCAAAATATTTAAATACAAATTAATCATTGTTTCGGAAATATTATTTCCATATAAAAAAATATAAGGATGAAAACATTTTGTTTAGGCCAACATCCTCCCAAACATATAATATTTGTGAGTGTCAAATATTATATATTTGGACTGTACCCTAAACATATGTATGTTTCCAGCAGAATATGTTTGGAACAATATACTACAGAAGCGATTTTTTTTCAGCGTGCAGGTAGAGGTCTACATTCTGCTTAAATCAAAATAATATTCTGATTCGAGGTTATTTAATATTCCTCAATCTCACTGTCGGCTCAATATACGAGTATAGCCTAAATATTTTGAGGATATTCACTAAACAAACAAAGATTTATTTTGAGATGTAGTCAATCTCAACATTTGTTAACGGATCCTACACGGTGTATTTTTATATGTTTAAATATAAAGAAAATATATTTGGAACAGAGATTTCTAAATATTATATATTTCTTAATAAATAGATTTTATTTGAAAATCAATAAAATTTATTTGGAGCGCATATGTTAATACTAACTTTCTCAAATAAAATATGTGTTTATAAACCAATTACCAACCATTATTGTTAAGAAAGTTCTTCAAATATTTTTTATTTAAAATAATTTAAAACTTTGCTGAATTTTTCGAAATTTAGTCTTAATTTTTCTTGATTGCGGGTTATGTCTTACAGTTAAAAGTTGCGTTAACTTTTGTTTTAAAGCACTCATTAATTTTTAAACATTCCAAGTCATTCGTTTGTTATCAATTCATCGAGCAATTTATAGTTATGCAAGATTATACGATTTCAATTATAAAAAGATTGTATGAAGATTTAAAATTTCTAAAAAATTAACTTTGATTTATTGGAAATCTTTCATTAAGTCTAAGGTATCGTTATATTTTCTGAATACATGAAACAAATAAACCTTTATCCACATGTTTAACAATTTAGCGAAATACAGAATCCCGAATAACATCTAGGTAGTATCCTATCGAAATCTTCTGTAGATCTACACATAGTAATAGCTAAGCGGTCGTTTGTATGAAAAGCTTATAAATTTAATATCAGTATATAAAGATACTTGAAATTATGTGCAGTGTTTTTACTGAAGAGATGGATTATTATAGGATTTTTGAAATGCATCGGTTGTGGGATAGAAGCGAAAAAATATGACTTTTTTGGAGAAAAATCTTTATGAAATGAAATATTTTTTCAGTGCAAATTTCATTTATTAGATAGAGATTGAAATCGCATGACATATAACTACATTGAAGGTTGATATCCCAGTTTTAAATAAATGTATGCAAGCGAATATATTGATGCCTCCATTCTAAAACATGCTAAGTCGACTTAGCATAGTTTCAGGGAGATTGCATTTTTAATTTCTAAATATTCTAAATTAAATTCAGTCAAAATTTAGTGTTTATCCGTCAACGCAATGAAAAGTTATTCATAAAACAGTACAGGTCATTCGATTTGCATTGTAAAGGAATTCCACACAAATTAAAAAAATTCATCAAACTTTGATCGCCTCTCCTGAAAAACTGCCTTTTTGCACTTAGCATAGTTTAGAATGGAGGTATCGATATACCCAGCAAAAAATAAAAGAAGTACTTCTTAAAGAATAACATTATAAGTACTTCCAAATCATAAAAATGAAAATTTTTTCGGCATTAAATGAAGTTCTTCTAAATAACTCACAAAAATGTAATTTCGGAATATATATATACCATTAACCCTAGAATCCACAATTTCAAAACGATTGGATGTAAAATAAAGCTTCTGAAGTGATAAAAGTCCAGATCGCAAGGAACATACATATGCGGGCTATGAAATATATGTAAAATACTGCTTCTATAGTGCTAAAGGGCAAAATCGGAAGAAATATATATGTATTTATATGGCTGATATATCAGAATTAGTGAATGGTTCTGGAAGCTAGTCGATTTTCGACTTTTTCATCAACCAAATTTCGTTTCAATCGACTAGGTCGATTAATCGGACCTAAAAGTCGACTTTTTTTATAGTCGATTACAATAACATGAATTCATTTAATGTATGCTGATTTTCTTCGAAATATGTTAAATTGTGGAATTATAGTACATTGGATTGCGATAAAAACTAAATTTATTAATAACACTTTATCCTTTCCAAAAATGTTGATATATCGTCACAAGAAATGCCCAAGGGAGTATCCCTCAAAAAATGAAAATTAGTTTTTCGTCCAAAAATCACGATTTTATTGAAGAAAGAAAAAAAAATACGTAGCATCAGTGCTCGTTTTTGATAAAGCACAAAAGGCGTATCCCAAATTGTATTAAACTGAACGTACTGTATTCATCTATTTAACCTTTGAAGTTGTTCTCTTGTTGCTGTTTTGAAATTCTTTTTTTGTTAATCGTGTTTGACAGCTATTTTAGATGCAAAATTCTATATGGGGTCTGTATTTAAATTTGGCCTTTATCTGAATGGTATCCATATTTTATCAAATTTCGCAGTGTTCATGATTCTATAAACTAATCTCTGCCAAATTTAATAACGATCTGAAGCAAAACAAGAAAACACATTTTTCCAACCTTGGTAGTGAACGTTTATTCTCGGATTAAAAAAATCCTTTGTGCAAAATATGGTACATTTGACTAAAATATGTGGGGCTATATGTAAATTTGAACCGATATTGTTCACACAGATATTAACTGTTAAAATAAGATACTCTTTATCAAATTTCATGAACATCGAAAGGAAATTATATCTTCTATAGAGGGTATATGCCAAATCGAAGGTACATTCATATATATGAAGATATCTGGTTCTAAATTGATATTCAAATAGTTGAGAGATTTTTGATCGTTCGACGTAGACGAAAGAAAATAAGTTACAGAAACAGGCCCTTTATCTAAATACGGATTGTCTTGTCCCAAAATGAAGATATGTGCAAAATTTCTTTGAGATCGGACTATTTTTTGGTGGGTTGCACATTGATTACAAGACTGCATGCACAGACTGACACAGCTAAATCGGTTCAGAAAGTGATTCTAATTCGATCGGTATAATAAACGATTGTTCTATATATCGCTTCTCCTTTTGGGTGTTAGAAACAAATGCATAAAATTATAGTAAATTGTACCACAGTGTGGTGTAGGTTAAAATAAAATAACTTGAAATGAAATTATGGGAATTAAATATACCATACCATACTTACTGTATCACACTGTGGTACTTTTCTACTCTCTAAACCGGGGTTACGGAAAATACATAGCGCCGCACAAATGTTCTATGTATTACAGTGTAAAATAAAAATTAAAAATACTTTTTTATTAGTGAGAATGTTGACCATTTGCGAAAATGTTACTAGAAGTTACACTATGGGGTCATTCGGTCACACTTTTCAAGAGCCAGCTACACCATACAGATTACAAACATCTTCAAATGTTCTAAACATACATATATATGATCGTCGATTTCTTTGGCCAATAGTATATTATTTATACGTTCCCTTCCCTACATCAATATTTGTATTCCTTTAAAAATAGAGATCTCTGGACCCAAAGATGTTAATAAGAATGACATACATTCTTGAAATAAATTCAACACAAACCAGTAAGGAAAGGCAGAAAGTCGGGCGGGGCCGACTATATAATACCCTACACCTCCCTAACAATGCGATAAAGGTCATTGCGATAATAATTTGGAATAATTGGTAAGTCGGCAGCAACATATTATCTAATTCTGAGCCGATAATCGCTAAATTAAGCAATATTTGTTCCTAAATTGAGAAACATCTTTCCGGAAAATATTAATGATCGGAAGTAAAGTACAACTTCTATAGCGCTTTGATACCAAATCAGGAGGAACATATATATGGAGGTTATATATAAATCTGAACCGATTTTCCCTGAATACTCATTCATGTAAAAAGACCTCTTTCTGCCGAATTTCGCACTGATCGGATATAAAATACAGTTTCTACAGCATTTACATGTCACATCGGGAGTAACATATATATGTGGGCTATATCTAAATCTCAACCGATTTCCCTCAAATTTGGTAGTATTAATTCATGTAATAAGAAACCTCTTTCTGTCGAATTTCGTACTGATCGGATTAAAAATACACTTTTTACAGCGCTTACATGTAGCCCCCATATATATGGGGTAACATATATATGGGGGCTATATCTAAATCTGAACCGATTTTCTCCGAATTTGGCAGTATTCCTTCGTGTAATAAGAAACCTCTTTCTGCCGAATTTCACACTGATCGGCTATAACATAAATTTTTTACGGCGCTTACATGTGAAATCGGGGATAACGTATATATGGGGGCTATATCTAAATCTGAACCGATTTCTTCCAAATTTAACAGTGTTCATTATATAATAAGAGACCTCTTTCTGCTGAATTTCATACTGATCGGCTATAAAATAAAGTTTTTACAGCGCTTACATGTCAAATCGGGGGTAACATACATATGGGGGCTATATCCAAATCTGAATCGATTTTAACCAAATTAAATAGTCCTTGGGCCATAATTGCGACCTGTACTTTGATTACAAGAATACATCTACAGTCGGACAGACGGACAGACAGACGGACATAGCTAAATCGACTCAGAAAGTGATTACAAGTCGATCGGTATAATAAACAATGGATCTATCTCTTCTCCTTTTGGGTGTTACAAACAAATGCACAAAGTCATAATACCCTGTACCACAGTGTGGTGTAGAGCAAAAGTGGTGAAAAAGAATTTCCCCTGCGCGACAACCCCTTGTTAAATTCATTGGTGAAAATCCAAATTAGAACAATTTCCGGATCATAAGTTGGGGATTTTTATTGCTTCTTTGGATGTTCTTTTTTGCTGGGTAGTTAGCATTAAATATATGCATTATTTCTCCACAACATGATCATTTCAAAATAGAGGAGATGATACTTCATTTCAATTATTATATTCTTGTAATGAATACCATTCAATTGACATAAACTTGACATGAGTTTCAAGAGTAAGGGACCTATGACGGCGATGATGGCAATGCACATATATGCATAGCTCTAAGTAAAGTGTATTCGAATATACTCGAACTTCTAAATATTTGCATACTGCAGAGAATGTCTCTATGCATGCCTTGGTATGTCTCTCTGCCTCTGTCTGTCTCTCTTTCTCACTGTACATTCTTATGTGTTGCGAAGTATATTTTGTTGTGGAATATTGAAAATATTCTATTCCCATAATCCCAATTGGCTCTGGTCGCTCTGTTGCTTTTCATAAGAAATCAATTTCGAAAGTATTCATTCGTTTGTAGACCGACACAAAGAAATGTTAGCATGTTTTGGTGTATCCGACCGTATTTGCGCTTGTGAACGTGTGTGTGCGGATGGGTGATTGTGATCCTGATTATTTGAGGCCGTTGTTGGAGTATGTGTTTGAACGTGTTCGTGCATATTCTTAAGACTTTTCATTCTTTGGCTTTGCCAGTGTGGCGTACTATTTGGGGGAGTGAATCGTGTGGGCTAGTTGGTGAGGAAATGAGTGTGATGGTGGGAAAGAAAATAGGAGAGAGAGAGAGTCAACCGAAATAGGTATACCATTGACAATTTGAATAGGAGAACGACTTAAAATCATATACAGCCCAACCTTCTAACACCAGAAAAAACAGATGATAACGAATCGCGAATTTTCGATATTAAATATAAAACTCGCAGGGTTCGTTCATAGATTCAGCAAAATTGGTTGGAAAATAGGGTTTCTCTAACACTTAGATTCAAAATAGGATTGAACATTTCATCCCCTCAATATAATAAGAGCATATAATCCCATAGAGGATATTGTTATATTGAAGGGACAATATAGTGTATGGGGCTTACACCTTAATCTGAACCATTGCGTATTTGGCAGTATTCGTTCACGGATTAGGAAACTAATATATGTAAATTTTCGAAATGATCGGATGTAAAATGAAGTTCTATAGCACTTTCATTTTAAATCGGAAGGAATATGTGTTAAATATGCGTCACAGGTTTTTCGCAGCCGATTTGGATATATACTCGTACACTGAAAAAGATTTAAAGATTTGCATCAAAGACGCTCTTTATCATTAAAATAAGTACATTTTGTACTTAAAATATGGATACTTTCATTAATACTATGTACATTTTCTTAATGTTAAGTACAAAATGAAGTTATTTCAAAGACTAAGTACGTCTTTGGCGCAAATCATTAATTTTAAGACAGCATTTTTTTCTGTATAAGAATTATATACAGATATCTTAAACCGCTGAGCGGATGAAAAATGGTATTAGAAGATGTTGAAGGCTACTTAATTCTAATTCCAGAGTTATGATATAATATGTATCTCAACTTTTCTGTTGTTGCAAATCGGGAGAACTAAAGGGTGGTTAAATTTTAAGGGCCGATGTTGATTTTGAATAAAACACAAATTATTTAGGATATTATTGTCATTTTTTTATGATAATATTGGTGTTGAAGTGACAACATCTGTTCTTCAACAGCAGCGCCCCTACCTTCACTTCAACAAGGATGCAGCTGAAATGCATTGCTGCTAACGCCGTCATGGTGATGGTAACGCCGCCGCTTTTTAAAAGTTAGTTCTCAAATCACCCGCTTTTGGCACACTGCCAAACCGCCAGGCTCACGCCCAAAATAATATATTACAATAAATTAAATTAAATATAAATACAAGTTTTTTTGTTCTGTTTTTAACTCCCGCCACTCTGGCGCGGAGTTAAACAATTGGTATAGTTCAATTATGTATAGAACAAAATATCGGCCACATGGCCGCCGCGACCTCGTCGGCACACCTCCATCCCATGGTCCAATTTTTCGATGACGCTGAGGCATAATTGAGGTTCTACATATGCCGTTAATGTGCCGAATTATCTCATCCTTTAGCTCTTGAATTGTTGCTGGCTTATCGAGGTACACCTCTTCTTTCAAATAATAAAAAAGAAGTCCAACGGTTTCAAACTACCTTGAAACTACCTTTTAGGATAAGAACTGTATTATCACCCATTTTGTTGAGCTGCGTTATCTGTCTGGAATACAGCTTATCTTAGTGATATTTCTCGATTTTAAAGTAATTTGGTAAACTGGTCGACATATCCCTAAGAAGAATAAATTAAAAGTATGTCTGATTTCTGATAAGTACAAGTCCAGTTATAGATAATTAAATTTTGCAGATTTTTATAAATATGCTCCGATTTTTTGAAGGATGGTGGCTCATACGATAACACTCGGAAAGAATAACCACTTGAGTTCAAAATTTGTACGTCGTAATGGCGCAATCTTTTAAGAACAAAAAATACTAAGATTTAGTAAAATATGGATATGTCACTATAATAAAAATATGTCACTATAATAATTTAAAATCCTATCCTTATGAAAATTATTCATAGTATTTTTGGATTTTGATTCATAAATTAAAATTCCCACTTTAATTCACTTCTTTATCTTTCTCTCTTCCGTCTATCTGTCAACATCGACGACATTTGCAAGGGTTGTCCATGGGTGAGGGTGCCGTACCTCTGTGTCTGTCGGAGAGTGTATTCTGAAATGAAATTCAACATCATCACGCTAAACAAATAGACAATTCACGAAATTGCTGTCACATGTTTTACTCTGTCTCTCTCGCTCTCTGTTCACATTTCTTTTAAATTTTCTCTTTTTGTTTTTTTTTTGTTGGGATTTTTATTTGCCCCATCCGTTTGTCGGCCTGCAGCCGTTTCTAAGTTTATTGCCACATTTGCAAAAAGGCACGTTCGCGGCGAACAGTGTTTTAGAAAAAATAGGAAAAACAAAAGACTTTAGTTTGATGAAACGTAATGTATTGGTATTTGTCCTTTAATAAAACACCAAGTTTAATGAATTTGCAGGAAATAGTTCCATATACGTTTCTTAACATCCCGGAAAAATGTGAAGGAAAGAATTCATATACATACATATATGAGTATATATGGGGAGTTCATGCCAGGTGAGTGAATTTTTACAAACAAAGTCCTATTTTTTAAAAAACAAAAACAAGAAGAAATGGTCGGGCACGACCAAATACGTTGTTGTTGCATAGTCAACAACAACAAAATATTCGTGTGAATTCTTTACATTGAAAAGACTCACGGGAGTGGAAGTTGGTGCATGTACGAGGGATGATGATTAATGGGAGTTTGGTGGCTCCCGAAACAGATCTGTCTATCCAACCATTACAACCATTACAATACATGTCACTTACTTCTTCTTTAATTTTTAACAAAGTTGTTTTCATATACTGAAAACAACAGTAACGATCTTGAGCCTGAGCCTGAGTGCAAAAACAAAATATGTACTATGAAAGCAGATCGAATAAAACAAAAACAAGTCCTATTGAATAGTTATTATGACAAAAAATTTCAGTCACATCGGTTCAGCACTGTCCGAGTTGGAGAGTGTTGAATTTCGACATTTTGGTAAAATGGCCCCGTTTTCCCATCCATATAACTATATACCTATTATATTTAGAAAATTTTGCCCAAAGTATTTTCGATAGCTATTTCTTCAATATTTTTTAAAAAATAAAAAAAAATTATCAAAAATAATATTTGTGATTTTTTTGCGAAATTAAAACTTGTTTTGACATTTTTGTCAACAGTTTTTAGTTTTGATTTTTTTTTTCGGTCAAAGGAAAGCTTAAGCCATTTTCTTTAAGAGCTTTGTGGACTATTACTGGGATGGGACTTGTTTTCCTATCAAAATTAAGATAAACATCTAAGAAAAATAGAGGTAAAACCACATATTTCAGAAAACTCTAGAAGCATTTATACTGAATGTTACGGGAAAACTTTAAAGAATCCTAAATTAAGTATCCTTTATCTTCTTCCAATATTGGAAGATATTTTCAAAGATATTTTACAAGATATAGAGAAATAAAAATTTGGAGAAAATTTGTATAATTTTTGAATTAAAAACCACCTGAAAGCATCAAAGAAATGATCATTATTATTTTTCTATTATATTATCGTAAAGTCTGATTGGTCATGAATAAAATGAGACCATTGCGAAGAAAATCGATAAATAACTTTAAAAGTTGTGGCTAATTAATAAGTATGACTACAAACATTGAATACTCGATTTTCAAGGACTGTCCGAGTTGGAGTGTGTTTAATTTTGATATCTTTTAAATATCTTCGAACCCTCTAATGGGATGAAAAATTACATTGGTAGAAGATGAAGGATATTTAATTTAGTATTATTTAAAGCTTTCCTGGACCAATTCGGATAACTGGTTCTCGATGATTATCTTTGATAGATAAGCAGGCACCATCACACTAATAGCCTACAAATTCACAAAACAAATATTTTTGCGAATTTTTTTATTTTTTTAAAAGATTGAAGAACAAGTCAGAGTGTTCAGTCGGGTAAACCGACTTACGAATCCCCTCACCTTCAGTCCAACAAAAAATTTAAATTTATTTATTTTTTGTTTTAATTGAACTATTATACATCACATATTACCAAGCATTAATATAATCTATTTGTGTGGGAAGTACCAATCGGATGGTGCCACTGACGCCAATTTTTCACTGGACAGTAGGTACTATTAAAACATTACACTGTACGAAATTTGAAGTATTTGTAAGCACTGGTTTTAAGGTGACTTTTGGTGCAAAATGGTCCATTGGTGTGGGAGGTACCAAAAGGGGCGTGCCAATTTCGTCCACTTTGCTCTGGTCTCTAGGTGCTATAAAAACATTATACTGTACAAAATTTTAAGTATTTGTATGTACCGGTATTCAAGTTATAAGCTGTTAACTTTTGGTGCATAATGGTCCATTTGTGTGGGAGGTACCAAAAGGAGCATGTATATGTATATGTATGCACTGATATTGAAGTTATAAGCTGTTAACTTTTGGTGCGAACTGGTCCATTTATGTGGGAGGTACCAAAACGAGCGTGCCAAAACCGGCCACTTTTCTCCAGACTCTAGGTACAATAAAAGCAGTACACTGTACAACATTTCAAGTATTTGTATGCACTGGTATACAAGTTATAAACTGTTAACTTTTGGTGCAAAATTGTCCATTTTTGTTATTAGTTACCAAAAGGGTCCTGGCAACTTTCCCCATTCCTTGTGAAATTTCAGAGTATTCGATTAAGTAATATATAAGTTATTAAAGAACCAATATTTTACTAAATGTTAACCCTTTGTGGGGGAGGTACTAGAAGGAGTGGGTCTATATGGCCATCTTCGATCTTAGCCGGAGATAGAGAAAAATATTACCGCATTCCAAATTTGAAGTCAATCGGATAATCCTTTCGAAAGTTATAGTGCGCACCAGCCTGCAGACAGACATATGCACAGACAGACAGACGGACGAACGGACATTGTTCAAATGACTTAAAATGACCCAAAACGATTTTCCGCAAAAGATGCTTGGGTGTTAGGTCACTCCTTCGATGTGTTACACATTTGGCTTTTAGCAAATGATAAGCTATCGAATATACTTTGGGCAAAATTTTCTAAATACAATTGGCAATTAGTTATATGGTTAGGCAAATGAGGCATTTTAAGCACAATGTCAAAATTCTACACCCTCCAATTAGGACAGTTCTTAACCGATCTCGTTCAAATTTTAAGTCATAACTACTATTTACTAGGACTAAATTTGGGGCAAGTTTCCGATCAGAAGACATCGTTTTTTTTTTAATTTAATAACTTGGCTTGAAATCCCCCGTATATTTATTTTTTTTAATTTTAAGGAAGTTGTTTTTGCACGTAGCGCACAGTGGGAGGAAATTATAATAAAAACGAAAATAATTTGGCCATTTCTTAGCAAGACAACCGATTGCGACAAAACTTGACATGGTTGTAGAAGAGGCATTAGAGAGTGTAAGTTTAAAATTTGGGGCACCTATGGTAGACTGCCGCGGAGCTACATGGCCTCAAAATTGGTCACCTCGGACATTCAAAAGCGCGAAAATGAAACGCTTAGGCCCTTATTCATAAAAATTTAATGAAGGTTTGAAGAACGCTTTAACACTGCTAAAGCGTTCCTCAAACCTTCTTTAACTTTTTATGATTAAGGTCCTTTATCTTAAGATATTGGGCTTCTTTATTTCTAGATGTTGGTCTTCAGACTAACTATTTAGCTTTTACTAAAAATAGGTTTTGTCGGTCAGATATTCAATGTAGCGAACGATTTGTGCTTACGCTGCATTTGATGTCCACTCAAGCAATAAAAATATGAGAATGCTACATATTTACATAACTTATGTTTAGTGAAAGGGTCGGGACGTAACTAGCGGACCAATTTTTGCTCTACTAACCAAGGTCAACAAATGTCACATACTCGTATAAGAGTTATTTCATACAGTTCCCGAGATATCTGCATTTGAAAATTGATTTTTTCATTTTCATTCATCCTGTTTTAGTATATTGGGGATATCGGACCGGAATATTTCTTTCACAAATTAATATATGATGAAAAAATCGATCCGATATTCCCAAAAAGACAACAGTTGTGATCATTTGAAGTTATATTTTCAAAAAATTATATGTTTTGAATTTTTTTGGGTCAAAAATAATTATATGTCTAATTTTAAATTTATAGAAGAAGTAGTTTAAAAAAATAATATATATTTATATTCATCTTAAAGAATAATTCCTAGCTGGATCACATCAACATTTCGGTCAGATGTACCCACGGAGATAAAAGTAAGTAATTTTTGTAATTTTTTCGGGAAAAGGTATATGTAATACTTTGGATATATGGAGGAAATTATAAAAAGGATGTATAATATATTTTCGCATTAATGGAAACGTTCTGGATAATATTCTATTTTGGAGAAAAGAATGGTTTAAAAAATGTTGTTGCCAAGCTGAATATGAATACCTTTACCATTTTTATATGTAGTAATGTGTTATATGGTATATGGTATACAGCGATCAACTCGAAAAATGACCCCTTTAAATGTTCACAAAATTTAGCACAATAATAATTGTACTAATGTGCGGGAATTTTTTATCGTTTTTAGTTTTTCAAAATTCATTGTATTTTTTGTGGTTACATATCTCAAGGTTTTTTCTTATAATTACTATTTGTTAATTTAGCCATATCTCCTGAACGGCTTTACGTATTTTAAAGACGTTATTAACAATAAAAAGCTCTGCTACTCCTCTTCAGTGTTGCGGAATGAAATATTTATCTCCTTTTGGTGGAAGGAGGTTAAAATATGAAAAATATATTTAATCCTTGAATATCGTGTAAAAGTATCAGTTAATATCCTTGATTTTTTTGGTACTAAAGGGTCAAACTATTATGAACTGACTATGAAAAACTCAAAATGGAACCTTGATGGACCAAAAGATATATCAATTTTATTGAGTCAGTGTCATAATTTTTCTTGTAATGTTTTATATAGAATTTAGATTCGTCTGTTGGACTAGTGTAACTTCAAAACGGCTTGACCGATTGATGTTACTGTATCTGAATCCGATAGGTGGCGCTGTATTCAAGTTATTAACAAATTTCGTATTTATGGACCAAAATAACTCATATTCGTGGTATAGGTTAATTTAATGTGAAGAAAGAGGAAATAGCTCTTGGAACCGATAGGTGGAGCTTTATGTAAATGAGGGCTGGTTTTGTATTATAATTGAAAAATATTCCATATTTTGACGATTGCGCCAAAAATTGAATCCAAATTCGCTTTCTTGGTACTATTCCTACTCACGAATATCAGCCGTTTTAATCAATAAATGAGTAATTTGATAATAACTTGACTACAGCCCCACCTATAGAATTCAGGTACAGTTACGCATACTCACACTAATAATATAAATATAGGGTGATCCAAGTAGAGATACTTTTTTCATTAGCCTTTTTTGACAGATCACGTGTGAGTCGTGTCATGCTGTCATGCTGTCATGTTATTTTTGTTAAGTATTGTTTGGCATTTAATCTTGAAAGACTTACGCCTGAACAAATCGTTCAACTTTATTACGAAAATTCACGTTCTGTGAGGAATGTCCCAGCAAAATCTTGGTAAGTACCTGTCATTATTCCCTGCATTACCAAATAATGGTATCTCATTATTCGCTGCATTACTCTCGGCTTATTAATAAGGATTTACCAATAATAACAGAAATAAGTGATCTTTTGTAATCAAAATAATTTTGGCAAATTTTAATATAATGGAATTTTGGCTATACTCGTATGTGGGTTATTGTGCAAGATTTATTTTTTTTTTCAACATGTTTTCAAATAATACGTGCAGATTTGAAAGAAAATACCATATATGTATATTAACGTGTATCATATGATGTTAGACCATTGAAGAATTTTTCATATGGCGGTTTGGGTTCAGAAATTTGAATCTGGCATGAGGAAATTGTTTGTTTCGAGAAATATACGCGACAATATGCAAAAACTCACTTTAAATGGCCATTTCTACGTACATATCTACCATATCTACTACTTATTTTATAAATTGTTGGTAATGCATTATTCAAGTACTTAAAATCGTGAAAATATAAGCACATATTTATGTGGTATGCCTATGCTACAAATAAGTACTTATTATGCTACTTTATTGTATGCTTTTGGGAAGTACTTCCCTCCAATGATATCCCCATGTTAAAATAATGAGAAAAATGGCTAAATAATAAGTACTTACCATTATCGAACTTTGCTTACTCGTCGGACTATTTGGTAATGAGAAATTTTGCTGGGGTGTTTCGTGCACTTCGCTCAACTTATGGTCAACATAATCGAGTCATCGAAAATTGGACTCAACGGATGGAGCATCTGAGACGTTGTTCAGGCGTAAGTCTTTCCATGATGAAATGCCAAACAATACTTAACAAAAATAATATGACAGCATGACACGACTCACATGTGATCTGTCAAAAAAAGACTATTGAAAAAAGCATCTCTACTTGGATCACCTGTGTAATGTGTAAAAATAACATCAATCGGCCAAGCCGTTTTTTTGCTGGGGTGTTTCGTGCACTTCGCTCAACTTATGGTCAACATAATCGAGTCATCGAAAATTGGACTCAACGGATGGAGCATCTGAGACGTTGTTCAGGCGTAAGTCTTTCCATGATGAAATGCCAAACAATACTTAACAAAAATAATATGACAGCATGACACGACTCACATGTGATCTGTCAAAAAAAGACTATTGAAAAAAGCATCTCTACTTGGATCACCTGTGTAATGTGTAAAAATAACATCAATCGGCCAAGCCGTTTGATGTTACACTAGTTCAGCAGACAAATCTTAAATTCTATACAAAAATTTACAAGAAAAATTATAATATTGACTCAATAAAATTGCTATATCTTTTTGGTCAATCAAGGTTCCATTTTGAATTTTTCATAGTCAGTTCATAATAGTTTGACCCTTAAGTGGCAAACAAATCAAGGATATTAATTGATACTTTTCCAGGATATTCAAGGATTAAGGATATTTTACATATTTTAATCTTCTTTCACCAGAAGAAGATTTATATTTCAATCAGCAATATTGAAGAGGAGTAGCAGAGCTTTTCATTGGTATTAATATCTTCATAAAGCGGTAAAAAAGATATGATAATTTAACAAATAGACATTTTGAGAAAAATCCTTGAGATAGGTACCTTTGCAGCTCTCTTCCACAAAAACTACAACGAATTTTGAAAAACTAAAAACGCCATAAAATTCGTGCTCATTTGTATAATCATTGTGCCAAATTTCATTTAAATCAAAAAGGGTAATTTTTAAAATATGAGTTTTTTTATTTATTTGCTTTGGAATTACCCTATAATCGATTTTGGGGAAAACTAAAAATTCCGCTTTTGGGGATTTTTTTTATTTATTTTGGGAATTGTGGGATTTACCTTAACAAATATAATAATGTTAGAATTATACTCTGCTTCTGGTATTGAAATATAAAATTTTATGTTGTAAATTAACAAAATGCTAGAACAGGGTCAGGAAAAAAATTAAAATTTTAATTTTTCCATAAAAATATTTAAAAATTAATATATTTCAATGAAATATTTTGTAGTTTGAAGGTCTTCACCTCAGAAATCGTGTGCAATTCGCGAATCTTGCGATGTTTGCAAATTCAATCCCACAATTCCCAAAATAATATCGAAAATCCCCAAAAATGGGTTTTTAGGTTTTTGCCCGATACACGCTGAAAAAAATCGCTTCTGTAGTATATTGTCCCAAACGTATTCGGCTTGAAATATACATATGTTTAGAGTACACTCCAAATATATAATATTTGACACACATAAATATTATATGTTTGCGAGAATATTGTTCTAAACAAAAATATGTTCCCATTCTAATATTTTTTTATTTGGAACTAGTATTTCCGAAACAAAGATTAGTTTTTATTTAATTATTTTGACAATGTATCAATGCCTTGATTTAAAGACAAGTTTTCTGTTTTTCAGGTGCTCAAAGATAATTTTTTTATAAATTTTAAATGTTTTTAAAATTTAATTAAAACTTAAATCGTATAATCTTTCGTGAATATAGATTTCATTGATGGATTGACAAAAAGTGATGAATTGGAATATTTATAAATTAAAAGACATTTTTAGCTATAAAGTTTAAAACGAAAACTAGGAAAAACTAACTAAAATTCGAAAAAATCAGCAAAGTTTTAAACATTTTTTTAAATAAAATATGTTTGGAAAACTTCTTAAACAATAACTTTGTTTGTAGGTACACACATATTTTATTTGTGAAAGTCAGTTAGCAAATATATTATGTTCTAATATATTAATATATGCGTTCCAAACAAGATTTCTTGATTTTCAAATAAAATGTATTTGTTAACAAATATATAGTATTTGGAAAAATCGCTTCCAAATATATTTTCTTTCAATTCAAACATATCAAAAATGACGATTTTCCCCCGTGTACCTACTATACTAAAAGCAGGGTTTCATATTCCCTTTGCAGTTTAACGTTCAACACCTTACCACATATAAAAAAGTAAATGTTTTATTACTTTAGTTTGCGATTGGAGAAAATGTGGATTCATTTTAAATTAGTACAAAAAATGGTGTAAATTGGAGAAGTTTGGCATCAGTACCAGTGAACATTGACCCTTTCTTTCTTTTAGAACAATAACTAGGAAGTTTCCTTGAACTAGGAAGTTTCCTATGTAAATATTTTAAATTTTTTTAAAATAACTTCTTCTAATATTATACATACGTTTTTCATCAAAAATGTCAACTGTTTAAAAATATAAATTCAAATGGCCATAACTTTTCCCTTATTGCGTATCGAAACGAGTTTTTTTCATCATATTGATAATTCAGAATAGTTGATGTAAAAAAATCGGTCAATATTCTGCTACGATATTCAGAAAATACCAGATTACATACTTATCGGTAACTATACAAGGTAACTCTTATGTAGATCTAAATAGTCATTTGTAGAGCTCGGTTAGTAGAATGTATGAATTAGATGAAAGCTATACGCGCTAAAACATTTTGCTCACCCGAGGTGGCCTACTTTGAGGCCCTGTAGCTTCACCTCTGTTTATCTTAGGGAGTCCAAATTTAAAAATTATCTTCTTCAATAGCTCTTCTACAAACACGCCAAATTTTGTAGCAATCGGTTGTCTGGTTAAGAAACTGCCGAATTATTTCCCTTTTTTAAATACCTCCAACTGTGCGGTGGTATGAAGGGCCTGTTGTAGGATGTCTCTGAAATTATCACATATATATAGCTAAATTTCGCGGAGGTAGATTTCCAAAATAAATGTCAAAATTGGTCAAATTGGTCAATTTGAAATGATACATAATATGTATATTTAAAATTCCACTCAAACCACTGTACATTGAGTCACCGAAAGCCAACTCGCATTGAACCACAACCGTAGCGCTGTCTTTTTGTTTTATTCTCCTTTTCGGTTTCTGTTCATCTTTTTATGAATTCTTGCGCTTGTAACCGGAAATGCGATTTCTTTCATTTTTATATTTTAAAGCGTATGCTAAGAATTTCCTTCGTTTCCTATCCCTGTGTCGTCGACGTCGTCTTCGTCGTCCTTGGAATGCCTAAGTATTCAATAATGTCGACGACAAGTACAAGTACCAACTTCTCGTATCGAGAACGCCGATGACGACGAAGACTAGAATTCGCACACATAGTCCTTTGCCTTTGTGGCTGGAGGGCTGTGGCTCTAAGGGAATGGGGTTGATGGCAGGGAGTGGGGGCGACGAAGCAACCAAGTAAGACGAAGGATCTGAGAGTCCTGCTGCCAGTGACACGTAAAGGAAGCAACAAATGTCTCGTGTAGACATGTCAGCAAACTAAAGCTCAGTGTTTTATGTGCAACAATGTCTTTGTGACATTCGAAATTGCAATTTAATACGAAACTCTGGCAACGGCAGTTAGAAGGCCTTAGAAGGGTAAGAAAAGGGTGGCTGTTAGTGTCATTTGGGGAATGGGGATTTACTGGAGCAGAGGGCGGTGAAGGGGGATGTGAGTGAATGGAATCAAACACTTTTTCCCGACAATTTTATTATCTATGCCATTGCTATTGCTGCTGCTGTTGTTGTTGTTGGAGTTGCTGACTGACTTCCGCCACTGTGCCACAGACAGAGGAAAGGGATGAGCATGGGGAAAAGGAGGAGAATAGCGACAATTAGTTTAGCTTTAGGGCACTGTAATTACGAATTCTGTATAAATTATACGTTCTGTGTGCTTCACTGAATTAATCGATATTTTCAGCATTCAGAGGAAACTCTGTTCGGAGAATGAAAAATGTCAATACCGAAATGAAATGCCACTCATGTTCAATGGCGAATCTCACAGACACACAGGCGACAATCACAGACACATATACTCGTCTATATAGACAAAATTGAAAACGAAATTAATTATTTTTGCCGAAATCGGCAAATGTATAGCGAACATATATTCGCCTGGGACCAATTTATTCTGATTAAATTTACGAAATTATAATATAACTAAAAGAAATGGTTATGTATGTACTCGTATGTGTGTAGGTATACAAGTTATGTGTTATTTTATTAAGTTGCTTAGGTATGGATTAAACATTTCCCTCTCAACAACCCGAACCCAATTCACCCCTTATCTTAGGCTTCGCACTATGGAAGGGTTATTATAATAACTCAAAGTCATTTAAACCCCCCGTTGTCACTAAGCTCCGATAAGGCTAACGAACTGTTTGTTACATATGTCAAACTCCACACAAACAGACAGTAATTTCTTTCGGTTAGTACTAACGGATAATTAACCGAGTATACTGGGAAAAGGGGGTTGTCTATATACCAGATAGTTAACACTTTTCGCTGGGACCGTTAAATGGTTACTGAACTGTCTCAGTGCGGTCTATAAAAGGACAATGGACAACCGACAATTTGTATGATTATCACTGGTGAATTGACTAACTGGTGGATCAGCAGTCGTTTTTGGTTGTGGCAAACATTTCGTTTGAATTCCAATAAACTATGATTTCGGAAACGAACCAAACTTGTATATAAATTAGATAAAAATAACGGGTGATTCATCGTGAGATTGATTTTTTCAATATGTTTTTTTTACAGATCACGCGTGATATTATAATGTTCAGTATTGTATGGCAAGTCATCATGGGAAGACTCAAAGCGTAACAACGTCTCTAAATTGTTAAAAATGAAAATCCGGTGTTTTATCCTGAAATTTTGTTCAGTGTTGAAGCACATTTCTGGCTCAATAGATACGTTAATAAACATAATTGCCGTATTTGAGCTAATGAGCAACCCGAAGAATACCAAGAACTACCATTACATCCATTAAAAACAACAGTATGGTGTGGTTTATGGGCTGGTGGAATCATTGGTCCACATTTCTCCAAAAATGATGAAAAAAAATGGTAACCGTTATCGCACTATGTTAATGGACTATGAGCTTCCTAAAATTCAAGCGCATGGTCTCGGTGAGCTCTGGTTGTAACAAGACGGCGATAACAGCCATACAGCTCGTGAAACAATGACCTTGTTGAGAAATCATTTGGGTGAACACTTAATTTCACGCTTTGCAACTTTAAATAGCCCACCTAGATCGTGCAATATCACACTTTGGACTATTTTCTCTGGGGATATGTAAAGTTGGAGGTCTTCAGGAATAAGCCAGCTAAGATTGACGCTTTGGAAGCCAACATTACTCGTGTTTTTCGCGAGATACCAGTCGCTATGTTCGAACGACTCGCCCATAATTGAACCTTCCAAATGACCACCCCAGACGTAGTCATGTCCAACATTTACATTACATGATATCATTTCCAAGCCGTAAATTGTTCTCTTAACCGATAAAACATATTTTAAGTTCTCTTTCAAATTTATGCGTTTTACTTTCTGCCACAGCAGCAATATTCTCGGGTGTACGCACGTAAACATAGAGTGGCTGTTAATAATCCAAGCTTTGCAAAACTTATGCTACCAGCCCTAACTTTAGTTTTTATAACCAACACCACACTGCGGTACAGGGTATTATGACATTGTGCATTTGTTTGTATCACTCAAAAAGAGAAGAGATAGACTCATTATTCTACCGACCAACATACAATCACTTTTTGAGTCGATTTAGCCATATCTGTCCGTCCATGTATTCTGGTGATCGAAGTACAGGTCGCAATTATAGTCCAATCTCAAAAAAACTTTGCCAAAATATAGATACGACTATATTCTTGTACAAGTTCAATCCCTTTATATATACCTCCGATTTGGCATATATACACTGTATAAGCAACATTCTGATCTGAATAAAAATGACAGAGAGAAGTCTCCATGATACACTTAGAGGCAATACTAAATTTGAGGAAAATCGGTTCCGATTTAGATATAGCCCGAATATACATATACGTTACAACCGAGTTGATACGAGGGCGGTTCGGAAACTTCTTAGCCTAGCACAAAAAGCGCGGTATAAACAGAAAAAAGTTAAGTGTTTAGGAAACTTCCATCTCTGCTATGAACACAAAAGAAGCATCCGCGATTTTTTACAATGGAAAAATTAGAAATGCGTGGTGTCATTAAATATTTACATAAAAAAGGTTTATCGGGACAAGAAATTCATAATGATATGGTGAATGTGTTAGGTGAAAGTGCTCCTTCATATGCAACATTAAAAAATTGGGTTGCTGAATTTAAACGTGGTCGTACAAGCATTGAAGATGAACCACGTAGTGGACGTTCAAAAACAGCAACAACAACAGAAATTGTAGCCAAAGTGCATGATATGGTATTAAATGATCGACGAATAAAAGTGCGTGAAATAGCTAATATCATGGGCATCTCAAATGATCGAGTCCATTTAATTTGCAATGAAGAACTACAGATGCAAAAGCTTTCTGCAAGATGGGTGCCGCACTTGTTAACAGTCGACCAAAAACGCATAAGAATGAACATTTCTCAAGCTTGTTTGGATCGTTATAAGCGAAATAAAATGGATTTTAAGCGTCGTTTCATAACTGCTGATGAGACATGGATCCACCACTATACTCCAGAGACAAAAGAACAATCCAAACAATGGACTGAAGCTGGAAGAAGTGCCCCAAAGAAGGCAAAAACAATTCAATCGGCTGGTAAGGTTATGGCAACGGTTTTTTGGGACTTCAAAGGTATTTTATTGATTGACTATCTGCAAAAGGTAAAACAATAAATTCAGAGTACTATTGCAACCTTTTGGATCGATTAAATTTACAAATTCGAGAAAAACGTCCTGGCTTACAACACAAAAAAATAATTTTTCATCAAGACAACGCACCAGCGCACAAGAGTGTTTTAACAATGGCTAAAATCAGCGAATTAAAGTACGAGTTGCTTGACCACCCACCTTATTCTCCTGATTTAGCTCCCAGTCACTTTTACCTGTTCCCAAACCTCAAATGAAGATGCAATTACAGTTGTAAACCACTATTTTGAAGACCTTGAGGAAAACTATTTTAATCAAGGGATAGAATTGCTAGATAAGCGTTGGACTAAGTGTATTGAAGTTTCAGGAGATTATATTGAAAAATAAAAATATTTCTGAAAAACTAACTATTCTCTTTCATTGATAGGCTAAGAAGTTTCCGAACCGCCCTCGTATGTAAGCGCTGTAGAAGCTGTATTTTATATCTGATCAGTACGAAATTAGGCAGAAATGATTTTCCTACTACACTAAGGAATACTGCCAAATTGCGGGAAAATCGGTTCTGACTTAGATATAGCCCCTATATATATGTAACCCCCGATTTGGCATATAAATGGAGTAAAAAATTTTATTTTATATCCGATCAGTACGAAATTCAGCACAAATGGTTTCTTATTACATGAATGAACAATGCCAAATTTAGGGAAATTCGGTGCAGAAATATATATATATATAGCCCATATATATGTTACACCCGATTTTATATGTAATCGCTATAGAAACTGTATTTTATCTCCGAACGATACGAAATTTGGCAGAAAAAAGTTTTTTATTAAAGAATACTGCCAAATTTGGGGGAAATCGGTTTAGAGTTAGATATAGCCCCCATATATATGCAGCATCCGATTTTGTACCAAAGCGCTATAGAAGTTGTACGTTACTTGCGGTCTTTACAAAATTTGGCAGAAATAAGTTTATTAATTTAGCAACTGCTTTATTTGAGGGATAATTTTTTCAGATTTTGATATAGCCACATATATGTTTATGTTCCTGCCTATTTAGCATTTAAGCACTATTAAATATGTATTATACGTCCAATCTGTATAAAATATGGCAGAAATTAGGCTTTTGATGCAATTTGATAAAAATTTGTTTAAATTATGTGTAGATCTCTTTGTTCCTTCCGATTTTTAAACTACACACAGAATACAGTTTGGTTGCCTCAACTAAATTATTTGCCAACCGATTTTTGGTAGTTCTGTCTACTATCATGCGATTCCATCAGGACAACCAATATTTTGGTTGTGGTATTCTTCTGCTTCCGTGTTGACAACAATCATATTTGGTTGCGTCAACTACGAAAATGGTGGCTTAAATTATCTGTAGTAGTTGCCACAACCAACTGTTGTAAAAAATTGGTTGTTCTTACAATTTGTCAGTCATATACTACCGACAATTAATTAAAAACTGTTTTCGTTAATTTTTATTTTATTTATTGAACAAAAAACAAAACAATTCATAACAAAATTAAAAATCCCATGGAAATATTTGACACACATTTTAGTATACGAAAAAAAAAACACAAAACTTGTATGCAAGTATCGCTTAGCCCTGATTTCATGATTGTTGCTTTTATTTTTTATTTATGTAAAACATTTTGCACAACATATTCTGCATTCCACACATTATTATCCACACGAGATTATTTTTGATTACCTATACCGTTCTTGAACAAAATGTTGAAGATTTTTTTATGTCGAGTAATTTTATTTTTTGTTTGTCATGTATCAGCAAAAGAACAGCAACCAATCTTTCGGTTGTATTTCCCAAAATACATTTGGGAAATGATTGGGATAACCAATAAACGATTATTTATTAATATTTTTTCTATTGTAGTAATCAATTATTCGTTGCAATAATAATCTTTGGTCTATTGATACAATTTCTGTTGTCAAGAATAAAAAATTGGTTGTCACAACCAAAAATCCATCATATTGTACTATATTGAAAATTTAAAATTGGTTACCACAACTAACCGAGTGTCAATGAGAAAAACAATCTTAATTCAATTGATACAACCATCGATTTAGTTGCAAGCATTTTCATTTGATCGTTATAAGCGAAATAAAATGGATTTTAAGCGTCGTTTCATAACTGCTGATGAGACATGGATCCACCACTATACTCCAGAGACAAAAGAACAATCCAAACAATGGACTGAAGCTGGAAGAAGTGCCCCAAAGAAGGCAAAAACAATTCAATCGGCTGGTAAGGTTATGGCAACGGTTTTTTGGGACTTCAAAGGTATTTTATTGATTGACTATCTGCAAAAGGTAAAACAATAAATTCAGAGTACTATTGCAACCTTTTGGATCGATTAAATTTACAAATTCGAGAAAAACGTCCTGGCTTACAACACAAAAAAATAATTTTTCATCAAGACAACGCACCAGCGCACAAGAGTGTTTTAACAATGGCTAAAATCAGCGAATTAAAGTACGAGTTGCTTGACCACCCACCTTATTCTCCTGATTTAGCTCCCAGTCACTTTTACCTGTTCCCAAACCTCAAATGAAGATGCAATTACAGTTGTAAACCACTATTTTGAAGACCTTGAGGAAAACTATTTTAATCAAGGGATAGAATTGCTAGATAAGCGTTGGACTAAGTGTATTGAAGTTTCAGGAGATTATATTGAAAAATAAAAATATTTCTGAAAAACTAACTATTCTCTTTCATTGATAGGCTAAGAAGTTTCCGAACCGCCCTCGTATGTAAGCGCTGTAGAAGCTGTATTTTATATCTGATCAGTACGAAATTAGGCAGAAATGATTTTCCTACTACACTAAGGAATACTGCCAAATTGCGGGAAAATCGGTTCTGACTTAGATATAGCCCCTATATATATGTAACCCCCGATTTGGCATATAAATGGAGTAAAAAATTTTATTTTATATCCGATCAGTACGAAATTCAGCACAAATGGTTTCTTATTACATGAATGAACAATGCCAAATTTAGGGAAATTCGGTGCAGAAATATATATATATATAGCCCATATATATGTTACACCCGATTTTATATGTAATCGCTATAGAAACTGTATTTTATCTCCGAACGATACGAAATTTGGCAGAAAAAAGTTTTTTATTAAAGAATACTGCCAAATTTGGGGGAAATCGGTTTAGAGTTAGATATAGCCCCCATATATATGCAGCATCCGATTTTGTACCAAAGCGCTATAGAAGTTGTACGTTACTTGCGGTCTTTACAAAATTTGGCAGAAATAAGTTTATTAATTTAGCAACTGCTTTATTTGAGGGATAATTTTTTCAGATTTTGATATAGCCACATATATGTTTATGTTCCTGCCTATTTAGCATTTAAGCACTATTAAATATGTATTATACGTCCAATCTGTATAAAATATGGCAGAAATTAGGCTTTTGATGCAATTTGATAAAAATTTGTTTAAATTATGTGTAGATCTCTTTGTTCCTTCCGATTTTTAAACTACACACAGAATACAGTTTGGTTGCCTCAACTAAATTATTTGCCAACCGATTTTTGGTAGTTCTGTCTACTATCATGCGATTCCATCAGGACAACCAATATTTTGGTTGTGGTATTCTTCTGCTTCCGTGTTGACAACAATCATATTTGGTTGCGTCAACTACGAAAATGGTGGCTTAAATTATCTGTAGTAGTTGCCACAACCAACTGTTGTAAAAAATTGGTTGTTCTTACAATTTGTCAGTCATATACTACCGACAATTAATTAAAAACTGTTTTCGTTAATTTTTATTTTATTTATTGAACAAAAAACAAAACAATTCATAACAAAATTAAAAATCCCATGGAAATATTTGACACACATTTTAGTATACGAAAAAAAAAACACAAAACTTGTATGCAAGTATCGCTTAACCCTGATTTCATGATTGTTGCTTTTATTTTTTATTTATGTAAAACATTTTGCACAACATATTCTGCATTCCACACATTATTATCCACACGAGATTATTTTTGATTACCTATACCGTTCTTGAACAAAATGTTGAAGATTTTTTTATGTCGAGTAATTTTATTTTTTGTTTGTCATGTATCAGCAAAAGAACAGCAACCAATCTTTCGGTTGTATTTCCCAAAATACATTTGGGAAATGATTGGGATAACCAATAAACGATTATTTATTAATATTTTTTCTATTGTAGTAATCAATTATTCGTTGCAATAATAATCTTTGGTCTATTGATACAATTTCTGTTGTCAAGAATAAAAAATTGGTTGTCACAACCAAAAATCCATCATATTGTACTATATTGAAAATTTAAAATTGGTTACCACAACTAACCGAGTGTCAATGAGAAAAACAATCTTAATTCAATTGATACAACCATCGATTTAGTTGCAAGCATTTTCATTTGATCGTATCCATATTATTATTGTTGTTTCAACCATTTATTTATAAATACAACTGACAGACGGTGTAGGCAATATACTTTTTGTTGCTAGTACTATTTTTTTATTGTTACAATCGAATTCCAACCAATTATTTTCCTGGGTGTATGATAGAAAATTGTGCATTTTATCATTTCAAATCTAGTTCATCAACATCTCTAGTTCATCAACATCTTCAACTTCTCCTTGTAATATGTCTTGATGAGCAGGTGGAGCTAAGTACTTTGTTAACTGGATCAAAATCAATTATTCCAAATTATTATCGCAATGTACTATGTACGCAAGGTACTACCCAGCAAAAACTCCCATTACAAGGTAACCTGGCGGGTAAGTGAAATTCAAAAGAAATAATGACTTACCATTTAGCCACCCTTCAGATTATTTTTACATGGGCATGACATTGGAGGAAAGTACTTCCATGCAAGCATACGAAGAGCTAACAAATAACTACTTACCCCCAGGCTTACGAAGATCCAACATATAAGTTGTTATTATTGTCATTTTAATAAGGGGTTGAATAACACCTTACCAGTAATGATTTTCATAACCATTTACTTATCATATGTATATTATTAAATACGACGAGACATATTTTTACTCGGAATATTCCCATCAAAAACATGGTAAGTACATGTCATTGTACATTGCATTAGCATGTAAGACATGTCATTGCCCTTTGCATTACATGTAGTCAACAAATAATGACTTACTTATATTGACATAGATATGTATTTGTAAGTCAATTTAAGATGGGTACAGCAAAATATGTAACTACAACAGTTTTTATTAAAGAAAAGTTGATTTGATAAGAAAATACAAATTGGCGTTGTCGCATATTTTACAATACCCGACTTAAAATAACTTACAAATAAGTACATATTTATGTCAATATAAGTACGTCATTATATGTTGACTACATGTAATGCAGAGGGTAATGATATGTCATTACCTGGTAGTGCAAGTGGTAATGACATGTACTTACCAAGTTATTGCTGGGTATATAGACGGCCCGGCCGACTTTCTGTCTTTCATTACTGGTTTAACTTATTAAGGTTTTATACAAATATTCGTACAATTGTGAAACGTTTTATTTAAAGAACAATTTATACTCATCGCCCTACTTAAGTCCAAATCAAATGTAATTTTCTTTCAACGTCTGTGCCACTTACACATATCGGAATGTCCTGGAAATGTTCCAGGCACACATGTGAATGTCTGAATATCAACAACACTCTTGTTAACTCCGGCATCTGTTGTTAACATTAATTGTTTTCATTACATTAAGAGATACAGACAGACTCCCGCCAGTTTCTCTATGCCATCCCAAGGAATATAATGTTTTCGCATTCATACAAAGAAGGGTTATTATATTAAGACTTATTAAGAGAGTTAACAAACTTGACAAAAAAAAGCAATAATCAAATTATGTTCTAAATGTCACAAAAGCAAGAAAATTGCCAAAATTTGTAAAAAAATCGCGAGAACAGAAAATACATTACGGCCTTTATGTCTTAAGTAAGCAATATATCGATACCTCCATTCTAAACTATGCTAAGTACAAAAAGGTAGTGTTTCGGGAGAGGCAATCAAAGTTTTATGAATTTTATAAATTTGTGTGGAATTCCTTTGTAATGGAAATCGACTTAGCATGTTTTAGAATGGAGGTATCGATATATATACTCGCAGATGGAAAGTTTTAAAATAAATGGTAGTTTTAAACTTATTTTTAGTAGTTGACGAATGAATTTATTGTCCTTTGATATGATTTTAGCTAATCAATCAAATGTCTTCCAATCTAATTCCTATTATTACGTTTCGCAAATAAACAAAAGAAAAAATAATACTTGTTCCATAACCCTTTCTCATACTGACACACTTTTACACGCTTTCAAAGGAGAGAGAGAGACTCAAGCTTTGTATAATTAAAGCAATCCGTAAGATAATTTGTGTAGAAGAGGAAATTATTGTTTAATTTAATTACCTTTATTGTTTAATTGTTAATGAACATTTGTTCACAAAAGTTCGTTAAGTTTCTTTCGGTCCCCCTCTCCCATCTATGTGTTGTGATATCATTTTATTTTCAAAAAACAGAACAAAATTTCAAAGCGAAATATTAAATTGCTAAAAGTTGTTCTCGGAATGATTTTTGTTTTCCGTAATGTACTCGTACTTTGACTTTAATAAGAATGCACAATACGGGTATTATTCCGGTTATTCTGATGGCATTTTATGATTCGAAATTAGGACAATGTTTTCCACATTTTGAGTCCGTTTTAATAGGGGTCATTATGGACAATTATGTTTAGATATTTCCTGTGATAATACGCGCAGCACTCTGTTGTCAGTCGCTCGTGGAGCAGCCTTTTTTTGTGGGAGTTGTCGGAGCTCTGTCTCATCAGTCGTTGATGATGGCAGTGATTATGGGGCCTACGTACAACTACGACAAGGATGGATTAGCGACAACGTTGGACTCTTTTTTGTTATATCTCTCTTTTAGAATGGTTATGAGTTTTTAATGATTTAGCATTTGTTTTTGCGTGAACACAAACAATACTGTCTCGACCTCGTTTTTTTAATGACAGCAATTTCAGGGAGATAAAATCAGATCAGAAAATCATTTTGACAGTGCTACAATGGTACCAAAGTAAGAAAGTAGAAAATTTAAAAAGAGTATTTGAAAATAGAATGACGTTAATGGTTAATTTGCACTAAATGTGTTTTTTTTAAGTATTTGGACCATATAAGTGTAAGTAGAAGCCTGTAGGTTTAGCTTAGGGCGGCAGCCGTAGTTTTTTTACAAACTCACATAGACCAGTTTAGGTCCCTAGTGTTACCACGGGCTGAAATGCCCCTCATAGAAACCAACCTGTTTGATATACAAATTTATTGATAGTACGAATATCAGTACTGGAAAGATCTGTTAGGCTGCCTAGAAAGGCCGACCTCAGTATGTCCAGTCGTCGTTTACTCAGAGCGGGGCAGTCGCATAGCAAGTACTCAATGCTCTCCACTTCTTCCTCATCTCCACATCTTCTGCAGAAGTCATTGGAGTCAATACCCAATCTTTTGGCGTGTTCGCCGATCAAGCAGCGTCCCGTCAGAACTGATACTAACGTAGACAATCTTAGCCTCTCTAGTGCGAGGAGATATTTTGATCTTCTCAGGTCATACCTTGGCCAGATTTGTCTAGCTACCCTGCAGGTGTCGATTTCTGTCCATCTTTCGTTGGACTGCCTGATTGCCTCTTGCCTAAGGCAAAGCTTGCACGTGGATAGTGGCGCACCAACATATGCAAATTCTTCGAGAATTTATAATGTCGTCCTTTTCCTAGCAAGTTCATCGGGATATCCCTATGCCCAGGCACCCATATGAAGTGTATATTAAACTGCACAGCCATTTCGTTAAGAGATCTGCGGCAGTCGAGGGCTGTTTGTGAATTTAGGGATGTTGCCTCCAGAGAATTGATGGCAGCCTGGCTGTCCGAGTAAATGACATTGCCAGTGTTGGTTACTATGTTGCGACTCAGCCACTTGGCGACTTCCCATATTACCATTATTTCGGCTCGATAAACACTGCAGGTATCTGGTAGTCTGTGAGCTATATCCAAACTATATTCTTCACAGTGTACTCCGAAGCCAACCTTTTCATCAAGCTTCGAACCATCCGTGTAAAAGTGGAGATGGTTTCTATTACCTGGTATTCTGCCAACCCATTCATCTCTGGCGGGAATCGTAGTGATGTAATTTCTATCGAAGGTGTGCACAGTTGGTATATAGTCCACTCGGTCGGTTACCATAGCACTACACTTTGATATCCTCATGTGACCGTAGTTCTTGTACCTCCACATTGATAGGTATTTTAATCTTATTGCTGCTTTAGTTGCAACTTCTCTCGCCACAATATTAATCGACAGTATATGGAGTAGGGCTTGTGTTTGTCAGTTACCGTCCACCATACCACAATGCCGTATAACAGTATTGGACGAACTACTGCTATATACGAGTATATCCAGTGGACGATTTTAGGAGAGAGGCCCCACCGCGACCCTACGGCCTTTTTGCAGGAATATAAGATCAGATAGATCTAAACATAATATAAACAGATTTTCACCAACTTGAATCAAAAGCCAAATTTCTGCCAAATTATATAAAGATTGGATGTAAAATACAGTTTCATTAGCACTTAAATACTTAAATAAATTATCCCCAAATTAAACAGTATTCGTTCCTAAATTAAGAAATTTCTTTCTGCCAAATTTTGTAATGGTCGGAAGTAAAGCAAAACTTATAGAGCGCTTTAATATCAAACCGGGTGGAACATATATACCGGGCCTATATCTAAATCTGAACCGATTTTCCCCAAATTTTTCCAGTGTTCCTTAATGTAATAAGAAACCTCTTCCTGCCTAATTTCGTACTAAACGGATATAAAATGCATTTTCTACCAGGGCTGTGGAGTCGACCCAAAACTACTCGGTTCCGACTCCCGGGTTCGAATTTCAAAATCGTTCGACTCCAACTCCGGCAGTTAAATAACACGAATATCTGAAATTATGTTTCTACTAAAACGTGAGTTCGTGTTATTGAAAATAATATAAAGGAATTCCGGATCATTTTCATGCAATCAAGGACCTAATCAGCAAAGACACGACGTTGTTAATGATCGGCCGGCTTTATAAGCTTTAAGACCCAAGTCTTTATGCAAGATACGGTGTACCCAGCAACAAATAAAGGAAATACTTCCTAAAGAATAACATTATAAGTACTTCCAAATCATAAGATTGAACATTTTTTCGGCATTTAATGAAGTTCTTCTAAATAACTAACCAAAATGTAATTTCGGAATATAAATTATTAACCCTAGAATGCATAATTTCAAACGATTGGAGGTAAAATAAGGCTTCTGAAGTGATAAAAGTCCAGATCGGAAGGAACATATATATGAGGGCTATGAAATATATGAAAAAAAAACTGCTTCTATAGTGCTAAAGGGCAAAATCGGAAGAAATATATATTTAAATGGCGGCTATATCAGAATTAGTGAATGGTTATGGAAGCTAGTCGACTTTTTCATCAACCAAATTTCGTTTCAGTCGACTATGTCGATTAATCGGTCCTAAAAGTCGACTTTTTATAGTCGATTAAAATAAAATTTTAAAGTATGCTGATTTTTGAAGTATGCTAAAGTAAAGTTTAAAGTATGTGTGGAATTGTAGTACATTGGATTGTGATAAATACTGAATTTATTAATAACACTTTATCCTTTCGCCGTAGACGAAAGAAAATAAGTTACAGAAACAGGCCATATATCTAAATACAGATTGTCTTTCAATTTCAATACGAATTGTCTTGTCCCAAAATAAAGATATGTGCAAAATTTCTTTGGGATCGGACTATATTTGTGGCCTGCACATTGATTACAAGAATACATGCACAGTAGGGCGGGTCGATTTAAAAATCGCCCATTGCTCAGTGAAAATCGTATTCTAGGGATCAAAATAAGAAACTTTGCCGAAGGAACCATACCTTTAAAACGAATTCTGATGTCCCGGAAAAAATCCCACTTTGACCCATTTAGAGTGCTCCAATCGAGTCCAAATGTATGACCGACCCCCACTCAGTGAAGTGCTCAGTGAAAATCGTATTCTAGGGATCAAAATAAGAAACTTTGTCGAAGGAACCATACCTCTTAAACGAATTCTGATGTCCCGGAAAAAATCCCACTTTGACCCATTTAGAGTGCTCCAATCGAGTCCAAATGTATGGAACCCCCAGGGGGTTCCAGGGGGTGTGCCACTGGCATGGGTGGGTCGGGCCTCCAAAGTTTGTGGGGGTCGGTCATACATTTGGACTCGATTGGAGCACTCTAAATGGGTCAAAGTGGGATTTTTCAAAATTTGCTTACTTACTGTATGTATACTCTGTTACTTTACTACTCTCTGAACCGGGGTTACGGAAAATACATAGCGCCGCACAAATGTGCTATGTATTACAGTGTAAAATAAAAAATACTTTTTTATAAGTGAAAATGTTGATCATTTGCGAAAATCTTACTAGAAGTTACACTATGGGGTCATTCGGTCACACTTTTCAAGAGCCAGCTACACCATACAGATTACAAACATCTTCAAATGTCCTAAACATATATATGGTCGTTGATTTCTTTGGCCAATAGTATATTATTTATACGTTCCCTTCCCTACGTCAACATTTGAATTCCTTTAAAATAAGAGATCTCTGGACCCAAAGATGTTAATAAGAACGACATACATTCATGAAATATATACAACACCAAAAAAGCAAATCTTACAGTGCTTTCAAAGGAGTTGTGCAAAAGTGGTGACAAAGAAGTACTTCCCCGGCGCGAATTTTCATTGGTGAAAATCCAAATTAGAACAACTTCCGGATCATAAGTTGGGGATTTTTATTGCTTCTTTGGATGCTCTTTTTTTGCTGGGTAATGACGTTTGTGGAATGCCCAATTCCAAAGAACGACGAGGAATGGACAAACCTGGGGTTTCTTTAACACTTTGGGCTACCGCAGCAATATTCTCAGTTGTTCTTGAGCGACGTGCTCGGGTTTTATTCTTCACATCACTAACTTGTCCCAACAGCTCGAATTTTGCCACCAATTTCTGTATTGCGGCCCGACAAGGTGCTTCACGACGACCCAAAAATGTCAGAGAATAAAAGCTTCAAAAGTGACAGCTACCGAAATACCGGGTGATTCAAAATAACAACCCTTTTGTGGAAAACCCTGTATAAATGGTACATTTTGCTCAATCCATCTCGGAGTCGGAGTCGACCATAATTTTTGACTCCGGACAAATTTCCCCGACTCCGACTGCTAGACTCCGACTCCATAGCCATGGTTTCTATAGCGCTTACATGTCAAATCGGGTGTACCATATATATGGAGGCTATATCTAAAACTGTACCGATTTTCCCCAAATTTGGCAGTGTTCCTTCATGTAATAAGAAACCTCTTTCTGCTGAATTTCGTACTGATCGGCTAAAATACAGTATATACACCGTTTACATGTAAAATCGGGTGTAACATATATATGGGCAAAAGTCAAAATTTTCTTCATTGGGATAATCTATGTTAGTTGTCACTTTTCTTGCGTTTTGTACAGATTTCGGTACAAAAGTTGATGGAATTAGATAAACCTCGAACATAAAAGTTTTTTCCCAAAAAATTTTGTTATTATCTTATATACTTTAAAAGATATAAGCACATACATTTCAAAAATGTAGAAAAAACCCTAGAAATGTTCCTATATTTATTCATTCTTTTAGAGGTTGTGGCCAAACTATTCTTTCTAGTGGTACTGGTCAGTTACAAAAAATACGAGGAAGAATTTTTTGTGAGCATTGTTCATGTAAGATCTTTCGGCGAAAAAATATAGCTCATAACTTTTGGAAATTCGATTTCAAGAGTTTTTTTTGTTTTTTGACCGCTGTCAGCGCGCCCCTCTATGTAATGAAACATCACCGAAGAAGCGTTTATAGTGGCTGGAAGTACCTAAAAATCCATATAGGTGTCGGTGATGTGCTCCAAATAGAACCAACGCTAGAGCTCTCCAAACCTTAGTTAAACTTGCGTGAATTTTTTTGATAGTGTACTTCGCGGGGCACATCGACAGTTATACATAGATTGAGCTGAATTAATTGTCCGAGAAGGTTTTTTTACATTGCGAATCCTAAAATCAGGGGGGCGTAACAAAATAATGAGTATGAATTAAAAGGATTTCTACATATCTATTCCGAAATCAGAGGAGCGTCATTTTATTTTGATGATTGTTCAAATTATGCACTTTGCAAAATTTACATAACCTCAAAATAAATCCATTCATTATTAGTTTCCCTCTTGAGATATACCGGGTTTTTCAATAAGAGCGCTACAAAAGTTTTTTTTAAATAAAACAAAAACGGTTTTGGATATCAATGAAATTCCTTATTCCTGTGAAAGTACATTCGATGCCATTATGTATGGAACTCGATTTCTTTTGCATGGCCACCACGGGCACGCTTGCAGAAGTTCAGACGCTGAACCCAATTTTCGACGGTTTTCAAGCATAAATCGGCCGATACTGCTGCAATTTCACGTTCGATATTCGTACGAAGTTCATCAATCGTCGCTGGCTTGTTGGCATAGACCATAGACTTGACGTAGCCCCACAGGAAATAGTCTAACGGCGTCAAATCGCACGACCGAGGCGGCCAATCGACTGGACCATTTCGTGAGATAACACGTTCTCCAAACTTGGTTTCCAATAAACTGATTGTGGCATTCGCTGTGTGGCTTGTGGCGCCGTCCTGTTGGAACCACATGTCCTCCAAGTCTATATCATCCAATTGGCGCCAAAAATATTCGGTTATCATTGAACGGTAGCGATTCCCATTCACAGTACCGTGCCGGTCTTGATCATCACGGAAGAAGTACGGCCCAATGACGTCGCCGGCCCAATGACGCCGCCGGCCCATAAACCGCACCAAACCGTAATTTTTTCGGGATGCAATGATGACTCATGGAGTAAGTGTGAATTGCTGTCTGACCAGTAACGAATATTTTGTTTATTGACAAAGCCATTCAGCCAGAAATGAGCCTCATCGCTGAAGATGATGTTTCGATGAAAATCCGAACCATTTTCAAGCTGTTGCTCAGCCCGTCCTGTTGAAACCAAATGTTGCCAATATCCTCCTCTTAAATTTTTGTGAACAAAAATTCAACATGGCACGATAACGATCGCTATTGACTGTAACGGCCACTCCTTGCTCATTTTCGAAGAACAATGGCCCAAATATGCCTCTGGAACAAAATTCGCACCAAACAGTGACTCGTTTTGGGTGCATCGGCTTTTCAATGTATGCGTTCGGGTTTTCTGTGCCCCAAATGCGACAATTTTGCTTGTTTACATACCCGCCAAGATCAAAATGAGCTTCATCTGAAAAGAATATTTTTTTTGGCAAAATGGGCATTTTCTGTAAGTCGATCGCTCCCAGCGTTGTTCAAGCGTATACACAACCATATTCGTTCAGCGGAAGGATAAAACTAATTATCTGTCAAATCAGACATGAGCTAAGTGTTACCATTCACGAAATAGTAAGCACTAGCTGAAAAAAAAACGTTAGATGGCGGACCCTTTATAAGTATATTCTTGATCGCCGTGAAATTCTAAGACGATTTAGCCATGTCCTTCTGTGTGTCTGTTGAAATATCGCTACAGCCCGTAATAATTAAGCCAGGTTTACCAAATTTGGTGCAAACACTCCAAATGAGCCACATCGATCTATGTTTTGTTATAGCTCCCCCATAGAGGTCGCTCATAAAAAACAAATGTTTAAAGCAATGTAGCTGACACTTTGCGGTTTGTATTCTTTTTAGGAAATAATTCATCACAGAAACAATTTTAGTAATCAGTTTGTATTTTGTTGGAGTCCCCCTATAGAGGTCGCTCCCAAATACTCTTATTTAATATTTAAATACAACATTTCCTATGCAATTTAGCTGAAAATTTGCAGTTAGTATTGCATTTGTACCCGAATTCATCACAACCAAAATTTTGCAAATCGTTTTGAATTTTCCTATAGTCTTCATATAGAGGTCGCTCTTAAATATCTTTGGTTAAGTCATGGAGCACTTATTTTCTGAACAATTAGGCTAATTATTTTCAGCGTTCGTTTTTTTAACAAATTTGTCAAACCAAAAAATAACCATATCGTGCAAAATGGCCCATTTGTATGTATAGAGGGTACCAAAAGGGGCGTGGTTTCTGTATATTAGTATAGAGATTATGAGGTAATCAATATTTCAGTAAATTTTTACAGTTTGTTGGGGAGGTAATCGAAGGAGTGGACCAACATAGTCCATCATTGATCTTAGCCTAACACATACCAAATTTGAAGTTAATCGGTTACTTGTGCCAAAAGTTATCGTGCGCACCAGCCAGACAGACAGACGGACGGACATTAAATTTGCCCAAATCGGATTTCCGCCAATTATTCTTGGGGTCTCTTAAGTAATGTCTTCTATGTATTACGCCTTTGGCCTGCAGCAACTGATATATGTATACCCTCGTTCACAATAGTGGGGGTATGAAAACCGGATTATGTTGAAATTCTCCTATTTCTACCAAAGGTGTTATAATTTCTACATTCATCCATAGATTTTCTTCAAATAGGTATTGTTTTCTCGTAAAGATTCTAACTTTCAAAAACTTAACCAGAATACCTTTTTGCGAGGGGGTATATTCATTTTGTCACTCCGTTTGTAACACCTCTAAATATTGATCTGAGATGCCATAAAGTATATATATAAGTAAATTCTTAATCCTCGTAAAATTCTAAGTTGAGTTAGCCATGCCCGTCTGTCCGTCCGTTTGTTGTCATCAGGCTGCAGGTATCTTGAGAGAATGGGCAATATCGGTCCAATTTTTGATATAGCCCACATATATAGCATCTCCCCGATTTGAATTTTTAAAGTCATAGAGACCACAATTTATATTATTTATTTATACGAAGAAAGGAAGTCATAGGTCCATGTTTTGATATAGCCCCCATACCAAGGGCCGCCTAGATTTGACTTCGTAACGCCACAAAAATCTTAAATTTCGACGAATTGGGCTGACATTTGGCATAATAAGTTTATTTGTACCCGATACCATTTCCATGCTATCCATGGTGGATAAAATATAAAATTCGGAGGGTATCTAAAAATCGCTTACACCATGCAACAAAATTTTTGTCGAATGACTGTGCATGACATTTTCTGGTGAAAACTGGAAAAAAAAAAATATTTAAAAAAGTGTATGTGGTATTTTTTTTAATTATACCCTACACCACACTGTGGTACAGGGTATTATAACTTTGTGCATTTGTTTGTAACACCCAAAAGGAGAAGAAATAGACCCATCGTTTATTATACCGATCGACTTATAATCACTTTCTGAGTTGATTTAGCTATGTCCGTCTGTCCGTCTGTCTGTCTGTCCGTCTGTGCATGTATCCTTGTAATCAAAGTACAGGTCGCAATTATGGTCCGATCGCGACGAAACTTTGCACATATCATTTGTTTGGCCCAAGGACGATCCCTTATGAATTTGGTTAAAATCGGTTCAGATTTAGGTATAGCCCCCATATATATGTTACCCCCGATTTGACATGTAAACGCTGTAAAAACTTTATTTTATATCCGATCAGTATGAAATTCGGCAGAAAGAGGTTTCTTTTTACATGAGGGAATACTGCTAAAGTCGGAGAAAATCGGTTCAGGTTTAGATATAGCCCCCATATATATGTAACCCCCGATTTGACATGTAAGCTCTGTAGAAACTGTATTTTATATCCGATCAGTGCGAAATTCGGCAGAAAGAGGTCTCTTATTACGTGAAGGAATACTTCCAAATTTGGAGAAAATCAGTTCAGATTTAGATATAGCCCCCATATATTTAGATATAGCCCCCATATATATGTAACCCCCGATTTGACATGTAAGCGCTGTAGAAACTGTATTTTATATCCGATCAGTATGAAATTCGGCAGAAAGAGGTTTCTTATTAAATGAGGGAATACTGCTAAATTCGGAGAAAATCGGTTCAGATTTAAATATAGCCCCCATATATATGTAACCCCCGATTTGACATGTAAGCTCTGTAGAAACTGTATTTATATCCGATCAGTGCGAAATTCGGCAGAAAGAGGTCTCTTATTTCGTGAAGGAATACTGCCAAATTCGGAGAAAATCAGTTCAGATTTAGATATAGCCCCCATATATATGTTAGCCCCGATTTGACATGTAAGCGCTGTAAAAACTTTATTTTATATCCGATTAGTATGAAATTCGGCAGAAAGAGGTTTCTTATTACATGAAGGAATACTGCTAAATTCGGAGAAAATCGGTTCAGATTTAGATATAGCCCCCATATATAAGTTACCCCGATTTGACATGTAAAAATGTTATTTTATATCCGATCAGTGTCTGTATTTTATATCTGATCAGAACGAAATTCGACAGAAAGAGGTCTGTTTACATGAATGAGTATTCAGGGAAATCGGTTCAGATTTAAATATAACCTCCATATATATGTTCCTCCTGATTTGGTGTCAAAGCGCTATATAAGTTGTACTTTACTTCCGATCATTTAAATTTTCAAGAACGCTGTTTCCCAATTTAGGAACGAATATTGCTAAATTTAGCGATTATCGGTTTAGAATTAGATAATAAGTTCCTACCTATTTACCAATTATTCCAAATTATTGTCGCAATGACCCTTATCGCATTGTTAGGGAGGTGTAGGGTATTATATAGTCGGCCCCGCCCGACTTTCTGCCTTTCCTTACTGGTTTTTATTTTCAATTAATGAAAGTTCAGAGTACTGCCCTTCTAAGCAAAAGCGGAGCTTATGGAATACGGCGACAGATTCTCGACAAGTCGTACTCTATCTGTTGCTGATTGAACCAAAGTGTTTACAAAACAATTTAAAAAAGCGTGTGTGTAGAATTTAAAATCAGGATAAGTTAGTGATAATATATGAAAAACGTTTTGTGGTTATTATAACTTTTTTAATAGTATGAATTAATGGCACAACATTATTAAAAAAAACTCAATTTCAACAATTATATGTTATTTGTCATAATAGCACATATTTAATTTTTAATTTCAATTGCAAAGGGGTAAAAAAACTCTGTGACCACAAACGCCGCCTCGAATTCTTGTGCAACAACTGTTGCTGCGAACTCTAATTCTAATTATACCACATTTTGAATTTCACAGTATGTACATGACTGCATTTTATTATGTATTTTGTAATAACTTTGTTATTATGCAATTATATTTTCAATCCCATTTGCACCCACACAAGACTTGCGAGGCAAAAAAATGCTACACGACATCGACGATGACAGGACCAGAGAAATAAGCGAAGCGGCCGCCAACAGCGGATCTAATGATGACCACCGTGCCAACTGTGTCACATGCCAGTGAGAATTGCAAGCCATGGAATTCCCAACGCAGCAACGCGTGCCAGAATAGCCGACAAGCAACAAGCTATGGAGGGTAGCTGACTATAACCAAAACATTCCCCCGAAGGCTGAGGAAAATGTCATGTCTATAAATTAAGTCGCAGTTGCAAAACTGTTATGCGAAGCACAAAACAAAAATGCAATTGGCCAACAGATGGTCACAATATTGATAGAGCAAAATGTTGCTGATATATTGTAGATGGCACAGAAATAATGTGGTTGATGCATCCAATTTTGAAGTCGATTTCCCGGAAGAGTTAACAGGATAAGAATGTGAAAAAATCTTGTTTTCGCGAAAAGTAAAAAGTATATTTTCTGTTTTAAATTTCAAAAGCATTGTTGCATTAAGATGGGCTTGAAAAAACTATTACGGAGAAATATATACATTTTTTTCTGAAAATTCTTCTTCGCTTCCTGCCCGCAATTTTCAGTTGAATTAATTTATATAGTATGTCACAACAGCGGCATACTAGGGCGGCATTTGATTCTAGTATATCATACCCTAAACAAACTTGATCGAACAGAATGAATATAGCTCAACCTGGCTATTGTACAAAGAATGAATAACAAGTAAAAGCTGAGCACTTACAAGAATTTTGTCTACAAAACTGGACAAAAGTTAAAAATACAAACTTTATTAAATGTACGTAGATATTAGTTTATTACGCATTTATTTTGGATACACACATTTTTTATCAAATTTCTATTTGGTATTTGGTATTTGTTATTCTTTCAACTGAATCGTAACAAAAACACACGTAAGAAATTACATTCGGGTAAACCGACTAAGGTATACCCTCACTTTGTGAGCAATGTAAATGTGTACTCGTATATGTACTAATATAATGAACTAATTAATTTGCTATGTCTAGGCTCTTTATGCATGGGAGGTACTAAAACGGGTGTGGTGATAACTGCCGTTTTTAATAGGACTGCAGGATTTTTAAAAACTTTACACTGTCCAAAAGTTTTGAGTATTTATATGCAATCGTATTCACGATATAAGCTGTAAACTTTTTGTACGAAATGGTACGTTAGTGTGGGAGGTACCAATAGGTGCGTGATAATAACGTCAATTATTCGACAGACTGTAGGTACTATAAAAACATTACATTGTACAAAAATTGTAAGTACTTATATGCACTAGCAACGGGTTTTCCAATAGGGATGATATGATTTTGAAGTGATGTTTCGGCCATTTGTTATATGTTATGATCTGTCATTTGTTTTTCGTTGTATTCAGTTCAACGTTCATGGAGAGATACGCAAAAACAACGTTTACAAATTATTCAGTTTTATTATCAAAATAATCGTTCTCCAATTGCAACTTTTCGTGCGCTAGGTCAATTTTTTTTTTAAATCCAAAAAACGCTTTCCAGTCTACCTACGACCTTGACACCAATGAGCAATATTTTAGGTCTCGTTAAGAGCTATCTTTTTGTCATTGACCGATTGTGGCTACGTGCCACACAGCAATTGAAACAATTGAATTGTTGCAAGAAAAGTTTGGAGATTCGATTATTTCTAGAAATTGTGATATTGAATGGCCTCCAAGAAGTTGTGATTTAACACCATTAGACTATTTCTTGGGGGGTTATTTGAAGTCATTTGTCTTTCGAAATAAACCAGACTCTCTTCAAGCTTTACAAGTCAATAGTGGAAAAAGTGCTCGAAAATTGGGTTCATCGAATTCGTTCCTGCAGAAGATGTCGCGGAGGCCACTTGATTGACGTTTTATTTAGAACTTAACTGTATCGATTGTACTTTACATTTAATAAAAAGCTTTGGAATTTCCTTAACATATCACTCTTATTGGAAACCCCGTTATAGGAAGCTTCCTTTAAGATGAATACAAATATATTACACTTTTTGTAAATAACTTATTCTATAACTACAAAATAAGAAATATCCCTTTTTCCCACAAAAAAATTACAAAAAATCACATTTTTTGAAAACACAACTTAAAATAGCCATAACTTTTGCCTTATTGGGTACATCGGACCGACTTTTTTCAACATATACCAAATCTTGTTTCCAATTTAGAAAAGTTGATGTAAAAAATATCGCCAAATATTCTGATCCGATATTCACAAAATACTATGACAGGGTATAAATTAAAAACGCAGCTTTCAATTGCAAAAATTTTGGTATGTATATGAGGTAACTCTTAGGCGTAAAAAGTCTTTTGTAGGCATCGGATTGTAGAACGATGTGAAAATGAAGACAAATTAAACATATTGAACATATTGTTCACTTGAGGTGGCTAAATTTGGTCCATGTAGTTCCGCCCCTTTATGTATACCCAAACTTAAAACTAAAGTTCGCCACTACCTCTCGAAGCTTGTCATAAGTTTTGCCCCAATCGGCTCTCCGTTCAAGAAACGGCCGAATATTTCCATTTGTTTGCAAGAAGCTTTATTTTACATCCTATCATTATAAAATTTTGCAGGGGGGAGTTTCTTGATACAGCAACGAAAATCACAAACTTTGGGGAAAATCGTTTCAGATTTGGATATATCACACATATACACTTGTCTCTGATTTGGAATCTACATAAGCGCTTGATAAATCGTATTTTACATCTGAGCATTACCAAATTTGGCACTAAGAAGTTCATTGACCTAAGAACGAACGCTATCAAAATTGCAAGAAATCGGTCCAGATTTAGATATAGCCACCATATAAACTTTCCTTCCAATTTGGTATCAACGTACTACAAAAAGCTTTATTTTACTTTATTTTTAAATTTGGCAGTTCAGTTGCTTGGCACAAAAACGAAGAAAAATCCGTTCAGATTTATATATAGCACCCCATATATGTATATATTTGATCGATCAACGAACACCGCCAAACTTCGAAAAAATTGGTTCTCACTTAGATATTGCAACGAATTAAAATGTAAGTGTTTCAGATTTAGAACAACTATATGTTTACTCATTCCGTTAAGGTATAAGTAGTGTAGGGTATCATATAGTCCGCCCAACTTTAGCCTTTCCAGACTGGTTTTATTTGTTTCATGTTTTCCCGATATATAACTGTGTACGTCTAGTGTAAAATACTTGAACATTAATATAGTATGTAAAGGGTTTTCCAACAAGAGGTGTTATTTTGGTATTTAAAGAAAAATGCAATTTTTTGAGATAAATGATCGGATGTTTATTTCATAATAAAGAGGAAGGTATGCCATTAGTAATGAAAGACAACATCAGCCAAATGGCCACCACGACCACGCTTACAGGACCATTTCCTTTTCATGAAATTTTTCAGAACCAAATCGCAAAGTGGCTGCCCAATGTCCTCGATAGCCTCACGAATTCTATCTTTGAGGTCTTGAATCGACGCTGGGTTGTTGGCGTAGACCTTATCTTTCACGTGACCCCAAAGGAAGAAGTCGCAAGGTGTTAAATCACAAGATCTCGGTGGCCAATTGTGATCACCTCTTCGAGAGAAAACACGGTCCGGAGACTTTTCCCGTAACAGAGCAATGGTTTCGTTGCTTATGTGGCACGTAGCGCCGTCTTGTTGAAAGTAAACGTTGTCCAGATCAATATCATCCAACTTCGACCATAAAATGTCATTAATCATCCCTCGATAGCGCAATCCATTCACCGTAACTGTTGATCCAACCTGATTTTCGAAAAAGTAAGGTCCAATGACCCCGCCGGACCATAAACCGCACCAAACAGTTACACGTTTAGCATGGAGAGGCTTCTCAACAATAACTCTTGGGTTTTCCGAGCCCCAGATGCGACAATTTTGCTTGTTGACGTTGTTACTGAAGTGGAAATGGGCCTTATCAGTCAAGATGATTTTGTATAGTTGGTGTCGTTTTTTTGTTCGATCATTATACCCTACACCACACTGTGGTACAGGGTATTATAAGTTTGTTTCACGGCAGATGTTTGTGACACCTGAAAATAACACAGCTAGACCCACCTTAAAGTATACCGATCGACTCATAATCATTAGCTGAGTCGATTTAACGATGTCTGTCCGTCCGTCCGTCTGTCCATGTAAAGTTGTTCGTCGACTACAGGTCGCAATTTCACTCCGATCGTTCTGAAATTTTGCAGTTTCGAGTATTTCGCGGCTGTTAAGATCGCTATTGAATTTGGTTGAAAACGGTTCAGATTTAGATATAGCTCCCATATATATCTTACGTCCGATTTGGCTTTTTAGTCCTATAGAAGCTGTATTTTACATCCAATCAGTTTGAAATTTAGAATGGTAGAGTTTCTTGATCCATGAACCAACATTGCTGAATTTGAAGAAAATCGGTTAAGATTTAGCTATAGCTCCCATATATATGTTTCGTCCGATTTTGCTCTTTAGTCCTGAAGAAGCTGTATTTTACATCCAATCATTTTGAAATTTAGAATGGTAGAGTTTCTTGATCCATGAACCAACACTGCCGAATTTGAAGAAAATCGGTTACGATTTAGCTATAGCTCCCATATATATGTTTCGTCCGATTTGGCCCTTTAGTCCTATAAAAGCTGTATTTTACATCCAATCGTTTTGAAATTTAGAATGGTAGAGTTTCTGATGGTAGATTTAACGATGTCTGTCCGTCCGTCCGTCTGTCCATGTAAAGTTGTTCGTCGACTACAGGTCGCAATTTCACTCCGATCGTTCTGAAATTTTGCAGTTTCGAGTATTTCGCGGCTGTTAAGATCGCTATTGAATTTGGTTGAAAACGGTTCAGATTTAGATATAGCTCCCATATATATCTTACGTCCGATTTGGCTTTTTAGTCCTATAGAAGCTGTATTTTACATCCAATCAGTTTGAAATTTAGAATGGTAGAGTTTCTTGATCCATGAACCAACATTGCTGAATTTGAAGAAAATCGGTTAAGATTTAGCTATAGCTCCCATATATATGTTTCGTCCGATTTTGCTCTTTAGTCCTGAAGAAGCTGTATTTTACATCCAATCATTTTGAAATTTAGAATGGTAGAGTTTCTTGATCCATGAACCAACACTGCCGAATTTGAAGAAAATCGGTTACGATTTAGCTATAGCTCCCATATATATGTTTCGTCCGATTTGGCCCTTTAGTCCTATAAAAGCTGTATTTTACATCCAATCGTTTTGAAATTTAGAATGGTAGAGTTTCTTGATCCATGAACCAACACTACCGAATTTGAAGAAAATCGGTTAAGATTTAGCTATAGCTCCCATATATATGTTTCGTCCGATTTGGCCCTTTAGTTCTATAGAAGCTATATTTTACAACCAATCGTGTTGAAATTTAGAATGGTAGAGTTTCTTGATTCATGAAACAACATTGCCGAATTTGAAGAAAATCGCTAAAGATTTAGCTATAGCTCCCATATATATGTTTCGTCCGATTTGGCCCTTTAGTCCTATAAAAGCTGTATTTTACATCCAATCGTTTTGAAATTTAGAATGGTAGAGTTTCTTGATCCATGAACCAAAATTGCCGAATTTGAAGAAAATCGGTTAAGATTTAGCTATAGCTCCCATATATATGTTTCGTCCGATTTTGCTCTTTAGTCCTGTAGAAGCTGTATTTTACATCCAATCCTTTTGAAATTTAGAACGGTAGAGTTTCTTGATCCATGAACCAACACTACCGAATTTGAAGAAAATCGGTTAAGATTTAGCTATAGCTCCCATATAAATGTTTCGTCCGATTTGGCCCTTTAGTTCTATAGAAGCTGTATTTTACATTCAATCGTTTCGAAATTTAGAATGGTAGAGTTTCTTGATCCATGAACCAACATTGCCGAATTTGAAGAAAATCGGTTAAGATTTAACTATAGCTCCCATATATATGTTTCGTCCGATTTTGCTCTTTAGTCCTGCAGAAGATGTGTTTACATCCAATCATTTTGAAATTTAGAATGGTAGAGTTTCTTGATCCATGAACCAACACCACCGAATTTGAAGAAAATTGGTAAAGATTTAGCATAGCTCCCATATATATGTTTCATCCGATTTAGCTCTTTAGATCCAATCGTTTTTATACCCTACACCACACTGTGGTACATGGTATTATTTAAGTATAAAATGTCCCAAAAGTAAATTTATGTAAACAATTTATACATGAATTACAAAATTTATATATCAGAGTTATTCAATATTTCGAGAGTGGTGTAGGGTATTATATAGTCGGCCCCGCCCGACTTTAGCCTTTCCTTACTGGTTAGTAATGGCGTAGTTTCTACTTGTCAAATGTCAAAGAATAAAAGCTTCGAAAGTGACAACTACCGAAATACTGGGTGATTCAAAATAACACCTCTTGTTGGAAAACCCGTTACGTTCGCTCAACTGAATCTTTAGACATTTTTGAGACAGGTTTTTTTTCTAAAAAAAATATACATACAATTTTTCCGTAGAACAAACTAAAATGTACCATAACCATTCGCCTCTTTAATGTTGAAAATGAATTTTTAAACCTTTTCTAACAATTGAAATCAAAACAGTGTATAATAAAATAAATTAAATTCCCATTTTTATCCCGAATTGTTGATAACATATTTATATTTACGACCCATTTTCCTGGAAATGAACTAAAGAATATCACAGCTTCGCTTTTCCCAGTCCTTTGTCAGGTTTGTTGGCATCTGACAGCATCTGCATGGCTGTTCGTTCACCTTGCATGTGCAAAAATATTTTGTGGCTGATGACAATCACAACCGCCACTTTGGTGATATGTTTACAACAAATTCTCAACCTTCATAAGAGACTTATGTACATATATGTATGTATATATATATTCAATATATTTTTGGGACTCACTCCATTCAGGAGTGAGTGTTCCAAAGGAAAAAACGGAGACTATTTCAAGGAAGGGTTATTTCAATGGAATATCATCACAAATTAAGGTCAATTTGTTTGGGGAAGGAACAACAACAACAACTTTTTAATAGTGGCTGTACTTTACATAATATATGAGGGTCTTTAGCATCGTTGGGACCCTAAAACGGATTGTATGTATCCCTCATACGCGTTTGCTGTGGCCAAAGTTTCAATGACATTGTTATGGAATAGTGCTGCCATTAGTTTTTGACACATTTACACAATGTGTTTCAAATGCGGGAGAGTTGAGTGTTCGTTTCCCTTTCCTGCGATAAGTTCATTATGATGCTTGGGGGAATTGGGACTTTTCAATTTTTTTTATATTATTTTCTTGATTTTGGTTTTTTTTCCAGGCACTGGCCTTGAATAAAGTTTACTGAAAATGATACTTAATAATCGGAGAGCATAGTACGAGATCCTTTTTTTTTGTTTCGTTCCCTAAAAATTCAACAATTCTTCGGCAACGAAATATCGGAAAAATGGAAAGGAAGAATATTGATTAAAAACGGCACAATTCAACATCAGCAAATGTTCTGCACATTTCGTCCTGCTGGAGGGTTAATAATATCTACCAAACCCCCAAAGAAAAAAAACAATATTCCCGGGCAGAGAAAAAAATAAATATAAAACAAATGGGACTAGATAGACAAGCACACAAGCAACAAGGCGCAAGGTTCACAGTGGTTCAAAACTGTAGAAAACGTGGTTTTGTAAAATTATATATCCTTAGGTTGTCATAATAACAAAATCCGAGATTTTGCGATTTACTCCCTTCTTTAGTTTTGTTCATTACGCTGTATTACACAACAAAGATTTAACTCGAACAGTTACCGAGATATCTGCAGTTGAAAATTTACTTTTTGGTGAATAATGGAGCAGAATATAAACCGATTTTGTTAAAAAAAACTATATTTTTATTTTTGTTGTAAGTCTAAGCGCCCCAGTAGATGAGTTGATAGCGTGCTCGCCTATGAGTTTGGGGGTCGTGGGTTCGATTGCCACCAGAGGCTCTGGTCTGTAAACTCTGGCCACATGGTCTTTGTAACCCGACTTTTCCTTGGACCGTACTATTAGAATATAAATTTACTTTGTATTGTTTTTGTTTGTTTGTTTGCTTTATTTGCTATCAATACTACAAAGTTTATAAAATATTAAAATATTTACAGAGTTTTGAGTTTTTACCATTAAGATATTACAACAAATAGCTACGTTAATTGATTAATTATTAACTTATTAAGATAGAACATAATTCATAGGGAAAAAAGATAGTAAAAAACCTATATATATTATCACAAAATATAAGTAATAAGAAGTTTTAAAAACAACAACTATTTATATCTATAAAAATCATTATAGAGTAAAATAGCTATTGTTAAACCAAACTTCTCAGATAAGCGTAGTTTGACCTTCTGCATTTGTCATTAAATGTCAGCGTCAAGTCATTTATAATGTTATGAATCATTTTCTGTTTGGATCGTCTGTGGAGTTCTCCAGTGGGTAACCTTAAAGGTAAATTGTAAATAATTTTAAGATTTTTGTTTTGAATTATTTGCATTTTCTTTTTATAGGTTTTTGCACAATCTTTCCAGATTTGACAGCCATATGTAAGAACTGGTCTAATGCATAAATTGTACAATAATAGCTTGTTCTTGGTACTTAATTTTGATTTTCTGTTTAATAACGGATATAATGTTCGACCACACCTTGTTGCCTTTAGACATGCTCCTTCTAGATGATCCTTAAAAGTAAGTTTTTGATCAAGGATGATTCCAAGATATTTTATGGATTTTGACAATGGAATTTCTCTTCTCTGTGCCATCAGTTTCCGTGAAGGAATTCTCCTAGGAGATTTGTTGAAGGGAAATATAATAGCTTGGGATTTTTCGTTATTTATTTTTATTTTCCATTTGGAATAATATTTGTCAGCAAAAAGCAATGCTTTCTGCATTTTCTTAACAATTGCATTTGAGACTTTTCCATGGCAGACGAATGCGCTATCATCAGCATAGAATGCTACCTCATTTCCAACAGGAGGTTTAAAGTCCGAAATATAAATCGAGTATAATAATGGAGAAAGAACTGATCCCTGAGGAACTCCAGCAGGTATACTTTTTGCGTCCGATTTCTCTCCATCTATGTCTACAACAAACTTTCTATCAGTTACAAAATGTTTAATAAGCTTTATTAAATACACTGGACAGTTAATTTTGTGGAGCTTGTATAAGAGTCCATTATGCCAGATGGAATCAAATGCCTTTTCAATATCTATGAAGAGTATACCTGTGGATAACCTTCTGTTCTTATTTGACTTTATCATATTAACTACTCTTTTAACCTGATGAGTTGTGGAGTGTTGCGCCCTAAATCCGTATTGACAACTGTGGATTAGATTATTTTCTTCGACATAGGATTGAAGTCTGTGGAAGATTTTTTTTTCAAAAATTGTATCTAAGGAAGATAAAAGACTGATTGGGCGATAACTAGTCGGGGATTTGGGGTCTTTGCCTTTTTTAAGAATTGGAATAACTTTAGCCAATTTAAAACTTTTTGGGAAATATGAACTTTTTAAACAGAAGTTAAACAATTTAAGCAAATACTCGTTAGCAGATCGGGGAAGGTGTTTTAGCAACACATTGCTTATCTCATCAATTCCTGGTGATTTCGAAATTTTTAGATTTTTAATGAAGAATATGACTTCGTCATATGTTGTGAGTAGAGATGGGTCATTGTTAGGCGTGTTATTATCGTTTAATAAAGACATAAAACAGTTAACCTTTCTCTCTGCTGAGCTATAAATGTTGTTGGTAGTTAGGTAAGCGCTTAAAAATTGATTTGCGATAATATCTGATTTTTCTCTGTTGCTAGAAATGGCTTGATTATTAACAGTTAAACTTTTAATAGATTTATTTCCGCCTTTTATACGCTTTGTTACATTCCAAAAGTTTTTTTAAATAAATAATAAATTTTTTGTAAAGTACAGAAAATATAATGAGAAAGATATTGGTATATATCATTTTTAGAGTAAATGGAAAATACAAAGTTAGATATTATTTATATAAGAAGTTTTTTGTGTTTTTTATCGTGCTGTCCGTCACGCCGTCCATTTGTGGATTTTTATGCAAATTAAAAAAGTTTTCAAAATTCTATAAATTCAGTGTTATTTACTTCGATAGGCTTCAAAAATTAGCTAATAGCAATAATATTCCTAAGATCGCGGGAAATGCCCATATATATAAGTTCTCTATTTTTAGCGGCATTTAGTAAGCATCTTTCGTCGTTACATCCGGTGCAGTTTTGTATATTATTCAACCAAGAAAATTCTTTTCGGCCTCTTACTGATCTTTCTTCAACTTTTCTTTTAATATTATTTGGAGGAATTTATGCTTATTATATCTCATTAAATGTACAAGATATGAGATTTTTCTGTTTTTTATAGTTTTCAGTAGTTGACGATCTAATTGCATTCTTCTTAGCACTACTTTATTCGTAACTCTATTAATCTATGGTATTTTTAATAATCTTCGGTATATTCATGTGTCAAATAATTCTAATTTCTTTTAATCAATCGCCTTGATTGTCCAAACTTCTGCAGCATATAAAAGAACGGATCACATATAACATTTTATGAATAAAATCTTTGTGTGTAAGCCGATATCATGGCATGATATTTAAAGAATGCTGTTCTTGCCATTTCTATGTGACAACATACCTCTTTTGACGTATCCTCCTAGATACTTGAAGTTTGTCACTTTTTCAATTTCCAAATCTTTTATCTTTACCTTTGTGCTGCTGTGTTCTTTTTTCCTGCTGATTATCATGTACTTAGTATTTTTGGTGTTGATTCTTAGTCCATATGATTCACTTACGTTTGTAAGTTTGTCTATTAATTTCTGCAGACCGCTAATACGGGTATTACTTGTCAGTACTGTTGTATCATCCGCAAATCGAATGTTGTTAATAAGTGATCCATGTATTTGTATGCCAATCCATTCTTTTTCTACGACCTTCCTAATTTTTTTCTGGGAGTACATACTCGAATTGCATAACAGAGGCTATCGCCTCTTGAGATGGTTATTTCTTCAGTGAGTTCTCCTTCAACATCAATGCATGCCATCTGATTTCAATACAATTTTTTAATGCATCGCATTTCCTTTCCATCTATTCCAATTTCTGTCATAATCTCGAAAATTTTGTTGTGTAATACGGTATCAAAGGCTTTTTCGAAGTCAATGAAACACCGAAAGACGTCTTTTAGTACATCTCTGTGTTTCTGTACCAATATTTGTACACTAAGTAAAGCTTCTCGGGTTCCCATACCTTTTTTTAAGCCAAACTGTGTAGTTCCCATAGATGCTTCAGGGTACACTCCAAATATATAATATTTGGCACACACAAATATTATATGATTATTTTTTTTTATTGAAATTCTTCTATCATTATAACAATTAATAATATTTATATGTATTAATCATGGTTTGAGATAAAACTAAAAGTATTACAACAAGCAAGTTTTCAAATAATATACAGTTTCTCATAAGTTGAAATCTATTAAAGGAAAAGATAGGAAAAACCTTATGAAATTTTATAAAATATATATGACTTTTATATTTATTGCAAATATAAACAAAATTTTATTATAGGTTTCAACCCTCTTGGATTAACTAATCATGCAAAAGTCTTAGCAATCTATAGTTCGATGATCTGTGTCGGCATTCAAAATTCTCTGTTAAGTTATGAATAAACTTGATAATCATGTCCTCCTGTTAGCGTTGGTATAGAAGGCGAGTTGGATATCGCCTATGTAGCCCAAAATTTAAGTTTTTGTTTTGGATAATTTGCAATTTTTTAATGTGAGTTTTCGCACATCTACTTGACCACACCTGACACCCATACGTCATAATTGGACGAATACACATCTTATAGAGCAGTAACTTGTTTTTTGTATCTAGTTTAGATTTTCGATTTAAAAGCGGATACAGGGCTCGACCACATTTAATAGCCTTGACGGATGCATATATAACGTGTTCCTTAAATGTTAGATGTGTATTTAATATTATGCCAAGGTATTTTACTGATTTTTGGAGATCAATTACATTGCCAGATATGTTAAGTGAGCTGCTGGGATTTCGTTTTGCTGATTTATTGAATGGAAAAATTATCGCCTGCGTTTTGCCTTCATTTATTTTTATTTTCCATCTTTCAAAGTATTTTCTAATATGCAATAGTGATAGTCTCATTCGTTTTATAATTGCATTTGAAACTTTCCCACATGTTATTATTGCTGTATCATCAGCATAAAGAGCAGCTGTTTAATTTTGAAGTAATTTAAAATCGGACGAATATATATTGAATAAAGAATCGGTGATAATACAGATCCTTGAGGCAAACCAGCTGGGATTGTTTTGTCATCCGAATGCTCGTCTTCAACGTAAGCAGTAAAACTTCTTTCAGAAAGGTAACTTTTCGATCCCGTTCATTTTTTAACCAATCACGAATACTTCCACCAAAAGAATCTCCATAAAATAAGAGCACTCTCGCTAAGAAATTGTGATGATCTTTCAATTTCAAAATTTGGCTTTGGCCCATTGGTCTCATCCCGTCCATTTTTTGACTAATCACGTAAACTGCCACCAGATACATATAAACAGAATTACAGTACTACGGCTAACAAATTGTGCAAGATATCTCAATTTCAAAATCGGCTTATATGGGCGGAGCAACGTCCTTTGGTCTGATCCCGCTCATTTGTAGACCAATCACATAGACTTCCACCAGTCACATATACACAAAATAACAGCACTCTCGCAAAAAGATTGTGCAAGATATCTCAATTTCAAAAGGTTGCTTACATGGACTGTGCCACGCCAATTGATCCGATTCCGACCAATTTTGGACAAATCACGTAGACTACCATCCGATAATATGCACAAAATTACAGCACTCTCGGTACAAATTTGTGCAAGATATATCAATTTCAAAATTGGCTTATATGGGCGGGCCCATTCGTCCGATTCCGCTCATTTTTGGACCAATCACGTAGACTACCACCAGATACATATGCACAAAATTACAGCACTCTCGCTAACAAAATGTGCAAGAAAAGTCAAATTTCAAATTTGGCTTATATGGGCGGTGCCACGCCCATTGGCCCGATTCCGCCCATTTTTGGACCAGTCACGTAGACTGCCACCAGATACACATAGACAAAATTCCAGTACTCTCGCTAACAAATTGTGCAAGATATAATATTTTTAAAATGTGGCTTATATGGGCGGTGCCACGCCCATTGGTCTGATCCCGCCCATTGGAGCGATCACGTAGGCTGCCACCAGATACATATGTACAAAATTACAGCACTCTTGCTAACAAATTGTGCATGATATCTCAATTTATTATGTGTGGGCGGGGCCACGCACACACAAATCAACAAACAAACAAACACACATTCTTCTTTATATACATAGATTTAAAATTTGTGTTCCAAATATATTTTCTTTCGATTCAAAAATATCAAAACAGGAAATTTTGGCCCGTGTACATGTATGGGGTGATCCAATAAGAGTGATATGATTTCTTAGAAAAAAAAAACCACAATGGCAAAAAGATAGCTCTTAACGAGAGCTAAAATATTGCTCATTGGTGTCAAGATCGTAGTACGACTGGAAATTGTTTTTTTTTTTTGGATTTAAAAAAAATGGACTTAGCATAATTTTCAAATGTGAACGGAAAGTTTATTTTTGCTCTAGCTCCTTAACGGTATCGGGAATCGGTCAATGGTAAAAGGATAGCTCTTAACAAAAGCTAAAATATTGCTTATGGGTGTCAAGGTCATAGGTCGACCGGAAAGCGTTTTTGGAATTAAAAAAAATTGACTTAGCGCAAGAAAAGTTGTACCTGGAAAACGATTATTTTTATAATAAAACTGAATAATTTGTAAACGTTTTTCTTGCGTATATCTCTCCATGATGAAATTGTAAACACTACTGAATACAATGAAAAACAAATGACAGATCATTACATATTACAAATGGCCGAAACGTCACTTCAGAATCATATCATTTCTATTGGAAAACCAGTTATATTAAATCATAAAAAATCAAACATCTGATTTAATATATCCCCTTTTTATACCCTACACCGCACTGTGGTCCAGGGTATTATGAATTTGTGCATATGTTTGTAACACCCAGACGGAGAAGAAATAGACCCATCGTTTATTATACCGATCGACTTGGAATCACTTCCTGAGTCGATTTAACCATGTCCAACCGTCCGTCCGTCTGTAGATGTATCCTTGTAATCAAAGTGCAGGTCGAATTTATGGTCCGATTGTGATGAAATTTAGAACAGTTCTCTTTTTTGGCCCAAGAAAGATCCCTATTGAAATTGGTCAAAATCGGTTCAGATTTAGATATAGTCACCATATATATGTTACACCCGATTTGACATGTAAGCGCTGTAGAAACCGTATTTTATATCCGATCAGTACGAAATTTGGCAGAGATAGTTGTCTTATTACATGAAAGAACTCTGCTAAATTAGGGGGAAATCGGTTCAGATTTAGATATAGTCACCATATATGTATATGTTACACCCTATTTGACATGCAAGCACTGTAGAAACCGTATTTTATATCCGATCAGTACGAAATTTGGCAGAGAGAGTTTTATTCTTGCGTGAATGAAAACTATCAAATACGGAGAAATCTTTTCATATTTAGATATAGCTTTCGCCCGATTTGACGTGTAAGCGCTGTAAGAACCGTATTTTATATCCGATGAGTACGAAAATCGGCAGAGAGAGATTTCTTATTACATGTATGAACACAGCCAAATTCGTATCGCAATGTTCATTTTCCCATTGTTAGGAAGGTGTAGGGTATCAGTCGGCCCCGCCCGACTTTCTGTCTTTCCTTACTGTTTTTTTTTTTTGAAAATGTAAATTCAAATAGCCATAACTTTTGTGTTGTTGGGTATATTGGATCAACATGTTTCTTCATCAATAGAAAATATTGTTGCCATTTCAGAAAAGATAACATGAAAGACTTCTGTATATATTGTGCTCCTATATTCACAAAATACTAGGACAGGGTCTGTGAAAAAAATTAAATTTCAATTTTCAAGTGCAGATATCTCGATAACTGTAGATTATAACTCTTAGTTATGAAAGGTCTTTTGAAGACCTCGGTTATTAGAATTCACACAAAACATATTTTTGTGAATCAGACAAAAGTTACACTCGCTTAAACATTTTGTTCACCCGAGGTGACTAAATTTGAGGTCCTCTTGCTCCGTACCTGTATACCACATAGGGGCACTATCTCTCAAGAAAAGCTTGCGGGTTCCTAGAAGCACATATTTCTGTTGCCACGTAGCGTGTAAAGTAGTTACTAGTCTTACATGTTCATCCGATTTGCCGTTGCGTGGTATGTCCCTGTGGCCAGGTACCCCTGATAGGTGAATATTTAACTGTTCAGTTATTTCGTTCGAGAACGCGTGACACTTTTTGAATTCAATAATACTGTTCCCAGGGACTTTATAGCAGTCTGACAATCAGAGAAAATATTGATGCCGACTTTGGTCAGAACTGCAATTTTTCAGCCATTCTCTCCACAGACATCTTAGCCTTTAGAGAGAGCTAAGATTTTTGAGTGGATAACAAAAGTTCCTCAAATGGAACACCAAAAATCACTTGGTTGTTGAGTTTGTTCACTAATCTCCTACACGCAAAGAAAAAATTCGTTTCTGCGAAACGAAATATTAGACAACTACAATTCACGTTTGCCGGAACTGAAATTTCGTTTGTTGTGACAGAAATTTATTTCGCGTAAGCAATTTTTTGTTCTGACCAAAAGAATTTCAGTCGTCGTAAACGAGAATTGTAGATGTCTAATATTTCGTTTCCCAGAAACGATTTTTTTCTTTGCGTGTATGTCCTGGAGTACGACGATCCACTCTGATCTATAATGTACGAGTAAAAGAGTGAAATACTTCTTGTGCAAAAGTGTCAAACATTTTGTCTAGGACGGCACTATATCCGTAGCCATTTGCTGATCAGAGTGACAATTCCCGAAGTCTAATAGCAGTAGATGTGGCATATTGCATTGCTAGAACGTTTAGTGACATTAAGTGTAGTATAATATTTAGCGCCTTAGTTAGTGTCGTTCTGAACTTTGTTTAGTATCGCGCGAAAGGTGGATTTCTGCAAAGATGTCCACCAGAGGACAAAGCCGTACAGCATTATCGGCATGACTACTACGATATATAACCAATAAACTACACGCGGGTTCAGACTCCAGAGTTTTCCTGTTGTCTTTGCAGAATGTTGGGTTTGAAGTCTAACTTAATGTCTAGTAAAATACATAAGTAGTTTGCGTTTTCACATTTTTCTATATAACATAATACACTCCACCGAACGACGTCTTCAAATGACTTTATTTTCATTAACTCAGCCGTAAATTAAATTGTGAATAATAAATTATTTATGCCTTTATAAATAAATAACAGATAATTTATTAGTCGACAGTAAATGTCTAGTAAATACACGTAATCAATTTTATGTATGTTTATGTATGTCATTACACATTTTCCGAAATTATTGCTGTTGGAAATAAGCTATCATTATCATTTCCCCTTTGTAGTAATTCATTATATTTTTAGCTGAAAGTAATATTGCAAGTAAAATGGTGCATATTGCAATTACATGATTTTTAAATTTTGCAATTCATATAATCTGCATTCATTACCTATTCTCAAATCTAAAACACTGTGCGACATTCATATGCAATGATGAACGAGCGACAAGCAACGCTGATGTGAAGCAATGGGCCATTGTATTGTATTGTTTTTGTTGATTTTTTTTTTGGTTGCCATGTCAATTGGGCGTACAAAGCCGCTATGCATTTAAGAGGGTGAACTCCTAGAAGAGGAGGACATGGTCGGGAATAAATGCTTGTGAGTGAATAGCCGTGTCTATATATACAAGTACATGCATACATGCATACATGCATATAAAAATATAGACGATATGGGTTACTATAATACCAAAAGAGATTATTTTGTGTACTTTTATTTGTTTTGCGTTTTTTTTTTCTCTGATGAAATTGTATTATATTGTTGTTTTTTTGTACGGTTTCGTGTTCCTGACAAAGAAATGGGATCAGCAGCAATAACTGGTTAACCACCGTCAATCGCCCCCACCCAACGTGGCCTCCAACATCACCAATCCATTGAACCAGCCAGTCCCCATTGGTAATACTTTCGTGAGGGTCACATATACATATGTATATATTTTCAAATAATCACAATATTCAATATTGACTCCATGACGGAGGGAGGGAAACAAGCTGTTGTCGCAGCGACCAACCAAGCAACACACAAACAGAATACATTTTGGGTATTAAAATTCGAAAAAGATTGAGTTTTAAGCCGCATGTCACAGGACAATAGGAATGCCATAGACAAGGACGCAAGGGCATTGTGGGGCTTACAGCTCTCAATATTTCTATTAGAAGAATGGAAAGGATATGAATCGATAATGTGAAATAAATGACATTGACTTTTTTGTAGAAAAACTGAATAATCCCAAAACAAATCATTAATCTGATAAAAATTTAAATTTCAATTATTTTAGAGAAGAGTTCTAGACAAATATAAGTTATGCGAGTTTTTCAAGTGATTAATAGGATTACTAATTTGTACTATATTCTTTTGTATGTATGCATGTCTTAATGATTTTATGTTTAACAAGCAAATAACCGCATCTTTGTTAGCGAAATTTGTATTATTTATTTATTTATATATTTTAAAATAAAAAGTACAAATATTTTGTATACAAGGTTTTCCAGGTAAGGCTGTCATCCTTTCAGAGCAACCCTACAAAAATTAATTACTGAAAATTTTTGTACCGAACATATTACATAAACAAATATTTAACTGTGGGTTGTTTAGCATTCGATTACGACAAAATTAGTTACATGTAATATCGTAGTGTCTATGTTGCCTACGATACCAATATTAGGTCTCAATTGAAAGGACACGGAGTTCGCTGCGTCATTACTGCCGAATATAAAGTTGGATTTCAATTATTTTTACCTTGTTGGCTTTTAAATTTTAATACTAAATATTCCTGATGTTTTTTTCAATTACCTACCTTAAATAAGTATACAATCTTCCAACTTTTTATAAGTTAATATTTTTGTTTTATTGTTTACACAACAACACAGTGAAATAAATATTAATCTTTGTTTATGCCTATTTAACGATATAATAATTATAATAATAATGTGGAGAGAGAACCAGTAAAATTGATGTATTTTCTAAATCAGCCAAGATCTGTGAATGCCATCCTCATTGTAGTGTCGAAAACAAGTCGATTAAATTGAGAAAGTGAGAAGTATGATATGGAATTATGTACTTTGTGTGGGAGATATTAGAGCGGCGGAAATATTATACACATTCTTTGTCAGCAAAAACAATATTTAAAATACATTATATGTAGACGGAGAGTTGATCCCTGCAGATGTTATTAGTCAATTTATTTCGTTTGAATTTGTCAATTTGGGTGGAGATGTCAAAAGGGGTTTGGCATAAAAACATATAGCACTATACAAAATTATTCAATCTTTTGATAAAAAAATCTGGTCTATTTGTTTGGCAAGTATCAGAATTAGCGTTGAAAACTTCAAAAAATATTAATATCTGCAAACTACAGAATATTATCACAAATAGTATATGTACACAGAGCATGCCTCAAACATTCGAAAGTTGCTGTATATTAAAGCCAAAAGCAGATAATAAGGTGTTGTTCAGAATCATCCCCTCTACGCAGTTATGAATATACCAAAATCGGATCTTCTTCCTTATAGATTGACATAAGCATGTTGCGATAAACATCCGCCGATGAATAAATTTCGAACAAAAAACATTTTATTTAAGGATCATTTTACCAAATTCAATTATCTCACGTATGCTTAGTATTAGGAAAAAGTGGGCAAAGAAACAAAACAAATATAATAATTCAGTAAAGATTTACTTCTAAGATTTGTCTCATAGAGTCCCGAGTTATCTGAATTTGAATATTGAGTTTTTAATTTTTTATTATCTATCATTTTGTTAATATCATATCTTTTGTCTCAGCAGTTATATCTAATATCAATGTTTTTTTTATCAAATAGCTAATTTTGTTGTCTTTCCAGAAAAGATAATGAGAAAGGAATCGGTATATATCCGATTTTAATGTATTCCGATTTGTAGGAAAGGAATGGGAAAAAAGTAAAACATAAAATGATTTCAAACGCTAACGGAGGAAACTTTATAAATCCAAAAAATAATTAAAAATTAATATACTCCTATATACTAGCATTTAAATACCCGGCGATGATCGTATGCTTGAAGACATTCTAATAAAAACTCCGATTAAAAGACAACATACAATTGTGAAGAAGATCCGGATTATAGTATGAAAAACAGTAGCTCTGACAACCCCAAGAATTAACTTTGTAATATTTTTTATTACAAGTTAGTTGTATATGTCACTTGCCAAATAATAGCGAAATTTTCCAATTTTAAGATATTTTCAGTGCCCATGAAGTCCCATATTTTATTCGATCAAGTCTGGTCGGTGCACCATATCTCGAAAACCAAAAATATAGGCAATGGTAACAGATACTTTAGGTTCTCAAATACATTTTCCGAAATGCATTGCATGACGTCTACAGGACTGGACATATTTCCTTACAAGTTGGAGGATAAATACGCCAATATTTTTTGAAAATTGCATACTTTGATTTTGGATTTTCGCCAAGTTATTACTCATATACTCTCACTTTAGTGATACGAGAGTATATACTTATATCATTTGCTACGGACCAAAAGTGTAACACATCGAAGTAGTGACCTAAGACCCTAAGTATGTTCGGCGGATATTCGTTTTGGGTAATTTTAAGTCCGTCTGTCTGTCTGCTGGCTGGTGCGCATGATAACTCTCGAAAGGAGTAACTGATTTAGCTTACAAGTCGCTGTCATCTCGAGAAAAATGGGCAAAGTTGCCACGCCCCTTTTGGTACCTCCCACAGAAATGCATCATTTTGCACCAAAAGTTAACAGCTTAAAACATTTATACCAGTTCATAAAACACTTACAGCCGTATTCATAAAAACTTAAAACAGCTTTACAAACCTTTGTTAAGCAAAATTTGTTCAAACTGTATTCATAAACGATTATTAGCCTAAAACACCTTTTGTAAACCATTGTTAAATGTGTGGATTTTAATATAGGTTCGACCCTACTTTAAGCGTTTGTTAAAGCGACATTTGCATTTTCTTCGTGTGCATTTGCAAAACATTTTTATGGAATTTTTAATTAAATGAAAAAAAAATATTATAAGTTTTTTTGAACATGGACCGATTTGTCGCATTTTTCCAGGAAGAGTTAAAGGCATTGTGCAACATAAGCTGCTCCTTATCCCAAAAATTTCGTAAGGATTGGTTGCTTTTTTTGGAGCAGTACTTTGATTGTCACAGACGGACGGACATGGATAAATCGACTCTGGGCATGATTCTGCGTCCATCGATAAATAAAATGAATTTTTGCATTCTTCTTTTTCCACATATTGTAAATTGGTATAATTAAGGAATTTTCGCATTCGTTTTTCCTATATTGTTTCATAAAAGAAGAAAAACTTTGATTCTTGCAAACCCACAACACAAGAAATGCAAATTGTACAAAATTCACTAGTGATATGTAAACTATCAACATGGGTTATATATTAGTCGTTATTCGAATACCTTTTTGTATGTAAAAAAAAAATTATCTGAAATCGTCATTTATTTGATCTTTAGTTGTTGTTTTTTTATTTATTGGACAAGTGAGCATACATTTTTGTTAATTAATACAGTCGTTTTTAAAATAAACAATAAAATAAATTATATATTCGACTACTCTTACGATTGATAATCGTATTAATTCATCATTAAGAGAGAAAATGGTGTGTGAAAAAGATGGTGTTACCAGCATTACATTGACGAAGTCATTAAAATGTTTATTAGTTAAAATGCTGTTTATGAATACGATTTTTTAATAATCGTTTATTAGGCCAAAAGTGTTTTTTAACTAATGTGTACTTTAAATCATAATTAGGATTTTTTATGAATACGGCTGTTAAAGTTTTTTCCAGCGTAATGATTTTATAGTACCTACAGTCCAGTGAAAAATTAGCGTTATTGTCGCGCTCCTTTTGGTACCTTGCACACAAAAGTTATCATTTTGCACCAAAAGTTAACAGCATATAATATTTAAACCAGTGTATAAAAATACTTGAAATGCCCATAGCCCCGTCAAAAATGGACATTATCCAGTACCTTGTTGTACCTCCCACACAAAATCATACCAAAATGTAATATCTCAGCGCACATAAACGGTTATAATTCGACAAAGTGCAATGTATTTAAAGTATCTACTGTTCAGCGAAAAATAGGTGTATTTGTTAAGCCCCTTCTGATACCTCCAACACAAATTGGCAGAATAATTAGTGTAATATTCCATATAACATTAGTCACAAGTTTTTTTTTTTCCAATTCATTACATTTTTTATTGAATCTTTCATTATTATACAACGAAAATAACAATAAGTGGACAAATCTTAACCTAAAATACTATTCTCTGGGTTATTGCCATTGCGAATAAACCATTGAGACTTTACACGTTTTTTTACTTAAACAAAAAGGTTAACATTTCAAATTTATGATTTAAGAATTCATAATTTCATTTCATTTTTTGTTTTTGATTTTGATTAGTTTTTATTTAAATCATGTCCAGCGTATCTCTCCTTCTAAGGCGGTTATGACCTTCAAAATTTAGTAGTTCTCGAGCCAGGATGTTTGGATGATTGAATAGTTTACCCACGTAACACCGGCAATATTTTTCAATTTCCTCTTTTACTGTTGGCATATTGAGATCCTTATGGATGTTAGCGTTTCTTATATGCCATGGTGCACCTGTAATTAAACGAAGAATATTCGATTGTCTTCTTTGCAATTTGCATACATTTGAAGCGCACGCTGTACCCCAGAGCTGGATACCATATGTCCAAATTGGCTTCAATACCGTTTTGAATAAAAGAACTTTATACTCTGGATCTAGGGCAGATCTTTGGCTGATAAGCCACTGAAGTTGATTAGTTTTGAGTTTTATTTGAGTTACTTTAGAGTCTATGTGGCGCGACCACGTCAAACGCCGATCTAAGTGGATTCCAAGGTATTTTACATGATCCTTTTGGGGAATCTGTGAATTGAAAATTGAAATTGGAGGAATTGCATCCCTTCGCAGGGTAAAAGTAACATGAGTACACTTTGAGGCATTCACCATTATTCTCCATTTTTTTAACCATTCTTCTAGGATTCGGACATGAGACTGCAGTTGATCGGACGCAACTGAAGGGTTTTTGTGAGTACTGACGAAAGCAGTATCGTCCGCAAAAGTAGACGTGTGCGTAAAGTTGGTTATGGGCATATCTGCCGTAAAAATAACGTACAGTATAGGGCCAAGAATGCTCCCCTGTGGGACACCGGCATTTATTTTCTTAGGGCTAGAAAAAATGCCATTTGATTTAACTTGAAAAAACCGGTTAGTCAAATAACTTCTGAACAGTTTATGCGTGTTAATTGGCAGAAGATCGCATATTTTGTACAAAAGTCCTTCGTGCCAGACTTTGTCAAATGCTTGGGAAATATCTATGAATAACGCCGAACAGTATTCTTTATTCTCAAAAGCTCTTTTGATGCAGGTTACGATACGGTGTACCTGTTCTATAGTATTATGACTTTTTTAAAACCAAATTGATGGTCAGGTATAATATTGTAAGAAATTATATGAGGTGTGATTTTCTTCATGAGAATGGACTCAAACATTTTTGAAAGTATCGATAGTAAGCTTATAGGGCGATAGGATTTGACTTGAGTTGGATCTTTGCCTGGTTTCGGTATCATCACGATTTCAGACCTCTTCCAAGATAGGGGGAAGTAACCTACACGGAGAATTGCATTGAATAAAAATAACACAATTTGCAAGGCTGAAAAGGGAAGATCTTTAATCATTTTCGCTGTTATACCATCTCCTCCGGGCGATTTCTTTAATTTTAGTTCTTTGACAGATTTTTCAACATCCTTTATTCTAAGCTTGATTGGGCCAGGAATTATATCATCTATCACGGGCTGATAGATTGGGCGAGGAATTAAATCATCTATCACGGGCGGATAGATTGGGCGTGGAGTTATATCGTCTATCACGGGCGGATAGATTGGGCGAGAAGTTATGTCATCTATCACGGGCTGATAGATTGGGAGAGGAATTGAGTCATTTATCCCGGGCGGATAGATTATGTGAGAAATTATATCATCTATCACGGCCGGACAGATTGGGCGAGGAATTATGTCGTTTATCACGGGCGGATAGTGTGGGCGAGGAATTATATCTATCACGGGCGGATAGATTTCAGATGTATCACTGTTGGATGTAAAAACGGACTCGAGGTAGTATGCAAATGCATTTACTTTCTCTTCTGTGCTTTTTGCCCAGTTCCCATTTTCAAGGCGAATTGGGGATTCATGCGCAACAGGGCCTCGCATATTTTTTGTGGCCTTCCAGAGACTATAATCTGTTTTCTGGGTTGGATCCAGAGATTGCAAATATATTTTTAGATCACTTTCCTCGGCTGATTTTAGGGCTGATTTCAATCTCTTCTGGCAATTTTTTAGTTTTTTTTAAGCTAACAAAAGCATTTTGATCTATTGCATTCAGAAAAAAAGTTATTCGTGATGGAATTCAAGCGTGATAGTGTGATTGCTTTATATTTGGGTGGAAAAACACAAGTGGCTATCGTTAGAACCCTCCAGCATTTAAATGCGAATAAATCTTTTGTTTCTCATACCATTGCTCGTTACGGTGATACTGGCAGTGTTGCATCGCGTCCAAAAAGTGGACGAAAAAAACGGTAACAACACCAGAAATGATTCGAAAAGTGAAGGCCAGATTTGATCGAAATCCACGCCGCAGTGGTAGAAAAATTGCTCGTGAGCTGAACATATCGCGAGAACGGATACAACACATATTAGAAAATGAGCTTGGACTAAAGCCATAGAATTTCCAAAAAGTGCAAGAGCTCACCGATGCACAAAAAAAAGTTAGACTGGACTAGGTCTTCGCTTGCACGAAAGTGGCCAGTTACCGAATTTGGTTTTCTCCGATGAGAAGCCATTCCAAATTGAGCAGTTTGTGAACAAACAAAATGTTCGGTTTACTTGCCAAAGAGGTCAGCTGAAAATGTACACCTTCGATTGGCCACCAGAACTCAAGCGCCGCCGATGGTAATGGTGTGGGCCGCCGTAACGGCCGATGGTCGCTCCCCGCTCGTATTCATCGACCATGGGGTCAAAATAAATGCCTAATATTATCGGGAAAATATCCTAAAGGCAGTATTGAAGCCCTGGGCAGACAAACGTTTCGGCCGCAGACCATGGACATTCCAACAGGACTCAGCCCCATCGCACTCAGCACGCGTCAACCAAGAATGGCTTAAAAAGGAGGTTCCTCGCTTCAAAGTATCGATCATCTCAAGACGGCGCTTCGCCAGGAATGGGCCAAAATACCGCAGAGCCACTTTCGTGCAGGGTGTGATGGCTTTGTCGGCCGTTTGAAGGCCATAATTCGTGCCAAAGGTGGCCAATTCGAACAAATCTAAACTGTTTCTAAAATTTATGTTATTTCCGAAATTTTTTGCTTTTGAACAATAAAATTTAAAAAAAAATATAGCGCTTTACTTTGTTGCATTACATATCAGCCACCCTGTATATGGGCATCCAGGCAGACGGACATGGCTAAATCTACTCAAAAAGTGATTCTATGCCGATCGGTATAATAAACGATGGGTTTATCGCTTTGTTTTTAGCCGTTACAAACAAATGTAATAATATCGTGTACCACAGTGTTGTTTCGGGTATAAAAATGGTAAAGGTTTTTATATTTTAGCATTGCGTTTGTCGAAAGTGTGTCCAAGTTTAGAAATTTGCGTAAAAAATGGTGTAATTTGGGGAAGTGCGGTAATGATATGAATACAAAATGTTTCATCAATCCGTTTTCATAACGATTCTTAGGATAGACATACATATACATTTTCGAAATAAAATAATAATTTCCTATTTTTTGAAAATATAAATTGATATGGCCAACTTTTGTCTCAGTGGGTACATCTGACTGACATTTTTCACATCATATAGCAAATTTTGTTGTGAATTCAGAAAAGTTGATGTGAGAGAAATCGGTTTATATTCTGCACTGATATTATTAAATGCTACGACAGCGTCAGTAAAAAATTAAAAAAAAAAACTATTTTTGATTGCAGATATCTCAGCAACTGTACGAGATAACTCTTAGGTGTAAAATTCTTTTGTTGACCTCTGTAAGTACAGGCCCTTTTTTTATTTGTTTTTTATTTTATTTTTTTTTTATTTATTTTCAGTATAAATTTTCAGTATAAAAATGAACACCGTTCGCAGAAAAATAAAAAACATATTCTCCGTTAATATACTGTATTAAAAAAAGTTATAATTATGTCTTCAATAAAAAGTTGTAATTAACTCAAACACCTTCGGCTATTTTTTTCCAACCTGTAAAATGCACATAATAGAAGATTTCATAAATCAGACGAACAAGGCAAGAAGTTACATGCGCTTAAACATTTTGTTCAGCCGAGGTGGCAAACTTTGAGGACCTGTAGCTCCACCATGGAGGGTCAAATTCAAAATTAAATTTCTCTAATACCTCAATTGCATGTTGTGCCAAGTTGTGTTGCAATGGGTTGACTGGTTAAGAAATGGCCGAATTATTTCCATATTTTGATGTTTCTAACACCTAGAAATAATACAGCTAGACCCACCTCTCAGAACCACAAGCTGAGACAATTTAGACATGTCAGTTCGTCTGCCCAACTTAAGTTGTTCGTTAAGTTCAGGTCGCTATCGCACCTGTAAATAGCCCAATTAATTCAGATTTAGCTCCCGTATATATGTTCCATGCGATCTGGCCTTGTACCGCTATAGAAGCTGTATTTCACATTTCAAATTTAGCAGGGTGGAGTTTCTTGGTACAGTAATCCTCATTGCAGAGTTTGTAAAAATCGGTTCAGATTTACATATAAGTATAGCCCCCATATATATGTTCCTTCCGATTTTATCTTGTAGCGCTACAGAAACTGTATTTTACATCCAATAATTTTGCAATTTAGCAGGCTAGAGTTCCTACATCCAATGATCCATATTGCCAAATTTGAAGAAAATCGGTTCCGATTTAGATATAGCCCCCGTATATATGTTCCTTTCGACTTGGTCTAATAGGGCTTAAGAAGCTGTACGTTACATTCAGTCCTTCTGAAATTTTGCATGGTTGAGTTTCTTGATACAGTAATACTCATTGCCAAGTTTGAAGAAAATCGGTTAGGATTTAGTTATAGCTCCCATATATAAGTTCCTTCTGACTTTACCTTATAGGGCTGCAGAAGCTTCACTGAAAAAATAATGTTGTAAAACTAAAGACAACACCATATCTAAATCAATTAAATTTTTTGTCTTTACTTCAAATAAACTTTTCAGTAAAATAATGACAATTTGCTTTTTATTATTATTATTTTATATTTAATGAATATTTAAATTTACAGCCTCAAATGGTTGATTGCACTTAAGTAATGCGGCTTAGCCTTTTATCTATAGTAAAATATTTTTTATATACCTGATTTATTTACACTTTTAGTAGATAATATTCCAAAGGAAAAGATTCTAAAAAACCTTTGCTTCAAATTTCACATGAAATCTTAAATTTGGTGGTGATAGTGGTTATTATTTCTATTATTCTAGATGTATTGCACAATTAAGGGATCAAATCTGTAGGGTAGCGTCGAGGAAGATTAATGACAATTTACTTGATTTCAACGAAATTATATTTGATTCAAAGAAATTATTTTTGCTATAATGCTTCGATGTACATAATATTGTGTACGTGTTGACTTTGAATATATTTCTTTGAATTATTGGAAATAACATTGATCTAAGGATTGTTTTTTTAATTTAATGGCGAATTCTTTTCTGCAAAAAAGTGCAACATTTTCATTGCCCTTTTTCCGAAAACGGCACTTTTGTGATACTTTTTTGAAATTTGGTAATTAAGTTACTCGAATTTAGCACAACACAAAATTTCAAAAAAGCGATATTATAGTGCAGTTTTCGGAAAAAGGACAATGCAAGTGTTGCACTTTTTTGCAGAAAAGAATTCGCCATAAGAAAAGATTTCAATTATTTTATCGAAATTTTACTTCGAATTAAACAAATTTTCAAATCACAGTTTTAAATTCCAAATGCCTTTAATTTTCGGTACGAAATTTTCATATCATTGAATTTAATACTATATTGTCTTAGAAATAATGTCATTATCGTTCATAAACTTGTAGGCAAATGACTTCATTTTAAAGATTTTTTGTTTCGGTGTGAACTGTCCGATAGTCATACAACGATCCTAGATATTCACGTTCAAAATTTCAGTTTTCTATCTCTTGAAGGAAATTCTGTGGTCAAGCGGTTCAAAATCTATATCCAATTATACTAAATATTATTAAGTTCTAGAAAAAATTTGGTATTTAGGGCGATATTTAAATCAAAATTGTCGCGTTTTCGTAACACAAAGAGCAATAAGAAAGAGCTAAATTCGGGCAGAGCCGACTATATGATTCTAAATCTATGAGGGGGATAAACTTAAATCTTGTCCGCTTTTAGTCATTTTTATTAAATCGAATTTATTAAATCGTTAGTGATTCTGAGTCGATCGGTATTATTTATCGTGGGTCTAGCTTTAGTATTTTTCGACGATATATTTAATGTTAAATGAAACATTCACTAGACTCAATTACAACATGTAATTGATTTAAGGACGTTGCATGTCTTTAATTTAAGTACAAGATGTAATTTATTTAAAATCGTTTCATGACTTTAATTGAAGTCCACTAAGTAATTAATTTAAAGTCGTTCCATGTCTTAAATTTAATTATAAGATGTACGAGTACTTATTTTAAGGATTTTTTTTTCAGTGTGATTTTAACTTCCAATAATTTGGAATTTTAGCATTTTAGTTCCTTCTTTCAAGAATCCACATTGCCGAATTTGAAGAAAATTGGTTAAGATTTATTTTATGGAACTATTTGATTTCTGCCTGCATTTGAAAAATGATTTTATAATTTTTTCGCTGATACTTCCATATAAATCGGAATGTATCAGATACGAATTATTACCGATAATTTTCTCATTAACCGACACAGACTCTTTAAGACGATTTAGTTATGGCCATCTATATGCCCAAACACTATTGTTTCAATGTTCAAGTTCCAAATATAAATCTCTCTTTACTAAATTTTGCACACACACTTTGCTCAGATTTAAAACGATCGATATATAAAAATATTTATTTTCACAAAACCACTTTTGGTGGTCCATATCGTTCTATGTTCTCATACAGCCCCTATTTACTGTAGGGGCTGTATGATTTCGGATTTTACTGTAGAAGTAACGTTTTTATATCGATGTGGCGATGATTTAGATATTTTATATTTGCAATAAATCTTTTTTTGTGTAATATAAAATATACAGAAAGGGCCAAATCGGTAACTGATTTATTTTAGATTTGATTTTCCGTCCCTACCTAAATTGGCAGCAATTCGCAGTAAAATTGGGTGAAAACTGTGTACGTTTTATACATTAAGAATTCACTATTAACATCCAATTTAAATCTTTGTAAATACTGGGGTCGCGTATTAATTTGACAGACCCGAAGACATTAGTCTTTCCTTAGATTATCTTTTTTCAATCTACATATAAATTTTGTTGACATCGTTTAGAGTCCTTAATTGAGGAGGTACTTTTCAAAACTTGACTATTCCACTTTCAGTTCCGTGATTTTTATACCCTACACCACACTGTGGTACAGGGTATTATAACTTTGTGCATTTGTTTGTAACACCCAAAAGGAGAAGAAATAGACACATCGTTTATTATACCGATCGACTCAAATCACTTTCTGAGTTGATTTAGCTATGTCCGTCTGTGCATGTATTCTTGTAATCAAAGTACAGGTCGCAATTATGGTCCGATCTCGACGAAACTTTACACATATCTTTTTTTTGGCCCAAGGACGATCCCTATTGAATTTGGTTACAATCGGTTCAGATTTAGATATAGCCCCCATATATATGTTAGCCCCGATTTTATATGTAAGCGCTGTAAAAACTTTATTTTATATCCGATCAGTATGAAATTCGGCAGAAAGAGGTTTCTTATTATATGAATGAACACTGTTAAATTTGGAAGAAATCGGTTCAGATTTAGATATAGCCCCCATATATACGTTACCCCCGATTTGACATGTAAGCGCTGTAAAAACTGTATTTTATATCCGATCAGTGCGAAATTCGGCAGAAAGAGGTTTCTTATTACATGAAAGAATACTGCTAAATTCGGAGAAAATCGGTTCAGATTTAGATATAACTCCCATATATATGTTACCCCCGATTTGAAATTCAAGCGCTGTAGAAACTGTATTTTATATCCGATTACAGCGAAATTCGGCAGAAAGAGGTTTCTTATTATATGAAGGAATACGGCCAAATTCGGAGAAAATCGGTTCAGATTTTGATATAGCCCCATATATATGTTACACCCGATTTGACATCTAAGCGCTGTAGAGACTGTATTTTATATCCGATCAGTACGAAATTCGACAGAAAGAGGTTTCTGTTTTACATGAATGAGTATTCAGGGAAAATCGATTCAGATTTATATATAACCTCCATATATATGTTCCTCTTGATTTGGTTACAAAGCGCTATATAAGTTGTACTTTACTTCCGATCATTACAAAAGTCTCCAGAAAGAAGTTTCTCAATTTAGGAACGAATATTGATTAAGTTAGCGATTATCGGTTCAGAATTAGGTATATCCACATATATATGTTCTTAACCATTTACCAATTATTCCAAATTATTCGGCCCCGCCCGACTTTCTGCCTTTCCTTACTGGTTTTATTTCTTTTGGTTTGGTAGCATTGAATTCAAAGCTCAGCGAAAATAAAATTGTGCGAAATCTGTATGACGTCTTTAAATTTGCACCAAAATTTCGGGGTAAATACATAGGACAATATTATTTTCTCAAATTGTGCAAAAACACAAAAAGTAGAATAGTCAAGTTTTGGAAAATACCTCCTCAATTATCCTCGCATTTTTAAAACTGCCTACCACTGGAAATCTATTCAAACAATTGATCTCTAATCTTTCTAAAAAAAAACCCAAGTAAATATACAGTGTCCTTAAAATCTTCAGAACAAGTGGCTTACACATTATTATAAAAAGTCTCGGAACAACATTTAAAGATGTATATCCTCTTGCTCTTCCAGTTGGTTGGCTACTTGGAACGAGCTCTGCAACTCGACATTTGTTTTATGATGAAAAGAAAAAACAAAACGAAACATGTGCTGCAGAGCCATTCGTTACAGTTCGAGCTAAGACTATTATTTGGATTTCATCAAAAAGGCAACTACAAAGAAATGAGCAAACAACAAAATGCGGGTGGTATGCAACAATGCAGTTGCAACAAAGTTGCACACAATACCAAATGGATTCCGTTGTTTTCCATCTGTCTTTTTCGTTGTTGCTGTTCTTGTTTCGTTTAATGAAAACTTTGTTTTACTTTTTGACAAAGTTTAAATAAAACAAACCATTGTTTAAATAATCACATGCCTACGTGTATATTAAGGTGGGCCAGATGCTGATTTTCTGCAATAATCGAATTTCACACAATTTACCCGGGGAGAGTTGTCCCTGTGAAATGCGGCATGTGACATGAGTTTCAGGCGAATTGTGCAGAGAAGCTTGCGGGTTAGAAAAAGTTGTATGATGTAAAATTTCAAGGGACAATGTAACATTTCACTTTGTGAATGAATACCATAAACATAGATATTATGTAGTAAAATAAATATGAGTAAAGGATTTCGAAATACAAAATGTTCTCCTGGGCACTGCAAACCCGTTTAAATTATGTCTATGTCTCTAGCCCCAATTTAGAGAGATTAAAATGTGTGGACCATTTTTGCAGAGTTTCCAGACGTATCCACTTATCGTCATTTTAACGAGTTTTAAGGCAAATATTTAAATTTTAAAATTAATTTGTATGTTCAAGAATGTACATATTTGATAATGTGATTAGTCAACAATACTTTATTTGCATGTATCTAGATTTGGATATCATTTTGTTCAAAATCTCAAAATCTGTACATACATTTTTATGCTGATGATTTCGAAAAGTAATTTTTAGTAATACACTCATTTTGACGATTTTGAAACAAATTCATTGGCAACACCATATTTCGTCTCCCTTTCAACCCTTAAAAATATTAATTCTGTATTAATATAAAGTCGATTTTTTAAAAACAGTATTAATTAAAACTATTTTAGCCTGCTATTGCAGCATTCGTTAGACTTCTATAATCTGCACCGAATTTAGTAACCTAAGAAGAAATCAATTCTGTAGTATAATTACTGGAAACATATTATTTTCGGGAAAATAAACTTTTTTCTATGAGTCGGAAAAAAATCCAGAGATTTATTTAAGTATTATCACATTATTTCGCACCGAAACCAAAGGGGATGATGAGTGGATACTATTTACTGTTAATCTATTTTGAGAGAATTTTTCTCCATTTTTAATTTAAAAAATTTCGAGGAATTTTTGGTAATTTATTCCAACAATTTTTTAAATAGCCGATTCAAGTTTAAAATTTTAAATGACCCACACTGTAGTTGAAAACGATGATGTGTTTATAGCGAAAATTTGATGCGTTCGACTGCAGAATCCTAAAATATCTAATACTAGCGGATTTCCGGTTAACTTTGTAGCCCTCAAATTTCATTTTAGTGAAATTGAGACATTCGAAGTGTTTCGTATAATAATCTCAACACCCAGAAATATAGTTTTAGGTAAATTAAAAGACTCTTAAATTGTTCTTGCATGAATATCTCAAATCTCATTGTCAGTAAGGGATGCATGTGGGCGGGGTTATACCCACATTCTCGATATCGCTCATTTTCTGTTGGGTCACGCATAGTCATGTCAAATACAGACATTCCAAATTTCACGACGATTGATCTAATATTTCCCCAGATATTTTCGTCGATCTTTGCATTATTGCCTTTCTAATAAAACCGGTTTGTTGGATGGTTTCAAAGTCCATAACGCTCATTTACTATATCCCGCCCACTTTTTTTAATGTACTAATATTGACTCCAAAAAGTTAGAGTCCAAATTACGTTCTTCTATGGTCAATAGTTTCTAAGAAAATACATTTTTAACTGATGCTACGCCCACTTCTGCAACACCCACTAATCCTGCCCTGTCAATTTTTGCTCAAGGTTTAGATAATAACCCCACTAACGTGTGTTCCAGATTTAGTTTTTCACTAATCCTGCCCTGTCAATTTTTGTTCAAGGTTTAGATAATAACCCCACTAACGTGTGTTCCAGATTTAGTTTTTCTACGATCAACACATTCTAAGATATCCGAATTTTATATAATACCACGACCACTTATTCCACCCCGCCCACTTTTTGTGAAACTACTAATATTGACTCCAATAAATTACAATCCAAATTTCCTTCTTCAACGGTCAATACTTTCTAAGGTAATAATTGTTTAACTAATGCTCACCAATTTTTGCCACACCCACTAATCCGATCTGCCAAATTTTATTGACGTTTTAGATTATAATTCAATTAACGTATGTTCTTAATTTCGTTTTTTTATGATCAACACTTTCTGAGATATTCGAATTTTGAATAGTGGCACGACCAAATATGCTCCGCCAACTTTTTCAAAATGTTTTCTCCAAAATCATCTCTGACCAAATAGCTTTCAAACAAAAGAAAAATTTTAAAATCGGTCCAGTGGCTTCAGAGTCTATAAAGCACATACATACATACAAACATTTTTATACCCCACACCACACTGTTGTTTGTAACACCCAAAAGGATAAGAGATAGACCCATTGTTGTACCGATCGACTTGTAATCGCTTTCTGAGTCGAGGTCCGTCTGTCTGTAGATGTATTCTGATAATCAATGTACCGGTCGCAATTATGGTCCGATCTCAACGAAACTTTGCACATATCTTTCTTTATTCCCAAGGACGATAATCGATAACCGATTAGTACGAAATACAACAGAGATTTTTCTTATTACATGTATGAACACTGCCAAATTCGGTGAAAATCGGTTCAGATTTAAACATAGTCCCAATATATTTGTTACACCCGATTTGAAATGTAAACGCTGTAGAAACCGTATTTTGTATCCGATAAGTACGAAATTCGACAGAGGGAGTTTCTTATTATATGAATGAAAACTATCAAATTCGGGGAAATTCTGCTCAGATTAAGATATAGATCGGTAAGAAATTCAAATGATAGAGTTTTCTTATTATATGAATGAACACACAGAATTGTGAGGGAGGTGTAGGGTATTATATAGTCGGCCCCGACCGACTTTCCGTCTTTCCTTACTGGTTAAGATATGGTTTTAATAAAGTGACCAGCAGTCTTTGGTCCAAAAGCGGGAATGCTTTTGCAAAAAAGCTGGATTTTGTAACGAAAGGGGGGACTTTATTCTAAATAATTGACATTTTAAGATTTTTGCTTTCCTCGCGATTTTAATTGTGTTCCGCGGATAGGATTCTATATCTTTAAACTACAGAAACGAATCCCATTCTGTTGACTATATCAATATAAATATTCGTAATGGGATGACAACCACAACAAAAGTTGTGGAAATTTTAAATGTCAAACCTACTAATTTTTTATGATTTCCTTTGTAGTATAAAGTGAGTTTACTTTAAGATGTTGACCAGAAACAGGATTAAAAATATTTAATGATGGCATTATATAACCAGTAAGGAAAGGCAGAAAGTCGGGTGGGGCCGAATATATAATACCCTACACCTCCCTAACAATGCCAAAAGGTCATTGCGATAATAATTTTTAATAATTGGTGAATGGGTAGGAACATATTATCTAATTCTGAACCGATAATCTCAAAATTAAGCAAACCTAAATTGATAAACATCTTTCTGGGAACATTTTAATGGTCGGAAGTAAGGTACAACTTCTATAGCGCTTTGAAACCAAATCAGGAGGAACATATACATATATGGAGGTTATATATAAATCTGAACCGATTTTCCCTGAATACTCATTCACGTAAAAAGACCTCTTTCTGTCGAATTTCGTACTGATCGGATATAAAATACAGTATCCGTGCTTGCATAGCAAATCGGGGGTAACATATATATGGGGGCTATATCTAAATCTGAACCGATTTTCTCCAAATTTGGCAGTATTCCTTCATGTAGAAAGAAACCTCTTTTTGCCGAATTTCGCACTGATCGGATATAAAATAACATTTTACAGCGCTTACATGTCAAATCGGGGGTAACGTATGTATGGGGGATAAATCTAAATCTGAACCGATTTCTTCCAAATTTAACAGTGTTCATTCATATAATAAGAAACCTCTTTCTGCCGAATTTCATACTGATCGGATATAAAATAACATATATATACAGCGCTTACATGTCAAATCGGGGGTAACTTATATATTGGGGCTATATCTAAATCTGAACCGATTTCTTCCAAATTTAATAGTGTTCATCCATATAATAAGAAACCTCTTTCTGCCGAATTTCATACCGATCAGATATAAAATAAAGTTTTTACAGCGCTTACATGTCAAATCGGGGTAACATATATATGGGGGCTATATCTAAATCTGAACCGATTTTAACCAAATTCAATAGGGATCGTGTAAAGTTTCGTCCAGATCGGACCATAATTGCGACCTGTACTTTGATTACAAGAATACATGCACAGACGGACAGACAGACGGACAGACAGACGGACAGACAGACGGACAGACAGACATAGCTAAATCAACTCAGAAAGTGATTCTAAGTCGATCGGTATAATAAACGATGGGTATATTTCTTCTCCTTTTGGGTGTTACAAACAAATGCACAAAGTTATAATACCCTGTACCACAGTGTGGTGTAGGGTATAAAAATATTTATATTTGGCATTATATAACCAGATATACCAGAACAACAAAAAAACTTATTTTGAAAAAATCTACGTCGCAATTTTGACACTGGCCTACAATATTGCACCGGTTAAATCGAATGCTAGCCAACAGATATTGGACCCGATCTCGAAGAACATCGAATTTGATGATCTAAATCCGAATATAATATTAAAAATACAATATATAAGTATCTTCAAATGGCTGATTTCACGCTTTTTTGAAATAGAATAGCGACAGATGCTCTTTTATTAAAAAAAAAAATCAGGTTTCGAAAAATAATCGCTTTCCTATTAAAATGATCCCTCCTAACCCTAACACAAACTGAGCCTTAGATAGCAGACATACACACAGGCAGACGTACGGACTATTTATGCCCTAACGTTACAGGGAGGAGGATACATAACAACTACAAAATCGTATAGCAAAAATGATATCTATGGAAAATTCTAAGAAACTTCTACCAAGAAATAATAATATTAATTACTAATCCGCGCCAATCGACATGGAGATTATATAGTGGTAAAAATGAAATAATTGCATAAATCATTTTTTGGAAAGTCACTATTTTGTTTTCATCTGGATGAGAATTTAGAAAAAAAAAACAATTTGAACCGTTTTTCAGAATTTCATATAATATATGACCGACTCAATTTTTCCGATTGTGTTTAGAAAATTGATATTTTCTTTTGGACTTTCAGCTGAAATTTCACAGTTAAGTCCGTAACATGAGCTACCATCTAGAAAAACGATTAAACTTTATTGACTTAGACTCCTCTCCCCTTAATGTTCTCTCTCCCTTTTCCTTTTTCTAAACTTGAGAGGACGTACCCTATGGACTAAATGGTCTCCGAGTGAAGTGAAACACTCCAGCATCGCGTGTGTGCTGAGCGTCCTTAACGCCAGCATCGCGAGTGTGCTGTGCGTCCTTAACCTAACCTAACTCTAATTACCAACTGACCATTGGAAGATATCGCAAATTGTTTGTTGCACTTGCGAATAATTTGACTTTCTGGAGCAGTGATTTGCAAGTATTCATATATGGAATTCGGCCGATTTTGACCTCTATATCAGTAACAACATTCTGGTAGAGGACTCCTTTAAGAAGTTACTGAAAATCTACTGACACTTTTTTTGTTGAGGTTCTTACCTAAGGATACCAAGGACATTTCCAAATTAATTGTGAGTTCAAAAATACTTAAGCTTTTTTCGGACAGATCGAGTTTTTATTTTGGGTGCCTTCAAACTTGGGATTTGCTATATCTCCGTCATTTCTTAATCGGTCTGAATAAAATTAACGGCAAATGAAATTTTAGAAAAAATCCGTCTAGACCGCTGTTAAATATTTTTTGTTTTAAATGTAATGATTTTGGAAAAATGCGATCTACAATGTTTTCATCTGATTATGATAGAGGTACAAATCAAACGTATTCCATATAGGAATAATTTGGAAATCAGTGCTCCAAAAAGGGAAATTATTTGCGAGTGCAAACATATTTTGCAATATTTTCCAAATAGTCAGTTGGTAATTATAGTAGATGGTTTATTTAGATTTTAGTGCAAGTTTCGGACCTAGCAGCGAAATTTACGTTGAAAATTCAAGAGGAAATAGAAAATTTCCAAAAAACACTGGGAAAAATGAAGCCAATCATATCTCGCGAAAAAAAATTAAATTTTGCAAAACGGTTCATATTTTTTTATTTTTTTCTAAATTTGCAGAGGTCTTTACATACAAAACATTGTTATTATTATATTCAAAAGGTTATTTTGTTTGCAGCTATTTTGTTTACGATAGAAAGTGTTACAACATATTCAAAATATTTTTTTCTAACTCGGAGTGAGACTCCTAGTTTATGTCGACTGGCGCGGGATAGGATTTGATTTTAGACCCATGGTTTTCTCGGCAAAAGTTTTTTAGCATTTTCCGTAGAATACGATAACTCTCGAAAGGAGTAACCGATTGAGTTAAAATTGGTATGCCGTAATATTTTTTCTCCATCTCAAGTTAAGTTCGAATATGTAAGTAATATAGAAGTTAATTGTTGCTAATTGTTAACCCCTTGTGGGGGAGGTACTAGAAGGAGTGGACCAGTATGTGCCATCTTCAAGCCTGGCCTGAGTAGGAGAGAAATATTACTGCACACCAAATTTGAAGTCAATCGCTTACTCTTTTAGAAAATTATTGTGCACACCAACCCGTAGACAGACAGAGGGACGGATGGACGGACGGACGGACATTGCTCAAATGACTTAAAATGACCCAAGTCGATGTCACTCCTTCGATGTGTTGCATTTTGGCTCGTAGCAAATAATATACGAGTATACCCTCCTCTCTAGGTGAGGTGATACAACCGGATCTAAATGCCACTCCCCTGATGGTATTTCCAACACAAAAGAACCAAATCGTAACAAAATGTAATAGCTCATACATTTAATACCAATATACAAACACTTTTGAAACTATTTTGTTTTTGCGAAACATTTTATGGCCAACACTTTTGTAGAACATTTCATCCCCGCCCTCCCGAGTTTTAGCGGTGTTTCATACAATTTCAACATGTTGGGAGCAAGCGGGTTAATATGTTCTACAAAAATATTGGCGTTAATGGTTACGACAAAGTTTCTGGATATACTGCGCACCTCATGTGTAAAAAACACATAGTTTGACATACAGATATTCTGCATGAACAGGCAAAAAGGGAAATAACAACTCCCCACCCCCCTTCAACCCAAAAATAAAATTCCGATGTAATGTTTCAAAACGCCGGTACACGTACGAGAATGTATTTCTTTGGTCTCCTCTACCAGAATCCATTGCTGGAACCCCGTTTTTTTCGGAAAATCTTCGGTATTGTTGTACAAAACTACCCCAAAAAATTGGAGGGCGGGAATGAAATGTTCTACAAAAATCGTGGCCATATAATGTTAACATATATCGTTGCTGTCGTAGCAAAAGTAACCACTTCTCTTCAAAACAGTTGAAGAAATTGGTTTGTCCTTGTGCTAACAGGAGGTAAAACTATGGAAAACATTCTTAATACTTGAAAATCCTGGAAAAGTATCAATTCAGTTCCTTAAATTTGTTGGTACTAAAGGGTCAGACTATTATTCGCATTCGCTTTCACAAAAATGCATATTTCACTATTCTCTTTCGCATTCGCAAGAAATATATTTCAATATTCGCTTTCGCATTCGCTTTCGCATTCGCTTTCGCTAAAGTCACTTTCGTTACATCCCTAATCTGTACCATCTGATTTAATGTTTTTGGCTCTTGATACCAGATTTTGCTTTATGTCATCCTGGAATTCGGCTCAAATGTACTTCTCTGTACTTGGATGAACAGTCTTACAAATTTTGAAAATCGGTTTAGTTTCAGATAGAGTCCATAAGAATATGTACCTTCGGTTTAGTTTATATCCTCTGTATGAGCTATATATAATTCCTTTCCGATGTTCATGACATTATGTGAATAATGTCTAATTTGACCAGTTAACGTCTGTGTCGAAAATGAACAATTTTAAAATTTGTATGGTATTCTATTATAATGTAAATCGATTGATCTTTAATCTTCTATCTTCTATATATATATAACAAGTAAGAAAGTTTCAGTCAGGTAAACTGACTAAGGTATACCCTCACTTTGTGAGTAATGTAATATTGAATATTACTCGAATTATTCTGTCAATTTGTGTGGGAGGTACCAGAAGGGGTTTATCAAATACACCTTTTTTTCGCTGAACATTAGATACTTTAATTTCATTGCACTGTGCCGACTTATAAGCATTTATGTGCACTGCTATAAACGTTATGAGACATTAAATTGTGGTATGATTTGGGCATTTTGTGTGGGAGGTACAAAAAGGGGCGTGGCAATAACGCCCATTTTTCACAGGGCAATAGACACTATAAAAAAATTACACTGTACAAAATTTCAAGTATTTTTATACACTGGTTTTAATGTTATAAGCTGTTAACTTTTGGTGCAAAAAGGTACCTTTGTGTGGGAGGTATCAAAAGGGACGTGGCGACTTCGCCCATTTTTCTCGTGTTGATAGCGACTAATAAGCTAATACTATGTGTGGAATTTCAAAAGATTCGAATAAGTAGTATAGCAGTTATTAAAGAATCAATATTTCACAACATTTTAACTCTTTGTGGGGGAGGTACTAGAAGGAGTGGACCAATATGGCCCATCTTCGAACTTAGCCGGAGATAGAAAAAAATATTACCACATACCAAATTTGAGGTCAATCGGTTACTCCTTTCGAAAGTTATCGTGCGCACCAGCCAGCAGACAGACAGTCGGACGGACATTGTTCATTCGACTTAAAATGACCCAAAACGGATTTCCTCCGAACATACTTGGGGTCTTAGGTCACTCCTTCGACGAGCAAATGATATACATATACCGTCGTCACACTAAAGTGAGGGTATAAAAATGGAAAAATGTTTGTATGTATGTATGTATGCTATAGACTCTGAAACCACCGGACCGATTTTATTTTTTTCTCTTTTGTTTGAAAGTTCTTTGTCAGAGATGGTTTAGGATTTTTTTTTAAAAAGTGGGTGGGGCAAAGTTTTGCGTAGCATTATTTAAAATCCGAATATCTCAAAAAGTGTGGACCCTAGAAGAACGAAATTTGGAACACACGTTAGTGGAGTTATTTTCTTAAATTTCAATAAAAATGGGAGGGATCGGATTAGTGGGCGTGGCATCAGTTAAACATTTGTTATCTCTGAAACTATTGACCATAGGTGAACGAAATTTGGATTGTATGTAAGTTATTGGAGTCGATATTAGTAACTTCACCAAAAGCGGGCGGGATAGAATAAGTGGGCGTGGCATTATATAAAATATGAATATCTCTGACTATGTGGTTCGTAAAAGACCGAAATTTTAAACACACCTTAGTGGAGTTATTATATAAAATTGTTACAAAAATTGGCAGGATCGGATCAGTGGGTGTGGCAAAAGTCGACGTAGTATCAGTTAAACGTTTATTATCTCGGAAACTAAGAACGAAATTTGGATTGTAAGTTGGTCGAGTCAATATTAGTACTTTCTTCAAAAGAGGGCGGGATACAATAAGTGGGCCTAACATTATATAAAATTCGAATAACTCAGAATGTGTTGATGGTAGGAGAAAGAAACAGAATTTAGTGGAGTAATTATCTAAATCTTCAGAGAGAAATTGGCGGGATAGGATAAGTGGGTGTGGCAAAAGTGGGAGTAGCATTAGTTAAGCATGTATTATCTCTGAAACTATTGACGGTAGAAGAAAGAAATTTCGATCATTAAATATAACCTCATACAATATTGCATAATTTGTGCATTTTTGTACCACATTTCTTTATTTTTATCGCATTGGCGTTAAGTTGGCTGTGAGCACAAAAACACTAATCCATTATTCTCAGCAGAAAGTTGTACCATTTGTAATTATCGCGACGAGGGCATGGCACCGCCCACATAAGCCAAATTTTGAAATTGGGATAACTTGCACAATTTCTTAGCGAGAGTGGTGTAATTTTTAGTATATGTATTTGGTGGCAGTCTACGTGATTGGTCCAAAAATGGACGGCATCGGAAATCTGATATCTGGGGCAACGAAGTGGACCGGGTTCAGCTAGTATTTGGTATAAAACTTAACATCACATACATTTATTAAGGGATAAAAAAATGCAGATAGGAAGTCAGACCGCAATTCACCTAAAAGTACATCATCCTACTTTGTTTTTAGTATAGTGACACATTTTTAATTTTTTTATAAAATTGCACTAAAAAAAGGAGTCTTATGACCCTCCCTATTATAGCAACGCAAAAAATTGAATGTGAATGGCAGATTAAGTGTCCTTGTTACAATTTTATTCAAAGGATTTCCTCATAATTATTATGTAAAATATTATTTAATTAAGTTAGCAACACTTACTTATCATCTTATGCCGCCTCAAGTAAAGTTAATCCTTTTTCCTCGTGCAGATCTCCGAAAAGGATTTGAACGTCGATGAAAGCGGGCTGACGGGCGAGCGGGTGGATGTGCGTGTGTATGACTGATTAAGTGAATGAGTGAGTGAGCAAGTGTTGGTGTGAAAACTTGATTTATGTATATATAGAGATATCCTTTTGTAGTGTTTTTGTTGTTTATGTTGTTTTTTTATTTGCGTTAAAAATTCTCTTTATATAAACTTTTTCGTGAAGCAAGAAACTCTCAAAAAACACTTTAGCGCTAAGACTTTTTTTAACTGAATTATTTTTCGTGTTAATTTTTTGTTTGGTTTTTTAATCTCTAACGACTACCGATGTAATTAATTTGAATTTTTACTAATTAGCATATAAGGGCTTCTTATTTTTATTATATGTAAAAACTACAAAAAACATCCGACTTTCTTTGTATGCCTTGATTATGCTGAATTTAGGAAATTTTTGTTGTTTTTTTTTCCCAAACTTAAACTGTGTATTCCTTTGTTATGCGTTTTCCTCGTTTTTTCGTGTGTTTATTTCTTTTGCAATCCCTTTCGGGGGTTATTGTTGTTGGCTTCGTAGTTCAAAATATTTTACAACTTTTCTGGGAATTTTTGTTCTTTTCTTTTCTGGGTTTAAAAATTGTTGTGCTTTCTTCGTTAACTTGCTTTTCTTTTTAGGATACTTTGGTATTTTTTTTTGGTTTTCGCAAACAACTTTTTTCGTTTTACACAAAAGGATATAAATTGATGGAGGCAGCTCCAAGAAGAAAAGGACGAAGCAACGTTTGGTAGTCGTATTGGAAAACTAACAATAGTAACAACAAAAAGTTGTTTTTTGTTTGTTTAAAAGTATTCACTTTTTTCTTTGATATATGGTGGGTTAGTGGTGGTAATAGTTGTTGTTGTTGCAGGATTCGGCTTTGAAAAGGGACTATTTTATGTTCGCGCGTGTAAAAGAGGTGTGTATTGTTGCCTTCACTTTAAACAACTTTTTTTTATTTGTTGGCTTGCAAAACTTTCAGTTACTTGGCGTTTTTCTCCGGATTCTGTGGAAGATTTTCCGCGTTGCCGTTGTAAACAAGTCGTTGCCTTTAAACAAACTGTGTGCGTATTTGGAAAAACGCTTCTGATTGTTGCTACTTCTTTTCGTGTGCGAAAGAAAACTGTTATACACCGACATTTGCTCACGCAGTTCCCAGATTGGAGAGGAATTTCCCATTCACCGTGAGAGGGAGAAAAACGGCCAATTTGGGATAATAAGAACCGGGAAGAGAGCTAGACACTGAAACAGGAGGAATGAGAAACATAGAGAGAGAGAGAGAGAGAGGACGCAAAACACAATGCGTCTGTATGTGTGAAGCATCCCTAAAACGAGACATTGAAATGAATTAAAATTCCTGTTTATTTGATGAACAGTGTTTGAGAATGGATTTTAATGTGCTACAAATGGCAAGCATGAGGAGCATTGCACTTTAAGTCATTATGCAGTGGTTCTATACGATTTTTTTTTTTTAAATTAAACTCTCCTTTCATTTACAGGTAAAACAATATTAAAAGAAAACCATTAAGGAAAGGCAGAAAGTCGGGCGGGGCCGACTATATAGTACCCTACACCTCCCTAACAATGCGATAAGGGTCATTGCCATAATAATTTGGAAAAATTGGTAAATGGGTAGAAACATATTATCTAATTTTGAAACGATAATCGCTAAATTAAGCAATATTCGTTCCTAAATTGTGAAACATATTTCTGGAACATTTTAATGATCGGAAGTAAAATACAACTTCTATAGCGGTTTGATACCAAATCAGGAGGAACAATCAATATAAATCTGAACCGATCTTCCCTGAATACTCATTCATGTAAAAAGACCTCCTTCTGTCGAATTTCGTACTGATCGCATATAAAATACAGTCTCTACAGCGCTTACATGTCAAATCGGTGGTAACATATATATGGGGGCTAATCTAAATCTGAACCGATTTTCTCCGAATTCGGCAGTATTCCTTCGAGTAATAAGAAACCTCTTTCTGCTGAATTTCATACTGATCGGATATAAAATAACATTTTTACAGCGCTTACATATCAAATCGGGGGTAACATATATATGGGGGCTATATCTAAATCTGAACCGATTTTCTCCGAATTTAGCAGTATTCCTTCATGTAATAAGAAACCTCTTTCTACCAAATTTTGCACTGATCGGATATAAAATACAGTTTTTACAGCGCTTACATGTCAAATCGGGGGTAACATATACATATATGGGGGCTATATCTGAATCTGAACCGATTTTCTCCGAATTTAGCAGTATTCCTTCATGTAATAAGAAACCTCTCTTTGCCGAATTTCGCACTGATCGGATATAAAATAACATTTTTACAGCGCTTATATGTCAAATCGAGGCTAATGTATATATGGGGGCTATATCTAAATCTGAACCGATTTCTTCCAAATTTAACAGAGTTCATTCATGTAATAAGAAACCTTTTCCTGCCGAATTTCATACTGATCGGATATAAAATAAAGTTTTTACACCGCTTACATGTCAAATCGGGGCTAACATATATATGGGGGCTATATCTAAATCTGAACCGATTTTAACCAAATTCTGTAGGGCTCGTCCTTGGGCAAAAAAAAAGATATGTGTAAAGTTTCGTCGAGATCGGACCATAATTGCGACCTGTACTTTGATTACAAGAATACATTCACAGACGGACAGACAGACAGACAGACGGACATAGCTAAATCGACTCAGAAAGTGATTCTAAGTCGATCGGTATAATAAACGATGGGTCTATTTCTTCTTCTTTTGGGTGTTACAAACAAATGCACAAAGTTATAATACCCTGTACCACAGTGTGGTGTAGGGTATAACAATCAAAACATCCATGAACTACTTACATTAACAGGTAATGTTGTAAAACTAAGGGCTACAGTTGGTGAACCAACATGCTTACAATAAGGGGAAGTCTACAGAATCAACCTTGCACGAACTTGTGAGCACTATCGAATCGTCCCTGCATTTCAAGGAATTCACCATGGTGGCATTTCTTGACATAGAAGGGGCTTTTAACAGCATTCACTCAGATGCAATAACTGCGGCACTGTCACATCTAAAAGTTAACTCTAGTTTGATTAGACTTATTCAAAGTCTGCTCAACAGAAGACGCATAACAGCATGTCTTGGGTCCACAACTCTAACAAGGTTTGTAAACAGATGGACCCCACAAGGAGGAGTACTATCTCCACTAATTTGGAACCTAGCGGTGAATGAAATCCTTGTAGATTGAGAACGTTGTGGCTGCAAGGTCGTGGCATATGCGGACGACGTGGCAATCGCAGTGAGTGGCAAATTCGAAAACGTACTCCGAGACATTCTACAGGTGGCTCTGAACAAATTGGCTAGATGGGCCAGAAGCAGCGGTTTGGGCGTAAACCCAAACAAGACAGAATTGGTTCTCTTTACTACGAAGAATGGAACAGATCTAGTCTTTTCTGAAAGTTCAAAATTTTTAGGAATAATTCTAGATAGAAAACTGTTATTTAGACTTAACGTATTGGAACTAGTAAGGAAGGCCAACGTCGCCTTATATTCCTGCAAAAAGGCTGTAGGGTCGCGGTGGGGCCTCTCTCCTAAAATCGTCCACTGGATATATATATAGCAGTAGTTCGTCCAATACTGCTATACGGTATTGTGGTATGGTGGACGGCAACTGACAAACAAACCATCGCCAACCTACTAACAAAGGTTCAGAGAACTGCCTGCCTAAGCATAAGCGGAGCCTTAAGGACTACAGCGACCGAGTCTCTACAAGCCCTACTCCATATACTGCCGATTAACATTGTGGCGAGAGAAGTTGCAACCAAAGCGGCAATAAGATGAAACTGCCTATCAATGTGGAGGTACAAAAACTACGGTCACATGAGGATATCAAAGTGTAGTCCTATGGTAACCGACCGAGTGGACTATATACCAACGGTGTACACCTTCGAGAGAAATTACATCACTATGATTCCCGCCAGAGATGAATGGGTTGGAAGAATACCAGGTAATAGAAACCATCTTCTCTTTTACATGGATGGCTCGAAGCTTGATGAAAAGGTTGGTTTGGGAATACACTGTGCAGAGCTAAGATTGGATATAGCTCACAGACTACCTGATACCTGCAGTGTCTATCAAACCGAAATAATGGCAATATGGGAAGTATCCAAGTGGCTGAGTCGCAAAATAGAAACCAACACTGGGGTTGTCATTTACTCGGACAGCCAGCCTGCCATCAATTCTCTGGAGGCAACATCACTAAAATTCACAAACAGCCCTCGACTGCCGCAGATCTCTTAACGAGATGGCTGAGCAGTTTAATATATACCTCATATGGGTGCCTGGGCATAGGGATAACCCGGGGAACTGCAAAACCGATGAACTTGCTAGGAAAGGGACGACATTACAAATTCGCGAAGAATTTGCATATATTGGTGCGCCGCTATCCACGTGCAAGCTTTGGCTTAGGCAAGAGGCAATCAGGCAGTCCAACGAAAGATGGACAGAAATCGGCACCTGCAGAGTAGCTAGACAAATCTGGTCAAGGTATGACCTGAAAAGATCAAAATATCTCCTCGAACTAGAAAGGCAAAGATTGTCTACGATAGTATCAGTTCTGACGGGACACTGCTTGATCGGCGAACACGCCAAAAGATTGGGTATTGACTCTAATGACTTCTGCAGAAGCAGTGGAGATGAGGAAGAAGTGGAGAGCATTGAGCACTTGGTATGCGACTGCCCCGCTCTGAGTAAACGACGACTGGACATACTGGGGTCGGCCTTTTTAGGCAGCCTAATAGATCTTTCCAGTACCGATATTCGTACTATCGATAAATTTGTATATCAAACATGTTGGTTTCGATGAGGGGCATTTCAGCCCGTGGTAACACTACACGGAGAAAAAACAGGAAACAAAATATGTTTGGGATCAAAATTTAAATAAAATATTCTTTGGTGCATATATTTTATATTTACATACCGGAAAAAAGTTTGAATATCTCTCTTATCAATGATTTTTTTTCGGAGTTTTGGTGCAAATTATCTTTACAAACGGGAAAATATTTAAAACGGCTACAGAATTTGTTTTCCTACCTATAGGAAAAAAGTAATTTTTCCCAAATATAATATGTTTCCAGAAATTATATTACAGAAGCGATTTTTTTCTTAGGGTAGGGACCTAAACTGGTCTATGTGAGCCTGTGAAAAAAATACGGCTGCCACCCTAACTTATACCTAAACCTAAGGTCAGACAGCCAAACATCGAAACCAACTGTTAATACGATGCCAGTTTTTGGTCCAATAGGTATCAAAATATTGCACTACTAAATTTCTGGTAGTGTGGGTGGTACCTCGCCTACTGTCACAATCACACCTGTTTTTGGCTCCAACACGCGTACTGCTACCAAGGCACACATACTAAATATGGCCGATCTTACTGCAATATTTCTCAAAACATAGTATTTGTAAATTTCAGGTTGTGTGGGCGGTGCCACACCCACTATAACTGTCACCCAGTTTATCGTTCCATCACGCATACTGGTACCAATGTCACATATACCAATTTCGGAGACTCTTACCGCAATAATACTCGTAATAAAGCATTTTTAAATTTCAGGTTGGTTGGGCGATGTCACGCCCACTAACACTTTCATCCTAGTTTTCCGGTAAATGAAGCGTAATGGCACCAAGGTCATACATACCCAATTTTGAGAATTTTGCTACTATAGTATCCAAAATATTTCATATTTGAATTTTAGGTTGTATGGGCGGTGCCACGCCCGCTTTCACTGTTTCCCCGTTTTTAGTCTTGTGACGCATACTGGTACCAAGGTCACACATACTAAATTTCGAGAAGTTTACTGCAATAGTACTCGAAATATTTCATATTTGAATTTTAGGTTGTGTGGGCAGTGCCACGCCCACTGGCACTATCACCCCAGTTTTCAGCTACATGACGCGTAATGGCACCAAGGTCACACATACCCAATTTCGAGAATTTTGCTCCAATAGTATTCGAGATATTTCATATTTGAATTTTAGGTTGTATGGGCGGTGCCACGCCCACTGTCTCTATCACACCGGGTTTTGGCTCCATGATGTGTACTCGTGTTTTAAACTTTGAAATGAGATTTATATCAACACCAGTTATTTCAGATGCTTCTTCGGTATCAGAAAAGAACCTTCTTGTTGTATTCCCATCATTGGTTTTGCCTGATCCTTGTTCTGGTTGGTCTATAATCGACCCATATTTGAGAAATTCATTCTGAAATTGTTCTTTTTTTAAATTTCTTAAATCCTTGTTGGTGTCATTGTTTCTTATTGATCCTGAAGGTCCAATCAATTTTAAGTATGTCTTCCTTTTATCGTATTCTTGTATGTAGTGGCGATAATCCAAATTCATATGCATCAGTATTATCTACTGATTTTTCAGGGACTTGGTTTAATTTGTTTGATGTAGATTGACATACAATGCCAAAGCCTGACCAACTTTTCCATCTATCATCGTTAGCACTAATTCGTAGTTAACTTCAATTGTCTGGCCTTCAATGTCTACTTCTAATAGCTGCAGTCTTGTAATTTTGGTTCTTATATCATTGACTTCTTTTTTAATGGTATCATGAGTTTATGTATCCCCTCACCTTAGAGAGGAGGGTATATATCATTTGCTACGAACCAAAAGTGTAACACATCGAAGAAGTGACCTAAGACCCTAAGTATGTTCGACGAATATTCGTTTTAGGTCGTTTTAAGTCGAATGAGCAATGTCCGTCCGTCCGTCTGTCTGTCTGCTGGATGGTGCGCACGATAACTCTCGAAAGGAGAAACCGATTGACTTCAAATTTGATATGTGATAATATTTTCTTCTATCACCGGCTAAGTTCGAAGATGGGCCATATTGGTCCACTCCTTTTAGTACCTCCCCCACAAAGGGTTAACATTTAGTGAAATATTGATTATTAAATAACTTCTATACTACTTACTTGAATCCTCTGAAATTCTACACATAGATTAGTTTATTCGTCACTATTACCTCGAGAAAAATCGGCGAAGTTGCCACGCCCCTTTTGGTACCTCACACACAAATGCACCTTTTTGCAACAAAAGTTAACAGCTTATAACATTTTTACCAGTATATAAAAATACTTGATATTTTGTACAGTGTAATGCTTTTATAGTGCCTACAGTCTTGTACACACAAAATTTGGCCACACAAAATGGCCAAATAATAACACAATTTAATATCTCATAACGTTAATATATCAGTGCATATAAACTGTTATAATTCGGCAAAGTGCAATGTATTTAAAGTATCTACTGCGAAAAATATGTGTATTTGTTAAACCCGTTCTGGTACTTCCCATACAAACTAACAGAGCAATTCGGCGAATATTCAGTATTACACTACTCACAAAGTGAGGGTATACCAGAGTCGGTTTACCCGACTGAAACATTCTTACTTGTTTAAAACAATATTTACTAAAAAATGCCAAATGATTTTCCTTTATAAACTATGAAAAATATTGAAATCACAAAATAGGCAAAATCATTCCAATAAAAACTATTTCTATTTCTGACATTTTTAGGTATAAATGGTAATATATGGACATTTACAGGATCAGCTCAGATTATATAGGACTACATGCCTATAAATATATTCCATATATCTATTTTGGTGTTTTCCTGGTCCAGTATGCAAACTAAAATTTTAGAGGAAGAATACATAACAATATATAGGCAAATATTGGCGAATTTTATATCTAGGATGTTCTAGTCAAGACCTTAAAGAAAAGCTCTATTTTATATAAATCCACAAACGTTTGAAAATAACGCAATTCAATATTCACATCTCAGGAATTGTTTAATATATATTTTTTAAAAAAGAACGGGGCTGAACATCATCCAAAAATTTTCAGCGTTCGTTAAGAATAAATGGGGCTACATTACTATATTTTCACAGAATTTTAAGTTGGTCTCATTGATGTGTAAAATGCAAATCAAAATTGCAGTTGCATATAAAAAAGTTAGGGTCACGAAAATGAATCACTGTAATAAAAAGATCAACTTACGATTTTTAAAATGAGCCTTAATTTGTAAAAATCCGTCCACGCGTTGCATAACACAAAACGTACGCTTTTGAGAACATTTTCATATTTTCTTAGATGCTAATAACATCTGGACAAATATTTTGTATGTTGTTTTATTTTGAGCAGAGAATCGATATAAAAATTTATGTATTTTGAAATCGGTAATGGTGACCAAAAAAATATATTCGGTTTGACATAGAATGAACGATATACAAAATTGGGATTTTAATGTACATGGGGGATTTCATGTTAGGTGAGCGAATTTTCTAAACCGATATTTCAACCAGATCCAGTTTAAGAACTGTCCTACTTGGAGGGTGTTGAATTTTGAAATTTTTGGTAAAACGGCCCTTTTTCCCATGCATACTCGTATAACTAATAACTTGTTGTATTTAGAGAAAGTCGATAAATTTTTCTTCAATCTTAAAAAAATTCCCAAATATATTTTTTCTGGTTTTTTTTTCGAAATTAAAAATTGTTTTTGTAAAAAACTATATTTAAAAAAGATCTAAAAAATGGAGGTTAAAAACACAATCTTTAGAAAATACTAAGTTAAGTAGCATTATTCTTCTTCTAATATAATTTTGTCATTCCATCGGCTGTTTCAATTATATAGTATAATATATTTTGCAAAAATCCCATCTTTTAAGACATTTTAATATTTTTTATATTAAAACCTCTGAAAACAACAAAACATTCACAATCGTTATGTCCCTTCGGTTTGGAGGGTTGCTATTTATATTTCGAGTCCTAGAAATTATAGTGTCGCCAGAGGCAAAATTACCTCCCATTGGAAAGTTTGACATTTTTCAGCATTGTTTTGTTTACAGTCCGTTGAAAAATGTATCTCGGTAAAAAAAATTAATTAATCCGTGATAATTTTCTTGCGATGATTTTTACGTTTTCGGCGGGAATTATCGATACAAGAGTATCTCAATCAACGACGAAAGCTCAAAAAAGTCTCGTGTATATTGGAGCAAAGAAATGTTAAATAATACAACAGCGGTAAAAATACAAAATGCAGAGTATAAAATCGCCACTGGTGACGAATCATGAATATATGCATATGAGCTCGAAACAAAACAGCAATCGACCGTATGTGTCTTTCAAGGCGAGCCAACAAAAGTTATTCATGGAAGAAGCACATCGAAGCAAATGATCCGATTTTTTTGGTATTAACAGTCATGTGGTCACAGTGCCTTTAGTGGAACGTAGGGGGTCAATTCTTGAGCTCAATAGTGGTATCAATGGTTAAAATGAGACTTCTCCTGTATGATGTTGATGTTCCTTGATGATGTAGGCGCAGCCACGCCCAATAATACACTCATTGTTTGCCGGGATCGTATATATATATATATATATATATATATATATATATATTCCCGTCGTTCCTACATAGAGCATAAGGCCACAAGCGGTTTTATTCGATGCCAGTGTTTTTATCTCGTTCCAGCCTTTGCCACTGCAATCCGTCACGATATCAATTTGACGACGCCAAGTATGGGATGGTCTGCCTCTTCTACCGCTGCCTTGTTGTTTTCCTTTGCTAGATTGTCTGGTGATGTTGTCACTAGGTTTGCATGGTATATGGCATATCCGGCGCCTTTTTTCCCGAAGTCTGGTTTGTTGGGCTCATAGCTTTTCGTTGGATACGGAGACTAGCCAGAATATGTTATAGGGTCACACATATTCCTATCAAAATTATATCCACACCTAATGTCCTAGATATTTTTTCTGCACGGATTTCGTTAAATTTTTGCAAGAGTGTGTGTATAGGGTTTAAAATTCAACAAATTAGATGGATATAGAAGTGGGCGTGGCATCGTCCATACAACCCTTAATGTAAATTATAAACATTCGAGTACGACTGCAGGGACAGTGTTGAAAATTTGCATGATCGTTCTTAGTAATTGGGAACCAAAATATTACAGAAAAATTATTCAAATGATTTTCAACGTTAACAATTGTTTTAAAACTTCCAAAAATTATTATGTGCTAGACCGTATTTATTTTGAAAACGTAGATAGGCTGCCGCAGGTCTAGCTCCTACATAAATTATAAAAAAGGAGTTATAAAATCAAAATAACTATATGAACTTTGCGGCTTATAAACTCTCTTCATTCATTCCACTCAAATTAACATGTTTTTTGACCAGACCATTTTCTTTCACAATTTCTTTTCCCTTCATATCAACACTAGACCTCTTGTTGCTGTCACAACATCCTTCATCTTTTATTCTCTCTTTTAAACATAAATAAACTTCTTAGCCTTAATTCCATTTATTTGCAGAGTAATAAATTCCATTTGTAATGTGTCATTTGTTTTCATGTCCATCTTCATTATGTAAAAATATTTTTTTATTTGTGTTTTTCTTTCTCATCTCTTTCACGTTTTTGCATTTTAGATTTGTTATAATTGTTGTTTGTTAAAATAAGATATCTCGGCTGTTTGTGTAAAATCCAATCCTCCTCTCCCCACTCAACGCCTCTTCCGCATACCAAATTATAAAATGAAAAACTTAAAATTTATTTATGTTCATTGTGTGCGTGTAACGGTAGTCCACTGTGTTTGGTTATACAATATTTATTTTTTTTTTTTTGGATCTCAAACTCTCTTTCTCTTTTCTTCTCTCTTCTTCTCTCTCGACTATTCGGCCGGTTTTCAAGAATCTCATTTAATTCAATTCGTTTCCGTTTATGTTTTACGGTGCGTATACCTAACGGCTGCGAAATTAACCAACATTCATACGCCCTCCGAACTGAACTTTCATTAACAAACATTCTTTGCGGTAATAAAAGCGCAAATACTCGCTCGCATAGCGCATACAACTTTTTTCTTTTCTGACATATTTGAAAACTAAAAAAACCAACACACATTCACATGTGTTAACATACAACCTTGCATATAAATGTATATAAATATTTGTATATGAGACATTGCGAACTTAATTTGAAATTTCTAAATTGAGAAATTTGGTATTTATCTAGCAAATACCGTAATTTATTGTTGAAATCATAGTGCATAGCTCAATTTTGTATCGAAATATTTTTACCATACCCTATTATAAGTTTGTTTTGTAGCAGATGTTTGTAACACCTAGAAATACCACAGCTAGACCCACCTTAAATTATACCGATCGACTCAGAATTACTAGATGAGTCGATTTATCCATGTCTGTCCGTCCGTCTGTCCATCGTATCTTGTTAGTTGAGTACAGGTCGCAGTTTCACTCCGAACGTGTTGAAATGCAGTTAGGAGTCTTTGGCACCTTTAAAGAACCATATTGAAATTGGTTGAAATCGGTTCAGATTTGGATATAGCTCCCATATATACATATGTGCATCCGATTTTGCCGTTTACCCCTAAAGAAGCTGTACTTTACACCCTTTACAAATTTATCATGGTAGAGTTTTATAATCCATGGACCAACACTGCTCAATTTTTAGAAAATCGGTTGAGATTTGCCTATCGGTCACATACGAGTATATACGTTGTCCAATTTGGCCCTTTAGCCATATGGCGTCTATATAGACGCTACATTTTACATCCACTTGTTTTGAAATTTAACACGGTAGAAATTCTTGATCCTTGGGCAACATTACTGAATTTCAAAAAATCGGTTCAGATTTAGTTATAACTCCCATATGTTTCGTCCGATTTGACCCTTTAGACCTATAGAAGCTGTATTTTACATCCAATTACTCTGACAGTTAGCTTGGTAGAAATTCTTGATCCATTGACCGACATTACCGAATTTGAAAAAAATCGGTTTGGATTTAGTTATAGCTTTGATATAACGGGTTTTCCAATAGGGATGATATGATTTTGAAGTGACGTTTCGGACATTTGTAATATGTCATGGTCTGTCATTTGTTGTTCTTTGTATTCAGTAGTGTTTACAATTTCATCGTGGAGAGATGTACGCAAGAACAACGTTTAAAAATAATTCAGTTTTATTATCAAAATAATCGTTCTCCAATTGCAACTTTTCGTGCGCTATGTTAATTTTTTTAAATCCAAAAAAACACTTTCCAGTCGACCTTCGACCTAAACACCCATAAGCAATATATTAGCTCTCGTTATAGGGTATCTATTTTCCATTGACCGACTCCCGATCCAACGTACCGTTAAGGGGCTAAAATAAAATTTCCGTTCAAATTTGAAAATTATGCTAAGTCCATTTTTTTTTTAAATCAAAAAAAAAAAACACTTGCCAGTCGACCTACGACCTTGACACCCATGAGCAATATTTTAGCTCTCATTAAGAGCTATCTTTTTTCCATTGACCGATTGTGGCTACGTGCCACACAGCAAATGAAACAATTAAATTGCTGCGAGAAAAGTTTGGAGATTCGATTATTTCAAGTAATTGTGATATTGAATGGCCTCCGAGAAGTTGTGATTTAACAGCATTAGATTATTTCTTGTGGTGTTATTTGAAGTCATTGGTCTTTCGAAATAAACCAGACTCTCTTCAAGCTTTACAAGACACTATTGAACGTGACATTCATGACATACGACTTGATTTAGTGGAAAAAGTGCTCGAAAATTGGGTTCATCGAATTCGTTCCTGCAGAAGAAGTCATGGAGGCCATTTGAATGACGTTTTATTTAGTACTTAATTGTTTGTACTTCACATTAAATAAATTGTACTTCATATTAAATAAAATACTTTTGAATTTCCTTAACAATAAGTGTGTTTTTTTTTCAAAGAAATCATATCACTCTTATTAGAAAACCTGTACTATAAAAGCTTTACACTGTCCAAAATTTGAAGTATTTGTTTGCACTGGTATTAAGATTATAAGCTGGTAACTTTTGGTGCCAAATGGTCCATTTGTGTGGGAGGTACCAAAAGGGGCGTGCCAATAACGCCCTCTTTTCTATAAAAGCGTTACACTATACAAAATTACGAGTATTTGTATGCGCTATTATTAAAGTTATAACCCGCTAAGTTTAGGTGTATAATGGTCCATTTGTGTGGGAGGTACCAAAAGAGGCATGCAACCTTACAAAATAACGCCCACTTTTCTCTGGACTCTAGGTACTATAAAAGCGTTACACTATACAAAATTACAAGTATTTGTATGCACTATTATTAAAGTTATAACTCGTTAAGTTTAGGTGTAGAATGGTCCATTTGTGTGGGAGGTACCAAAAGGGGCGTGCAACCTTACCCATTTTTCTCGACATGATTGCTGCTAATAAACTAATACTATGTGCGCAATTTTAGAATATTGGAATAAATAGTATAGAAATTATTAAATAATCAATTTTTCACTAAATGCTAACCTTTGGAGGGGATGTAATAGAAGTAGTGGACCAATATGGCCCATTTTGGAACTACCAAATTTTAAGTCAATCGGTTAATCTTTCGAGAGTTATCTTGTGCACCAGCCAGCAGACAGACACACAGACAGACAGACGGACGGACGGACAATGCTCAAATGACTTAAAATTACCAAAAACGGATTTCCACCGAACATAATTAGGGTCTTAGGTCACTCCTTCGATGTCTAACACTCTTGGCTCGTAGCAAAGGATACATACCCTCCAATCTAAGGTAAGGGGATACAAAGTTTCTTAATTTATTAACGAATACTGCTTATTTTGGCGATATTCGTTTCAGATTTAGTTACAGCCACATAAATATGTTCCTGCATATATATATGCGCTACTGAAATTTATTTCACGGCCGATCTTTGTATATTTTGGCAGAAATAAGGTTTTTAATCCAATAGATCTAGTTTATTATGATAAAATCAGTATCTTTAACTCCTCCTAGCAATAAGAGCTAAGTAATTTGTTAACTGAAAATAAATCAATTATACTAAATTATTATTATTGCCAAGTCCCTTTTCGCATTTTAGGGATATGTAGGGTATAATATAGTCGGCTCCAAACGAATTTCTGTTTTTCTTTACTGGTTTTCTTTAATTTAAAATTCCCTATGTCCCAAATACTAAAGATACAGTCCATTAAAAATTAAAATTTAAAAAGAAAATAAAAAAAAATATTGATTTGTCACTAGGATATTCTCCTGGCTCTAGACCATCTTTGACTCTATTATGTATTATAGAATGCAAGGTTTTTTAAAAACGGTGAAGCAAAAAACTTTACCATAAAAAAATTTTGTTTTGGTTTCATAAAAAAATGTGCCTAAATCTAAAATACACGATTAAGAAAAGACCAAAGTTTTTAACACATTTTCTCTTATTAAACAAACTTCCTCTTTTTTTTATTCCTTTACTTCATTAAATGTTCCATTTTTTCCATTTCCATTTTTCGCCAATTGAACTACTCATCTCGTGTCATATCTTGAATTTAGGCTTTCTTATTTTCGAACCATTTACGATTATTTTGCAGTTTTTTGAGGTTGGTGATTTTCAACACGTCTTAATGTATATATGTCTTCAAGAAATTTTGTATTATATATGCAATATAGCTATAAGTATAATTGTCCTGACAAGAACATTTAAAATTTATTTATTTGAACAACAAAACAAAGTGAATTTATATTCTAATTTTGTGGTCCAGGGAAAATCTGGGTTACTAAGACCATTTGGCTAGCTTTTTACAGCGACAGACCAGAGCCCATGGTGGAAATCGAACCCACGACCACTTCATAGGCGAGCACGCTACCAACTCACCCACTGGAGCGCTTAAGTTGTAAATTTGAACTATCTAAATTAACTGTTTATCTTGTGGACCTTCAAAAGATGCGCTGCCAAACTTTATCATAACTGTTAGACATATGCAAATGTTTTAATATATGCCCTATACTCTTACTTTTGTGTTGTTTGTGAACTACTGCCTACATTCTTCATAAATAGAATCTAAAAACTGATACCGGTTCAAATGCCGAGGTTCTTCAAAACTTATAATTGTGTTGGTTTGTCAATAAATTTGAAATAAATTCATATAAATTATATCATAAATTTATATCGACCCCAAAAAAACCTACATATGTATGTATAAGTCCCATATGAACCTACATGCATACACATCCAATAATACAAGATAGTATGTGTACTTATTACATAAAAAAGTTTCATTTTGTGAATTTGTGAATGTTTTATTTCACAGAAAAACATCTCGTATACTTTGGATACTATAAAAACGACAAATCCTCCTGACTGCCGACACCGGCACTAAAAATAAAGACGTGAAACAAGCGGAGAGAAAACTTAAACAACAACGGAAGAAAAACGCTTTGCTACCGAATTATGCAAAAATCCGACAGCGATTGTTAGCAGAAGCAACAGCCAAAGGCAATCAACAGCAAGTCGTCGCAACAAACAAAAACAACGGGAACAACAACAACAGCAGAAGAAGTAGAAGAACTCTTCAGATTAGTCTTAAAAACTTAAATGTGAACTCAAATCCATTGGGGAAAATTACCACTCATATTCACGTGCAAACAAAGCAAGAAAAATACGCTCTTCTTACTCACACTCGCATACACACGCAGATTTACTCGTCTTCTAAGTACATGCACATTCGTGTTGCACACACTCGCGCATAGACGAATACTCACACACACACACACACACATCTCTATAAGCGCGCTACTTCCACAATTCACTTACAGTAGACAAACGAAGCGATTATGTGCAAACACACAAAACAAAAGCAACAAATTGTTGCTTCTCTCGCAACAGTTTGCTGTTATACTCTCCTTCCTAACTACTATAGCCATAAAGCAAAACTGTGCTACTCTGCAGGATAACGACTACCTATGTATGTAGTGAATACACAAATGTATAAACAAACCAAAACCGTCTTACAACTTGTGTACCCAAGAGCACTGTTGGAAAATCAACGGATGAGTGTCTCTCTACTCTCTTTCAGCTCATGTCTTTGAGTGTGTGTGCGAATGCTGTGTGTATTTCTTGAGTATTAGCGGCAGTCATCTGTAGTGGCATAACGAACGGATGGCAAATGAGAAAAAGCACTTCAATGTTATGCGTTTCTGTTGCTTTTGTGTTGTGTTGTGCTGTGCTGTGCTTCTGCTGTGTCGTGATGTGTGCTCCAATGATGTCTATACCGAGTCGAGCTGTCAAAAGGAGCAGCCGCCAGCAAAAGCAACAGCAAAGCCAACGCCATGTAGATGAAGAAGATGAATCTGGAGATCAATTTATGTAATACCAACGACACAGTGAAGCAGACGGGCACATTTGTTTATTGGAACGAAATCGGGATTTTCAGGAGTGATTAAGTTAAATGTATTTAAATTGAATAATTGTTGATTAGAAAGTAACGAAGAAATCAGCCGATTAGACTGGCGTATAGCCTTAGGCAATTTTAATTTAGCTAATATGTAGTATAATGGTATAGACACTGAAAAAATTGCTTCTTTGGTATATTGCAGGAGACTTATTTTAGTACAAACATATATTTAAAAACATATTATCTAATTCTAAACCGATAATCGCTAAATTTACACGGAGGAAAATCGTCATTTTTGCTATGTTTGAATTCAAAGAAAATATACTTGGAACCAAAATTTTTAAATATTATATATTTTTGAACAAATATATTTTATTTGAAAATCAAGAAATTTTGTTTGGACGCATATATTAATATATTACAACAAAATATATTTGCGAACTTACTGTCACAAATAAAATATGTGTTTATAAACAAACAAAGATATTGTTTAAGAATTTATCCAAATTCATTATACAGTATAACCTCTCTAATCCGGACAGATATAGTTTCGACCTTTGTCAGGATTACTGAATTGTCCGGACTACAGTACAAAACTCCAAAATGGGTCATATTTTCTTATTTTTATTAAGAAACGCGTTTCTTAAAAAGAAAAGATAAATAATAAATACAATTGAAACTTTTACATTTATCTTTGTGCAGTTTTTTAGATATGTTTTTAAATTCTTTTAGAAATATTATTACTTTCTCAGCCTTCAAAATACCACTTGCAAAGGGGTTCGGCTGCTTTCCTATCTGTCTACAAAAAATAGTGATTTTCCTAAGATTTTTGTAAAAAAGTTTGAGCTCGAGGTCTAGTTCCCTCAAGACTTCAATTGGAGTCTATGTTCTCTTCAATATTTTCGTTTGACACAACTGACGGAACAATAACTTCATCAGTGGTGAACAAGTAATGTAAGATTTGTATGGTCCTATTTTCTTTCTATGGAATCCTCCGTATTGATTTCAATTTCTTGTGATGGAGCTGAAGTTCTTTCAGCGGCTTCTTAGCATTTATCAGAAATTTCCCAATCAATATCCAGCATGTTTTGGTAGACGTATATACAAAACGAATTTACAATATTTTAAACGCTCATGGATGTTCATGCTTTCCAATTAAAAGGAGAGGCAACGTATGAGATCCAGGCTCGTTATCATGAAGGTAAATCTATCTGCTGAAATTTTTCTGCCTGGAGCTGAATTAAAAACGACGATTTTCAAAAATAATACAGCAGATTTATCACTTTATAATTTTTTGCCTCATATTTCCAAGCACCAATTTCATTACAAACTTTGAACTTTAGCAACCACCGATTACTTTCAAAAAAGTTATCATTTCCCAGAACCACAACATGTTTTTGACTTTAGGCTAAAGGTATAATAACGTCGAAAAACTTAAAAACAAACACAAAAGTATATTGCTGTCCGGACTACAGAGGTAAATTGTCGAAACTGTCCGAATGATTGAGCTGTCCAGATTACTGGATAGTCCGGACTATCGAGTGTCCGGATTAGAGAGGTTATACTGTATTTAAAAAAAAATGTTAAAACTTTGTTGACTTGGGCAATTTTTTATATTATTTTTTCCTCGATTTTGTGTTATACTTTTTGTTTTACAGCACTAATGTTTTTTATAAATAGTCCAATTGTTAATCCATCAATGCTATTCGTCGTAACCAAAAAGTATACTATTTAAATTTCTCAAACATATAAAATTTATAAAACACTTAAAACTTTCCTTTAAACTAACGCATCGATACATTGCCAAAATACTTAAATATAAATTAATCATTGTTTGGGAAATATTATTTCCAAATAAAAAAATATTAGGATGAAAACATAATTTTGTTTAGAACAACATCCCCACAAACATATAATATTTGTGAGTGTCAAATATTATATATTTGGAGTGTACCCTAAACATATGTATGTTTCCAGCAAAATATGTTTGGAACAATATACTACAGAAGCGATTTTTTTTCAGCGTGTAGCAATATTCGTTAATAAATTAAGAAACATCTTTCTGGAAAATTTAAATGATCGGAAGTAAAGTACAACTTATATAGCGCTTTCATACCAAATCAGGAGGAACATATATATGGAGGTTATATATAAATCTGAACCGATTTCCCTGAATACTCATTCATGTAAACAGACCACTTTCTGTCGAATTTTGTTCTAATCGGATATAAAATACAGTCACTGATCGGATATAAAATAACATTTTTACAGGGCTTACTTGTCAAATCGGGGTAACTTATATATGGGGGCTATATCTAACTCTGAACCGATTTCTTCCACATTTAAAAGTTTTCATTCATATAATAGGAAACCTTTTTCTGCCGAATTTCATACTAATCGGATATAAAATAAAGTTTTTACAGCGCTTACATGTCAAATCGGGGCTATCATATATATGGGGGCTATATCTAATTTTGAACTGATTTTCTCCGAATTTGGCAGTATTCCTTCATGTAATAAGAGACCTCTTTCTGCCGAATTTCGCACTGATCGGATATAAAATACAGTTTCTACAGCGCTTACATGTCAAATCGGGGATTACATATATATGGGGGCTATATCTAAATCTGAACCGATTTTAACCAAATTCAATAGGGATCGTACTTGGGCCAAACAAATGATATGTGTAATGTTTCGTCGAGATCGGACCATAATTGCGACCTGTACTTTGATTACAAGAATACATGCACAGACGGACAGACGGGCATAGCTAAATCAACTCATTAAGTGATTCTAAGTCGATCGGTATAATAAACGATGGGTTTATTTTCTCTCCTTTTGGGTGTTACAAACAAATGCACAAAGTTATAATACCCTGTACCACAGTGTGGTGTAGGGTATAAAAACCATTACGTTACCATTGTGGGGACCTATAATGATTTTTTACAAGGAATCCATTTGTCGATTACATCACTCAAAAAATCCATCTAGTTTTACGACTTTTGATACAGCATTATTTTTCGAGCGAGATTTTCAATGTTAAGGGGATGAGCGGGGTTGTCGGATGTTTTGGGAGAAATACTTCTCGAAATGTCTCCTTTATTTTGTTCATCTATTTCGAATCCTTCTATACTAAAATTGTGTGTTGAAATATTTAAATTTTTTGTTTACCAGAATACTTTGTGGCAAAATACCTCGAAAGCGTGATGTCACAGGAAAAAACTGCTAATTCCGATTAGCGTGTTAAAATTATGTGGGATAAGTTATTTTTTGCGCACACAGTGTAGTTTAATTAAAACTTTATACATTTTTGGCGTAGCGTTATAAATACTTTTGGCGTAGCGTCATATCGCCCAATGTCATATCGCCCAAAACCATGTATGTATGTCATATGGCCCAAAAAATCAATGTTAGTTGTTGGAAAAATCTCGGCTTTCGGCAATATGACATCTGCATTGGTCAATATTAAATTTTCTACATTAGGTAAATTTAAATCTTTATTTCGTATTCTTCGAAAATTTGTAATGTCCTGTCGAGTGCTGTTAGTGAATTTCGTAATATGGCTCTCAGAGAATTGGTGGCAGCTTGGCTGTCCGAGTAAATGACAACGTCAGTATTGGTTGCTATGTTGCGACTCAGCCACTTGGCTAACTTTTCATATAGCCATTATTTCGTCTTGATAGACACTGCATGTATCTGGTAGTCTGTAAGCTATAAGCCTAAGTCTAGAGCTAATGTCTACACGGAGAAAAAAAGGAAACAAAATATTTTTGGGATCAAATTTTAAATAAAATATACTTTGGAGCAAATATTTTATATTTACATACCGGAAAAAAAGTTTGAATATCTCTCTTATCAATATTATTCCTTTCGGAGTTTTGGTGCAAATTATCTTTAAAAACGGGGAAATATTTAAATCGGCTACTTAATTTGTTTTCCTACCTATAGGAAAAAAGTAATTTTTCTCAAATATAATATGTTTCCAGAAAATATACTACAGAAGCGATTTTTTTTCCTTAGGGTATGTTATTTACAGTGTACTCTGAAGCCAACTTTTTCATCAAGCTTCGAACCATCCGTATATAAGTGGAGATGGTTTCTAAATTTTACCTGATATTCTGCAGTTTAATCTTAATGCCGCTCTGGTTGCCACTTTTATCGCCATAATACTATTCTGCAGTATATGGAGTAGGGCTTGTACAGATTCAATCGATGTAGTCCTTAAAGCTCCGCTAATGCATAGGCAGGCAGTTCCCTGAACCTTTGATAATAGGTTGGTGATGGGCATTAGGTTGGTGATAGGTCTTGTTTGGGTTAACGCCCAAACCGCTGCTTGTGGCCCATCTAGACAGCTTGTTCACAGCCACTTGTAGGATGTACCTGGGGACGTTTTCCAAATTGGCACTTATTCCGATAGCCACGTCGTTCGCATATGCCACGACCTTGCAGCCATATCATTCTAGATCTAGCAGGATTTCATTCATCGCTATGTTCCAAATTAGTGAAGACAGTACTCCTACTTGTGGGGTCGTTTACATACTTGGAGTGGTGGACCCAAGATATGCTGTTATGCGTCTTGTGTTGCTTAGGTTTTGAATTGGTCTACTCAAGCTTATAGTTCACCTTTAGATGTAACAGCCCCCCAATTACTGGATCTGAGTGAATGTTGAAAAAGCCCCTTCTCTTTCAAGAAATGCCACCATAGTGAATTCCTTGAAATGTAGGGACGATTCGATAATGCTCACAAGTTCGTGCAGGGCAGATTCTGTAGACTTTCCCTTACTGGAAGCATGTTGTTTCTACGATAGGAGTTTTGTACCCAGGTTCTCCCTAATAAAATAATCTAAACCTTCCAGATCTTTTAATAAAAAGGAGGATATGCTAATTACTCTGAAGTCTTTTGGGATAGTGTGCGGAATCTTACCGCTTTGGGTATGAATACCACTTTGGTTTCCTCCATCGATTCGAGATATATGAAAACCTGATACAGCGAACATAAATTTTTCCAGCCAGGGGATAAGTACTTCAACATTTTCTGCATTTATGATGGAGCAATGCCGTTCTGGATTTCTCAGTCAACAACGTAGCGACGCCAGCAGTCCATTCGCTCTCTTGTTGATCCTACTGATCCTCGGGTTCTGTTGGTGTGTTCGCTGGGAAATGTGTGTCGAGAGTATCGAGCAGTTATGTGTCTCATCCTGCATATAACCCAATGTACAGGGTGCAGTAGATAATATCTTATGCGCCATCTAAGGCCTTTTCCGCTTCGCCACAGAAGGTGTGCCAAGAAGCCTATGCGATTTTCTAAGCTCCTGCTAATAGATTTTGAGTTGCTCTTTATATGAATCCCTGTCATTGGTGACCAAAGTATCGTTGGCCTTGTTGAATAGGTTCCGCAGCAAAAATTTAGCCAAAAAAAATTATTTCCTGTGTAGCATTGTCTTCGATTTATTCGCATAGACGAGTGACTTTAAATAACCCCAAAAAAATATAATCCATGTTAGCAAGATTGTATACAGTTCACCGTTGACAGTCACATTCTGCCCATCACATTTTTTCCTCCTATTTAATATCTACAACTTTGGTTCAGACGCAAAAGAGATATTCAGTACGGTATACAGAGATATAACCGTGTTGGAAAAATATATAATTTAATGACCATGCCCAATGTGGATTTGTATGCAAAAATATTATGTTATGTTTGCTTCAGACACCAAAGAGATATTCCGTACGGTATACCGAGATATAACCGTGTTAAAATATAGAAAAAGTTCCAAAAATCCACCTTGAACTTGACTAAACGAATGATGCAGAAGTTCTTATTTTTAGGGCTATTTTCACGTCCAATTCTCAGAATTGAGTTCCAAAACAATGAGATGGAAAATGTTGTACTGTGTGATTCTATTAAAATTTAATGTGTGGTTTCTAGTAACGAAGTTCTTTTCACAACTTAGATTTACCTCGCAGATATCCCGAGATATGTATTTTTAATATTTTAAGGAGTTATTACATTTCAATAATGAGAAAGGAATCGGTATATACCCGGCTCTAATATATGGGTAAAAATCCGAAAAACTGTACACCAAAAATGTAAAAAATCCCAAGTGTAATGAATTCATTATTTTGCGGTACATTCACCATTGAAATTACATGTTCAGCGGGAATGAACGTTACATAAAATTTTCCGCAGTATATTGTCGTTTTAACGTGTTGAAATTGTTGTGTAACGTCCGCAACAGACTAATTTCTAGTTTTTGGATGAACCACGAAGTGTTTTATTCTAATAAGAGCTACGAGTATTTTTATATCCTTAAATAATCCTCTTTCTTAAATGTATGTAGATTTTTCTAATTACTATGCAAACTTAGCTAAAAAACATGCAAATTCATTTTAACAAAAAAGTTACAAAGTAACGTCCGCAACGGAACTTTCGCCGCGAATAACATGAATTTAGGTAAATATTTAAATGTAATTTTAAAGAACTCTGAAATAATTGCTGTTACTGAAGGTTATATGAAAATATTGCATTCAGAACGCCAACGAGATAAACATTAGTAAAACAAAATGCGTACGAATGTAACGTCCGCAATCCAGGATTTGACCATATACGGATTCCTAGGATAGGATCCAGAAAATTTGCTTAAAACAAGTAAGAAAGTTCAGTCGGGTAAACCGACTTAAAAATCTCCTCACCTTCAGTCTCAAAAAAATATTCGTAAATATATATATTTTTTGTTTTAATTAAATTATTATCAATTTAAATGACATTTAATAACTTTGAAGTATGCAAAAATGTATAACCTGTTAACTTTTGGTGCAAAATAATTCATTTGTGTGGGGTGTACCAAAAGGGGCGTGCCATTGACGCCCATTTTTCACTGGACTATAGGTACTAAAAGCATTACACTGTATACAATGTATAGTATTTGTATATTCTGGTATTTAAGGTAGAAGATGTTACCCTTAAATACAGAATGGCCATTTTTGTGGGCGCTACCAAAAGCGTCGGAGCAATAACTCCCATTTTTCACTAAACTGCTGGCACTATAACATCATGACACTATACACTATATATATATATATATTTAGTTATACGCTGTTAACTTTTGGTGCAAAATGTAAATTTTTTGCCGGACTCTACACTGAAAAAAAAATTGTTATAAAATTAAAGAATTGCTCCACAGACGTCCTTAGCTTTTAAAATAAGTACATTTTGTACTTAAAATTAAGAATATTTACTTAAAATTAAGTTAATTACTTAATGTTAACGAAATTATCTACATTTTAGGTACAAAAGTTACTTATTTTAAAGACTAATGACGGTTTGGAGTCATTCTAGGACAATCTTCTTTCACTGTGAAAGTGTCCTCTTTAAGCTCATGTACACTTTAGTACCTGTCTTGACCTGTCTGTAGTACACTTTTTTAATTTGAATGAAATTACTCGGGAAAAAATGCTCTCTTTATACCCTACACCACACTGTGGTACAGGGTATTATAAGTTTGTTTCACGGCAGATGTTTGTAACACCCGAAAATAACACAGCTATACCCACCTTAAAGTATACCGATCGACTCAGAATCACTAGCTGAGTATGTCTAGCTAAGCATGTCTGTCTGTCCGTCCGTCCGTCTGTCCATCTGTCCCTGTAAAGTTGTTCGTCGACTACAGGTCGCAATTTCACTCCGATCGTTCTTAAATTTTTTCAGTTTGGAGTATTTCGCAGCTGTTAAGATCGCTATTGAATTTGGTTGAAATCGGTTCAGATTTAGATATAGCTCCCATATATATCTTTCGTCCGATTTGGCCCTTTAGTCCTATAAAAGCTGTATTTTACTTCCAATCGTTTTGAAATTTAGAATGGTAGAGTTTCTTGATCCATGAACCAACATTGCCGAATTTGAAGAAAATCGGTTAAGATTTAGCTATAGCTCCCATATATATGTTTCGTCCGATTTGGCCCTTTAGTCCTATAAAAGCTGTATTTTACATCCAATCGTTTTGAAATTTAGAATGGTAGAGTTTCTTGATCCATGAACCAACATTGCCGAATTTGAAGAAAATCGGTTAAGATTTAGCTATAGCTCCCATATATATGTTTCGTCCAATTTGACCCTTTAGTTCTATAGAAGCGGCTGAGGTGCAACTTGAGGACCTACTTAATCATACAGCTCAACGCTTGCTACAATCATTTACAGGAAATTATTTGAAGAATATGGGAACTGCAAGTTGACTCTCTTTTGCAAATGGGGATGTGATTGTTCTTCTGGACAAAAACAATACAATCAATCTGTATGTGAATATACTTCAGACACAGATTTGTTCATGGTGTCATTTGTACTGTTGCGATTGAAAAAGAATTTGGAAGACTAGGAGTCTTCAACAAGTACGATGAAAACAAAGTATATTTGGAAAAATCAAACATTGACCGATATGGCCCATTTTCAATCCCAAACGACGTGCAACTACAAGAGGTATTTTTTACCTAGCTCTATTATTACGGAATTTAGCGTGATTGCAACAGGCAGACCGACAGACGGACATGACTAAATCGTCTTATAATACTTTATCAATATTTCAAGGTGTTGCAAACGAAATGACAAAGTAAGTATACCCCCATCCTATGGTGAAGGGTATAAAAATGGTGCAAGTAGGCGAAAAATGTTGTAACCATTATTTTCTTGAAAACATTCTGCAAGCAGTTTCCTTTATGACGAATATAAATATATCTATTTATGTAATTTCCTCTACATCTAAACTTACCTAAAAGTATAATTTGATATGGCCATAACTTCTGTCTCAGCTGCTACTTATGAGCGAAATTTTTTACATCGTATAGCAAATTTTGTTGTCAATTCCGAAAAGCTAATGTGAGAGAAATCTATTTATATTCTTCCCTGATATTACCGAAATGCTGGGAGAGGGTCAGGAAAAAATTTAAAAAATCAATTTTGAAATACAGGCAGAAATGTAATAACGCCATAGAATATTTTAAAATTAACATAGTTCAGTTAAATATATTGTAGAGTGTAGGTCAGTTCTTGACATCGCAAATCGAAAGTAATTCTCGAATCATTATATCCACTAAAGTCAAACCTACAATTTCCAAAATAATATCGAAAATCCCCAAATTTTTGGATTTTCCTCTATATCTACTATGTATACTAAAAGTAGGGCTCCAAATTTCTTCTGCAGTTCAACTTGCAACACCTTACCACATATCAAAATAGTACGAGTAAAGGTTTTAATTTTAAAGCTTAGAATTGGAAAAAATGTGGCTTGGGTGTGACTTTTGTAATTTGTGTAAAAAATAATGTAAATTGGAGGAGCTTGGCAACAATAACAATGAACATTTTGGACTCTTTTTTTTGAGAAAATTATGTAGGAAGTTTTCTTTAAAATGAATATAATATAAATATGTTATATATATTTTTTTGTTATTTATTCTATAACTTTAAAACACGACATATACTTTTTCCCAAAAAAAAAACATTTTTTTCGAATCGAATTTGTTTCATCATATAGCAAATTTTGTTGCTTATTCAGAAAGCTGATGTGAAAGAAATCGGTACATATTCTTCTCTGCTAATCACAAAATTTTTATGTATCTAAAAGCCCATGGTAGGAAGACCTCTGCACGCTGAAAAAAATCGTTTCTGTAGTATATTGTCCATATTCGGCCTGATATATAGTACATATATTTAGGGTACATTCCAAATATATAATATTTGACACACACAAATATTATATGTTTGGGAGGATATTTTTCTAAACTAAAATATGCTCCCATTCAAATATTTTTTTATTTGGAACTACACCATTTTCAACTGTAATTCGAAAAAAATCAATCCAATTTCGAATAAGATCAATTGAAATTCTAATACTCCATTTGAAATTCGGAAAAGGTCAATTGAAATTCGAAGATTCCATTTGAAATTCGAAAAAAATCAATTGAAATTCGAAAAAAATCAATTGAAATTCGAAAAAAATCAATTGAAATTCGAAAAAAATCAATTGAAATTCGAAACACATCAATTGAATTTCGAAACACATCAATTGAAATTCGAAATACATCAATTGAAATTCGAAACACATCAATTGAAATTCGAAAAACATCAATCGATATTCGAAATACATCAATTGAAATTCGAAAATGTAAACAAATCTGCACATTAGATTGGGTAGAATTTATTTAAACACATTTGCTGACTAGATCTTAACATATAATGTGATGATCTTGAATATGAATATTTATTCAAAATTAGTTGAAACAAAACATGTTTAAATATTTTAATATTAAAGGTTTAACACAGACAAATTGTATCACTTAAATGCTACCCCATCTAATATACAGCATTGATTTTGTTTACATTTTTCGAATTTCAATTGCTGTTTTCCGAATTTCAATTGGTGTATTACGAATTTCAAATGGAAAAATTCGAATTTCAATTGATGTATTTCGTATTTCAATTGATGTATTTCGAATAACGATTGATGTGTTTCGAATTTCAATTGATGTGTGTCGAATTTCAATTGATGTATTTCGAATTTCAATTGATGTGTTTCGAAATTCAATTGATGTGTTTCGAATTTCAATTGATTTTTTTCGAATTTCTATTGATTTTTTTCGAATTTCAAATGGAATATTCGAATTTCAATTGATATTTTTCGAATTTCAAATGGAATCTTCGAATTTCAATTGACTTTTTTCGAATTACAATTGAAAATGGTGTACAGCATTTTCAATTGTAGTTCGAAAAAAATAAATTCAATTTCGAATTAGATCAATTGAAATTCGAAGATTCCATTTGAAATTCGAAAAAGGTCAATTGAAATTCGAAGATTCCAATTGAAATTCGAAAAATATCAATTGAATTTCGTATATTCCATTTGAAATTCGAAACACATCAATTGAATTTCGAAACACATCAATTGAAATTCGAAAAACATCAATCGATATTCGAAATACATCAATTGAAATTTGAAAATGTAAACAAATCTGCACATTAGATTGGGTAGAATTTATTTAAACACATTTGCTGACTACACCATTTTCAACTGTAATTCGAAAAAAATCAATTCAATTTCGAATAAGATCAATTAAAATTCGAAGATTCCATTTGAAATTCGAAAAAGGTCAATTGAAATTCGAAGATTCCATTTGATATTCGCAAAACATCAATTCAAATTCGAAACACATCAAAACACATCACTGAAATTCGAAACACATCAATTGAAATTCAAAAACATCAATTGAAATTCGAAATACATCAATTGAAATTCGAATTTTTCCATTTGAAATTCGTAATACACCAATTGAAATTCGAAATACATCAATCGATATTCGATATTCTGTACATTGGATTGGGTATAATTTATTTAAATATTTTTTGCTGACTAAATCTTAACATACGAGTATAATGTGACGAACAGAAAACATATAGATGATCTTATCTTTTATGAATATTTATTTAAAATTAGTTAGTAAAATTCATAAAACAAAACATATTTAAATATTTTAATATTAAAGGTTTAAAACAAAAAAATATTATCACTTAAATGCTACCCCATCCAATATACAACATTGATTTTGTTTACATTTTTCGAATTTCAATTGATGAGTTTCGAATTTCAATTGATGTTATTCGAATTTCAATTGTTGTATTACGAATTTCAAATGGAATAATTCGAATTTCAATTAACGTATTTCGAATTTCAATTGATATTTTTCGAATTTCAAATGACGTGTTTCGAATTCCAATTGATGTGTTTCGAATTTCAATTGATGGTTTTCGAATTTCAATTGATGTTTTTCGAATTTCAATTTATGTGTTTTGAATATCAAGTGATGTGTTTCGAATTTCAATTGATGTTTTTCGAATTTCAATTGACGTTTTTCGAATTTCAATTGACCTTTTACGAATTTCAAATGGAGTATTCGAATTTCAATTGATGTTTTTCGAATTTCAAACGGAATCTTCGAATTTCAATTGATTTTTTTCGAATTACAATTGAAAATGGTGTAGATCTTAACATATAATGTGATGATCTTGAATATGAATATTTATTCAAAATTAGTTGAAACAAAACATATTTAAATATTTTAATATTAAAGGTTTAACACAGACAAATTGTATCACTTAACAGCATTGACTTTGTTTACATTTTTCGAATTTCAATTGCTGTTTTCCGAATTTCAATTGGTGTATTACGAATTTCAAATGGAAAAATTCGAATTTCAATTGATGTATTTCGTATTTCAATTGATGTATTTCGAATAACGATTGATGTGTTTCGAATTTCAATTGATGTGTTTCGAATTTCAATTGATGTATTTCGAATTTCAATTGATGTGTTTCGAAATTCAATTGACGTGTTTCGAATTTCAATTGATTTTTTTCGAATTTCAATTGATTTTTTTCGAATTTCAAATGGAATATTCGAATTTCAATTGATATTTTTCGAATTTCAAATGGAATCTTCGAATTTCAATTGACTTTTTTCGAATTACAATTGAAAATGGTGTACACCATTTTCAACTGTAGTTCGAAAAAAATAAATTCAATTTCGAATTAGATCAATTGAAATTCGAAGATTCCATTTGAAATTCGAAAAAGGTCAATTGAAATTCGAAGATTCCAATTGAAATTCGAAAAATATCAATTGCCCGTGGTGGCCATGCAAAAGTAATCGAGTTCCATACATAATGGCATCGAACGTACTTTCACAGGAATAAAGAATTTCATTGATATCCAAAGCCGTTTTTGTTTTATTTAAAAAAACTTTTGTAGCGCTCTTATTGACGGACCCGATATATATTTGGTAAACATCTTAAACATTAACTTTGTTGGTGCGTAAACACATATTATATTTGCGAAATTCAGTTTGCAAATAAATTATGTTCTAATATATGTTCTAATATATTAATATATGTCTTCCAAACTAACTTTATAGATTTTCAAATAAAATTTATTTGTTAACTCATATATATTTAAACCAGTAAGGAAAGGCTAAAGTCGGGCGGCGGTGTAGGGTATATAATACCCTACACCACTCTCGTAATATTGAATAACTCTGATATATAAATTTTGTAATTCATGTATAAATTGTTTACATAAATTTACTTTTGGGACATTTGATACTTAAATAATACCCTGTACCACAGTGTGGTGTAGGGTATAAAAACGATTGGATCTAAAGAGCCAAATCGGATGAAACATATATATGGGAGCTATAGCTAAATCTTTACCGATTTTCTTCAAATTCGGCAATGTTGGTTCATGAATCAAGAAACTCTACCATTCTAAATTTCAAAACTATTGGATGTAAAATATAGCTTCTATAGAACTAAAGGGCCAAATCGGACGAAACAGATATATGTGGGAGCTATAGCTAAATCTTAACCGATTTTCTTCAAATTGGGTAGTGTTGGTACATGGATCAAGAAACTCTACCATTCTAAATTTCAAAAAGATGTAAAATATGTAAAATATGTAAAATACAGCTTTTATAGGACTAAAGGGCCAAATCGGACGAAACATATATATGGGAGCTATATCTAAATCTGAACCGATTTCAACCAAATTCAATAGCGATCTTAACAGCCGCGAAATACTCTAAACTGCAAAATTTAGATCGGAGTGAAATTGCGACCTGTAGTCGACGAACAACTTTACATGTACAGACGGACGAACGGACGGACGGACGGACATCTTCACTTTAAGGTGGGTCTAGCTGTGTTATTTTCAGGTGTTACAAACATCTGCCGTGAAACAAACTTATAATACCCTGTACCACAGTGTGGTGTAGGGTATAAAAAAATCGTTTCCAAGTATATTTTCTTTCAATTCAAACATATCAAAAAATGACGATTTTCCTCCGTGTGTTAGTAGAATGTACACAAAAAAGTGTTATTCCAAAGAGACTACGAAAACAAAAATTACACGGGCTTAAACATTTTGTGTACCCGAGGTTGCCATTTTAAGGCCCCTGTATGCCACAGGAGGCCCAAATTTAAAACCATAATTCTCTAATAAATCTTCAACAAGCACTCCAAATTCTGTCGCTATCGGTTGTCTTGTTAAGAAACGGCCGATTTATTTTCCTTTTTAATTCTTCCAACTGTGCGTCAGTAAAGTTACAGTGAAAAGATATTTCGGATGTCGTCCACAAAACAGTAACTTGGAACATCCAATCCTAATGTAAATCATTTGGAATTTATCTGTGTGGACTGCTGTAATACGGTCATTGATTTGATTGAAACATGTGGCAGGAAAAAAACAATCCTAATGCATAGTCCTAAATTTGAAAAATGTTTTGAAACGCAGTCAAGTTTGGAAGTACGTAAATGGTGACATTAAACCACACCTAAGTGCTCCGTATTCCGCATAATAATGCAATTGTTTAAAAAGCTCTCAAAAAGGTAAAAATAAACGATAAAGAAATAAAATATTATGGATTATTCAGATTTAAAGTAAATTGTTTTTGTTTTAAACAAAACAACCAAAAAAGAAACAATAAAAAACAAACTTTTTTATTAGCACCCCATCCCCAAAGAAGACATATATTTCAATTTCAGCTGCAGCCTTCAAGTAACATTACACATTAGTGCACTTGGCTACAGTCGGCTGTGAAACACTGTGTCGACACAGTATTTAAAAAAAAGATATCATTGATGTGATGCTGCTCGGGATTGTAGTGTATATCATTTTCTGAAGTCCTCCTCTTTTTGGCTCACACTCCGGTGAATATGAAGATGAAGTAAAACTTTTACATTACACTGCTGGTGCTGGTGCTTGTGAAGCATCATCAGCCCCTTCCTCCGCGTATGCTGTTGATGATGTCGCTTTTATTGCTGTTGCTATTCTTGTAGTCGTTGCTCGTTGTCGGTGGCTTAGTGGGTCCACAAGTAGGATAAGGGGGCACGTATTAGCAGCAACAGGAGCATCAGCTGGAACTTTGTGCCTACCGTTCCACTCCACACCACAGTGTATGGAGAAAGTAGGACGCCATAGAGTAGAATATCCAAAGTCAGTTAGTCTGTAAGGGAGTGAGTGCGTCGGTTTCTTCGCCAGTAGGTAGATAGACCTAATACGATGGTGAGTATACGAGGACATGGCAAGTTAGTCTACTCTTTGCCATAATAAAACACAACCATTAACCGCAGCAGCAACAGTTTGGCGGCGTTTTGCTTAAAATACATCAACATCCTATCGTCTTCATCTCAAGTGTTGCATGAACAATGGTGCGATGTTGCACAGTGTTACTTCCCCATTTACATGGTTATAACTTCTATTGAATTTCGATAGTATAAACAACATTGTGCGAAGCCGATCATACAGGGTGGCTGATGAATATTGCTACATTAAGAAACTCAATTAACTTTTTTTTCAGTGTATGGAATTCAGTTTTCTTTTATTCATGTTAAAGCTCATTAAATTTAATTAAATATAGCTTAATTAGTTTTAAAAATAATGGAATTTAAATGCCCCCCCCCCCTGCTCGTTGATGCACGTACGGCATCTTACCAAAAAGTTGTTCATTACTGCTTGGAGAGTTGAGACGGGAATAGCCGCAATTGTGTCTCGAATGGATTGCTTTAGTTCATTCAAATTTGTTGGTTTTGCTTTGTAGACTTCCTGTTTGCAATAACCCCATAAGAAAAAGTCAGATGCAGTAAGGTCAGGCGACCTGGGGGGCCTCGTCAGACATGAAAAGACAGTTCAATATGTTTCCGTCCTCTTCCACCATTTGAAGCATCTTCTGGCAAAATTCCAAGCGAATCGGGAAGTCTGCTGAGTTCATTTTGTTGGCCATTTGAATTTTATATGGGAATAACTCCAAATCTTTGTGCATAATTGACTGCAATGACTGTCTGCTTATACCCATTTGACCAGATAAGGTTCTTGTCGAAACTCTTGGATTGTTTTGTATGGCATCAGCTACAGCAGCGATTGTTTCCTCTGTCCGAACTGAAGGGTTTCTATGGTAAGGTTTTCTGTTGACTGTTCCATGCTCGGAAAAATTGTTAACAAGACTCTTTATGGTCAATCTGCTCGGAGGATTGCCGCCAAACGTGTCCATATACTCTCTTTGAACCGAAACTACGGACTTCAGTGCGTAATAACGGCGGACAATCCAAATTCTTGTTTTAGTGTCCCAGTTATCCATTTTTATACCCTCACTTTAGTGTGACGAGGGTATATATCATTTGCTACGAAAAAAATTGTAACACATCGAAGGAATGACATAAGACCCCAATTATGTTCGGCGGAAATCCGTTTTGTGCCATTTTAAGTCGAATGAGCAATGTCCGTCTGTCTGTCTGTCTGTCTGCCTGCTGGTTGGTGCGCACGATATCTCTCGAAAGGAGTAACCGATTGACTTCAAATTTGGTACATGGTAATACTTTTTCTATCTCCGACTAAGTTCGAAGATGGGCCATATTGGTCTACTCCTTCTAGTACCTCCCCCACAAAGGGTTAAAATGTTGTGAAATATTGAATCTTTAGTAACTGCTATACTACTTATTCGAATCTTCTGAAATTCCACACATAGTATTAGTTTATTAGTCGCTATCAACTGGAGAAAAATGGGCGAAGTTGCCACGCTCCTTTTGGTACCTCCCACACAAATGCACCATTTTGCACCAACAGTTAACAGCTTATAACATTAAAACCAGTGTATAAAAATACTTGGAATTTTGTACAGTGTAATGCTTTTTTAGTGCCTACAGTCCAGTGAAAAATGGGCGTTATTTCCACGCCCCCTTTGGTACCTCCCACACAAAGGTACCATTTTGCACCAAAAGTTAACCGCTTATAACATTAATAACAGTGTATAAAAAAACTTGAAATTTTGTACAGTGTAATGCTTTTATAGTGTCTATAGCCCTGTGAAAAATTGACGTTATTGCCACGCCCCTTTTTGTACCTCCCACACTAAAAGTACCATTTTACGCAAAAAGTTAAGAGCTTACAGCGGCAGTACCAATGCACGAAAATGCAACAACATTTTGCACAGTGTAACGCTTTTGAAGTGCGTATAGCCCCGTAAAAAATGGGCGTTATCACCACGCCCCTTTTTGTACCTCCCACACAAAATGGCCAAATTATACCAAAATTTAATATCTTATAACGTTAATATACCGGTGCACATAAACGCTTATAATTCGGCACAGTGCAATGTATTTAAAGTATCTACTTTTCAGCGAAAAATAGGTGTATTTTTCAAAAACCTTCTGGTACCTCTCAAACAAATGGACAGAATAATTCGTTTAATATTCTATATTACATTACTCACAAAGTGAGGGTATACCTAAGTCGGTTTACCCGACTGAAACTTTCTTACTTGTTGTTAAATCTAAAAATCAATCTGCAAAATAAATAAAAATTAACCAGATTCATTAAATAGAAAAAAAGTTATTAAATTTTTTTTGGTAGCAGCTTTCATCAGCCACTCTGTATTATACCCTACCCTTCCTTACCCTACCAGACCCGACCCTTCCCAACATTTTTAGATGAGGGACGGAAGTTTTCTATTACTGTTTGATTCATTCTGCAGCAGACCCTTCATACAGCCGCCAGATGGCTTCCGATAATTGTCTTGGGTGAGCCTGACCAAGACAGAACTATTTCTTTTCAGCAGGCGATACAATGTACCAACAGTTGTACCTATCTCCTTGGGGGAATTCAAAAACCCCTCCTGAAAGCGTAAAATTCTTTGGTAATTTACTAGTCAGAAAGCTAAACTCCAAATCCAACATTCTGGAAAGAGCAAATAAGGCTATGATATCGTTAAACGCCTGTAAAAGGGAAACAGGAAAACATTGGGGTCTGAACCCACGTACAGATTATTGGATGAATACGGCATGTTCAGACCGAATATACCACAAATGACCACAATGCAGTACATTTCTGCAGAAATCCACCTTCCGCTCGATACTAGTTAAAGAAAGTTCAGAGAATGACTGTTATATGTATCACTGGTGCGTTGAGAATGGCCCCAACGGAGATATTGTAGCAAGGCAAAATGCCGCATGTACCGCTTGACATAATGCCTGACCTTCCGACTGAACCGATTTTTGACAAGAAGTATCTAACTCTTATAACTGATGGATCAAAATGGAATGATCGTATCACAGGACATAGGATATACGTTGTTATTGCTGTAGCAGCTTGGAGACGCGGAGTTGATAATCCTTAAGTCTATTTCTATTACAGACTTCGTTCCGGCATATATTTATCCGATTATCGCGGGAACCTTATGTTGTTATCATCTACTCAATGTTGTCCGATTGTAAATTAACATTCGTCTGTTAATTGCAGGGAATGGATTGTATTTGAGTGTTACCATTTCTATTCTCCACTAGAAGCGCTGCATTACTGCTAATAGTCATGGTTTTATGTCTACTCTTAGCTTCCCTGTTGAAAACATGAAATGTTGATGTTAACGTTTTCCAGTTCCTTGGCTGGGAATTGAACCCAGCAGCTTCGGTATCCAAGTCTTATGCACTAATCACTGAGCTACCGATAGCCACTAGTATATTTGTGAACTTATATACTGGCTGTTCCAAACTTAACAACCAAATGGGCTCTGGCGTCTTTTCTGAAGAACATGAGCTACGCATTACAAATAGTCTGCCTGTCACTGTTTACCAGGTAGAAATCTTAGCAATTAGAAAGGTAGCAGAAGTTCTGAAAAATTAATGTTTTTATTATATTCAATACCTACCTGACTGTTGCAGATTTCTTAGGGAGATTAGGCGAGACTGAACAGCTCAATATTCCCCTGATATGGGTGCCGAGCTACAGGGACATACCAGGTAACTGCAAAGGAGAGGCAATAGCAAAACTAGTAACTAATTTACTCGCTCCAAGGGCACTGGAATGTGTGGGCATGCTTTTAGAGACCTGCAAGTCTCACTTATAGTATCTATCATGCGGGGTCACCGTCTTATTGGACGGCACGCTCTATCATTTATCTGGGGAATTAGCTAATTGGCTGGTGTTAAAATTCGGCGACTTTTAAGCTAAATTGGTTCAATGCCAGGGGCTAGGGCTAACTTATGTATTCCCTTACGTCCCTGTGGTAGTACAATGGGCTGTATAGTCTATCTTCTACCACTAGTCGGATCTTCCACCACATTTCGAAAGGAATGTATAATTAAAGTGTCTATATATATCTGGATGTGAATCGTTTAAATTTGGTAGCGTTTATATGCAATTTCCTCATTTTCAAAATAAAATACAGTTTCTGTTTGGTTTTGTGACCAATATGACTATAATTTGTTTTATTTTTCGGGCTATTTTGGTGGGCATGCTTTTAGAGACCTGCAAGTTCTTCTTAAGAGATACTGCCCTAAAGTCAACAAATGCCAGGTGGTCACTAATCACGAACTGCATACATTACATGCTGATGTTGCCCTGCCTAAACTCCAAACGCACCAACCCTTGCTGTTGTTATCGATACCGGACGTCTCACTTATAGTATCTGTCATGCGGGGTCACCGTCTTATTGGACGGCACGCTCTATCATTTCTCTGGGGAATTAGCTAATTGGCTGATGTTTAAATTCGCTGACTTTTAAGCTTTTTAAAGCAATTGAATTGGTTCAATGTGAGGGCTAACTTATGTATTCCCTGTACGTCCCTGTGATAGTACAATGGGCTGTATAGTCTAGATGAGTATGTTATACAGTTTTTGTTATCGGATTTTCTACCACATTTCGAAAGGAATATATAATTGAAGCGTCTATCTTTATCTGGATGTGAATCGTTTAAATTTGGTAGCGTTTATATGCAATTTCCTTATTTTTAAAATAAAATACAGTTTCTGTTTGGTTTTGTGACCAATACGATTATAATTTGTTTTATTTTTCGGCCTATTTTGGTCATGGTTTTTAAATGAATAAACCAAATTTTTAATTCATTCTTTTCTCAAGGTTTCGTCAGCTTTTTTCCGACATCTTCAGGGGATACTTATTTTGATTTTCCCATCGAAAAGATAAAAACATAATTTTATTTTTTGTTGTAATTAGTTAATAAATCTTCTGCTTACAATTTCTTTACATATTTGTATTATTTAAATTTATCATAAAAAAACCGGACTTCACGAATACACATTTTAAATAATAAATAAATTAATAATAAATCACAGAAAACTTAGTACTAATATCACATAGTTTATCATTTTAAGCTATTGCAACGGCACACCACATTATCCGAGGCAGAAAAATTAGAAAGAATATTCAGAAATGCTCAGAAATGTACTATGGTATATTCGGAGAAAAGATTTTTCTTGTCTAGCTGAACATATTTCCCTGGCAGAGGACCTTGAAAGTACTTAGTATTTAAGCGGTACTTAGTATTTAAGCGGTATTGAAACTGTATTTACGTATCTTTATATAATTGGCAGAAATGAGGTTTTTGAATCAAGTTGATGAACATCTGTTTAGATACGTATAGTCCTATCTATTTGTGCCTTCCGGTTCCTGATCTATGAAAGGATACTGCGCATTTTAAAATTATCGTTACAGACCTAGTTTATTATGATCAAGATGTTCAACTCTGAGGATTTTTTTAAATTTTTCCAATGTTTACAAATTCACAATGATGGTTTACTTTTGAGAGCTTAAAAAAACAGCTCTAGTATTATCGCAATGCCACTTTTTGCATTGTTAGGGATGTGTAGGGAATTATATAGTCGGCCCCGCCCGACTTTCTGTCTTTCCCTAATGGTTTTTATTGTCCCAGGATGTGAAGCTAACTATTGTAACATAAAATATGTCAAACAAATTTAAATATGGTCCAAGAATTTATTTTCGTACGTTTAGTGGCACAATGGGGAGAATGGATAAATATGGAACCAGGTGCGAGGGAAGCTCTTGGGACATAAATAAGAAAAAAACAGTTTTTCCTATTTTATTGTATAAGAAAAAAATAATTTGCTTCATTGGAATAATCAGAAGTTTTTGAAAAAATGAGTATTACTATTTTACAATACCCTAGACAGAAGCGCACCGGGTTACAGCTAGTGTATGGGGGAATTCATGTCAAGTGAGTCAGTTTTCAAAAGCGATGTCTTCTGATTCGGATGAAACTGGCACCGCTTTTAGTCCTATTGAATATAGTCAACGAGATCGGTTAAGGACTGTCCGAGTTGGAGGTTGTCGATTTTTGACATTTTGGGCAAATGACCCATTGATATAACCAAAAACCTAATGTATTTAGAAAAAGACGTCCAAAGTGTTTTCGACAGCTTTTCTTCAATATTTTTAAGAAAATAAAAAATTCGAAAAAATATGTTTTTGGGATTTTTTTGTGACATTACACTTGGGTTGAAATTTTGTCAAAAACCAATTTTTTATTTTTTGCTCAAAAGAAAGCTTCGGCCAATACATTAAGAGCTTTCCAGTCTAGTAGTTATATGGGACCTGTTTAAAAGGGCGATTTTTACACTGCATCAAAATACACATCCTGACAAATTTTAAGCGGCGTAATATTAAAAATGACGAATTTATTAACGAACTTCAAAAGGGCCTAACTACAAATTATTTTTTTTTTCATAGTTAAAAAATCCTATTTCACGCAATTTTCCCAAACAAGTTATAAATCATGTTTGTATGATTTTATATAAGCATCATTTTGTTTAGATATTATCCTGAAAACAACGTTTTTTTAACGACAGCACTTTTCATTTTATTTAGTTTTTTGCTTCTCCTGTAAAATGTTCACACATGATAATAGGCCCTTTTTCTTTTCTGATGACGATAGCGTGATCCATTTCGAGGTTCCCTACTTTTTTAAAGAAAAAAACACAGAATATTCAAATTGAATGGGGAATGTTTATTATCATTTGAAAGAACATACTTTGGCATTTATTTTTTGAAGATTATGTCTATCAAATGTTGGCCGCGGCTACGTCTCAGATGGTCCATCCGTTGAGTCCAATTTTCGATGACTCGTTCGAGCATTTCGACTGGTAACTGGCGAATGACACGCGTGATGTTTTGCTCCAAGGCCTGAATCGAAGCTGGTTTGTCCGCATAAACTTTAGACTTTACATATCCCTACAGGAAAAAGTCTAACGGTGTGATATCACACGATCTTGGTGGCCTGAAATTATATGCTCACCGAAGTGTTCTCTCAATAAATCCATTGATTGATGCGATGTGTGGGAAGTGTCGCCGTCGTGTTGAAGCCAAATGTCGCCGAGATCACGAGCTTCAATTTCAGGCATCAAATAGTCGGTTATCATGGCTCGGTAACGGTCGCCATTGCCTTCTCCATTACCTTCTCACCGAAGGTAATGGAGAAATATGGACCGATGATTCCTCCGGCCCACAAACAACACCAAACCGTTGTTTTTTCTGGATGAAGTGGCAGCTCTTGAATCTCTTCAGGTTGCTCTTCGTCCCAAATGCGGCAATTTTGCTTGTTTACATACCCATTGAGCCAGAAATGGGCTTCATCCCTGAACAAAATTCGGCTCGAAAACGTCGGATCTTCTTGGAACTTGGGAACGTCGGGCGGCTTCAGTTCTTGCATAATCTGTATTTTGTATGCTTTCAATTTAAGATCTCGACGTAAAATGCGCCAAGTCGTTCCATACGTCAGTCCGAGTTGCTGTGAACGGCGGCGAATCGACTCTCCACGGTCTTCGTGTACACACTCAGCTACGGCTTATACATTTTCTTCACTACGTGCTGGTCTATTAGGTCGAATTTTATCCAATAATGAAAGCTGGGTCTCAAGATGGGTGATGGTGTTGCGAATAGTACGCTCAGTAGGCCGATTATGTTGACCGATAATGCCAATAAGTTGTGCGAAGTGCACGAAACACATTCCTCACAGAACGTGAATTTTCGTAATAAAGTTGAACGATTTGTAAATGTTGTTCAGGCGTAAGTCTTTCCATGATGAAATGCCAAACAATACTTAACAAAAATAACATGACAGCATGACACGACTCACACGTGATCTGTCAGAAAAAGGCTATTGAAAAAAGTATCTCTATTTGGATCACCCGTTATATAGTTCTAAAAATAATAGATATGCTAAGTATTTTAGCATAACTGGAGAACCATTTACCGTAAATTGGAAAGTTTCAAATAACCGTAAATTATGTAGCCTTCATCTTCTTCTAACACATTTTCTTCGTCCCATCAGCGGTTTCAAAGACATCTTGCAAGATATTGCGAAAAATTAAATTTTCTTAGATAACTATTTAATTAAAACCTCTTAAAAACATCGCAAAATTCACAATTACTATATTTTTAATAACACTACAAAATAGAAATCCCAGCTAAATCTGAAACTTAATATTTATAAAGCAAATTTTGGTTATGAAATGAAACACTGTGCGTTCGTGCCTCTTGCTCGTCGAGACAGCCGGTAGATAATGTTGTTCTGCCATTGTTATACTTCTTCTTGGCAAATGAATGGTAGAAAATGTCTCCTCATACACACACACACATACATGTACACATCTTCGCATATCCTGACACATCCTCAGCGCGCCCTCCCTCTCATTTGGGTGAGGTTTGGTTATAAGCCAGAAAAAGTTGAGTAGAAGGTTAACTCAATACTCGTACCTAACATAAAAGTAGAAGGACTACAGAAAACAGTCAGCCCATGCATGGGCAGGACAAAGAATATGACAACAAAAAACTGAGAGCGACCTCAAGAATGTTAGGCTTTAACAAAAAGTCTTTAATATAAACACATCGACACACACACCCATACATAGTCAAAGTCAGTCAGATAGACATAAACTTTCTCAGAGGTTGTGGGTTTTAAGCCACAACATACTCGTAACAGTGTGTCATATCGATATACTAATTTAAAAATGTGTCGGGTTATTACAAAGGGAATTAGAGAGAGGGATATTAAAATATGACCGATATGTTTGTTGCTCTGGGAGCTATCTTTAAAAAAAACAAGTAGGAACGATAGTAAGTTTGACTGGGCAGAATTGATTTCAGTCAATTCTATAACCAGAAAAATCATTGATGTTGAAAAGAAGGAAGTCATTGAGGGACTTTACAAATTTGAAAACCAGCCTACGCCACTCTAGTAAGATTGACTAAAATTTATTTACACAATTTACATTTGGTACGTCTCTGCCTCTAAAGCCAAATGGAGCGAAACATATATGTATACGTGAGCTATAACCAAATCTGAACCGATTGTCTTTAACTTCGGCAATGTTGGTCCATGGATCAATAATCTCTACCATGCTAAATATCAAAGCAATGGGATATAAACTGCAGCTTCTATAGGGCTAAAGGGCCACATCGGACGAAACATATATATGTGAACTATATCTAAATCTGAACCGATTTTCTTCAACTTCGGCAATGTTGGTCCATTGATCAATAAACTCGAACATGCTAAATCTCAAGACAATTGGATGTAAAATACAGCTTCTATGTATATGGCTAAAGGCCAAATGGGACGGAAACATATACATATATGGGGGCTATAGCTAAATCCAGGGACGGAACCCGGGGGGGGGGTATAGAATTATTTTAATATGTATAGAATTCCTTTATAAATCGAATACAGTTTCTTGATTTGCTTGGTTTGGATTGACAGATAAACATTGACTTGACGGAATATAATTTGGATTATTTAGAATTTAAAAATGTAATGGCCCTAAAAACATGCTTTAGAATGAATGTATCGATATAGAAACTAGATTACAACATACATTTAAAAATGTAATGTCCCTAAATATTTGCTAAGCCGGCGTATCATACTTTGCCATGAAGTTATCGATATAGAAACCATATAAACTCCTCTACCGATTTTGCAACTTAACAAGATTCCTCTGAGTAATCCTTTTATGTCATTGAATTTGACCGAATCTACCACCAATTTTATTTTTTCCATGATCATCCATAATATTTGAGAATTTGTCGTACATTTCTAATTTTTATTTTAAAAATATAAATGGGAGCGTAAATTGTATTCCAAAGGAATTATAAAAAATCCATAATATAGAGTGATTTTTTAAGAGCATTCGGATTTGATTTAAAAAAACATAAAATTTAGAGAAATGTCTAATATAATTCATATAATTGTATATAATTCAATGTTTAAAGATGAAAACACGAGCCCAACTGAGCTGCCAAAAACAGTGTTGCCAAACAGAAAGTTGGCAAAAAATCGTCAATTATAAGAACAATTTGTTAAGTTTTCCTTATTTTTTTTATATCTTAAAAAATCGTCATTTCGAGGCAAAAATCGTCAAATCGTCATGTTCTATTTTTTGCCTCTAAAAATTGTCAAAATGACGATAAATCGTCATTTCTGGCAACACTGGTTAAAAAACAGTTAAAAAAGAACTATATAAAAGCGTAAAAAATGGTAACAGTAAAAGTAATAACAACTAAAAATAAGAAAAGTGCATGTTTCACGATTTTTTGGTTGGTTTTAGCCAGACAATTTGGCGTTTTAGGAGTCTGAAAAACAGCAAAGTTAATGCCAAAAGCACTTACATGATAGCACTGGCCTACGCTCTGCTGCTCAGTAAAATTTATTTTACTGTGGCTCTCTCTTGTCGTCAATGTTTTGATGATTCACTGGACTGACCAAACCATAAACAAAGAACTACTAGATTGTCCGTCCGACTCTTTAAAAAGTGACAGTTACGAAGGATTAAATTTTTGACATTTGTTTTGCACTCTTCGAGTTATTTTGGGATTCTCTTATTAGCTCTCGAGATTTAATTTGCTGATTTAAAGATGTGTTTTTTGCTATTTTATTTTAAAAATCAATTGTGTTTGCTCCAATTGTGATTGTAAAGTGAAATGATTGAGGAAAAATGCCAAAAATATGTATACAAAATAAAAAAAATTTGTGCTCTTTCTTCTCTTAACTACTAATGTCAAAAATTTAATCGTTCGTAACTCGAGAAATTTGCTTAAGAGAGGGAAGGAACATCTAGTAGTTGAGTGTTTATGGACCAAACAGCCACACATTTCTGCTGAGAGTGAAATAATTGATATATTTCGTTCAAACAATTGAAGATTACATTTTTAACTCTTACGTATTTTATTATAAAAAGTTTTAGTGATCTCGTACTAAAGTACATAATTATATTTAGGAATAAAATTCCAATAAAAAACTAAGGAACTTAACTTCCCTTACCTACACAATAAACGCAATTTTTAATTGTTTATCTTTGTTATGGAAAAGGTAAAATCAGTAAGGAAAGGCAGAAAGTCGGACGGGGCCGACTATATAATACCCTACACCTCCCTAACAATGCGATAAGGGTTATTGCGATAATAATTTGGAATAATTGGTAAATGGGTAAGAACATATATATGTGGATATATCTAATTCTGAACCGATAATCGCTAAATTAAGCAATATTCGTTCCTAAATTGAGAAGCATCTTTCTGGAGGATTTTGTAATGATCGGAAGTAAAGTACAACTTCTTTAGCGCTTTGTAACCAAATCAGGAGGAACATACATATGGAGCTTATATATAAATCTGAATCGATTTTCCCCGAATACTCATTCATGTAAAATAGAAACCTCTTTATGTCGAATTTCGTACTGATCGGATATAAAATACAGTTTCTACAGCTATTGAATTTCAAATCGTGGGTAACATATATATGGGGGCTATATCTAAATCTGAACCGATATTCTCCGAATTTGGCAGTATTCCTTCATGTAATAAGAAACCTCTTTCTGCCGAATTTCGTACTGATTGGATATAAAATACAGTTTCTACAGCGCTTACATGTCAAATCGGGGTAACGTATATATGGGGGCTATATCTAAATCTGAACCGATTTTCTCCAAATTTTGTATTGTATCTAAGTGTATCACGAGACTACTCTCTGTCAATTTTTGTACAAATCGGTTACAAAATGTTGCTTATACAGTGCATATATGCCACATCGGAGGTACATATATATGGGAGCTATATGTAAATCTGAACCGATTTTAAATTTAAAAGGGATCGTCCTTGGGCCTAAAAAAAGATATGTGCAAAGTTTCGTTGAGATCGGACCATAATTGCGACCTGTACTTTGATTACAAGAATACATCTACAGACAGACAGACAGACAGACGGACAGACAGACAGACGGACAGACAGACGGACATAGCTAAATCGACTCAGAAAGTGATTACAAGTCGATCGGTATAATAAACAATGGGTCTATCTCTTCTCCTTTTGGGTGTTACAAACAAATGCACAAAGTCGTAATACCCTGTACCACAGTGTGGTGTAGGGTATAAATACAGCTTCTATATGGCTAGATCGGACGATACATATATATATATGAGCTATATGTATTTGCAATTTAAAACCACTGTGCAAAAAATGCCAGCGAATCTCAATCTTACATGGGTCTGGGTCTGAATCAAATGTTTGTTATGCTCCCAGCCGCGGAATGCGCGCTTGGCTAAAAAAACATTTGAAGTGTGAAGAGTTGCCTTGGCAGATTTGTGTGTCACATTGGCAATGGCCATCTGCTTGTAGCCGTGGCTCATCATCGTTATTGCCGACATGCCCAACAAAAGGCATTAGCATAATCAGGAAGAATTGAAGTGGGTTTTTGTCGTGCAATTCATTTTCATATTCAGAGCAAACAAAAGTGACAGAGAAACTACTTTCTGCTATTGCATTCATCCCGGAGACACTACATTGGACTCTTGGATTCTATTTTATTTGAAATGTCAACCACATGAATTATAATTCAAAATATATGAATTGAAATTCAAGAGACATCAATTCATATTCAAAAGACATGAATTGAAATTCAAAAGATTTCTATTGAAAACAATATAATATTAACTATTACAATATCGTGAAGTTAAAGTGGTTAGTAGCGAATTTGAATTTAAATTAACTTCAGGTAATGACTACACAAAACAGTTACGCTACGTATACATATTTAATCATAATGTTGCTTATTCCATTCCAACCAATTTTATTTCTTAACGATAAAGAAAAGAGAGAAACCACAAATTTCAACTGATAGGACAGGAATTACGTAAGGGAGCTTACTTGTACCTGGAACCTTGTCACACGAACAACGGTTGTCATAGGTCCATGTTTTAATGTCGATCCCATTCAAAGATCCACCCTTATACGAGCATTTTATACAATTTACAAATTAATTTATTATTATGTGGCTCGATGGTGGAGGGTATATATGTAATAGTCGACAAGGCCGAACTCAACTCCGTTTTTATACCTTTCATCATAGGGTATGTTATGGTTGGACCATATCCCCTGTCCGTCCGCTCGTCTCTCCTAATGACGTTACAATCTACAATAACTGAGCTAAATGACTGAATATAGCTCCCATATGTAGCATATCCCCGATTTGACTGCTTAACGCCATACAGACCACAAATGTCATCACAGGCTGAAAATAGGTAACTTAGGTTCATTTAAACCGGAAACATTCAGATAAACAGTGGTCCTCATAGGTCCATTTTTTTGATACAGATCCCATACAAAGGTTCTCTCAATTTAAATTTTTAACCATAGAAAACACTAATTTCACCCAAAAGGGATGGAATTTGATAATTTTGGATATTTTGTACCCGTAGCCATCAACGCTAACAACGGTCGTCAGTTCCATGTTTTGATATAAGCCCCCATTCAAAGGTCCCGCTTGACGCAATTATAGGGCATATCGGCCCATGTTTGTTTTACCAACGATATCGCTAGTTGACGCTCTTCTGGTTTAAATTTAATTAAATTTCAACAAACCCAGTTTACTAGGGCGCGTCGATTTAAAAATCGCCCATTCCTCAGTGAAAATCGTATTCTAGGGATCAAAATAAGAAACTTTGCCGAAGGAACCATACCTCTAAAACGAATTCTGATGTCCCGGAAAAAATCCCACTTTGACCCATTTAGAGTACTCCAATCGAGTCCAAATGTATGACCGACCCCCACTCAGTGAAGTGGTCAGTGAAAATCGTATTCTAGGGATCAAAATAAGAAATTTTGACGAAGGAACCATACCTCTAAAACTAATTCTGATGTCCCGGAAAAAATCCCACTTTGACCCATTTAGAGTGCTCCAATCGAGTCCAAATGTATGGAACCCCCAGGGGGTGTTCCACTGGCATGGGTGGGTCTGGCCTCCAAAGTTAGTGGGGGTCGGTCATACATTTGGACTCGATTGGAGCACTCTAAATGGGTCAAAGTGGGATTTTTCAAAATTTGCCCCTACCCAAAAGTTCGACCCAAATTCCGGGACATCAGATTTCGTTTTAGAGGTATGGTTCCTTCGGCAAAGTTTCTTATTTTGATCTCTAGAATACGATTTTCACTGAGCAATGGCGACTTCGTTTGCCTCCCCACAAATCGACCCGGCCTACTGTTTACATTTAGTGATGAAACAACATCATTTTACGTTTACCTGTTAATTATAAGTTTTTTTTTTGTTAAAAATAAATGAAAAACTTTTCCATTTCCATGTCTTACAGTCAAAGTTGATTGCGTGAAATGTTATCAGTAACTCAATAGATGACATTTTGCAATAGTTGCAAATCAATGTAAATGATATTAAAATATATTACAATGTTTGCAACTCATAACTTGGGAAGAAAGAACAATTTAATGACATTTGTAGTTTGTAAAAGAAGTAATGGTATCACTATGAATGAATGGGTGATATCAAAACAAGAAAAAAAACTTCTGCTTTGGAATAAAATGTATGAATCTGCAATTCGTTTCGATAATACAAAATAGGTTAGAAGAAATAAAATTTAATTTAATTTACGAAACTATTATAGGAAACCATACCTTAGGGAAGTTGTTCCAGCCTCAACGCTTTAGAGAGAGTTCTAACGTTCCAAGTACCAATCACAAAACGTTTCTTAAAGCCAAAAGTCGTCATCATGGTAGGATTGTTGTTTGATCTACAATTTATTAACGTTCCTGTAATTATTGCGTTTCTATGATAAGTGCTTGATTGGACCGCTGCATCAGATCCTAGTATTGGGGCTGCCAATAAACCTCTTAGGCAGGGCCGCCTTCTCACTTTAGCTACTTACAGACGAATGTGTGTATGGCATTTCAAGGGAATATTTGATCAACAAAGATCGGACGTAGTGAGTTGCTTGAAAATTTCAACAAATGAATCACTCCTGGCCATTCTCAAGTGATTGGCGATCAGGAATATTTCCGTGCCGAAATATATATCAGTGAAACTCCTCATTTCCAAATTGATCTGACTGAAATTTAACATTTTATACTACCCTTAATTGCCCCTAGTAACAATGAGGCAAATCTGTCCATGTTTTAGAATAGTTATACTATGAATGTGCCCTAATGCCAAATGCCGAATGCCCCTTTTACGCGCTGTAGAGGACATATTTTACTATCAATATAGGTGAACTTGTAAGCTATATGGGAAAAAGTAAATTTATTTTTGCTCTTCATTATTTCCGCGGCCTTTGGAAGTTACGAGTCAAAGTAAGTATATCCTTTTAAAACAAATACATAACTATCATCTACCTATCACTTTCGATAGGTAGTCGGATTTTTTAAAAATAATTACTAACCAAAACACTATTAAAAAACACGAAAAACCACTTCAGGCAAACTAGGAATTTTGTTATGTTATTATAAGTACAGCGTTCTGTCAAAGACAATATTTAAAGAGCAGACTTGAGGAATAAATACACTCTCACGCGAAATTTCAAAATATTTACAGCATACACTGATAGAAAAACCGCTCGTCACCATGGCGAATCAGTTTCGTCAATATATCTTCGTACTGGTGACGAAAAGTTTCGTACATGCGATGTTCTTGTACGTCAATAGAATGAACACGATCATCAACCAATGTTTTTGGTGGTTTTGAAATTCGTCGATGGAACAATAAAGTTTCATTCCCACGACGAAAAGATTTATTTGACCATTTTGCTAAAAATATGATAAAACGAAGCAATCAATTCATAGCAGTTTTTAGTTATTTTAATTATCGTTTTTCTGCACAACAAGAATTAATTTCTTATGATTACAGTACAGAAATGAGACCCGATGGGATAAGAAAATTTTAATTAAATTAAAATAATTTTATAAAAGCAAAAAAAAAAAACATTAATTGATGAAAAGCTATTGAGATACTAAATATTAAAACACAATATAACATTAAGAGAAAAGACATTACTAATAAAATTTAACAATAATAATCATTTTTAGATTTAACAATAATACTTGTGCTTAATTGTACTAATCTCTATATGCTTTCTCATATGCTCATATGCTTTAGTTAAATAATTTGTTGTAAAAGTTTAATTTAAACCAGTAAGGAAAGGCAGAAAGTCGGGCGGGGCCGACTATATAATACCCTACACCTCCCTAACAATGCGATAAGGGTCATTGCCATAATAATTTGGAATAATTGGTAAATGGGTAGAAACGTATTCTAATTCTGAAACGATAATCGCTAAATTAAGCAATATTCGTTCCTAAAGTGAGAAACATCTTTCTGGAAAATTTTAATGATCGGAAGTAAAAAAAAACTTCTACAGCGGTTTGATACCAAATCAGGAGGAACATATATATGGAGCTTTAATGTAAATCGGAACCGATCTTCCCTGAATACTTATTCATGTAAAAAGACTTCCTTCTGTCGAATTTCGTACTGATCGGATATAAAATACAGTCTCTACAGCGCTTACATGTCAAATCGGGGGTAAAATATATATGGGAGCTATATCTAAATCTGAACCGATTTTCTCCAAATTTGGGAGTATTCCTTCATGTAATAAGAAACCTCTTTCTGCCGAATTTCGCACTGATAGGATATAAAATACAGTTTTTACAGCGCTTACAGGTCAAATCGGGGGTAACATATATATGGGGGCTATATCTAAATCTGAACCGATTTCTTCCAAATTTAATAGTGTTCATCCATATAATAAGAAACCTCTTTCTGCCGAATTTCATACTGATCGGATATAAAATAAAGTTTTTACAGCGCTTACATGTCAAATCGGGGCTAACATATATATGGGGGCTATATCTAAATCTGAACCGATTTTAACCAAATTCAATAGGGATCGTCCATGGGCCAAAAAAAAGATGTGTGTAAAGTTTCGTCGAGATCGGACCATAATTGCGACCTGTACTTTGATTACAAGAATACATGCACAGACAGACGGACAGACAGACAGACAGACGGACAGACGGACAGACAGACAGACGGACATAGCTAAATCAACTCAGAAAGTGATTCTAAGTCGATCGGTATAATAAACGATGGGTCTATTTCTTCTCCTTTTGGGTGTTACAAATCTTAAAAACCTTCGCAGGTTGCTGACGTCATAATATTTAAGTACGAAAAAATACAATTTGTCGCGATTTCGTACTAAAAGCATGAATAGAATTGCGAATAAATTCGAATAAAAATTTTTGGAATAAAATTTTAAATAAATTTTTTGTTTGTTTTTTTTCTGTAATGTGCATACGTTGCATACAGGGTTGCCCATATTCGACGGACCCACGGACTCGTTGGGCCCATTCCAATCGACGAGGCTTGTCCGCAGGCAACAATCTTTGCGTCAATTGAATTTTGTACGGGAACAAATTCAAATCAACGCGAATAATCCGTTGTAAAGTGGACCGAGCCATGTCCAACTGCTGAGAACGGCGTTTTTGGGATGTTCTTGGGGACCTCTCAACACTGGCTCGTACGGCAGCGATATTCTCGGCCGATCGCCTTGGTCGACTTTTATTTGGCCTCTTCGGATTAGAAAGAGCCTCACCAGTCGAAAATTTTTCGTATAAACGCTTAATGGTGTTCTTAGAAGGCGCACTTCTCACATTTTTTTAATATTTTAAAAGCACGTTGACTTGACTTCTTCTGTTGAATGTAAATTCCAACTATTTCAGAGCGCTCGCGTGGCGTGTATTGTTCCATGGTAAAAATATGCTTGGACTGACGCTTCAAACGCGGTATGTCATTAAGCGATTTGACATCTCTGTCAAAAGTTATGGCGTTGCCAGATGGGTCCGTCGAATATGGGAGACCCTGTATATTTACGACTTTTGTTGCATATATTTACGAAATGTGAGGGAATTTCGCAATATTTTTTTGGAATTTACAATCCGAAACAGACAGCTAATTTATTACACTTATTCTTTGTCCGTATAGCGAATATATGTATATTAAATATTTTGGTGCGTTTGTGAAGACATCAGCAATAGCTTGACTTAACTACAACATATGACGACTTAGGTCAAATAATAAATTCGATCTGTATAAGCAACATTTTTGAACCGATTTGTACAAAAATTGACAGAGATTAGTCTCGTAATACACTTAGATACAATACAAAATTTGGGGGAAATCGGTTCAGATTTAGATATAGCCCCCATATATATGTTACCCCCGATTTGACATGTAAGCGCTGTAGAAACTGTATTTTATATCCGATCAGTACGAAATTCGGCAGAAAGAGGTTTCTTATTACGTGATTACTGCCAAATTCGGAGAAAATCGGTTCATATTTAGATATAGCCCCCATATATATGTTACCCCCGATTTGAAATTCAAGCGCTGTAGGAACTGTATTTTATATCCGATCAGTACGAAATTCAACAGAAAGAGGTTTCTATTTTACATGAATGAGTATTTAGGGAAAATCGATTCAGATTTATATAAAGGGTCCGCCAAATAAATTTTTTTTTGAAACTGCTATAAAAAAAACTACTGAATATTTTCTCAAATTTCTTTTTTTATTTGAAAGTACAATCCTTCCGGTTAATAATGGAAAATAATTTCATTCAAATGGCTGCCTCGGCTGGCCATGCAGTAGCCTACACGATCGGTCCAATTTTTAAGCACATTATCGATTGTGTGCAGCTGTATTTCACCAATGGCTTCACGAATATTGTCTTTTAAAGCGTTAATTGTCTCTGGCTTGTCGGCGTAACACTTATCTTTGAGGGCACCCCACAAATAATAGTCCAACGGTGTCAAATCGCTGTTCCGAGGTGGCCAAACGACATCAGCTCTGCGGCTGATAATGCGATCTTCAAAAACAGGGCGCAAAACATCGAGTGTAGCTTCGGCTGTGTGGCATGTCGCGCCGTCCTGTTGAAACCAAATGTTGCCAGTATCCTCCTCTTCAATTTTTGTGAACAAAAATTCGTTCAACATGGCCCTATAACGATCGCCATTGACTGTAACGGCCACTCCTTGCTCATTTTCGAAGAAAAATGGCCCAATTATGCCTCTGGACCAAAATCCGCACCAAACAGTGACTTGTTTTGGGTGTATCGGCTTTTCAATGTATGCGTGCGGGTTTTCTGTGCCCCAAATGCGACAATTTTGCTTGTTTACATACCCGCCAAGGTCAAAATGAAAAAATCAAAATCAAATGAAAATCAAAAATGAAAAAAAAATTTATATCAAAATTTTCAAAGTAATGTCGCAATATTTCCCAACGTTGTTCAAGCGTATACACAACCATATTCGTTCAGCGGTAGGATAAAACTAATTATCTGTCAAATCAGACATGAGCTAAGTGTTACCATTCACGAAATAAGCACTAGTTGAAAAAAAACGTTAGATGGCGGACCCTTTATAACCTCCATATATATGTTCCTCCTGATTTGGTTACAAAGCGCTATAGAAGTTGTACTTTACTTCCGATCATTACAAAATTCTCCAGAAAGATGTTTCTCAATTTAGGAACGAATATTGCTTAATTTAGCGATTATCGGTTCAGAATTAGATATATCCACATTAGGCCGGGTCGATTTGTGGGGAGGCAAAAAGTCTCGCTTAAAGCTTTGGCTGTGTGACTTGTACGCTTTCTTCGTAGGTATATAATTCCCATATGCAAATTTCTTTGTTGATTGGTATATATACAAGTGATGATCGCCACAACTACAAGCTCACACTGTGTCATGTATAAGACCCTCTGATGATATCCCCGCACAGGATTGAAATACGTATAAGGGTATGTGTTTACATGGCTTTCAGAGCGCAGTGTCTTATCTTTTCCAATACACCACAAAAACCTCTCTTTCGAAAGGAAGAGTTGATCGAAAAGCTGAACAATTCGAATGTGAAAACATTCAATAAATCTAAATAAAAAAAAAATAAATCGATCATTAACAAAAAACTTCTAAAAAACATTTAAAATATGGATCAGCCCGCCTAAATACAATTAGAAAGAAGCTGCTCCATCTTCAACACGTAGTGTTAATGAATTCTATATAATAACATAAAAATATTTGATATTCAACAAAAAAAAAATACTATGCTTACTGAAATGTAGTAATGTCTTTCTAATCGTCCAACTAATCTCAGAATCCACGCCATCAACCTGGCGATTGGTGTAAGAGACAACTGTGTCGAACTGGCAACCCTTACCAGTCACATGGGTGGTGAAAATGGTGAATTTAAGTCTCGCTTAAAGCTTTGGCTGTGTGACTTGTACGCTTTCTTCGTAGGTATATAATTCCCATATGCAAATTTCTTTGTAGATTGGTATATATACAAGTGATGATCGCCACAACTACAAGCTCACACTGTGTCATGTATAAGACCCTCTGATGATATCCCCGCACAGGATTGAAATACGTATAAGGGTATGTGTTTACATGGCTTTCAGAGCGCAGTGTCTTATCTTTTCCAATACACCACAAAAACCTCTCTTTCGAAAGGAAGAGTTGATCGAAAAGCTGAACAATTCGAATGTGTGAAAACATTCAATAAATCTAAATAAAAAAAAATTAAATCGATCATTAACAAAAAACTTCTAAAAAACAAAAAAAGTCGTCGGACATCAGAATTCGTTTTAGAGGTATGGTTCCTTCGGCAAAGTTTCTTATTTTGATCCCTAGAATACGATTTTCACTGAGCAATGGGCGATTTTTAAATCGACCCGCCCTAATCCAAATATATATGTTCTTACCCATTTACCAATTATTCCTAATTATTATCGCAATGACCCTTATCGCATTGTTAGGGAGGTGTAGTGTATTATATTTCTGCCTTTCCCCAGCCAGAAAAATAAGTAAATAAAGCGTTGTAAAAGCGTCAAAATGATAACACCGATATACGTTGTGACGGCGGTATTTTACAACGCTGTTGAAACGTTGTAAAAAACAAAATTTATGACGCTTTTTCGATTGTTTGAAAGTAATAATTCCCAAAAAAAAATCGTATTTAGAAATCAATTAATCAAATGAAATATATTATTTTTAAGGTATTCAATAAAATCAGATTTTGAATTCATAATATTGAATTTTTCCCAGCTTGTTCAATCTTTAGACGTTGAAAAGGTAGCACTGGGTTTTCGCATGTCAAAGAGACACGCAGAAAAGACAACTCCCACTTTAACAAAAAGAATAGTTCCTTATAGAAACTTCTAAATTTTGAAAAATCTTATTTTTCGCGAAATGCATATATGCGGAATTACATCACATCTTAATTTAAAAAATTCGTTTTCGTTTATTTTGGAATTATGACTAACTTGTTTAATTTATTAGACTTAAATAATTGGAAAGCCACACCATTTAAATGTTACATTGTATGCTGGTGACGTTACTTTAAAAATGTAATTAAGTTAGATTTTTTGCTTTTATACACAGTACACTAAAAACCTAGCTACTTAGACTTAGCATGTTTTGGAATGGAGGTATCGATTTAAAGGCTAACATAGATACAACTTTCCAAACACGATTCTTTTTTCTCAAATAATTTGTTCTCAATGCATTGTAAATCCATCACGAAACAGCGCTTCAATTACATTTTAAGCAAGCGTTGTGAAAGCGTCCCAAATCAGTGCTTTCACAACGCTTTTTTCGTGGTACCGTCATAAATTTCTGGCTGGGTCCTTACTTGTTTTATTCTAGCATAGAATGAACAAAATGTTTCCGCATACTAGTATCTGTCACACAAAGTAACAAATTCGAAATCATATTTCTCACGAAGTGAGGGCATACTTCAGTCGGTTTACGCGTCTGAAATATTCATAGCTGTCGTTATTGCTATATTGTATAGCTTTAGGGATGGCATCAGTTAAACATCTACCACTTTTTTCATTCCGTGTGATCACACATACTTTTAGGATCGTCTCTATTTAACATATATATTTAACATGACATCCTACAGGTGGCTCTGAACAAGTTGGTTAGATGGGCCAGAAGCAGCGGTTTGGGCGTTAACCCCAACAAGACAGAATTGGTTCTCTTTACTAGGATGAATAATGTCCCACATGTGGACCCTCCACCTCGGATAAATGGAACAGATCTAGTCTTTTCTGAAAGTGCAAAATTTTTAGGAATAATTCTAGATAGGAAAATGTTATTTAGACTTAACGTATTGGAACGTGTAAGGAAGGCCAACGTCGCCTTATATTCCTGCAAAAAGGCTGTAGGGTCGCGGTGGGGACTCTCTCCTAAAATCGTCCACTGGATATATATAGCAGTAGTTCGTCCAATACTGTTATACGGTATTGTGGTATGGTGGACGGCAACTGACAAACTAACCATTACCAACCTACTAACAAAGGTTCAGAGAACTGCCTGCCTGAGTATAAACGGAGCCTTAAGGACTACAGCGACCGAGTCTCTACAAGCCCTACTCCATATACTGCCGATTAATATTGTGGCGAGAGAAGTTGCAACCAAAGCGGCAATAAGATTAAACTGCGTATCACTGTGGAGGTACAAGAACTATGGTCACATGAGGATATCAAAGTGTAGTGCTATGGTAACCGACCGAGTGGACTATATACCAACTGTGTACACCTTCGAGAGAAATTACATCACTATGATTCCCGCCAGAGACGAATGGGTCGGCAGAATACCAGGTAATAGAAACCATCTCCACTTTTACACGGATGGTTCGAAGCTTGATGAAAAGGTTGGCTTCGGAGTACACTGTGAAGAACTTAGTCTGGATATAGCTCACAGACTACCAGATACCTGCAGTGTCTATCAAGCCGAAATAATGGCAATATGGGAAGTCGCCAAGTGGCTGAGTCGCAACATAGTAACCAACACTGGCGTTGTCATTTACTCGGACAGCCAGGCTGCCATCAATTCTCTGGAGGCAACATCCCTAAATTCACAAACAGCCCTCGACTGCCGCAGATCTCTTAACGAGATGGCTGAGCAGTTTAATATACACCTCATATGGGTGCCTGGGCATAGGGATATCCCGGGGAACTGCAAAGCCGATGAACTTGCTAGGAAAGGGACGACATTACAAATTCTCGAAGAATTTGCATATATTGGTGCGCCACTATCCACGTGCAAGCTTTGGCTTAGGCAAGAGGCAATCAGGCAGTCCAACGAAAGATGGACAGAAATCGGCACCTGCAGGGTAGCTAGACAAATCTGGCCAACGTATGACCTGAGAAGATCAAAATATCTTCTCGCACTAGAGAGGAAACGATTGTCTACGTTAGTGCAGGTTCTGACGGGACACTGCTTGATCGGCGAACACGCCAAAAGATTGGGTATTGACTCCAATGACTTCTGCCGAAGCTGTGGAGATGAGGAAGAAGTGGAGAGCATTGAGCACTTGCTTTGCGACTGTCCCGCTTTGAGTAAACGACGACTGGACATACTGGGGTCGGCCTTTTTAGGCAGCCTAACAGATCTGTCTAGTACTGATATTCGTACTATCGATAAATTTATATATCAAACAGGTTGGTTTCGATGAGGGGCATTTCAGCCCGTGGTAACACTAGGGACCTAAACTGGTCTATGTGAGCTTGTAAAAAAAATACGGCTGCCACCCTAACCTAACCTAACCTAACCTAACCTAACCTAACATGATATTTTCTTTTATTTGTTTTGATTCGCTTGATCTGAACTATGGTCAACAAGAGCCCAGAAGGTCAAAGTGTCTCGAAGTGAGATAGTAACTGACATCTCGCTTAGGTGTGGTTGTTGTATTACTTTCTGTCGTTTAATCTCAGAGGCCTCTCAATCGCAGTTGTGAGAGATGAACACTCGGATTAGATATGCTGTTGTTCACTCTCTAGTATGTATAACGGGTTTAGTTGATAAATAGTTTTTTTTTTAGTTATGTCAACATCTACAATGAGGCTCAGTTCTTATCCACAGACACAAATCTGTGGTTTTCAAACATAACAACACATCTCAAAAAATCAAAATGTTCAGGGAAGCCAAAATACGTTTTCTCTCGCAGTACATTTGATACTAAATGTTTATAGTTGAGTGTTGCAAAAGGTCGCCAAACAAGTAAGAAAGTTTCAGTCGGGTAAACCGACTAAGGTATACCGTCACTTTGTGAGTAATATAATATTGAATATTACTCGAATTATTCTGTCAATTTGCGTGGGAGGTACCAGAAAGGGTTTATCAAATACACCTTTTTTTGCTGAACATGAGATACTTTAAATTCATTGCACTGTGCCGACTTATAAGCATTTACATATGTGCACTGGTATAAATGTTATGAGACATTAAATTGTGGTATGATTTGGGCATTTTGTGTGGGAGGTACAAAGAGGGGCGTGGCAATAACGCCCATTTTTCACAGGGCTATAGACACTATAAAAACATTACACTGTACAAAATTTCAAGTATTTTTATACACTGGTTTAATGTTATAAGCTGTTAACTTTTGGTGCAAAAAGGTACCTTTGTGTGGGAGGTACCAAAAGGGGCGTGACAACAACACCCATTTTTCCCTGGACTGTAGGCAATATAAAAGCATAACACTGTACAAAATTTCAAGTATTTTTATACACTGTTATTAATGTTATAAGCTGTTAACTTTTGGTGCAAAATGGTGCATTTGTGTGGGAGGTACCAAAAGGGACGTGCCGACTTCGCCCATTTTTCTCGAGTTTATAACGACAAATAAGCTAATAATATGTGTGGAATTTCAAAAGATTCGAATAAGTAGTATAGCAGTTATTAAAGAATCAATATTTCACAACATTTTAACCCTTTGTGGGGGAGGTACTAGAAGGAGTGGACCAATATGGCCCATCTTCGAACTTAGCCGGAGATAGAAAAAAATATTACCACATACCAAATTTGAGGTCAATCGGTTACTCCTTTCGAGAGTTATCGTGCGCACCAGCCAGCAGACACACAGACAGACAGACAGACAGACGGACGGACATTGCTCATTCGACTTAAAATGACCCAAAACGGATTTCCTCCGAACATACTTGGGGTCTTAGGTCACTCCTTCGACGTGTTACACTTTTTTCCGTAGCAAATGATATATACCCTCGTCACACTAAAGTGAGGGTATAAAAATAGACTAACATGGGAGTGTCATATATCGATCGATAGATAATTATTAGTTGAATACATTTATGCTAAAATCCAGAAATCGAAAATTTCCGACATAGGAATTTATTCCAGAAAACCACAGAAATATGGATATACATATTTAAAATTGTGTCTAATCAGTTTTATGTGACTTTTTTGAAAATATGTAAACCTAGAAAGATAATCATATTCTGATATACGTAAAAGAAAATAGTGCGTATAATTTAAGCATTATTTTTTACGAGCTATATTGTATTTTATTGAATAATTTGGAATAAACTAATGTCGAATATATTGTTGCATATAAATAAAATAAAACCAGTAATGAAAGAGAGAAAGTCAAGCGGGCCGACCCTACACCTCCCTAACAATGCGAAAATGGGCATTGCGATAAGAATTTGGCAGTGTTCATACATATAATAAGAAAACTCTCTCTGCCGAATTTCGTACTTATCGGATATAAAATGCGGTTTTTACAGCGCTTACATGTCAAATCGGGGGTAACATATATATATGGGTGCTATATCTAAATCTGAACCGATTTTGACCAATTTCAATAGGGATCGTCTTTGTGCAAAATTTCATCACAATCGAACCATAAATACGACCCGCAATTTGAAAACAAGAATACATGGACAGACGGACATGGCTAAATCGACTCAAAAAGTGATTCTATGTTGATTGGTAAAATAAACTATGGTTATATTTAATCTCTTTTTTTGGCGTTACAAATGCACAAAGTCATAATATCCTGTACCACAGTGTGGTGTAGGGTATAATACTAACATTTTTAAATATGTTTATATTTATTTATTATGAGAAAAGACAACGACGAGTTCGCGCTATTTAGAAAGAAATATCAATATTTCTAAAACTCGAACGTAAATTCTACGCAGATTATCTTTCTAGGGTTAAAATAAATAGGGATTCATGTTAATTGTGTATGTAGTTAAATAACAATGACAAATGTGGGGTCGGTGTTCAAAGTGGGTCCGGCTGTTGTAACAATCAAACTGCAATCATTCTTCAAAAACGCGTCTGTTATGTTGTTTATAAGCCGAAATGGAATTCAAACAGTGTTATTTCTTTCTGTTGGCTGTGGGCGTCCAATATCACCTGAAATAGCTCAACGTAATACACAACAAACTGCAGTTAACCTGGCAAAAAATAGGACTCATATTAAAACCAGTAAGGAAAGGCTAAAGCCCTACACCACTCTCGTAATATTGAATATCTCTGATATATAAATTTTGGAATTCATGTATAAATTGTTTACATAAATTTACTTTTGGGACATTTTATACTTAAATAATACCCTGTGCCACAGTGTGAAGTAGGGTTTAAAAACAATTGGATCTAAAGAGCCAAATCGGATGAAACATATATATGGGAGCTATAGCTAAATCTTAACAGATTTTCTTCAAATTCAATGATGTTAGTTCATGGATCAAGAAACTCTACCATTCTAAATTTCAAAACGATTGGACGTAAAATACAGCTTCTATAGAACTAAAGGGCCAAATCGGACGAAACATATATATGGGAGCTATAGCTAAATCTTAACCGATTTTCTTCAAATTCGGCAATGTTGGTTCATGGATCAAGAAACTCTACCATTCTAAATTTCAAAACGATTGGATGTAAAATACAGCTTCTATAGGACTAAAGGGTCAAATCGGATGAAAGATATATATGGGAGCTGTATCTAAATCTGAACCGATGTTAACCAAATTCAATAGGGATATTTACAGCCGCGAAATACTCTAAACTGCAAAATTTCAGAACGATCGGAGTGAAATTGAGACCTGTAGTCGACGAACAACTTTACATGGACAGACGTTCGGACGGACGGACAGACATGGTTAAATCGACTCACCTAGTGATTCTGAGTCGATCGGTATACTTTAAGGTGGGTCTAGCTGTGTTATTTTCAGGTGTTACAAACATCTGCCGTGAAACAAACTTATAATACCCTGTACCACAGTGTGGTGTAGGGTATAAAAATCTTTCGATATAGAGAAGGTCAAGGAACGATTTTTTTTGTTTAAGCAAATTATTGAAAAAACGAAAGCTACAGTTATGTATTAGCCAAATTTTAGGCCTCTTCAGCCACAATCTTAATTTAAAAAGAGCTACATCTACACGGGGACTGCAACAAGATATAAACTGATTTGTATAAATTTTATTGGCATGCATTCTTGCCAAAATAAAATACTAACACCAAAAATTCAGCTTAATTTCTTAGATAATGTGGTGTTTATGGCTTAAAAGTCTTTTTTGGGAGAGACATCTATAGGTGGACTATAAATATGAACTGATTTAACAAGTTTTTACTGCGATGAATTCTTGTCTTAATTGAACTACAAACTACAAAGATTCAGTTAAAATGCTTAGGAAATATGGTATATATGGCATAAATACATACGTATACTTTGAAGCGACCTTTATAGGGTGACTACAAAAACAAGTAAGAAGGTTTCAGTCGGCTAAACCGACTAAGGTATACCCTCACTTTGTGAGTAATGTAATATGGAATGTGGGAGGTACCAGAAGGGGTTTATCAAATACACTTATATTTCGCTGAATAGTAGATACTCGAAATACTTACATATACATTGCACTGTGCCGAATTATAAGCGTTTATGTGCACTAGTATATTAACGCAATGAGCTATTAAATTTTGGTATAATTTGGCCATTTTGTGTGGTAGGTACAGAAAGGGGCGCGGTGGTAACGCCCATCTTGCACAGGGCTGTAGGTACTTCAATGCGTTACAATGTGCAAAATTTTGTTTTATTTCCGTGCATTGGTACTAATGCTATAAGCTCTTATCTTTTTGTGCAAAATGGTACGTTTGTGGGGGAGGTACCAAAAATGGCGTGGCAATAACGCCCATCTTTCACTGGACTATAGGCACTGTACTGTAAAAAATTTCACGTATTTTTAAACACTGGTATTAATGTTATAAGCTATTAACTTTTGGTGCAAATGGTACATTTGTGTGGGAGGTACCAAAAGGGGCGTGGCGACTTCGCCCATTATTCTCCAGTTGATAGCGACTAATAATCTAATACTATGTGTGGAATTTCAGAAGATTCAAATAAGTAGTATAGCAGTTATTAAAGAATCAGTATTTCACAACATTTTAGCCCTTTGTGGGGGAGGTAATAGAAGGAGTGGACCAATATGGCCCATCTGCGAACTTAGCCGGAGATAGAAAAAAATATTACCACGTACTAAATTTTAAGTCAATCAGTTACTCCTTTCGAGAGTTATCGTGGGACCAGCCAGCAGACAGACAGACAGACGGACGGACGGACATTGCTCATTCGACTTAAAATGACCCAAAACGGATTTCCACCTAACATACTTGGGGTCTTAGGTCACTTCTTCGACGTGTTACACTTTTTTCCGTAGCAAATGATTTATACCCTCGTCACACTAAAGTGAGGTTATAAATATGACCGATTAGTTAAATTTTTGCTGTGATGAATTCTTGTAAAAATAGAATACAAACTTCAAAGTTGCTGCTAAATTGCTTTAAAAATGTGGTATATATGGCTCAAAAACCGTATTTTGGAGCGACCTCTCTAGGGGAGCTATAACAAAACATTGACCGATATGGCCAATTTGCAATCCCCAACAAGCTGCAACTATAAGAAGTATTTCTACCAAATTTGATAAACCTAGCTGTATTATTAAGGACTCAACACTTGGCTCACTTGTTCTCTAAATATATAGCTATTCTCTGTATATACGAACGAAATTTGTATAGTATGTTTTGGGAGTCAATATTAGTAATTTCACAAAAAGTGGGCGTGGCTATATTTAAATTTTGAATATTTCGGCCACTATTTATCGTAGAAGAACGAAAGTTGTTTTGAAGGTTATCGGAATCAATATTAGTAAATTTGTGGTTTACAACTGAGGCGTAAAACCACAAATCGTAAAAACGTTTTTTTAAGTTTTGGGCTTTGTCGTGTTATAATATAATTCAATTATGAAATTTTGTGGCCAACATTTTCGTAGAACATTTCATCATTTCATACCCGCAACAATTGTGGAAAGAGGATAATAGGATCCACAAAAATATTGGGCTTATTATTTGCTACCAAGTTACTGAACACATACCACACTTCAGATGTAAAGAACACATACGAGTATATAGTTTCGTAAACGACATCCTGCATGAAAAGCCGAAGGGGGAATATTATCCCCCTAAAATAAAATTCTGATGTAATCTTTCAAAATGCAGCTACACGTACATTTTTTTGGTCTCTTTTACCAGAATTCATTGTCAGAACCCCCTTTGTTTTCGTGTTGCACTTTGTAATTTTAGAGGGAATTTCTGTGTTGGAGCTAAGACAAACAACGAAGAAAAAGGTTAATCTACTCCGATTTAAATATTAATTTTAACTCCAATGATATTTATAGACGTTCGCATGCGAAACAGCGGGTATTTACTAGTCGTTCTCATAAATGAGGTCGCATGTGCAGGGCCACGCTTACTTATACGATATCTCCCACGTTATGATGAATCACGCACAGCATTTAGTGTGATCACAGCCGGTTTTAAAGTAAACAGACCAACCGGTTTTTCGCTTCCACCTTTTTATGCATAAGTAAACCGACTAAGATATACCCTCACTTTGTGAGTAATGTTTTATGCTACTTTGCGTTGCTGCCAGTTTAGATGATTTCCGCCTAGATTTATGAAATTTTTTGGTCTTGGGGATTTTTTTGGCTAAATCGTTGGCAGCGTCTAAGAAACAAGTACAACAAATTTCATTCGGGTAAACCGATTACATTGGTTGACTTCAAATGCAAATATAATTGCCACAAAATAAAACAAGTAAGAAAGTTCAGTCGGGTAAACCGACTTATGACTCCCCTCAACTTGAGTCCCAAAAATATTCGTAAATTGTTGTTGTTGTATTTAAATTATTATCAATTTAAATTGCGTTCAATAACTTAAAGATATTTGGTACAAAATGGTCCATTTTTGCGGGAGGTACCAAAAGGGGCGTGCCAATGACGCCCACTTTTCTGTGGACTCTAGATACTATACAAGCATTACACTGTAAACAATTCCAAGTATTTATATGCAGTTGTATTAATGTAATAATGTAAAAAGTTAACAACTTTTGGTGTAAAATGTTCCATTTGTGTGGGAGGTACCAAAAAGGGGCTGGCCAATAACGGCCGCTTTTCTCTAGACTCTAAGTACTATAAAAGCATTACACTGAACGAATTTGCAGTATTTGTATGCACTGGTATTAATGTTAAAAGCTGTTAACTTTTTTACAAAAAGGTCCATTTGTGTGGGAGGTACCAAAAGGGGCGGGCCAATAATGCCCATTATTCTCTGAACTCTAGGTACTATATAAGCGCTATACTGTACAAAATTTCAAGTATTTGTATACACTGGTATTAAAGTTAAAAGCAGTTAACTTTTGGTGCAACATGGGAAAGTGGTGTGGGAGGTACCAAAAAGGCAGTGGCCACTTCGCCCATTTTTCTTGACGTTTAAGCGAGATATTACCGATATTACCACATACCAAATTTTAAGTCAGTCGGTTACTCCTTTCAAAAGTTATCGTGCGCACCAGCCAGCAGACAGACGGACGCACATTGCTCAAATGACTTAAAATGACCCAAAACGGATTTCCGCCGAACATACTTAGGGTCTTAGGTCACTCCTTCGACGTGTTACACTTTTGGCTCTTAGCAAATGATATATACCCTCCTCTCTATGGTGAGGGAATAAAAATCGTTGTGATAATGAATCGTTTTCTTTCAGAGTATCGCAGTGATGATTGGATTGACGTCTTTAAGACTTTAAATGACGTAATAACGCAAAAACAATAATGTGATAAATTTCGAAATCTATACAAAATTTAAATACGAGTATAACAAACTATAAAAATGCAAAACGTGGTTAAATTATTTGCAAACTTTCAGCGTTTTCCTACGCGTACAACTAGTTTTTATTTAAAACGACAACTTGAATAATCTTTCTCCTAAGAAGTGAATATTTTACGCATTACGGCAAAAAAATAACTTGATTTTAGAAACAAATACATACATTCTGTTAAAACCAGTAAAGAAAGACTAAAGTCTGGCTGCGCCGACTGTATAATGCCCTTCACTATTATTTACTATACAATGCATTGAGAATAAAGCCTACTTATTTAAAAAAATCTTTTTTTGCTGTCGAGAAAAAAAACATGAAAAATATAAAAAAACTTGTTCCAGTTTTTGAAAGCTAACATCATAACGAAGAAAACATTGCCTATTTGACATAAGTAACTAAAAGATATTCAAAACAAGTAAAAGCGTTAAGTTCGGCCATGCCGAATCTTATATACCCTCCATCATGGATAGCATGTGACCTCACAAAATAACTCAAACCTACGAGTAAAGAAAATAATACCGAAAACACAAAAAATATAGTAGATGAAAACAGTAGGAATCAAACAAGTTAGATGATATATATGGGAGCTATATCTAAATATGGACCGATATGACCCATTTGCAATCCCAAACAACCTGCAACTATAAGAAGTATTTGTACCAAATTTGATCAACCTAGCTCTGTAGCGTGATTACCACAGACGGACGTACGGACGGACATGGCTAAATCGTCTTAGAATTTTACGACGATTAAGAATATATATACTTTATGGGGTCTCAGATCAATATTTAGAGGTGTTACAAACGGAGTGACATAATGAATATACCCCCCATCTTATGGTGGAGGGTATAAAAAATCATGCCATGGTAGTCATATGAATGACATGGCGATACTGCTTAACTAACTATATTTGGCAACAATGTAACTAAAAATATCGAGCCCTTACAGTCAAAAAAAACTTAAGCAACAAAAAGTAAATTTTTCAGGAGAAGGTACTTTTAGTTTTCTCTATACTCATTGCAAGTATTAACATGAACTTTTCAAGTTAAGCTTTTTTTGGAGTAATAATTTGGTATTAATCGTTGCATTAGTCTTTTTTAACAAAAAAAGTACGATTTTTGTTACTTAAGTTTTTTTCGCTGTCATAGTAGCAAGCTGAAGCGATGTATTTCTGTCGGTTAAGTTAAACACAATTGCATAGAAATATACACCAGCATATTTTTTTATACCCTCCACCATAGGATGGGGGGTATATTCATTTTGTCACTCCGTTTTTAACACCACTAAATATTGAGACCCCCTAAAGGATTATATTTTTATTCGTCTTAAAATTCTAAGACTATTTAGACATGTCCGTCCGTCCGTCCTTCCGTCTGTTGTAATCACGCTACAATCTATAATATTTGAGCTAGGTGGCTGAAATTTGGTACATATACTTCATATACCTGCAGGTATGTTGGGAATTTAAAAAACCGACGAATTCAACGAATTGGGCTGAAATTTGGTATAATGAGTTCATTAGTACCCGTAAGCATTCACGTGCGATCCTTGGTGGAGGGTATATAAGATTCGGCATGGCCGAACTTAACGCTTTTACTTGTTTAAATTTATTTATTTTCGAAATGTGAACGACTTAAAACAAAGGAAATACATTAACATTATGTAAATATAATAAAAACCAGTAAGGAAAGGCTAAAGTTGGGCGTGGTTGACTATATGATACTATACACCATTTTCATAGCAGAATAAGTACAAAACGAATTAAATTCACAACATTGAGAGATATATTTTACATATGTGGTCTATATTTAAAATACACTCTGCCAAATTTCATAAATATTAAATAAACCTTCTACAGCACTTTGATACGAGTACTCTCTTGAAACGAAAACATATCGCGACCTAAGAGTGTAAAGGCGCTAAGTCCAATATTTAAAATTGTACAGGAGAGGCAAAATACTTACTGTATATGAATGTTTTTACAAAGGGATTATAGACTTAGCGCTTTTACGATTCAGCTTTTAAAGATAACAAAGCCTAATTTTTTTTGGCTTTTTGTTTTCAAATCGGTGTATATCCAACTTATCTTACGCTCCGTTTCAAAAAATACATTTAGGAAAAATTGGACTTAGCGCCTTTTCACTCTTAGGTCGCGATATATGGGGGCTCTATAAATCTCAACAGATTTTTATCAAACTTACACGGGGCAAAATCGCCTTTTTTGATATGTTTGAATAGAAAGAAAATATATTTGGAACACTAATTTTTAAATATTATATATTTCTGAGCAAATAAATTTTATTTGAAAATCAATAAAATATATTTGGAACTCGTATATTAACATGTTACAACATATAATATTTGCAAACTAAATTTCTCAAACAAAATTTCTCAAACAAAATATGTATTTGAATACAAATAAGATAATTGTTTACGAATTTCTCCAAATATATTTTATTTAAAAAATATTTTCGAAACTTTTGTTGAATTTTTCGAATTCCAATTTTATTTTTTTTGTTTTTTGGTTTGAACCTCCCAGTTATGATACCAAATTCAGCAATAACTTATGTTTTAAATCAATCATTTAAAATTTCTGAGTATTCCAAGCCATCATTGGTTGTCAGTCCTCCAAGTATATATTTCGATCCAAGATTATTTGATTTCAATTATTATTATACCCTACACCACACTGTGGTACAGGGTATTATAAGTTTGTTTCACGGCAGATGTTTGTAACACCTGCAAATAACACAGCTAGACCCACCTTAAAGTATACCGATCGACTCAGAATCACTAGCTGAGTCGATTTAAGCATGTCCGTCCGTCCGTCCGTCCGTCCGTCTGTGGATGTAAAGTTGTTCGTCGACTACAGGTCGCAATTTCACACCGATCGTTCTGAAATTTTGCAGTTTAGAGTATTTCGCATCTGTTAAGATCGCTATTGAATTTGGTTGAAATCGGTTCAGATTTAAATATAGCTCCCATATATATCTTTCGTCCGATTTGGCCCTTTAGTCCTATAGAAGCTGTATTTTACATCCAATCGTTTTGAAATTTAGAATGGTAGAGTTTCTTGATCCATGAACCAACATTGCCGAATTTGAAGAAAATCGGTTAAGATTTAGCTATAGCTCCCATATATATGTTTCGTCCGATTTTGCTCTTTAGTCCTGAAGAAGCTGTATTTTACATCCAATCATTTTGAAATTTAGAATGGTAGAGTTTCTTGATCCATGAACCAACACTACCGAATTTGAAGAAAATCGGTTAAGATTTAGATATAGCTCCCATATATATGTTTCGTCCGATTTGGCCCTTTAGTTCTATAGAAGCTGTTTTTTACATCCAATCGTTTTGAAATTTAGAATGGTAGAGTTTCTTGATCCATGAACCAATATTGCCGAATTTGAAGAAAATTGGTTAAGATTTAGCTATAGCTCCCATATCTATGTTTCGTCCGATTTGGCCCTTTAGTTCTATAGAAGCTGTTTTTTACATCCAATCGTTTTGAAATTTAGAATGGTAGAGTTTCTTGATCCATGAACCAACACTGCCGAATTTGAAGAAAATCGGTTAAGATTTAGCTATAGTTCCCATATATATGTTTCATCCGATTTGCCTCTTTAGATCCAATCGTTTTTTTACCCTACACCACACTGTGGTACAGGGTATTATTTAAATACAAAATGTCCCAAAAGTAAATTTATGTAAACAATTTATACATGAATTACAAAATTTATATATCAGAGTTATTCAATATTACGAGAGTGGTGTAGGGTATTATATAGTCGGCCCCGCCCGACTTTAGCCTTTCCTTACTGGTTATTTATTATATTTATTACGTAAAATTTTTTTAAAAAACCGAAAAAATTTAACGCAATAAAATTTTCTGAATACTTCAATGCAAATAAATATTTGTTTCGGAAAAAATAGTCCAAAATAAACACATATTGAGATGTAAACAAAGATTTGTTTAGAACAACATCTTCCCAAATATATAATTTTTGTGTGTACCAAATATTATATGTTTAGAGTGTATCCTAAAGAGATATATATGTTTCAAGCCGAATATGTTTGGCACAATATACTACAGAAGCGATTTTTTTCCAGCGTGTAGATATCGTCATTTCTGTGTCAAGAAACTCATATCTGCCAAATTTTATAATGACTGGATGTAAAATAAAGCTTCTACGGCACGTTGTTGCCAAATCGGAAGGAAAGTATATATGGGTGCTATATCATAATCTGCACCGATTTCTTTCAAATTTGAAAGTGTTCATTTCTGCACCAATGAACTCTTTATGTCAAATTTGGTAATGATCCGACGGAAAAATTTGATTTATATAGCGCTAAGATGTCAAATCGGAGGTAAAAATATATGGGGTCTATATGTAAATCTGAACCGATTTTCACCAGCTTCAATAGAAATTGTAGAAAAACATATTTATGTATATTAATATGTATATAATGTACTATTACTTTAGATACGAATTAAAAAATGTTTTAGTAGGAAAGACCTACTTATATTCAATATTGCTGAGTTCCCGTCATAGGGCGTTATATAGATCCATTATAATAAAACTTTTTGTTTATTTATAGTACCGAATGTATTCATGAATAAAATAAAATAAACACAATAAAAAAAAAAGCTTCAATAGGAATCATCCTTGGGCCAAAATTATCATTCTGCTAAATTACATCACGATCGCACCACAAATACCATTAGAACTTGGATTACAACGATACAACTACAGAGGGATATGGTTAATTCGACTCAGGAAGTGATTCCAAGTCGATCGGTATAATAAACTATGGATCTCTTCTCCTTTTGGGTGTTACAAACAAATGCACAAACTTATAATACCCTGGACCACAGTGGGATGTAGGGTATAAAAATCACATTAAGGAAAAAGCAGCCAAAAATAATTTGCATTTGTTTCTTATTGGACACATTACATGTGTATTGCAAATCTGGTCAACTCGATGAAATTTCCATAATCAACAAAAACATAGTTACATTTTTTCACCAGATGCCATTTTAATAAATATTAGAAAACAATCAACGCAAAAATGTTAACTTTTTTAACGCCGATCAAATAAACTTCAGAATAAAAATTTAACTTAAGCGACACTACGCGGTCAGGAAATTTGTAAACAAAAAGTAAATGTCGTTTGAGTTATTTTTGTTTTGACTTTTTCTTCGTAACGGTGCATTTGTCAGCAGCGAAATTTTTACAAGTGATGGGAATTATGCTTCTTAATCGATTTTCATCAAAAAACGAAAATCCATAAATTTGTCGGTTAAGTTTTTTAGGCGGTTAGGGCTCGATATAACAAAGTTTCTTAACATTTTATGCGAAAAATATTTTTTCCCTACTTTTTTTTTGAAAAAGCGACTGTTGAGCTCAAAATTTGCGTCTATTTTAAGCTCCTTCGGGTACCCTCCTAATTGAGAAATTAGAATGAAATTTATTTTCCCATAACTTATGTTGCAACTATCGGAAATAACATTTTGAAAATAAATTTCGATGTGAAATCTATGTTTGATAGATACGAGTATAAATATTTTCAAAAAGCTACAGTATAAAATCATGGAAATTGCGTAGTACAATCTCGTTTATAGAAGAAGCTCCTGTATGTGCTCTTCACAATGATAAACAACAGTTTTAATTAATGAATATATATCATTGGACCGGTTCTAATTGTTATTAGCCAGAAATACACTATCACTACAAACAGTAAATAGATTTTTTGCCTCTAACGAATAATTACCAAACGAAATTACGAATTATTAACAAACGAATTTTGGTAGCTCCATCTATTACCATTCCATCAAGATAATCGAAGTTTGTTTGTTGTATTCGCTTTTTTAAGTACAGTGAGCAGAATTTGTATACCCTCACATTATTGTTGCAGGGTATATTTCATTTGCTATGGCCCAATAATGTAACATAAGTAAGGAATTACTCGTTTCTAAGAATCTTAGTCTGTTCGGTGGAAATCCATTTTAGGACATCCTAAGCCATTTATGCTATGTCCATCAGACTTATTTAACTCATTACTTAATTTAAATTTTTGGGTCGCAGCAGGTGAAATGTACCCTCCAACGCTAACGTGAGGGTAAACAATCCCTGCTCAGTGTACTTAAAAAAATCGAATACAACAAACAGAATTCGATCATCTTGATGGAATCGTAGTAAATGGAACTACCAAAATTCGTTTGGAAATAATTCGTTAGAGGCAACCAATCTATTTTCTGTGTGTAGTGATAGTGAATTTCTGACTAATAACAATTATAACCGGTTCAATGTATAGTACAATAATATATGTTCATTAATTAAAACAGCACATAAAAGAACTTCTTATATAAACGAGATTGTACTACGCATTTCCATGATTTTTTACTCTAGCTGTACACTAGTATAGCACGTTTTGCAAATATTTCTGTATATCGGACTTAGATTTCACATCGATTTTTTTTTAAATTCAATTTATAATAGCTTTGTTCCTTTACCTACTACAAGTTACTAGTTTTACCATTTCCACCAGTTTTACTTCAAAAAGCGTTCCTCAAAAAACGTCAAAAAATTAGTAAAAATAGTCGACAATTTTAAAATGTCTTTCTCTTTTTCTTCTTTTTTACTAGTTTTTACTCGACAAAATTTTTCCGAGTAAAAGTAGTAGCTTTCAAAATACATTGAAAGTAATATAACAGAAACTTTAAATAGAAGAAATTGTTCTGTGCTTGCTATTTTTACCAGAATTTTGAATTATTTCTCTTTTGCTAGTTTTACTATTAAAAAGGTAAAGAAACAAATCTAATAGTTGCTACACAAGATATGGAAAAATTAATTTCGTTGTAATATATCAATTAGGGGGAGGTACCAGGAGGAACTTGAGGTAGACACCTATTTAGAACTAATCATTAGTTACTTCAAATCCGAAGTTTCTAAATTTCAGTCACATCAATTAAGAAAGTAGCATCAACACCGCCAAGAACTAAAATTGAAGCAATAGTTAATTTTTACATTGCGTGATACTGGACAAACAAAAATTTTAAGTAAATCATTTCACACAGACCGGTTATTTAGATTGATTTTCTACATAGTCTTGAAATCAAATATTTACATATATTAAAAGCGGGACCGAAAATCTGGACAATTTTAAATCGAAACGATTTTTGGAAATATGAAACATTAATGCCACAAATTAGCCAAATCGGAGTACCATTTTCAATTGTAATTCGAAAAAAATCAATTGAAATTTGAAGATTCCATTTGAAATTCGAAAAACATCGAATATTCCATTTGAAATTCGAAAAAGGTCAATTGAAATTCGAAACACATCACTTGACATTCGAAGAACAACAATTGAAATTCGAAAAACATCAATTGAAATTCGAAACACATCAATTGAAATACGAAACACATCAATTGAAATTCGAAACACATCATTTGAAATTCGGAATACGTCAATTGAAATTCGAATTTTTCCATTTGAAATTCGTAATACACCAATTGAAATTCGGAAAATATCAATTGAAATTCGAAATTCATCATTTAAAATTCGAAAATGTGAACAAAATCAATGCTGTATCTTAGATGGGGTAGCATTTAAGTGATACAATTTGTCTGTGTTAAACCTTTAAAACTAAAATATGTAATTGTGTTTTGTTTCAACCAATTTTGAATAAAAATTCATAAAAGATAAGATCATCTAAATGTTTTCTGTTCGTCACATTATATGTTAAGATTTAGTCAACAAATGTGTTTAAATAAATTCTACCCAATCTAATGTACAGATTTGTTTACATTTTCGAATTTCAATTGATGTATTTCGAATATTAATTGATTTTTTTCGAATTTCAATTGGTGTATTTCGAATTTCAAATGGAAAAATTCGAATTTCAATTGATGTATTTCGAATTTCAATTGATGTTTTTCGAATTTCAATTATTTGTTTCGAATTTAAATTGATGTGATTCGAATTTCAATTGATGTATTTCGAATTTCAATTGATTTTTTTCGAATTTCAAATGGAGTCTTCGAATTTCAATTGACCTTTTTCGAATTTCAAATGGAATCTTCGAATTTCAATTGATCTTTTTCGAAATTGAATTGATTTTTTTCGAATTACAGTTGAAAATGGTGTAGAAGACAAGATACCTTTATATGGAGCTATATCTAAACATGGACCGATGTACTCAATTTTCTGTAGGGACCGTTAATGTCAATTAAATACAAAATTCCTAAATTTCAGCCAAATATGTTGAAAAATGTATTCTTTAGAGCGTCAATTAGTCTAATCTGAAGGGAGCTTTATATGAGGGAAAAATCAACACTTGGACTGGTGACTTATTTTCCCTGTGGATGATTTTGTGCACTATAAAGTATGAATGTTTAAATTTCAGTTTGATCGGTTACAACTGACTTCTTTAAAGTGTCAAGGAATATGCCTTTCTAATAGGAAGAGACTTTAAAATGGGGGTAATACGTAGTATGTTCAAAAAATATTTTGTATTTTTTCAAAAAGTATTTATTTATTCATGAACATCCATTTTGTCCCCTTCAAAGTAATTCCCCTCGGATAAAATACACTTCTGCCAACTTTTTTTCCAATCCACGAAGCACTTCAAATAATAATTTTTATACCCTACACCACACTGTGGTACAGGGTATTATAAGTTTGTTTCACGGCAGATGTTTGTAACACCTGAAAATAACACAGCTAGACCCACCTTAAAGTATACCGATCGACTCAGAATCACTAGCTGAGTCGATTTAACGATGTCTGTCCGTCCGTCCGTCCGTCCGTCTGTCCATGTAAAGTTGTTCGTCGACTACAGGTCGCAATTTCACTCCGATCGTTCTGAAATTTTGCAGTTTAGAGTATTTCGCGGCTGTTAAGATCGCTATTGAATTTGGTTGAAATCGGTTCAGAATTAGATATAGCTCCCATATATATCTTTCGTCCGATTTGGCCCTTTAGTCCTATAGAAGCTGTATTTTACATCCGATCGTTTTGAAATTTAGAATGGTAGAGTTACTTGATCCATGAACCAACATTGCCGAATTTTAAGAAAATCGGTTAAGATTTAGCTATAGCTCCCATATATATGTTTCGTCCGATTTGGCCCTTTAGTCCTATAGAAGCTGTATTTTACATCCGATCGTTTTGAAATTTAGAATGGTAGAGTTTCTTGATCCATGAACCAACATTGCCGAATTTGAAGAAAATCGGTTCAGATTTAGATATAGCTCTCATATATATCTTTCGTCCGATTTAGTCCTATAGAAGCTGTATTTTACATCCGATCGTTTTGAAATTTAGAATGGTAGAGTTTCTTGATCCATGAACCAACATTGCCGAATTTGAAGAAAATCGGTTCAGATTTAGATAAAGCTCCCATATATATCTTTCGTCCGATTTGGCCCTTTAGTCCTATAGAAGCAAAAAATTCCTTTCTTTTACATCCGATCGTTTTGAAATTTAGAATGGTAGAGTTTCTTGATCCATGAACCAACATTGGCGAATTTGAAGAAAATCGGTTAAGATTTAGCTATAGCTCCCATATATATGTTTCGTCCGATTTGGCCCTTTAGTCCTATAGAAGCTGTATTTTACATCCGATCGTTTTGAAATTTAGAATGGTAGTGTTTCTTGATCCATGAACCAACATTGCCGAATTTGAAGAAAATCGGTTAAGATTTAGCTATAGCTCCCATATATATGTTTCGTCCGATTTTGCTCTTTAGTCCTGTAGAAGCTGTCTTTTACATCCAATCATTTTGAAATTTAGAATGGTAGAGTTTCTTGATCCATGAACCAACACTACCGAATTTGAAGAAAATCGGTTAAAATTTAGCTATAGCTCCCATATATACATGTTTCGTCCGATTTGGCCATTTAGTCCTATAAAAGATCAATTTTACATCCAATCGTTTTGAAATTTAGAATGGTAGAATTTCAAATGGAGTCTTCGAATTTCAATTGACCTTTTTCGAATTTCAAATGGAATCTTCGAATTTCAATTGATCTTTTTCGAAATTGAATTGATTTTTTTCGAATTACAGTTGAAAATGGTGTAGAAGACAAGATACCTTTATATGGAGCTATATCTAAACATGGACCGATGTACTCAATTTTCAGTAGGGACCGTTAATGTCAATTAAATACAAAATTCCTAAATTTCAGCCAAATATGTTGAAAAATGTATTCTTTAGAGCGTCAATTAGTCTAATCTGAAGGGAGCTTTATATGAGGGAAAAATCAACACTTGGACTGGTGACTTATTTTCCCTGTGGATGATTTTGTGCACTATAAAGTATGAATGTTTAAATTTCAGTTTGATCGGTTACAACTGACTTCTTTAAAGTGTCAAGGAATATGCCTTTCTAATAGGAAGAGACTTTAAAATGGGGGTAATACGTAGTATGTTCAAAAAATATTTTGTATTTTTTCAAAAAGTATTTATTTATTCATGAACATCCATTTTGTCCCCTTCAAAGTAATTCCCCTCGGATAAAATACACTTCTGCCAACTTTTTTTCCAATCCACGAAGCACTTCAAATAATAATTTTTATACCCTACACCACACTGTGGTACAGGGTATTATAAGTTTGTTTCACGGCAGATGTTTGTAACACCTGAAAATAACACATTTGAAGAAAATCGGTTAAGATTTAGCTATAGCTCCCATATATATGTTTCGTCCGATTTGGCCCTTTAGTCCTATAGAAGCTGTATTTTACATCCGATCGTTTTGAAATTTAGAATGGTAGTGTTTCTTGATCCATGAACCAACATTGCCGAATTTGAAGAAAATCGGTTAAGATTTAGCTATAGCTCCCATATATATGTTTCGTCCGATTTTGCTCTTTAGTCCTGTAGAAGCTGTCTTTTACATCCAATCATTTTGAAATTTAGAATGGTAGAGTTTCTTGATCCATGAACCAACACTACCGAATTTGAAGAAAATCGGTTAAAATTTAGCTATAGCTCCCATATATACATGTTTCGTCCGATTTGGCCATTTAGTCCTATAAAAGATCAATTTTACATCCAATCGTTTTGAAATTTAGAATGGTAGAGTTTCTTGCTCGATGAACCAACATTGCCGAATGTGAAGAAAATCGGTTAAGATTTAGCTATAGCTCCCATATATATGTTTCATCCGATTTGGCTCTTTAGATCCAATCGTTTTTATACCCTACACCACACTGTGGTACTGGGTATTATTTAAGTATAAAATGTCCCAAAAGTAAATTTATGTAAACAATTTATACATGAATTACAAAATTTATATATCAGAGTTATTCAATATTACGAGAGTGGTGTAGGGTATTATATAGTCGGCCCCGCCCGACTTTAGCCTTTCCTTACTGGTTTTTATTTGGAAATGTTATTTCCCAAACAAAGATCTATTTGCGTGAATATATATCTATTCTTTAATTATTTTAAGTTGTCAGCAATTGAAACGTAATTTTTAGAAAGTTTTAATGTTAGTAAAATTTCTTTATAATTCAAAATAATGACTTGGAATAGTTAGAAAAAAATAAATAGTTTCAAATAGAAGTTAATGCTAAGTATTCAATTTTTAATAGAAATGCATAATTCGAAAACAAAGAAAAAATTAAAACTAAAATTCGAAAAATTCAGCAAAGTTTTGAAAATCTTTTTTTAATAAAATATATTTGGAAATATTCATAAACAATAATTTAATTTGTATTTAAACACATACTTTATTTGAGAAAATTAGTTCGCAAATATATTTTATTCTAATATATTAACTTATGGGTTCTAAATACATATTATTGATTTTTAAATAAAATTTATTTGCTCGAAAATATATAATATTTAAAAATTTGTATTGCAAGTATATTTTCTTTCGATTCAAACATATCAAAAAAGGCGATTTTGCCCCGTGTACGTACTTAAAAGTTAATAAATGCAATTTAAATTGACAATAATTTAATTAAAACAAAAAATAAATCAATTTACGAATATGTTTTTGGGACTCAAGGTGAGGGGTGTTCATAAGCCGGTTTACCCGACTGAACTTTCTCACTTGTTCAAGTGACTGTGGATACTATAAATCCTTTACACGCACGCTGAAAAAAAAATCGGTTCTGTAGTATATTGTCCCAAACACATTCGGCTTGAAATATACATATGTTTAGAGTACACTCCAAATATATAATATTTGACACACATAAATATTATATGTTTCGGAGAATATTGTTCTAAACAAAAATATGTTCCCATTCTAGTATTTTTTTATTTGGAACTAGTATTTCCGAAACAAAGATTAATTTGTATTTAATTATTTTGGCAATGTATCAATGCCTTGTTTTAAAGACAAGTTTTCTGTTTTTCAGGTGCTCAAAGATTTTTTTTTTATAAAATTTAAATGTTTTTAAAATTTAATTAAAACTTAAATCGTATAATCTTTCGTGAATATAAATTGCATTGATTTAAATAAATTTCATTGACATTTTTAGCTATAAAGTTTAAAACGAAAACTAGGAAAAACTAACTAAAATTCGAAAAAATCAGCAAAGTTTTAAAAATTTTTTTAAATAAAATATGTTTGGAAAACTTCTTAAACAATAACTTTGTTTGTGGGTACACACATATTTTATTTGTGAAAGTCAGTTAGCAAATATATTATGTTCTAATATATTAATATATGCGTTCCAAACAAGATTTCTTGATTTTCAAATAAAATTTGTTAACAAATATATAGTATTTGAAAAAATCGCTTCCAATTCAAACATATCAAAAATGACGATTTTCCCCCGTGCGGTGTTAAAGTTATAAGCTATTAACTTTGGAGCAACTTTGTGTGGGAGGTACCAAAAGGGACATGCTAATAACGAATATTTTTATTTTTACCGAGAGTACTATAAACACATTACATTGTACAAACTTTCAAGTATTTGTGTGAAGTGATATAAAAGTTGTAAGCAGTTCAATCTTGATGAAAAATGGTCCATTTGTGTGGGAGGTGCCAAAAGACGCTCGGCAATTCGCCAATTTTTCTCGAGGTCATAGCGACTAATTAACTAATACTACACGGGGCAAAATCGCCTTTTTTGATTTGTTTGAATCGAAAGAAAATATACTTGGAACACAAATTTTTAAATATTATGTATTTCTGAGCAAACAAATTTTATTTGAAAATCAATAAAATATATTTGCAACTCGTATATTAATACGTTGCAACATATAATAGTTGCAAACTAATTTTCTCAAATAAAATATGGGTTTGAATACAAATAAAATATTTGTTTAGGAATTTATCCAAATATATTTTATTTAAAAAAGATTTTCTAAACTTTTGTTGAATTTTTCGAACTTCAGTTTTAATTTTTTTTGGTTTCGAATTGATTCTCCCCGTTATGTTACCAAATGCAGCATTGTCTTCTGTTTTAAATCAATCATTTAACATTTCTGAATATTCTAAGCCATCATAAGTTGTCAATACTCCAAGTTATATGGGCCTGTTTCGCCGTAGACGAAAATTATATTTGAAGCGCTAACATTTTTTTTAAAGCACTAATTTTTAATTTCTATTTATTCCAAGTTATCATTTGTTGTTAACTCATTTCAATTATAAAGGAATTTTACGAATATTTAACAGTTCCTTTGAATTACTGAAAAACATAAAACTTGTCTTAAAACCAGTAAGGAAAGGCTAAAGGGCGGTGCCGACTATATAATACCCTACACCACTCTCGTAATATTGAATAACTCTGATATATAAATTTTGTAATTCATGTATAAATTGTTTACATAAATTTACTTTTGGGACATTTTATACTTAAATAATACCCTGTACCACAGTGTGGTGTAGGGTATAAAAACGATTGGATCTAAAGAGCGAAATCGGATGAAACATATATATGGGAGCTATAGCTAAATCTTTACCGATTTTCTTCAAATTCGGTAGTGGTGGTTCATGGATCAAGAAACTCTACCATTCTAAATTTCAAAATGATTAGATGTAAAATACAGCTTCTACAGGACTAAAGGGCCAAATCGGACGAACATATATATGGGAGCTATAGCTAAATCTTAACCGATTTTCTTCAAATTCGGTAGTGTTGGATCATGGATCAATAAACTCTACCATTCTAAATTTCAAAACGATTGGATGTAAAATACAGCTTTTATAGAACTAAAGGGCCAAATCGGACTAAACATATATATGGGAGCTATAGCTAATTCTTAACCGATTTTCTTCAAATTCGGTAGTGTTGGTTCATGGATCAAGAAACTCTACCATTCTAAATTTTAAATTTATTGGATGTAAAATACAGCTTCTTCAGGAGTAAAGAGCAAAATCGGACGAAACATATATATGGGAGCTATAGCTAAATCTTAACCGATTTTCTTCAAATTCGGCAATGTTGGTTCATGGATCAAGAAACTCTACCATTCTAAATTTCAAAACGATTGGATGTAAAATACAGCTTCTATAGGACTAAAGGGCCAAATCGGACGAAAGATATATATGGAAGCTATATCTAAATCTGAACCGATTTCAACCAAATTCAATAGCGATCTTAACAGCCGCAAAATACTCCAAACTGCAAAATTTCAGATCGATCGGAGTGAAATTGCGACCTGTAGTCGACGAACAACTTTACATGGACAGACGGACGGACGGACGGACAGACATCGTTAAATCGACTCAGCTAGTGATTCGATCGGTATACTTTAAGGTGGGTCTAGCTGTGTTATTTTCAGGTATTACAAACATCTGCCGTGAAACAAACTTATAATACCCTGTACCACAGTGTGGTGTAGGGTATAATTAAGTAAGGTATTGATATATTTTCTGAATACTTAAATACAAATAAATATTTGTTTCGTAAATAAAAGTCCCAAATAAAAACATTAGAGCGGAAACGATGATATGATTAGAACAACCTCTTCCCAAATATATATATTTTTGTATGTGCCAAATATAACATATTTAGAATGTAAACTAAACATTTGTATATTTCAAGCGGAATATGTTTGGGACAATATACTGCAGAAACGATTTTTTTCCAGCGTGTTGTAAATACTTCAAGTAATTTATTGTTACCTAAGCTTATATGATTTCAATTATGAAGTATTTTTATTGAATTAATAAAATAACATTAAATTGCTGAAAAAGTTTCAAATATTTTCGTAATACTTAGATTCAAATAAAGCTTTGTTTCTAAAATAAAAGTCCCAAATAAAAAGTATTAGGATTGAAACAAGGATTTGTTTAGAACAATATCTTCATAAATAAATATTTTTTGTGTGTACCAAATATTATATATTTATGGGATAATATATATTTACTACAGAAGCGATTTTTTCAGCATGTATGATAGTAGTTTTGAACGCCACGATTTAAATGTTGTCGTTTCAGATATAGAACATGCTTATTCCTTGCTAAATTGATGTGGGATATCATATAATAATCTCCTCCCGAATTTAGCTCTTCCTTATTGATTTTCTATAAAGAATACCGGCACCCGGATGCAAAAGAATTCTGATTTTAATATCGAATTCCAAACAATTATTATTTAACTGGGTGTACTAAACTTGTGTTGGTCATTATAATCGCAAATTTAGCAAAATTAAATCCAATTTAATTGAATCAAATACGCAAATTAGTCAGCTAGTAAAATATGTGCCTTAGCTATGAAATGGATGAGAAAGACAATAGTTCGAAACGATTAGGCCAATAAGCTAGCTGAATGTCTAAATGCTTTCGGACGTTTCAACCGTAAGACAAACGCTACACCTTTTGTTGTTTTTGTTTATTTAAATGTATAGAGATCCAAATGGATGTAGTCGAAATGTTAGATGTTTCGCTTGTTCTATTAGTATAACTAGCTTATCAAAATATTTCAAGTTCATTGCAAGAGAGGCAATAACCTGAAATACAGAACTGATAGTTGGTCTATCAACCGCTTTCGTTTAGATAAGATTCTAAATACATATAATACCCCCCACCACCATTTTATTGGACAAAACAGAAGAAATAGTTAACAATAGAAATACTTAATATACAAACAGTGTGCCATGGAAATGTTAAGACACTCAGTAGTAGACGGTTATTTTTATAAAATTGTATACTGGCCACACAAGTATGGTATTGTTTGTATAGGCTGATTCATCGTGAGGTTTGATTTATAATATAAAATAAAACAGATAAATTTGTAAGTGAACTTAAACTTTTTATTATCGGTCAAAAGAGCAATTTATGGCATTTACTGATTGAAAATGATATCATGTAAATGTTGGTCATGACTACATCTGAGGTGGTCCTTTCGTAAGGTCCAATTTTGAGCGACTCGTTCGAGCATAGGGACTGGTATCTCGCGAATAACACGAGTAATGGTGGTTTCCAAAGCGTCAATCGTAGCTGTCTCATTCCTGAAGACCTCCTTTACATATCTCCAGAGAAAATAGTCCAAAGGTGAAATTAACTATTAATTTACCGTAGCAAAACGTGAAATTAAGTTATCATCAAATTATTTCACGCTGTATGGTTCATAGCGCCATCTGATGAGACCAGAACTCACCAAGAACATGCGCTTGCGTTTTTGGAGGCACATAGTCCGTTAACTTGGTGCGATAACAGTTACCAGTGACGGAAATATTCTGATTTACATAATTTTTTAGGAAATATGGACCAATGATTCCACTAGCCCATAAACCACGCCATACCGTTATTTTAAATAGATGTAATGGTAGCTCTTGGTACTCTTCGGGTTGCTCATCAGCCCAAATACGGAAATTGAGTTTATTAATGAATCCATTGAGCCAGAAATGTGCTTACCACTGAAGAAAATTTCGAAATAAACGAATGCTGATTTCCGTAAAACAGCTGAACAATTTGGAGACGCTGTTGTGGTGTGAGTCTCTCCATGATGACTTTCCAAACGATACTGAACAAAAATGGCAAAGCAGATTGATATGAGACACGCGTGATCTGTAAAAATACGCATATTGACTAAGCATCACATATTAACCTATGTCCATCGGTTTGTCTGCATGTACATATTTTCTTTATATCTCAGTACTGCTCGCAGTTATGATTCAATCTCTACACGGGGCAAAATCGCCGTTTTTGATATGTTTGAATCGAAAGAAAATATACTTGGAACACAAATTGTTATACCCTACACCACACTGTGGTACAGGGTATTATGACTTTGTGCATTTGTTTGTAACACCCAAAAGGAGAAGAGATAGATCCATTGTCGATGGAGTCGATTTAGCTATGTCCGTCTGTCTGTCTGTAGATGTATTTTTGTAATCAAAGTACAGGTCGCAATTATGGCCCGATCTTGACGAAACTTTACACATATCTTTTTTTTTTGCCCAAGGACGATCCCTATTTAATTTGGTTAAAATCTGTTCAGATTTGAATATAGCCCCCATATATATGTTAGCCCCGATTTGACATGTAAGCGCTGTAAAAACTTTATTTTATATCCGATCAGTATGAAATTCAGCAGAAAGAGGTATCTTATTATATGAATGAACACTGTTACATTTGGAAGAAATCGGTTCAGATTTAGATATAGCCCCCATATATACGTTACGATCAGTGTAAAATTCGGCAGAAAGAGGTTTCTTATTACATGAAGGAATACTGCCAAATTCAGAGAAATCGGTTCAGATTTAGATATAGTCCCCATATATATGTTACCCCCGATTTCACATGTAAGCGCTGTAAAAACTGCATTTTATATCCGATTAGTATGAAATTCGTCAGAAAGAGGTTTCCTATTATATGAATGAACACGTTACCCCCGATTTGACATGTGAGCGCTGTAAAAATGTTATTTTATATCCGATCAGTGCGAAAGTCGGCAAAAAGAGGTTTCTTTCTACATGAAGGAATACTGCCAAATTCGGAGAAACTCGGTTTAGATTTAGATATAGCTCCCATATATATGTTACCCCCGATTTGACCTGTAAGCGCTGTAAAAACTGTATTTTATATCCGATCAGTGCGAAATTCGGCAGAAAGAGGTTTCTTATTACATGAAGGAATACTGCCAAATTCGGAGAAAATCGGCTTAGATTTAGATATAGCTCCCATATATATGTTACCCCCGATTTGACATGTAAGCGCTGTAGAGACTGTATTTATATCCGATCAGTACGAAATTCCACAGAAGTAGGTCTTTTTACATGAATAAGTATTCAGGGAAGATTGGCTCAGATTTATACAAAAGCTCCATATATATGTTCCTCCTGATTTGGTATCAAACCGCTATAGAAGTTGTATTTTACATCCGATCATTAAAATTTTCCTGAAAGATGTTTCTCAATTTAGGAACGAATATTGCTTAATTTAGCGATTATCGTTTCAGAATTAGAAAAAATTTCTACCCATTTACCAATTATTCCAAATTATTATGGCAATGCCCCTTATCGCATTGTTAGGGAGGTGTAGGGTATTATATAGTCGGCCCCGTCCGACTTTCTGCCTTTCCTTACTGGTTAAATATTATATATTTTTGACCAAATAAATTTTAATTGAAAATCAATAAAATGTATTTAGAAGGCATATGTTAATATATTAGAATAAAATATATTTGCGAACTAATTATCTCAAATAAAATACGTGTTTAAATAGAAATAAAATTATTTCTTATGAATGTTTCCAAATATATTTTAGTAAATTTTTTTAAAAAACTTTGCTGAATTTTTCGATTTTTAGTTTTAATTATTTCCTTGTTTTCGAATTATGCATTCCTATTAAAAATGGCATACTTAGCATTAAATTCTATGTGAAACCACTTATTTTTATTTTCTAACTATTTCAAGTCATTATGTTTAATTATAAAGAAAATTTACAATCATTAAAAATTTCTACAAATTACCTTACAGTTGGTGAAAACTTATAACAATTTAAGAATAGATATATATTCACGCAATTAGATCTTTATTTGGGAAATAACATATCCAAATAAAAACCAGTAAGGAAAGACAAAAAGTCTACCCTACACCTACTTACCAATACGATAATGGGCATTGCGATAAGAATTTGGCAGTGTTCATACATGTAATAAGCAAACTCTCTGCCGATTTTCGTACTGATCGGATATAAAACACGGTTTCTACAGCGCTTACATGTCATGTAACATATATATGGGGACTATATCCAAAACTGAACCGATTTTAACCAATTTCAATAGGGATCGTCCTTGGGCCAAAAAGAGCACTATGCTAAATTTCATCACAATCGGACCATAAATACGACCTGCACTTTGATTACAAGAATACATGGACAGACGGACAGACAGACAGACGGAAATGGCTAAATCGACTCAGAAAGTGATTCTGAGTCGATCGGTATAATAAACAATGGGTCTATCTCTTCTCCTTTTAGGTGTTACAAACAAATGCACAAAGTCATAATACCCTGTACCACAGTGTGGTGTAGGGTATAAATATTAGGATGTAAACATAGTTTTGTTTAGAACAACATCCTCCCAAACATATAATATTTGTATGTGTCAAATATTATATATTTGGAGTGCACCCTAGAAATATATATGTTTCAAGCAAAATATGTTTGGGACAATATACTACAGAGGCGATTTTTTTCAGCGTGTATGGAATTTGGCGGAAACTTTCGTTTTGCCTCCGTTTATTCTTAGATATAGCTTCACCTATATAAGTTTCTTCGAATTTTACATCTCTGTTTCAGGTTCCATGAACTTATATTTGTAAATTAGGAGAGAAAACGAGGAAGTAAATATCAGCGAGATATTGTGCTATAACAGCTGATTTTTTAGCAAATTTCAAACATTTCTTACACGGAGAAAAAACATGAAACAAAATATGTTTCTTTCTTAGGGTATGAATTCAGTCCATATCGAAGTGTAGATCATACAAAACATCTAAAATGATTTTCATAACAACAACTCCTTTAAGTCGTTTTCTATATGTACATTGCTTAAAAACAATTATTTTATTGAAAACTTTTGAAAGAAAATTAACATAAAAAATAGCTAATTGCGTTCTGCATAAGATAGTTAAATTTCGCAATGTCAAAAGACATCTTCGTCACACTGTGCATATATAAGTAAATTGTTATTTAGCAATATGAAGGAAACATCTAGACTTTCCAGATTTGTATTATTTTGTTTTAAACAACGGTGCTAAATGTTGTAGTGACGCAAATCAAAACCAATAACGAAGAAGTTTGCGTACATACATACGAGTATGACTTGTTTGACAATTCAAAAAAGTATCATCATATTGAATATTATTATTTCTTAAAAAATCATCCAAACTATGGGAGATACAACGAGTTCACAGGTAATAAAGTAGGTTCCCTGGAAACTGTATTCCAGAATTAAAAAACTGCCTTCGCCTGTCGCAGATATATTATCGAGGTGGCTGAACAGTTCAATAAGAACTTCCATAAACTCTCCGGGCAACTGAAATATGTATGTGAATACGTCTCTGGCGACCTGTAATTTATTCTTGAGAGATACTGCAACAAATGACAGATGGCCACTCGGCAGAAACTGCATACATTCCAGGCTGATGCGGTCATGATGCGCCAACTAACACTATCACCCTTATTTTCAGCTACATAACGCGTACTGGCACCAAGGTAACACATATCGAATTTCGAGTATTTTAAACCAATAGTACCCATGATATTCCACTTTTAAATTTTACGTTGTATGGGCGGTGCCACGCCCCTTTGTCCAATCAAAACCGAATATAGCTACGAACCTTCCACACACCAAAAGATATTCTCATGCAAAAATTCAGCAAAATCCGTTCAGCCGTTTTCGAGTCCATCGCGTACCAACGAACACCATTTCATTTTTATACCCTACACCACACTCTGGTACAGGGTATTATGACTTTGTGTATTTGTTTGTAACACCCAAAAGGAGAAGAGATAGATCCATTGTTTATTATACCGATCGACTTGTAATCACTTTCTGAGTCGATTTAGCTATGTCCGTCTGTCTGTCCGTCTGTAGATGTATTCCTGTAATCAAAGTACAGGTCGCAATTATGGCCCGATCTTGACGGAACATTACACATATCTTTTTTTTGGCCCAAGGACAATCCCTATTTAATTTGGTTAAAATCGGTTCAGATTTGGATATAGCCCCCATATATATGTTAGCCCCCGCCCGACTTTCTGCCTTTCCTTACTGGTTATGTATATAGATTAGTTGAAACAACAATAATAACATGGAAACGATCAAATGAAAATGCTTGCAACTAAATCGATGGTTGTATCAATCGAATTAAGATTGTTTTTTTCATTGACACTCGGTCAGTTGTGGTAACCAATTTTAAATTTTCATTATAGTACCATATGATCGATTTTTGGTTATGACAACCAATGTTTTATTCTTGACAACAGAAATTTTATCAATAGACCAAAGATTATTATTGCAACGAATAATTGGTTACTACAACAGAAAACATATTAATAAATAATCTTTTATTGGTTATCCCAATCATTTCCCAAATTTAGAATAATTAAATGTATTTTGTGAAATACAACCGAAAGATTGGTTGCTGTTCTTTTGCTGATACATGACAAACAAAAAATAAAATTACTCTACATAAATAAATCTTCAACATTTTGTTCAAGAACGGTATGGGTAATCAAACATAAATCACGTGTGGATAATAATGTGTGGAATGCAGAATATGTTGTGCAAAATGTTTTACATAAATAGAAAATAAAAGCAACAATCATGAAATTGAAAGCTCAGCGTTAAGGGATATTTGCGTAAAAGTGTTGTGTTTTTTTGTGTACTAAAATGTGTGTCAAATATTTCCACACCTCATAACAGTGATGAATTTGTAATATGGGATTTTTAATTTTGTTATGATTTGTTTTGTTTGTTGTTCAATAAATAAAATAAAAATTAATGAAAACTTTTTTTTAATTAATTGTCGGTAGTATATGACTGACAAATTGTCAGAACAACCAATTTTTAAAACAGTTGGTTGTGGCAACTATAACAGATAATTTAAGCCACCATTTTCGTAGTTGGCGCAACCAAATATGATTGTTGTCAACATGGAAGCAGATGTGTACCACAACCAAAATATTGGTTATCCTGATGGAATCGCATGATAGTAGACAGAACTACCAAATTTCGGTTGGCAAATAATTCGGTTGAGGCAACCAAACTGTATTCTGTGTGTATCAAATCGGGAGTAACATATATATGGGGGCTATATCTAAATCTGAACCGATTCATTGCCTCTAAGTGTATCATGAGGCTGCTTTGTGCCAATTTTTGTACACATCGTATCAAAAATGTTGCTTATACAATGCATATATGCCAAATCGGAGGTACATATAACTATATGGGAGCTATATGTAAATCTGAACCGATTTTAACCAAATTCAATAGGGATCATCCTTGGGCCAAAAAAAGAAGTTTGTAAAGTTTCGTCGAGATTGGACCACAATTGCGACCTGTACTTTGATTACATGAATACATACCACGGATGTAACGAATATTCGCATTCACATATGCGAACGCGAATGCGAATATTCACAAAAATATATTTCAGTATTCGCTTCCATTTGTTAAAATGTTAAATCTCCTTATTCCATTCACACAATTTGAGGATATTAATACCAATGAAAACCTCTGCCACTTCTCTTCAAAACAGTTGAAGAAATATGTTTTTCCTTGTGGTAGCAGAAGGTAAAACTATGGAAAACATTCTTAATACTTGAATATTAGGCCGGGTCGATTTAAAAATCGCCCATTGCTCAGTGAAAATCGCATTCTAGGGATCAAAATAAGAAACTTTGCCGAAGGAACCATACCTTTAAAACGAATTCTGATGTCCCGGAAAAAATCCCACTTTGACCCATTTAGAGTGCTCCAATCGAGTCCAAACGTATGACCGACCCCCACTCAGTGAAGTGCTCAGTGAAAATCGTATTCTAGGGATCAAAATAAGAAACTTTGCCGAAGGAACCATACCTCTAAAACGAATTCTGATGTACTGGAAAAAATCCCACTTTGACCCATTTAGAGTGCTCCAATCGAGTCCAAATGTATGGAAGGGGGTGTGCCACTGGCATGGGTGGGTCGGGCCTCCAAAGTTAGTGGGGGTCGGTCATACATTTGGACTCGATTGGAGCACTCTAAATGGGTCAAAGTGGGATTTTTCAAAATTTACCCCTACCCAAAAGTTCGACCCAAATTCCGGGACATCAGAATTCGTTTTAGAGGTATGGTTCCTTCGGCAAAGTTTCTTATTTTGATCCCTAGAATACGATTTTCACTGAGCAATGCCGACTTTTTTGCCTCCCCACAAATCGACCAGGCCTATTGAATATCCTTGGAAAAGTCTATTCGCATTTGGGTCAAACTATTATTCGCATTCGCTTTCGCAAAAATGCCTATTTCACTATTCGCATTCGCAAGAAATATATTTCAATATTCGCTTTCGCATTCGTTTTCGCTAAAGTCACTTTCGTTACATCCCTAATACACACACAGACGGAGAGACGGACGGACGGACATAGCTAAATCAACTCAGGAAGATATTCTAAGTCGATCGGTATATTAAACGATGGGCCTATTTCTTCTCCTTTTGCGTGCTTAAAACAAATGCACAAAGTTATAATACCCTGTACCACAGTGTGGTGTACGATACAAATGCAATATTCGGGGTCGGTTGTAAAATGTGTCTTCATGAACATATCGAGACCTCCATTCTAAACTATGCTAAGTGCAAAAAGGTAGTTCTTCTGGAGAGGCGATCAAAGTTTGATGCATTTTTATATATTAACCAAGTCGGAAAGTATCATTACTATGAGGATATAAAAAAATATTGGCTGATTAGAACCTTCAGTACTTTAGTACATTTTTCAGTACTTTTCCACTTCAAAAAGTACCGTTGTTCCCCCACGGCTATTTCAGTACCATTTTATTCTATATATTTATTCTTCAGGAGATAATCCAATGTATGTCCTTAAAAACACCTATTTATATTGGTTTGAGTTTATTTTATTTTTGCCTTTGTTTTACTATTTTCTTGCAATGCATTTACATTTATTTGCCGTTATTTTTCAGAGCAGAATATCAAAATTTTTTTCAATTAAGCTCATTTTATGTGTATGAGAGGTGTACGAGAGGTTAATGCAGCCCTCATGGCATTCACTCTTCTGGCAAACGCACAGCCCACTAAGAAAATATCATAGTTTTAAAAATACTAATCTATATATATAACCAGTAAGGAAAGGCTAAAGTCGGGCGGTGCCGACTATATAATACCCTACACCACTCTCGTAATATTGAATAACTCTGATATATAAATTTTGTAATTCATGTATACATTGTTTACATAAATTTACTTTTGGGACATTTTATACTTAAATAATACCCTGTACCACAGTGTGGTGTTAGGTATGACAACGATTGGATCTAAAGAGCCAAATCGGATGAAACATATATATGGGAGCTATAGCTAATAACCGATTTTCTTCAAATTCGGTAGTGTTGGTTCATGGATCAAGAAACTCTACCAATCTAAATTTCAACACGATTGGACGTACAATACAGCTTTTATAGGACTAAAGGGCCAAATCGGACGAAACATATATATGGGAGCTATAGCTAAATCTTAACCGATTTTCTTCAAATTCGGCAATGTTGGTTCATGGATCAAGAAACTCTACCATTCTAAATTTCAAAACGATCGGATGTAAAATACAGCTTCTATAGGACTAAAGGGCCAAATCGGACGAAACATATATATGGGAGCGATAGCTAAATCTGCACCGATTTTCTTCAAATTCGGCAATGTTGGTCCATGGATCAAGAAACTCTACCATTCTAATTTTCAAAACGATTGGATGTAAAATACAGCTTTTATAGGACTAAAGGGCCAAATCGGACGAAACATATATATGGGAGCTATATCTAAATCTGAACCGATTTTCTTCAAGTTCGCCAATGTTGGTTCATGGATCAAGAAACTCTACCATTCTAAATTTCAAAACGATCGGATGTAAAATACAGCTTCTATAGGACTAAAGGGCCAAATCGGACGAAACATATATATGGGAGCTATAGTTAAATCTTAACCGATTTTCTTCAAATTTGACAATGTTGGTTCATGGATCAAGAAACTCTACCATTCTAAATTTCAAAACGATCGGATGTAAAATACAACTTCTATAGAACTAAAGGACCAAATCGGACGAAAGATATATATGGGAGCTAAATCTAAATCTGCACCGATTTTCTTCAAATTCGGCAATGTTGGTCCATGGATCAAGAAACTCTACCATTCTAAATTTCAAAACGATCGGATGTAAAATACAGCTTCTATAGGACCAAAGGGCCAAATCGGACGAAACATATATATGGGAGCTATAACTAAATCTTAACCGATTTTCTTCAAATTCGGCAATGTTGGTTCATTGATCAAGAAACTCTACCATTCTAAATTTCAAAACGATCGGATGTAAAATACAGCTTCTATAGGACTAAAGGACCAAATCGGACGAAAGATATATATGGGAGCTATATCTAAATCTAAACCGATTTTCTTCAAGTTCGGCAATGTTGGTTCATGGATCAAGAAACTCTACCATTCTAAATTTCAAAACGATCGGATGTAAAATACAGCTTCTATAGGACTAAAGGGCCAAATCGGACGAAACATATATATGGGAGCTATAGCTAAATCTTAACCGATTTTCTTCAAATTCAGCAATGTTGGTTCATGGATCAAGAAACTCTACCATTCTAAATTTCAAAACGATCGGATGTAAAATACAGCTTCTATAGGACTAAAGGGCCAAATCGGACGAAAGATATATATGGGAGCTATATCTAAATCTGAACCGATTTCAACGAAATTCAATAGCGATCTTAACAGCCGCGAAATACTCTAAACTGCAAAATTTCAGAACGATCGAAGTGAAATTGCGACCTGTAGTCGACGAACAACTTTACATGGACAGACGGACGGACGGACATCGTTAAATCGACTCAGCTAGTGATTCTGAGTCGATCGGTATACTTAAAGGTGGGTCTAGCTGTGTTATTTTAAGGTGTTACAAACATCTGCCGTGAAACAAACTTATAATACCCTGTACCACAGTGTGGTGTAGGGTATAAAAATGGAAAAATGTTTGTATGTATGTGTTTTATAGACGCTTAAACTACTGGACCGATTTTAAAATTTTTTCTTTTGTTTGAAAGCTATTTTGTCTGAGTTGGTTTTGGAAAAAAAAATTTTGCAAAAAGTGGGCGGGGAAAATGTGGGCGTGGCAAATCGTTTGTTTGTGATGGCAGTCTACGTAATTGGCCAACAAATGGGCTGGATTGGAAATCTGAAATCTGGGGCAACGAAGTGCACCGGGTCCAGCTATACTTATATAAAAGCAAAAAATAATTTTGAATTCGCTGACTGTGGTCAGTGTACGAGTTGTGCCGTAATTTTTTTCATCATTTCACTGATTTTTATAGTTATTTAAGAGATAAAACTCTAAAAATGTAAATGTACTTACATAACTCAAAGGTGATGCGAAAATAACTATTTAATGTCAAGCCTGAGGTCAAACTGCAGTGACCAAAGCAATTGTGGCACTTTCAGTACTGAAAAAATCTTTGAAGAACTATGATCCTATATACTGATGTGCATACATACAGATCTCCAACGTATGTGATTTTATGCCAAGTGATTTTTGACCACTTGGCCGCTAAGTCTCCAGTAGGAGCTCTAAAGCTGATATTTTGCATATGGATGTTTTATATACTCCGGAATTTTCACACAATCGGATTTTGGCCAGAGGTCAGTTTTCGCTATCAAAAATGTGAGTGTTATTTTTATGCTGTTGAAAGCCTCTTATATGAAACAACCCTAAATCTTTGTATATATGTAGAACTATACAACGAAAATGTACCTTCTTGATCGCTGAGACCTTCTATTAGAAGTAATATGCTGAAAATTTGCATACATATTTTTACGAGTGTGATTTAAATATCACGCTACTTAGATTCATGATTTATTTAGGCAATTATTCATTCAACAACTCGGCATATTTTCTTTCTCATGTGATAATTTGAGCACTTTTTATCGATTTTCGAATGAAATAGTTTTCATTTGTGAAATACATACATACATATATCATTATGAATCTGTGAATTATAAGTTTGTGAGTGATATTATTGATCGATATTTGTTACGATGCCAACAGAATGCAACGCTATCACCGAAATGTTGCGCAAAATCAATCGAAAGAGGTACGAGCTATTGAACGAAAATCAGCTCTTGCGCTATATCATGAAGCCATTACTGAAGTTTACAGTAAGTAACAACGATTGAGAAGAGGAGAATACGTTTTTCGAAAGAACTGATGATAATCGAATTTGTGGTGATACGTGAAAACAATTCAATTAGGTATGACTTTTAATTATACCCGCAACAGGATAAAACCGCAGAAGTTTTTTCTAAAGAACTGATGAAAATCGGAAATGGAAAAATTCCGGTAGATACTTTCAGCCATTTACCAATTCATTTCAACAAAAGATGAAGTCATCACTAAAGTGATGAATGATCAATAATGGTGATGTGAATGAATTGAATTGGACAGTTAAACTTGAATTTGCGCTCCAGAGCATGAAACAAAAAATATTTTGTATCGGTGAGCATTAAATTACATACAATAATTATAAATTATAATTAATCATTACCGTTTAAGACTTCATTTAAACTAATATTACTCATTGAAATTAATACTTGATTTTATTGTACTTTCACCAAATATTGGACGGTACGAATTAGCTTTGTTATAAAAATCTGCTAACAATAGGTAATTTTTGATCAAAAAAACAAACAAATATATTTTGGGCAAAACGAAGTTTGACAGGGTCAGCTTGTACGTACATACAATCTAGTGAAAAATGGGCGCCATTGACATGCCCATTTTGGTACCTCTCACATAAATGGACTATTTTTATTGAAAGTATTTTAAATTGCTAATATTTTAATTAAAACAAAAAAAATACGAATATTTTTTGGGAATGAAGTTCAGGGGATTCTTAAGACTGTTTACCCGACTGAACTTTTTTACATGTTCTTTTCCGAATTTTTATGTTTAAAAAAATATACTCCAAAATTGTGAAGTAGGTGTAGGTTATACATTTTTCGGCCGAATGAAGATGGCCGCATGAAAATGCACCCAATATTTTTATGAAAATGGGACCCAAATAATTACATGTTAAATAACAACAATTTTGTTGGGGCTTAATTTCATTTTAGTCCCCTTTTTATACCCTCACTTTAACACGTCGAAGGAGTGACCTAAGACCCCAAGTATGTTCGGAGGAAATCCGTTTTGGGTCATTTTAAGTCGAATGAGCAATGTCCGTCCGTCTGTCTGTCTGTCTGTCTGTGTGTCTGTCTGTCTGCTGGCTGGTGCGCACGATAACTCTCGAAAGGAGTAACCGATTGACCTCAAATTTGGTATGTGGTAATATTTTTTTCTATCTCCGGCTAAGTTCGAAGATGGGCCATATTGATCCACTCCTTCTAGTACCTCCCCCACAAAGGGTTAAAATGTTGTGAAATATTGATTCTTTAATAACTGCTATACTACTTATTCGAATCTTTTGAAATTCCACACATAGTGTTAGCTTATTAGTCGTTATCAACTCGAGAAAAATGGGCGAAGTCGCCACGTCCCTTTGGGTACCTCCCACACAAATGCACCATTTTGCACCAAAAGGTAACAGCTTATAACATTAATAACAGTGTATAAAAATACTTGAAATTTTGTACAGTATTATGCTTTTATATTGCCTACAGTCCAGGGAAAAATGGGTGTTGTTGTCACGCCCCTTTTGGTACCTCACACACAAAGGTACCTTTTTGCACCAGAAGTTAACAGCTTATAACATTAAAACCACTGTATAAAAATACTTGAAATTTTGTACAGTGTAATGTTTTTATAGTGTCTATAGCCCTGTGAAAAATAGGCGTTATTGCCACGCCCCTCTTTGTACCTCCCACACAAAATGCCCAAATCATACCACAATTTAATGTCTCATAAAGTTTATACCAGTGCACATAAATGCTTATAAGTCGACACAGTGCAATGAATTTAAAGTATCTAATGTTCAACAAAAAAAGGTGTATTTGATAAACCCCTTCTGGTACCTCCCACACAAATTGACAGAATAATTCGAGTAATATTCAATATTACATTACTCACAAAGTGAGGGTATACCTTAGTCGGTTTACCCGACTGAAACTTTCTTACTTGTTGGGGATAGTTTTCATCTATAAATTTACAGACAGGAGAGGCTATGCATAAAAGATTGGCTCCTATCCGTAGGAGAAAATCTAAAACGTAATTAAAACATGATTCGTATTCGCGCATTATTATTACTCCCCAGATTTACACAGGGAACAATTTTGTTGGTGTATTTTTATTTCATGATGTTTTCTTTGTTGGGACATAACTTCATAATATACGGACATAACTTTTAGACACCCCTTTATTTCAAATTTGGGGTGCATTTTCAAATTTTATTTCAATATTTTAGTTAGGGGAATAATAAAACATAAATTTCCAAATTTCAATGGGATCGGTCGCATAATTTTGCTTCTAGAATGTTAAGAAATCAAATCAAAAAGTACATTTATATGGAAGCCATATCCAAAAAAGGACCGATGTGGCCCTTTTTCCAGGAATAGTTAAAGACATAATAAAATAAATTTTAGCCGGAGCGTTGAATAGAATGTCTTCCAGCACGTGAAGAAATCAAATCGGTAGGTCCAGTTATATGGGACTGATATACACCATTCTCAAAAGCGTTCGTCGCATACACGAAGGAAGTCTCTCTGCAAAATTTCGCAAGGAAGAGTTCTGATAGAAAAAGCTGAACGATTCGAGTGTGCAAACATTCAAACAAAAAATCTAATATTTGCGAGCTGTACTTCGATAACAGGAAAGTGTGTTGGTTCTGAATACCGGGAAAAGTTATATCGGTAAAAAAAAGTCCTGGCGTTTCGCTGGGACACATATCATGACTAGGAATCGAGATATATCGATTTGAAGTTAGTAAGTATCATACAACTATTAGAAAAAAATTTTATAATTTGTTTCCAAATTTTTTTTTTTGCACGAAAAAACCATAAGATTAAAAAAAAACAAAAAAAAAATGGCAAAAAAAGTTTGTTCCATTGCTTAAAAGCTAGCATCCTAACGAAGAATACAATGCCTATTTGAGAATAAATGTAGAAATTACAGAGCTTTTGGTAGAAATCAAAGAATTTCAACATAATCTGGTTTTTATACCCCCACTATTGTGAACAAGGGTATATATCAGATGCTGCGGACCACAAGTGTAACACATCGATGGGGTGACGTAAGAGACCCCAAGAATATTTGGCGGAAATCCGTTTTGGGCCATTTTAGGTCATTTGAGCAATGTCCGTCAGCCTGTTCGTCTGTCTGTCGGTTAGTGCGCAAGATAATTTTGGACCGGATTAAACGAATGGGCGAAGTTGCCACAACCCTTTTTGTACCTCCCATACAAATAGACCATTTTGCCCAAAATGTTAACGGCTTATAGCTTTGACTCATGCACATACGAGTACAAACACTTGAAGTTTTCTATAGAATGTTTTTTTTAGTATCCATAGTATATTATAAAATTGGCGTTATTGCCACGCCCCTTTTGGTACCTTCCAAAGTTTTTCTGAATTTCCCTATTTCAACAATATGGGTCATAATTTATATATTTATTCATAGACAAATAGCAAGTAGGCATTGTTTTCTTCTTGTTTTCTTTCAAAAAATGGAATAACCAATATTTTTCAGATTTTTCTTCTATTTTTATGGTTTTCCTGATAACAAAAAAAGATTTTTTTTAAAAATTAAATGAAATGAGAAATTAATAGTTTTAACGACACTTACTAAACTTCTGTTTCCACGTTTAAATATATTACTAAAATTTGTAGAAAAAACAAATTCGGGAAAAGTCGGTCCACATTTAGATATAGCCCCCATATATATGTTCCTACCGATTTGGTATAGCAAACGCTATATAAGTTCTACTTTACGTCCGATCATTACAAAATTTGGAAGAAAGAAGTTTCTTACTTTAGAAACGAATACTGCTTAATTTGGGGATAATCGGTTCTGATTTAGATGTATTCCCAATATATCTTCCTGCTGACTAAGTTTTTAAGCTTTATTGGAACTATATTTTACGTCCGATCTTTTTATAATTCGGCAAGGTGATGTACATCAATTTAGATTATGTATAGTGCCATTTATACGTTCCTTCCGATCTTGTGGAGCCGATGGAGCTAAGTATTTTCTTAACAGAAACGAAATCAATTATTCCAAATTATTATGACAATACACCTTTGCGCATATTTTGGAAGGTGTAGTGTATTATTCAGTCAGCCCCGCCCGATTTTCTTTCCTTACTGGTTATATCCTACACCACATTGTTATACAGGGTATTATAACGTTGTGCATTCGTTTGTAACACCCAAAAGGAGAAGAAATAAATCGTTTATTATACCGATCGACATAAAGGGTGGGCCATTTAAAATTTAAAATTTTAACTACCGATTACTTTGACTTGTGATTCGAACCCTTTGGATTATTTTCTGTAGGGAGCCATCTATCTATCTATATATATAAAAGAGAGTGTCTGTTTGTGGGTTTGTTTGTTTGTTTAGTTCCGTATAGACGTCTAAACGGCTTGACCGATCATCTTTTTTCACAGAATGTACATATGTAGGGGGTGCTGAAAATAGGGTACTTGAATTTTCGATATATCAAGTGGGCGTGAACCCGCCCATATGGGTCAAATTTTGGTATTGAGAAAATTTTTTAGCTAGATTGCTGAAATTTCGTGTGTTTGCATTTAGTGTCAGATTATGTGAATTTTCCAAAAATGGGCGGAATCGGACCAATGGGCGTGGCCCCGCCCATATAAGCCAAATTTTGAAATTGAGATAGTTTGCACAATTTGTTAGCGAGAGTGCTGGAATGTTATGTATATGTATATGGTGGCAGTCTACGTGATGGCTCCAAAAATGGGCGGGATCGGACCAATGGACGTGGCCCCGCCCACATAGACCAAATTTTGAAATTTTGATATCTTGCACAATTTGCTAGCGGGTGTGCTGCAATGTTGCGTATATTTATCTGGTGGCATTCTACGTAATTGGTCAAAAAATGGGCGGGACCGGACCAATGGGCGTGGCCCCGCCCATATAAGCCAAATTTTGAAATTGATATATCTTGCACAATTTGTTAGTTAGAGTGTTGTAATGTTGTACACATGTATCTGATGGCAGTCCACGTGATTGATCCAAAAACGGGCGGGATCGAACCAATGGGCGTGGCACCGCCCATATAAGCCAAATTTTAAAAATGTGATATCTTGCACAATTTGTTTGCGAGAGACCTGGAATTTTGTGTATATCCGTTGGCGATCTAGGTGATTGGTCCAAAAATGGGCGGGTTCGGACCAATAGGCGTGGCCCCGCCCACATTGACAAAATTTTGAAATTTTGATATCTTGCACAATTTGCTAGCGGGAGTGCTGCAACGTTGCGTATATGCATCTGGTGGCATTCTACGTAATTGGTCATAAAATGGGCGGGATCGGACCAATGGGCGTGGCCCTGCCCTTATAAGCCAAATTTCGAAATTGATATATCTTGCACAACGTGATTTTTATCTATCACGTTGTGCAAGTGGTGACAGTCCACGTGATTGGTCCAAAAATTGGAGGGATCTGACCAATGGGCGTGCCACCGCCCATATAAACCAAATTTTGAAATTGAATTATATTGCTCATTTTTTAGCGAGAGTGTTGAAATTTTGCGTATATGTATCTGGTAGCAGTCTACGTGATTGGCTTACAAATGGGCGGAATAAGACCGGTGGGCGTGGCCCAGCCCATATTTTGATATATCTTGCAAGTATTATATAGGAAATACATGAACAAAAATGCTCGGTATGCGATATTACAGCTGCTCACTCCAATACAATCGCAATATGATAATGTGATGCATGACCAATGAAACAAGAATTTGGAAATTTTATAAGTATACATTTCTATTTTCTGATCTTTCCACTGAATTCGGTATTTTTTCATTCAGTGAATTTATTACTAATACCAGCAAGGAAAGGCAGAAAGTCGAGCGGGGCCGACTATATAATACCCTACACCTCCCTAACAATGCAATAAGGGTCACTGCGATAATAATTTGGAATAATTGGTAAATGTATTTTGAACCGATAATCGCTAAATTAAGCAATATTCGTTCCTAAATTGAGAAACATTTTTCTGGAGAACTTTGTAATGATCGGAAGTAAAGTACAACTTCTATAGCGCTTTCTAACCAAATCTCGAGGAACATATATATGGAGGTTATATCTAAATCTGAATCGATTTTCCTTGAATACTCATTCATATAAAATAGAAACCTGTTTCTGTCGAATTTCCTACTGATCGCATATAAAACACAGTCTCTACAGCGCTTACATGTCAAATTGGGGGTAACATATATATGGGGGCTATATCTAAATCTGAACCGATTTTCTCCGAATTTTGCGGTATTCCTTCGTGTAATAAGAAACCTCTTTCTGCCGAATTTCGTACTGATCGGATATAAAATACAGTTTCTACAGCGCTTACATGTGAAATCGGGGGTAACATATATATGGGGGCTATATCTAAATCTGAACCGATTTTCTCCGAATTTGGCAGTATTCCTTCATGTAATAACAAAACTCTTTCTGCCGAATTTCGTACTGATCGGATATAAAATACAGTTTCTACAGCGCTTACATGTCAAATCGGGGGTAACATATATATGGGGGCTATATCTAAATCTGAACCGATTTTCTCCGAATTTGGCAGTATTTCTGCATGTAATAACAAACCTCTTTCTGCCCAATTTCGTACTGATCGGATATAAAATACAGTTTCTACAGCGCTAATTTTGACATGGGCAGCGAAACGCACCGGGCTCAGCTAGTATATACAGGGTCTCCCATATTCGACGGACCTATCTGGCAACGCCATAACTTTTGACAGAGATGTCAGATCGCTTAATGACATACCGCGTTTGAAGCGTCAGTTCAAGCAGATTTTTACCATGGAACAATACACGCCACGCGAGCGCTCTGAAATAGTTGAAATTTACATTCAACAGAAGAAGTCAAGTCAACGTGCTTTTAAAATATTAAAAAATGTGAGAAGTGCGCCTTCTAAGAACACCATTAAGCGTTTATACGAAAAATTTTCGACTGGTGAGGCTCTTTCTAATCTTTCTAAGAAGAAAGTCGACCAAGGCGATCGGCCGAGAATATCGCTGCCGTACGAGCCAGTGTTGAGAGGTCCCCAAGAACATCCCAAAAACGCCGTTCTCAGCAGTTGGGCATGGCTCGGTCCACTTTACAACGGATTATTCGCGTTGATTTGCATTTGTTCCCGTACAAAATTCAATTGACGCAAAGATTGTTGCCTGCGGACAAGCCTCGTCGATTGGAATGGGCCCAACGAGTCCGTGGGTCCGTCGAATATGGGCAACCCTGTATATAAAGAAGAATGTGTGTTTGTTTGTTGGCTTGTTTGTACCGTATAGAAGTCTAAACGGCTGGACCGATCTTCTTGAAATTTTCACAGAATGTACATGTGTGGGGCGTGCTGAAAATAGGGTACTTGAAATACTTGAATTTTCGATATATCAAGTGGGCGTGGCCCCGCCCACATAAGACAAATTTTAAAATTGAGATATCTTGCACAATTTGTTAGCGAGAGTGCTGTAATTTTGTACATATGTATCTGGTGGTAGTCTACGTGATTGGTCCAAAAATGGGCGGGATCGGGCTAATGGGCGTGGCCCCTCTCATATGTATAAGCCAAATTTTGAAATTAAGATATCTTGCATAATTTGTTAGAGAGAGTGCTGTAATTTTATGCATATGTGTCTGGTGGTAGTCTACGTGATTGGTCTAAAAATGAGCGGGATCAGACAAAGGGCGTGGCCCCGCCCATATAACAAAATTTGAACTATCTTGCACAATGTAGTAGTGATAGTACTGTAATTCTGTTTATATGTATCTGGTGGTAGTCTACGTGATTGGTCCAAAAAATGAGGGAGATCGGAAGAAGGGGCGTGGCCCCGCCCATATAAGCCAAATCTTGAATTAAAATTTCTTGCACAATTGTTTATCGAGAGTGCTGTAATTTTGTGCATATGTATCTGGTGGTAGTCTAAGTGATTGGTCCAAAACTGGGCGGAATCGGAGCAATGGGCGTGGCCCAGCCCATGTAAGCAACCTTATGAAATTGAAGTATCTTGCACAATCTATTTGCGAGCGTGCTGTTATTTTGTGTATATGTGTCTGGTGGAATCAAAGGGCGTTGCTTCGCCCATATAAGCCAATTTTGAAATTGAGATATTTTGCACAATTTGTTAGCCATAGTACTGTAATTCTGTTTATATGTATCTGGTGGCAGTCTACGTGATTAGTGCAAAAATGGGCGAGATCAGACCAATGGGCCAAAGCCAGATTTTCAAATTGAGATATCTTCACAATTTCTTATCGAGAGTGCTCTTATTTTATGGAGATGTTTTTGGTGGCAGTATTCGTGATTGGTTCAAAAATGGACGGGATCAGAAATCTAAATCTGGATCGGGTCCAGCTATATATATATAAATCGAAGTGTGTATGTTACGTATAGACTCCAAAACGGTTGGATCGGTTTTGATGACATTTTCAGGGAATGTTCAGATAAGCCTAGAGCGTGACATAGGCTTTATAAGTTTTTGATTGAGGGGACGTGGGACCGCCCATATAAGCCAATTTTTGATTGCTACTGTCCGTACCTACGAATTGATTAACAAGATTCCTACTGTCCCTATCGGAAATCTGAAGTCTGGGGCAACGAAGTGGACTGGGTCCAGCTAGTTAAGTATAAATGTTACGCAAAGCATCCGGAGACAATTGAAGCGTTGAAACATGAAATCGAAGTTGCCAAGAGATTCGACCCAAAACAATCAAAAATGTACTGAAAAATTGGGTTGATCGGATGTGGTACTGCCGAACCAGTCGTTGTAATCATATGAATGATATTGTGTTCAATTATTAAATGACAAAGTTCAACCTTTCCATTAAACCTGACATTTGAAACAATTATCAATACATTTTTTATAGCCGATTCAAATTTAAAATGACCCACCCGTTGCATGCACAGACAAGTGGACGGACATAGCTAAATCAACTCAGCAAGTGATTTTAAGTCGGTCGTTTTTATAACCGATGGGTCTATATCTTCTCCTTTTGTGTGTTACAAAAAAATTCACAAAGTTATATTACCCTGTGCCACAGTGTAGTGTAGGGTATAAAAATGACAAAGGTTTTAATATACTTGCTTTGCGATTGGAGAAAATGTGACTTACTTACTTTAAATGGTGTACATTGGAGAAGCTTGGCAACAGTACCAGTGAATATTTTTGAATCGTTATACTTTTTCCCAAAAAATTAAAAAAAAAATATTTTTTTGTCTTGCCTACTCAGAAAAGTTGATGTGAAATAAATCGGTGCATATTCCGCTCCGATATTCAAAAATACCATGACAGTTTAGGGAAAAAATAAATTTTCAATTGCGGATACAACGGTTTAGTTACCCAGATAACACTTAGATGTAAAAAGCCTTTTGTAGACATCGGTCAATTGAAAGCACGCAAAAAAAGATCCTATGAATCGGAAGAAAAATATGGAAATTACACGCGCTTAATCATTTTTTGCAACCAACATGGCCAAGTTTTAGGCCCTGTAGCTCCGCCGCTGTATACATAAAACTTTGCTTCTTTATTACCTCTTCTATAAGCATGCCAATTGTCGCAATCGGTTGTCTGATTAAAAAATCTCGAATTTTTTCCCTTTTTAACTCCTCCCACTGTGGAATGGGCTGACGGACATGGCTAAATGGTCTAAGAATTTTAAGACGATTATGAATGTATATACTTTTTTTTTATAACTATACTACTTAGTCAGGGTTAGGTTACGGTGGCAGCCGTATTTTTTATACAAGCTCACATAGACCAGTTTAGGTCCCTAGTGTCAGGGTTAGTATGGTTGAGGGTATAAAAATACGTTGTATAATTGATGAATTTACCGAGGTAAAAGCCATCGAGTAGAGACTTAAGCAGCTTTATGCGTACTAATTCCTCACTCGCTTACCTAATTGATTCTTTTTATAAAGGGATGAATTGCTTTAAAAAAGAATTGCTTTAAAAAAGAATTGCTTTAAAAAAGAATGCTTTCTATTTTCGTTTTTTTTTTCACCAGATTTTTGATATACGTTAATTGAAAAAATTTTTTTTCTTTCTTTTTTATTTTCTATTTTAAATCTTATTTTTATGGACTTATTTATATTTTATTTCAATCCGACGAGGATTTTAACCCGGGTTACATGCTTCAAAACAATGCATGCTAGCTCTCTGCACCACCAAAGGTCCCGCACTCATTAACTCTAAATTCTGCTAATGCTATGTATAGATGATTATCAGATCGGACAACATTATCAACCCTGTCAAAGTGCTGCAAGTGTACGGACAATGACAAATTGTTAGGCAAAAGTGAATTGAAAGTTCAGACGATTGCACGAAAATATTAAAATTTCATATACGAGGGTTGCTGTTTATATTTCGGTCCTGGCAATGCTGGTGTTGCTAGATGAAAACTGGAACTTCCATTGGAAAGAATGACATTTTTTAGCATAACTTCACTCAGACCGTTTTGTCATTTGATCGCGAATTGTTTTGGTTACAGTGTGTTGAAAATTCACCTCCAAAATATGGTTTTTGAACGCTTCAAGAGCTGCTTCAGGCGTCGAAAAACGTTGACCAAGCAGTTTTTTCTTGATGTGAGTGAATAAGAAGATGTCATTGGGTGTCAAATCAGGGCTGTTCTTCGTATGACCCATCAATTCGACGTTTTGGCCGGTCAAAAAGGCGCTGGTTTCAGGCGATGTGTGAGAGCTCGCATTATCATGGTGCACAACGATTGTCTTCTCTTGTTCGTTTTTCGAATTTCTCCAAAGACTTCAGGCAAATAAATTATGGTGTACCACTCAGAATTGACCGTCCTACGTTGCTCAAGCGGAACAGTCGCCACATGACCAGTCTTGCCGAAGAAACAGGCGACCATTTGCTTCGAAGTGCTTCTTCCACGAACAACTTTCGTTGGATTTGGCTCGTCTTCGAAGACCCACAAGGTCGATTGCTATTTTGTTTCGGGCTCATACGCATAGATCCAAGAATGGTCACCTGTAAAGATCTTATAAACGTCTTTTGAAGCACCGCGATCGTATTTTTTGAAAAAATTTTTGCACCAATCCACACGGGCCTTCTTTGAGCGATTGTGAAATTGTGCGGGATCCAACGAGAACCAACCTTTTTTACGGCCAGGTGTTCATGCAATATCGAATGTATGCTGGTGGATGAATTGCCCAAGGATGCCTCTATCTCACGATATGCTACATGACGATCTTGCATTATCAGTTCACGCACGGCATCAATGTTCTCTGGCACAACGGCCGTTTTTGGACGACCTTCGTCTTTGAGCGAGCGTCGGCCACGATTGAATTCATTAAACCAGTTTTTCACAATGCCATAGGATGGTGCTTCATCGCCATACAAAGATTTAAGTTCATCGATGCACACTTGTCGTGATAATTCACGTCGAAAGTTGTCAAAAATGATCGCACGAAAATGTTCACAAGTTAATTCCATTTTTTTTTGCCAAATTGATTTTTTCAAGTCACTGTAAACAACACAAATGGTTGTCGTACGTTCTGAGTATGTTTATGATAAAAAATTTCAAACTTTCCAATGGAAATGTCAGAAATATATATAGCAACCCTCGTATTTACAATATATTTTGTAATGTATATAATAATATTCAGAAATAAAATTAAAAGAAATGAAAATACTTTTTTCAGGATAATCAAGGATTTAGGATATTTTCGTCCTTTTGATATCATTATTACACATATACTTATCCTTGTGTGTACAATACTTAGAAATAACGTTAATTTCTTTAAGACGGTACTTATTTCAATTAAATCAGAATTTCCGTTCAAAAGTTATGGCGACTTGAACATAGCTTAATTTTTAACAAAACAATGTAGATGCCCTATTTTGGCACCCTATAAAATCGAAACCGCTACAAATTTTGACATACGGTAAACTATCATTATTTCGTAACATCTTGCAGTATGCGCATGCAAAATTTCAGCAAAATCAAAAATGTAAAATTTTCAAATCGTCATTTTTGGGTCGATTTTCTTTGGAATTACCCTATATATTTTAAAAAAGAAATAATTATACTGTGTGTGCACCACAAATATATCATCGATGAAATCAACTTTCCTCGCATAACTTCGGCGCGCTAAATCGAATAGCATTAGCAGTTTTTTCTTGTGTCAACGCGTTTTCGAGACATTTAACCACAAAATTTGCTGGGTAATCAATGTGGTTAGTAAATTCAGAACAATTTTAGTATAGAAGGATTCGGAAAAATGTCCATGTCAAAGAAGAAAATAAAGGTAACACTTCTGAAATTATTTCTTCCAAATTAACCGATACCACCGCACACCCCCTTACTACCAGCAATCTTTGTGGATAAATACGATATTATTATTAAAAACCTCTGGGTTGCCATTTTAGTCTATTGTGGGGACATATAGTGATTTTTTACAAGGAATCTTTTTGTCGAATATATCATCCACAAAATAAGTTGATTTCACGACATTTGATATATCATTAGTTTTGGAGGGGGATTTTCGATGATAAGGGGATGAGTGCCCCCTTTAATTTTTCCCTTGACATGGAATATCTGTTCGGAAGCCTCATATTGTAAAATTGTGTCTGAATTTATTAGCTTCTTTGTTTACCCAGTAAACCTCTGGGTTGTTGTCATTTAAGTCTATTGTGGGGACCAATAGTGATTTTTTACAAGGAATCTTTTTGTCGAATACTTCACCCAAAAATCCATCAGTTTCTACAACATTTAATATAATACTATTTTTGGAGGGAGATTTTCAGGATTAAATGGTTGAGCGGGGGTGTCGGGTGTATTAGGGGAAATACTTCTTCAAGTGTCTCTTTTATTTTCTTTTTTGACATGGAACATCTTTTTCGAATCCTTCTATACTAAAATTGTGTCTGAATTTACTAACATCTATTTGTTTACCCAGCTAACTTTGTGGGACCTTTCTACGGGGGATATATTAAAACAGGGACCTACAGCGTCCGTTGGTCGCGTGAATGGTTTCGGTTACAATAAACTCATTTTAACAAATGTCAGTTCGATTTGATGAATTTTTTTTGTTGCGCTAAGAATTCAAATCTATATGGACCTTTGTATGGGGCCAATATCAAAACAGGGACCTATAGCAAACGTTTTCCGTATGAAGGGTTCTGCATATAAGTACGAGTATGTTACCTATTTTCAGCTCGATTAGTTGAAATTGGTTTTGTCAAATGGGAGAGATTCTATCTATATATGGGGGCTATATCAAAAAATGGACCAATATTGCCTCTTTCAAACCTAACGTGTCTGCATCTACATATAGGAAGTATATACAGCAAATTTCATTCATCTAGCTATATTATTGTAGATTGTAGTGTGATTACAATAGGTTCGAGGATTAAGAATATTCATATATACTTAATGGGATCTCTGATTCTCTTTCTTTCCAAGTGTTTCAAACAGAGTGACAAAATTAGTATACCCCCCGGTTGAACTCTGTTTCAACAATTAGCTTTAAGTTCAATGAATTCTTGTTGTATCACTAGTCTTAATTAGCATGTAAGGAATATTATATATCTTATAAATTGTTTGAATTCCCTACATTGAATTGTTACTCACTTTGAATTCCCCTATGTATCATTCATTTCACACAGATGGCAACCCTTTATCCATTCCCTACCATGAAGGGAAAAGCTTTTACTCAAATGGATAAAGGGCTGCCATCTTCTCTGTATGTTCCAGTTGAATTCGAATGAATTCCCAAAACGTACTTACTTTCCTCGTGACTCTAAACTGTAACTTCACTTTTGCAACGTCACTACAAGCGGTAAGAAGCATCACAGACCACAATAAACCTGTTCATTTAAAATGATACAAATCTTTGTCTTCTTATTCTGTTTTCATACACCTTACAATATTGGGAGTTTCGAATACTAACGTTTACAGTCCACTTCACGCAGACTACTACCAAAATTGTACACCCCCACCCTATAGTGTGGGTATAAAAACATGTTCCGTATTTTTCAGAAGGAACAAAACAAGTTGCAAGTCCGGCTGAGCAATGAGGAAAGGAAAAATAATGAATAGTTTTTATTAAAACGCAATAAAAGAAATTCATTAATCAAATTGTCCGTTTAATGACGAGCAATTAAATCCCGATATCACTTTTGTCTATGATTCTTGCTTTAGTATAGCGATTAACAAAATTTACAATAACACCCTCTATATAAAATACCTGTGTCAAAAGCCATTCTCCTAAGAAAGCATCTGCATATGCAAATTGTAGAGCCAATTTATATGCAAAATTTAAGATGAAATTTCGTATAGTTTGAAGTGGATTTAAATATGCAAATTTATAATACGAGTTAGCAGAACCAGCTCTTGCGACTTGAACTCGCATTTCTAATTCATAATGTATTAAAAGGGCAGCAGCAGCCGCAACATAGCATTTCGACCAGACTACAACCTTCAATATTTTCACAGTGCCAGAACATTTGAGGCCGGTTAGTGGAAAACAACAGATACGAGTATTATGGACGGAGTGTTGTGGTTGATAGTTGCCCTCGTTCTCCTTTTTTGGTGTTACAGATTGCATGCGTCCAAAAAGCCGATGCGTGATGCTATTCGCAATTTACCGGGACCACCAGCAATTCCCATCCTCGGATGTTTAAAGGTCCTAGAGCTACAGCCCAAAGGTGAGAAGTTTTTAAACTCTTGACTTGTGGTCTCCCAATTTGTATGTCCTGCATTTTTTCAGCGTTTTTGCCGAAATCATTACAGATGAGGGCGGACTACGGCAACTTGCTTAAGTTATGGGCTTTTAATCGTCTCTTTATTGCCTCCGCCGATATTAAATTCAATGAACAATTTTTGGCTAGCATGGTGCCCCTTACTAAGCTTCCAGCGTACAGTGTCTTGCATCAATGGCTTGGTGTGGGTCTACTCATGAGTGATGGCAGAAAGTGGCATTCACGGCGCAAGATTATCACACCGACATTTCACTTTAAGATACTGGAAGAATTTCTCGAAATCTTTGATCGACAGTCGGCCATATTGCTGGACTGTTTAGAGGAAAAAGCCGATGGCAGGACGATATTTGATGTATACCAGTTCATGTGTCTGTACACATTGGATGTGATTTCGGAATCGGCGATGGGTACCAGAGTTAATGCTCAAACCAATAAAAATATGGAGTATACGTCAGCGGTTAGTGAGTGAGTAACGAGATTGCACTATGCAACACAAAAAAAGAAAACAAGTGAAAGAAAAGTTTAAGTTGGACAGAAAAATGTGTATAGTTATCGGGTAAAATACTCATATGACTTCCATAGAAGCAATATCTTAATAACTAAACCTGAATGGATTTTACTCGAATGTGATGTTAAAAAGTGAACGGATTTTCATCAAAACTAAACACTCTTTATTATACCCTCACTTTAGTGTGACGAGGGTATATATCATTTGCTACGGAAAAAAGTGTAACACATCGAAGGAGTGATCTAAGACCCTAAGTATGTTCGGAGGAAATCCGTTTTGGGTCATTTTAAGTCGAATGAGCAATGTCCGTCCGTCTGTCTGTCTGTCTGTCTGTCTGTCTGCTGGCTGGTGCGCACGATAACTCTCGAAAGGAGTAACCGATTGACTTCAAATTTGGTATGTGGTAATATTTTGATCTATCTCCGGATGAGTTCGAAGATGGGCCATATTGGTCTACTCCTTCTGGTACCTCCCACACAAAGGGTTAAAATTTAGTGAAATATTGATTCTTTAATAACTTCTATACTACTTATTCGAATCTTTTGAAATTCTGCACATAATATTAGTATATTAGTCGCTATTAACTCGAGAAAAATGGGTGAAGTTGGCATGCCCCTTTTGGTACCTCCCACACAAATGGACCATTTTGCATCAAAATTTAACTGCCTATAACTTTAATACAAGTATAATGTTTTTGTAGCGCCTATAGTCCGGTAAAAAATGGGCATCATTGTACAGCCCCTTTTGGTACCGCCCACACAAATGGCCCGTTTCGTACCAAAGTAAACGGCTTGTAACTTTAATACCAGTGCATACAAATACTTGAAATTTTGTACAGTGTAATGCTGTTGTAGTGCCTATAGTCCTGTAAAAAGTGGGCGTTATCACCCCGCCCCTTTTTGTACCTCCCACACAAAATGACCAAATCATACCAAAATTACATAGCTCGTAACTTTAATATACCAGTGCACACAAACGCTTATACTTCAGCACAATGCAATGTATTTAAGAATGTACTGTTTACCGAAAAATATGTGTATTTGGAAAACCCCTTCTGGTACCTCCCACACAAATTGACAGATTTATTGGTGTAATGTTATATATTACATTACTCACAAAGTGAGGGTATACCTTAGTCGGTTTACCCGACTGAAACTTTCTTACTTGTTTTTGTATAATAACAATACCCCCAGCCAAACTTCATACGAATATAAATCGATTGGCAAATGTGGCTTCCAAAAGGCTTAAGTGACAAATTAGGATATAAATATACTTAGAGAAAAATCTAAAGACTAGAAATCCTAAAATCCTAAGATTCAATACCAACCAGTAAGGAAAGGCAGAAAGTCGGGCGGGACCGACTATATAATACCCTACACCTCCCTAACAATGCGATATGGGTAGAAACATATTATCTAATTCTGATCGGACATAAAATTACATTTTTACAGCGTTTAGATGTCAAATCGGGGATAACTTATATATGGGGGCTATATCTAAATCTGAACCAATTTCTTCCAAATTTAACAGTGTTCATTCATGTTGTAAGAAACCTCTTTCTGCCGAATTTCATACTGATCGGTTATCAAATAAAGTTTTTACAGCACTTACATGTCAAATCGGGGCTAACATATATATGGGGGCTATATCTAAATCTGAACCGATTCTAACCAAATTCAATAGGGATCGTCCTTGGGCCAAACAAAAGATATTTGTAAAGTTTCGTCGAGATCGGACCATAATTGCGACCTGTACTTTGATTACAAGAATACATGGACAGACAGACAGACAGACAGACGGACATGGCTAAACCGACTCAAAAATTGATTCAATGACGATCGGTGTAATAAACTATGGTTCTATTTCTTCTCTTTTTGGGCGTTACAAACAAATGCACAAAGTCATAATACCCTGTACCACAGTGTGGTGTAGGGTATAAAAACTGGCAGACACATTTGACAGTGTACGTTCATGGATGTAAAAAACTCATTGTAAATTCTCATGTAAATTCCACGGGCCAAATCTTCCGTACCATTCGCCATGGATTGTATTTAATTATATAACTGGTATAAAAGATATTTGAAGTCGAAAACCAGCAAATGATCAAACGATGTGGCTAGAGTTGTAGTAAATTATTTTAAAAACAGTTAGAAAAGGCTAAAGTCCGTATAAATACGAGTTTGTGCAAGTCGCAAGAGTTAGTAGAACCAGCTCTTGCGACTTGAAGGCGCATTTCTAATTCATAATGTATTAAAAAGGCAGCAGCAGTCGCAACATAGCATTTCGACCAGACTACAACCTTCAATATTTTCGCAGTGCCAGAACATTTGAGGCCGGTTAGTGGAAAACAACAGATACGAGTATTATGGACGGAGTGTTGTGGTTGATAGTTGCCCTCGTTCTCCTTTTTTGGTGTTACAGATCGCATGCGTCCAAAAAGCCGATGCGTGATGCTATTCGCAATATACCGGGACCACCAGCAATTCCCATCCTCGGATGTTTGAAGATCCTAGAGCTACAGCCCGATGGTGAGAAGTTTTTAAACTCTTGACTTGGGGTCTCCCAATTTGTATGTCCTGCATTTTTTAGCGTTTTTGCCGAAATCACTACAGTTGAGGGCGGAATACGGCAACTTGATTAAGATATGGGCTTTTAATCGCCTCTTTATTGCCTCCGCCGATATTAAATTCAATGAACAATTTTTGGCTAGCATGGTGCCCCTTACTAAGCTTCCAGCGTACAGTGTCTTGCATCAATGGCTTGGTGTGGGTCTACTCATGAGTGATGGCAGAAAGTGGCATTCACGGCGCAAGATTATCACACCGACATTTCACTTTAAGATACTGGAAGAATTTCTCGAAATCTTTGATCGACAGTCGGCCATATTGCTGGACTGTTTAGAGGAAAAAGCCGATGGCAGGACGACATTTGATGTATACCAGTTCATGTGTCTGTACACATTGGATGTCATTTCGGAATCGGCGATGGGTACCAGAGTTAATGCTCAAACCAATAAAAATATGGAGTATACGTCAGCGGTTAGTGAGTGAGTAACGAGATTACATTATGCAACACAAAAAAGAAAACAAGTGAAAGAAAAGTTTAAGTTGGACAGAAAAATGTGCATAGTTATCGGGTAAAATACTCATATGACTTCCATAGAAGCAATATTTTAGCAACTAAAAGTGAATGGATTTAACACAAATGTGATGTTTAAAAGTGAACAGATTTTCATCAAAACTAAACTCTCTTTATTTTTGTAAAAAAACAATACTCCCAGCAAAACTTCATACGAATATAAATCGATTGGCAAATGTGGCTTCCAAAAGGCTTAAGTGACAAATTAGGATATAAATATACTTAGAGAGACTAGAAATCCTAAAATCCTACGATTCAATACCAACCAGTAAGGAAAGGCAGAAAGTCGGGCGGGACCGACTATATAATACCCTACACCTCCCTAACAATGCGATATGGGTAGAAACATATTATCTAATTCTGATCGGACATAAAATTACATTTTTACAGCGTTTAGATGTCAAATCGGGGATAACTTATATATGGGGGCTATATCTAAATCTGAACCGATTTCTTCCAAATTTGACAGTGTTCATTCATGTTGTAAGAAACCTCTTTCTGCCGAATTTCATACTGATCGGTTATCAAATAAAGTTTTTACAGCACTTACATGTCAAATCGGGGCTAACATATATATGGGGGCTATATCTAAATCTAAACCGATTCTAACCAAATTCAATAGGGATCGTCCTTGGGCCAAACAAAAGATATGTGTAAAGTTTCGTCGAGATCGGACCATAATTGCGACCTGTACTTTGATTACAAGAATACATGGACAGACAGACAGACGGACATGGCTAAACCGACTCAAAAATTGATTCAATGACGATCGGTGTAATAAACTATGGTTCTATTTCTTCTCTTTTTGGGCGTTACAAACAAATGCACAAAGTCATAATACCCTGTACCACAGTGTGGTGTAGGGTATAAAAACTGGCAGACACATTTGACAGTGTACGTTCATGGATGTAAAAAACTCATTGTAAATTCTCATGTAAATTCCACGGGCCAAATCTTCCGTACCATTCGCCATGGATTGTATTTAATTATATAACTGGTATAAAAGATATTTGAAGTCGAAAACCAGCAAATGATCAAACGATGTGGCTAGAGTTGTAGTAAATTATTTTAAAAACAGTTAGAAAAGGCTAAAGTCCGTATAAATACGAGTTTGTACAAGTCGCAAGAGTTAGTAGAACCAGCTCTTGCGACTTGAAGGCGCATTTCTAATTCATAATGTATTAAAAAGGCAGCAGCAGCCGCAACATAGCATTTCGACCAGACTACAACCTTCAATATTTTCGCAGTGCCAGAACATTTGAGGCCGGTTAGTGGAAAACAACAGATACGAGTATTATGGACGGAGTGTTGTGGTTGATAGTTGCCCTCGTTCTCCTTTTTTGGTGTTACAGATCGCATGCGTCCAAAAAGCCGATGCGTGATGCTATTCGCAATATACCGGGACCACCAGCAATTCCCATCCTCGGATGTTTGAAGATCCTAGAGCTACAGCCCAATGGTGAGAAGTTTTTAAACTCTTGACTTGGGGTCTCCCAATTTGTATGTCCTGCATTTTTTAGCGTTTTTGCCGAAATCACTACAGTTGAGGGCGGAATACGGCAACTTGATTAAGATATGGGCTTTTAATCGCCTCTTTATTGCCTCCGCCGATATTAAATTCAATGAACTATTTTTGGCTAGCATGGTGCCCCTTACTAAGCTTCCAGCGTACAGTGTCTTGCATCAATGGCTTGGTGTGGGTCTACTCATGAGTGATGGCAGAAAGTGGCATTCACGGCGCAAGATTATCACACCGACATTTCACTTTAAGATACTGGAAGAATTTCTCGAAATCTTTGATCGACAGTCGGCCATATTGCTGGACTGTTTAGAGGAAAAAGCCGATTGCAGGACGACATTTGATGTATACCAGTTCATGTGTCTGTACACATTGGATGTCATTTCGGAATCTGCGATGGGTACCAGAGTTAATGCTCAAACCAATAAAAATATGGAGTATACGTCAGCGGTTAGTGAGTGAGTAACGAGATTGCACTATGCAACACAAAAAAAGAAAACAAGTGAAAGAAAAGTTTATGTTGGACAGATAAATGTGTATAGTTATCGGGTAAAATACTCATATGACTTCCATAGAAGCAATATTTTAGCAACTAAAAGTGAATGGATTTAACACAAATGTGATGTTTAAAAGTGAACCGATTTTCATCAAAACTAAACACTCTTTATTTTTGTATAAAAACAATACTCCCAGCAAAACTTCATCCTAATACAAATCGGCAAATGTGGCTTCTAAAAGGCTTACGTGCTAAATCAGGATATACATATATATAGAAATCCTAAGATTCAATACCAAAAATTGGCAGACTCATACGTTTATGGATATATAAAATTCATTTTTGACAAATTTAACAAAATAATTACTTAAATATCGTAAAAACAGGTATGGCCGGTTGTAAATTCGACGGGCCAAATCTTCCGTACCATTCGCAATGGATTGTATTTAATTATATAACTGGTATAACAGATATTTGAATTCGAAAATCAGTAAATGATCACACGATATGGCTAGAGTTGTAGCAAATTATTTTAAAAACAGTTAGAAAAGGCTAAAGTCCGTATAAATACGAGTTTGTACAAGTCGCAAGAGTTAGTAGAACCAGCTCTTGCGACTTGAAGGCGCATTTCTAATTCATAATGTATTAAAAAGGCAGCAGCAGCCGCAACGTAGCATTTCGACCAGACTACAACCTTCAATATTTTCGCAGTGCCAGAACATTTGAGGCCGGTTAGTGGAAAACAACAGATACGAGTATTATGGACGGAGTGTTGTGGTTGATAGTTGCCCTCGTTCTCCTTTTTTGGTGTTACAGATCGCATGCGTCCAAAAAGCCGATGCGTGATGCTATTCGCAATATACCGGGACCACCAGCAATTCCCATCCTCGGATGTTTGAAGATCCTAGAGCTACAGCCCAATGGTGAGAAGTTTTTAAACTCTTGACTTGGGGTCTCCCAATTTGTATGTCCTGCATTTTTTAGCGTTTTTGCCGAAATCACTACAGTTGAGGGCGGAATACGGCAACTTGATTAAGATATGGGCTTTTAATCGCCTCTTTATTGGCTCCGTCGATATTAAATTCAATGAACAATTTTTGGCTAGCATGGTGCCCCTTACTAAGCTTCCAGCGTACAGAGTCTTGCATCAATGGCTTGGTGTGGGTCTACTCACGAGTGATGGCAAAAAGTGGCATTCACGGCGCAAGATTATCACACCGACATTTCACTTTAAAATACTGGAAGAATTTCTCGAAATCTTTGATCGACAGTCGGCCATATTGCTGGACTGTTTAGAGGAAAAAGCCGATGGCAGGACGACATTTGATGTATATCAGTTCATGTGTCTGTACACATTGGATGTGATTTCGGAATCGGCGATGGGTACCAGAGTTAATGCTCAAACCAATAAAAATATGGAGTATACGTCAGCGGTTAGTGAGTGAGTAACGAGATTGCACTATGCAACACAAAAAAAGAAAACAAGTGAAAGAAAAGTTTAAGTTGGACAGATAAATGTGTATAGTTATCGGGTAAAATACTCATATGACTTCCATAGAAGCAATATTTTAGCAACTAAAAGTGAATGGATTTAACACAAATGTGATGTTTGAAAGTGAACCGATTTTCATCAAAACTAAACACTCTTTATTTTTGTATAAAAACAATACTCCCAGCAAAACTTCATCCTAATACAAATCGGCAAATGTGGCTTCTAAATCAGGATATACATATATATAGAAAAACTATTCAAAATTGGTGTGGCCAAGAAATCCTAAGATTCAATACCAAAAATTGGCAGACTCATACGTTCATGGATATAAAAAATTCATTTTTGACAAATTTAACAAAATAATTAGTTAAATACCGTAAAAACAGGTATGGCCGGTTGTAATTTTGACGGGCAAAATCTTCCGTACCATTCACCATTGATTGTATTTAATTATATAACTGGTATAAAAGATATTTGAATTCGAAAACCATCAAATGATCACACGATATGGCTAGAGTTGTAGCAAATTATTTTAAAAACAAGTAAGAAAAGGCTAAAGTCCGGCGCAGCCTACCCACACTTTGTTGGAGCAGAATAAGTAAACATATAAATACGAGGTTGTTCTTAATCTAAAACACTTACTTTGCCATTATCTGCGCTCTTAACTAAGAGTATTATCTTTCATAATTCACAAAATTCAATTAACATATTTTGCAAATGGATGAGCATTTTTATTATTAACTTATAAATTTTATTTTTGCCTAAAAAGTTTATTAAAATTACTAAGTGCTATAATAAGACCTCGCTTTCATATAATTTTGGAAAATAAATGTTCCAGAATTTTAGGGGGATAGGAAATTCAAAAATATGATAAAATTTACTTTTGCGTCTAACGAAATTTGTAATTTCTCTTGAACAGCTGAACCGATTTGTACACGGTCTACGAAAGAGAACATAACGGGTAATTTTTTTTAAAAAAATGTTTATTCTTAAAAGTTATGGGCGAAATACTATGGTGGGTCTGGAAATTATTACATTTTCTGCTGTTTCTGCACATATTTATTTTAAAATACCTTAGTATGAAATTTTAAACGCAGTGTTTTGCAGAACCAGAGGAAATTGTAAAAAATTGCCAGAACTGCCTAAGTATAACTTTTACAAATATTGAGTCCCCAAAAATTCAATTACTGTTTTGGATTCTAAACTTAAGTTTAAAAAAACAATAATAATTCCACAAAAAAATGGCACGTTATGTTATCTTTCAAATGGCGTAAAGTTTGTAACAATTGTTTTCGCCATTTAAGAAAACGCACAAAGTTTAGTAAAACCCAAAAATGTATTTTTTCAATTATTAAAACACCTTGAAATTTTTAATTTTTTTTTTTGCCTAAACTAATTATTGACGATTTTTTATTTTGCCATTTACCTACTTCTTATAAACATTTTAGGCAAAACTTCGTAAGTTAATATCAAAAATATTCTGACTCACAAGTCGTCGATATTTACCGATTTTCTTAAAATTTGGAGAAAATAGATCATTATTCTACCCGGCCAAATTTCATAACGACCGGATATTGAATTAAGCTTTTATAGCACTTTGATACAAAACACTATGCAACAACTATATTTGTATTTTGTGTGCGAGGCCTAAAGGCTAGTGTTGCCAGGTTCAAGGTGCCTCCTATCTCTACTAATGTAAGTTATTGATAAATTCAGCTAAAAGTATTATTTAAACAAGCAAGAAAGTTCAGTCGGGTAAACCGACTTATGAATCCCCTCACCTTGAGTCCCCAAAAATATTAGTAAATGTATTTATTTCTTGTTTTAATTAAATTATTATCAATTTACATTGCATTTAATAACTTTAACGTATGTACTGGTATTAATGTTATAAGCTTAACAGCTTTAACTTTTGGTGTAAAATTGTCCATTTGTGTGGGAGGTACCAAAAGGGGCGTGCCAATTACGGCCACTTTTCTTTAGACTCTAGGTACTATAAAAGCATTGCACTGTACGAATTTTCAAGTATTTGTATGCACTGGTATTAAAGTTAAAAGCTCTTAACTATTGGTACAAAAAGGTCCATTTGTGTGGGAGGTACCAAAACGGGCTTGCCAATAACGCCAATTTTCTCAGGACTCTAGGTACTATAAAAGTATTACACTGAACAAAATTCCAAGTATTTGTATGCACTAATATTAACCCTCCGTCATGCACATGTTCCGATAGTCACATACATAGCACATGTATCTGGCCAGACACACTATGTATTTCTATACATTTAAATACAAATATGGTATTTTAGTGATAATACATTGTTATATTGTTATCACGCCAGGCAGATATATATTTTCTATTTAAAAAAAAAAACAAGAAAAACGAGGAAACTAAGATGAAATGAAGGGCAAATGTTATATCAATCAAACTTACATTTAGTGGTGGCTGAACTGTTTGCTGATGTGAATGTTGTTCATTCGGTTTTCCTAGCTACAATCATGAAGAGTGCATATAAAATCCCGTTTGAGTTGATTTGAGTAAACAAACGCAAGGAAAAATAAAAAATGCAAATAGAGTGCATTATTCTTCATACAAAATATGTGTGTAACTGGCCAGACACTACGCATGTGATGAGGAGATGACAAAATTCAAAAAAATAGTTTTTGTTATTTTTATACCCTACACCACACTGTGGTACAGGGTATTATAAGTTTGTTTCACGGCAGATGTTTGTAACACCTGAAAATAACACAGCTAGACCCACCTTAAAGTATACCGATCGACTCAGAATCACTAGCTGAGTCGATTTAAGCATGTCCGTCCGTCCGTCTGTCCATGTAAAGTTGTTCGTCGACTACAGGTCGCAATTTCACTCCGATCGTTCTGAAATTTTGCAGTTTAGAGTATTCGCGGCTGTTAAGATCGCTATTGGATTTGGTTGAAATCGGTTCAAATTTAGATATAGCTCCCATATATATCTTTCGTCCGATTTGGAACTTTAGTCCTATAGAAGCTGTATTTTACATCCAATCGTTTTGAAATTTAGAGTGGTAGAGTTTCTTGATCCATGAACCAACATTGCCGAATTTGAAGAAAATCGGTTAAGATTTAGCTATAGCTCCCATATATATGTTTCGTCCGATTTGGCCCTTTATTCCAATAGAAGCTGTATTTTACATCCAATCGTTTTGAAATTTAGAGTGGTAGAGTTTCTTGATCCATGAACCAACATTGCCGAATTTAAAGAAAATCGGTTAAGATTTAGCTATAGCTCCCATATATATGTTTCGTCCGATTTGGCCCTTTAGTTCTATAGAAGCTGTATTTTACATCCAATCGTTTTGAAATTTAGAATAAACAATTTATACATGAACTACAAAATTTATATTTCTGAGTTATTCAATATTACGAGAGTGGTGTAGGGTATTATATAGTCGTCCCCGCCCGACTTTAGCCTTTCCTTACTGGTTTGATATAAATTTTCAACACTATATTTGATAGTATCCATATCTTATCAATCGGTGTATCAACCTTTGGAAACTGGTCAAATACTTTCCGAAGATAAATATAATTTATTATTACTTTCTATTAGCTGGAAAAATTATCCAATATCTTGTAAATGTAATTGGTTTAAAAAATCTGAAAATCCAACTCATTCCACCCTCTCTGGCAAGCCCACCAAAGACTTTTTTCTATTTGTTAAATATTCTTTCGGTTTGTTCATGACAGGAATTTTTTTTTGTATATATTTTTTTAATTGTTTTAACGACAGATACTAAACCACTGTCTCTGAAAATTGGAATTTAAAAAAAAAATAAAAGTAACTAACATATTTTGTATGTGTATTTATAGAATGTCCCCCAAAGTGTTATCGATAGCTTCTTCTTCAAACTATTTTAAAAGTAAAACAAAAGTAAAAAAAATAGATTTGTACTTTTTTGCGGATTTGAACTTGTTTTGACATTTTTGTTCAAATGAAAGCTTAGGTTAAATTTGCCTATTGAGGAAAGCCTTAGACGATCCTAAGTTATGTGTTCAACTTCTTCTAATATAATTGTTCCATCCCACCGGCTGTTTCAAAGATATCATACAAGATATTATGAAAAAATTTAATTTTTCAGAAATTTAAATATTTTTTATTTAAAAAAAACCTCTTAAATACTTCGAAAATTTCACAATTATTTTATTTTTTATTATTTATCGTATAGTCTGATCAGTCACGAATAAAATGAGATCATTCCGAAGAATATCGACGCATATTTGAAAAAGCTGTAGCTACCAACATTACCACTCCCCACAAAGTATCAAAATAAAATACCAAAGATATAAGATAGATTTTAACTAGTAAAACAAAATAAATTATTTAAACAAATTAAATTATGCATCGATTTTCTTCGGAACGGTTTCATTGTTCATGACCTATAATTGTGCATTTTTCGACGTTTTTCAATTAAATTAAATTAAATAAATAATGTTAAATATTAAATAAATTAATTAAATAGTATTTTTTGCAATATCTTGTGAGATATATTTGAAACCGCTAATGAGATAAACAATTATATTAGAAGAAGATGAAGCCTACTTAATTTAGGCCTTTTTAAAGCTTTTCTGCGAAAGTTGAAGGAGTGACTTAGGTATGTTTTTAGAAATTCCATTTGCGTCATTTTAAGTCATTTGAGAAATGTCCGTCCGTTCGTCTGTCTGTCTTTAGTGTACAAATGGACCATTGTGCACTAAAAGTTAACAACTTATAACTTTAATGCCAGTGCATACTTTAAAAACTATTAAATGCAATTAAAATTGATAATAACTTAATTAAAACAAAAAAAATGTCCAAATATTTTTTGGAACTGATGGTGATGGGATTTGTAAGCCGGTTTACCCGTTTACTCACTCGTTTGTTAGATTTGTATCTATATTTAAATGGATAAACAAGTCTCATCCAACTAATAGACAATAAAGTTCTTGAAGGAAATGACGTACGCTTTCGTTTAAGCAAAAAAAAAATGGTTAATGACAAAACTAGTTCTAATTTCGTAAACAAAAAATTCACAAACAAATATTTTTGTTTTGGGTATCATACAAGATATTATGAAAAATAACATTTTTCAGAAAATCTCAAAAGTTTTTTATTTAAAAAAGCCTCTTAAAAACTTCAAAAATTTCACGATTATTTTGTTTTTTGTTATTTATCGTATAGTCTGATCGGCCATGAGATCATTCCGAAGAAAATCGACGCATAATTAAACCAGTAAGGAAAGGGTAAAGTCGGGCGGTGCCGACTATATAATACCCTACACCACTCTCGTAATATTGAATAACTCTGATATATAAATTTTGTAATTCATGTATAAATTGTCTACATAAATTTACTTTTGGGACATTTTATACTTAAATAATACCCTGTACCACAGTGTGGTGTAGGGTATAAAAACGATTGGATCTAAAGAGCCAAATCGGATGAAACATATATATGGGAGCTATAGCTAAATCTTAACCGATTTTCTTCAAATTCGGCAATGTTGGTTCATGGATCAAGAAACTCTACCATTCTAAATTTCAACACGATTGGATGTAAAATACAGCTTTTATAGGACTAAAGGGCCAAATCGGACGAAACATATATATGGGAGCTATAGCTAAATCTTAACCGATTTTCTTCAAATTCGGCAATGTTGGTTCATAGATCAAGAAACTCTACCAATCTAAATTTCAAAACGATCGGATGTAAAATACAGCTTCTATAGGACTAAAGGGCCAAATCGGACGAAACATATATATGGGAGCTATAGCTAAATCTTAACCGATTTTCTTCAAATTTGCCAATGTTGGTTCATGGATCAAGAAACTCTACCATTCTAAATTTCAAAACGATCGGATGTAAAATACAGCTTCTATAGGACTAAAGGACCAAATCGGACGAAAGATATATATGGGAGCTATATCTAAATCTGCACCGATTTTCTTCAAATTCGGCAATGTTGGTCCATGGATCAAGAAACTCTACCATTCTAAATTTCAAAACGATCGGATGTAAAATACAGCTTCTATAGGACTAAAGCGCCAAATCGGACGAAACATATATATGGGAGCTATAGCTAAATCTTAACCGATTTTCTTCAAATTCGGCAATGTTGGTTCATGGATCAAGAAACTCTACCATTCTAAATTTCAAAACGATCGGATGTAAAATACAGCTTCTATAGGACTAAAGGACCAAATCGGACGAAAGATATATATGGGAGCTATATCTAAATCTTAACCGATTTTCTTCAAATTCGGCAATCTTGGTTCATGGATCAAGAAACTCTACCATTCTAAATTTCAAAACGATCGGATGTAAAATACAGCTTCTATAGGACTAAAGGGCCAAATCGGACGAAAGATATATATGGGAGCTATATCTAAATCTGAACCGATTTCAACCAAATTCAATAGCGATCTTAACAGCCGCGAAATACTCTAAACTGCAAAATTTCAGAACGATCGGAGTGAAATTGCGACCTGTAGTCGACGAACAACTTTACATGGACGGACGGACGGACGGACGGACATCGTTAAATCGACTCAGCTAGTGATTCTGAGTCGATCGGTATACTTTAAGGTGGGTCTAGATGTGTTATTTTAAGGTGTTACAAACATCTGCCGCGAAACAAACTTATAATACCCTGTACCACAGTGTGGTGTAGGGTATAAAAAGCTGGAGGTAATTTAGCAAATCGAATCGAATCAATACCAGTGCATTCATATACTTGAAATTTTGTACAGTGTAATGTTTTTATAGCGTCAACAGTTCAGTAAATATTGGGCGTTATTGTCCTTTTGGTACTTCCCACACAAATGGACCATTGTGCATTAAAAGTTAACAACTTATAACTTTAATACCAGTGCACACTTAACCAGTAAGGAAAAATAACCAGTAATAAAAATAATACCCTACACCACCTCGGCAATGTACATTAAGAATTTCTTTTTGAATAGTTGGAATAATTAGTTTCCTTTCTTTTACGAAAGTACTTAGCTCCCCCGGAATTTCCTTGAATACTTGAATACCGATTTCCCTCAAATTTGGCAGTGTTAATTCACGTAATGAGAAACCTCTTTCTGCCAATTTTTTACTGATCGGATATAAAATACAGTTTCTACAGCGCTTACATGTTAAAATGGGGGGTAACATATATATGTGGGCTATATCTAAATCTCCACCGATTTCCCTCAAATCTAGCAGTATTAATTCATGTAATAAGAAACCTATTTCTGCCGAATTTCGTACTGATCGGATTAAAAATACACTTTTTACAGCGCTTACATGTAAAATAGGGAGTAACATATATATGGGGGCTATATCTAAATCTGAACCGATTTTCTCCGAATTTGGCAGTATTCCTTCATGTAATAAGAAACCTCTTTCTGCCAAATTTCACACTGATCGGTTTTAAAATAATTTTTTTACGGCGCTTACATGTGAAATCGGGGTAAGGTATACAGGGTCTCCCATATTCGACGGACCCATCTGGCAACGCCATAACTTTTGACAGAGATGTCAGATCGCTTAATGACATATCGCGTTTGAAGCGTCAGTCCAAGCAGATTTTTACCATGGAACAATACACGCCACGCGAAATAGTTGAAATTTACATTCAACAGAAGAAGTCAATTGTGAAACCTCAACGTGCTTTTAAAATATTAAAAAATGTGAGAAGTGCGCCTTCTAAGAACACCATTAAGCGTTTATACGAAAAATTTTCGACTGGTGAGGCTCTTTCTAATCCGAAGAGGCCAAATAAAAGTCGACCAACGCGATCGGCCGAGAATATCGCTGCCGTACGAGCCAGTGTTGAGAGGTCCCCAAGAACATCCCAAAAACGCCGTTCTCAGCAGTTGGGCATGGCTCGGTCCACTTTACAACGGATTATTCGCGTTGATTTGCATTTGTTCCCGTACAAAATTCAATTGACGCAAAGATTGTTGCCTGCGGACAAGCCTCGTCGATTGGAATGGGCCCAAAAAAAACATGGGTCCGTCGAATATGGGCAACCCTGTATATGGGGGCTATATCTAAATCTGAACCGATTTCTTCCAAATTTGGCAGTATTAATTCATGTAATAAGAAACCTCTTTCTGCTGAATTTCATACTAATCGGATATAAAATAAAGTTTTTACAGCGATTACATGTCAAATCGGGGCTAACATATGTATGGGGGCTATATCCAAATCTGAACCGATTTTAACCAAATTAAATAGGGATCGTCCTTGTGCCAAAAAAAAAAGATATGTGTAAAGTTTCGTCAAGATCGGGCCATAATTTCGACCTGTACTTTGATTACAAGAATACATCTACAGACAGACGGACAGACAGACGGACAGACAGACGGACAGACAGACGGACAGACAGACGGACAGACAGACGGACATAGCTAAATCGACTCAGAAAGTGATTACAAGTCGATCGGTATAATAAACAATGGATCTATCTCTTCTCCTTTTGGGTGTTACAAACAAATGCACAAAGTCATAATACCCTGTACCACAGTGTGGTGTAGGGTATAAAAACTATTAAATGCAATTAAAATTGACAATAACTTAATTAAAACAAAAAAAATTTCCAAATATTTTTGGAACTGATGGTGAGTGGATTTGTAAGCCGGTTTACCCGTTTACTCACTCGTTTGTTAGATTTTTATCTATATTTTAATGGATAAACAAGTCTCGTCCCACTAATAGACAATAAAATTCTTAAACGAAAGCTTGTGGAAGAATGGAACAAGTTATACACAGCAGCTTACCAACATACTTCAATTTATATTCAGACAGAAGTTTATTATTAGATTACTATCTAGTATCGAGCTCAAGCTTTGTTGACGACAGCAAGGAATTTCAATTTAATTGCTTGAACTCGCATCTTGCTCTAATTTTTGTATCTACATATACATATGTATTGCAGTGCTCAAAGAATACGAAATGAGATATTACAGGGATTATAAGTTGTTTAATTTTGATGATTGTGCTGCAGATTTAAATATGGTAGATCTTACTGGGGTTTATAACAGCTCCGATGTGAACGAACAAGTGGAATGCATAACTACAGTTGTGAGACGTAGTATCATATTTAAAATTATGGATTGGATGAAATCTCCTGTACAGTGTGCTCGGGAAAAAAGAGATATTGTTTATAGAGCATATTTGGAAAATATGTGAAACGAGCGGTGGAGTGTATACTGTAAATATAGAAATACATTAAAGTCTATTATTAGAAAGCATAAAAATCATTATTTTCAAAACCATTTTAATTTTTTCTCATCTGCTCGTATGTGGAATGAAGTTTGGGATTAAGGTATCGTAGGAAACAATAAAACAGTACAGCATTTCTCAGCTCTTTGATTTGGGACTCAGTTCTGAGAATTGGACGTGAAAGTAGCCCAAAAAATAAACACTTCTGCATCATTCGTTTAGTCATGTTGGCTCAATAAATAATTTAATGACCATACGTTTTTTTTTGCTCAAAGTGAATTTTTAGCATTTTTATATATTTCTTTCGGTATACCGTACGGAATATCTCTTTTGTGTCTGAAGCAAAGTTATAGATATTGAATGGGAGAAAAAAAATGAGGAACAAACCTACTCGAAAAAATATGCTGTTTTTTATCTTTGTATACTTTATTTTGCATGAAAATAAAAATTCCGATTCATATTGCAGCTATTATTACACAGAAAATATGAAATTTGTAGATGTTATCTATGCATGAAAATTTTAGGACGATCAAACGTAGCAAAAATCATCCAAATTTCGGCATTGGTTATTTTCCATTTTGAAAATTAGAATGCTTTTCTGTTTTTATACCCTCACTTTAGTGATACGAGGGTATATATCATTTGCAACGGCCAAAAGTGTAACACATCGAAGGAGTGATCTAAGACCCTAAGTATGTTCAGCGGATATTCGTTTTGGGTCATTTTAAGTCGAATGAGAAATGTCCGTCCGTCTGTCTGTCTGCTGGCTGGTGCGCACGATAACTCTCGAAAAGAGTAACCGATCGACTTCAAATTTGGTACGTGGTAATATTTTTATCTATTTCCGGCTAAGTTCGAAGATGGGCCATATTGTTCCGCTCTTCTAGTACCTCCCCCACAAAGGGCTAACTTTTAGTGAAATATTGATTATTTAATAACTTCTATACTACTTTCTCGAATATTCTGAAATTTCACACATAGAATTAGTTTGTTAGTCGCTAACACGTCAAGAAAAAGGGGCGAAGTGGTCACTTCCCTTTTGGTACCTCCCACACAAAAGTACCATTTTGCACCAAAAGTTAACTGCTTATGGCTTTAATATAATTTCATACAAATACTTGAAATATTGTACAGCACCTAGGGTCCAGAGAAAAATGGGTGTTATTGGCGCGCCCCTTTCGGTACCTCTCACACAAATGAACCTTTTTGTACCAAAAGTTTTTTTTTTTTTTTTTTTTTTTTTTTTTTTTTTTTTTTTTCCTTTTATTATTTCAATAGATTGACAATAAAAATCACACTACATGAAATAAATATTCAATTTGAACATAGGGCGTTAATAAACTCTTTCCACCTGTTTCGATCGCTTGACATGGCCTTGACCTGACTCCATGACATATCATTTGATTCGCATTCTTTCTTCAACATTCTCACCCACGTGTTTCGTGGCCTGCCTGGTCGCCGATGTCCTTGCGGGTTCCACTCTAGAGCTTGTTTTGCAATGTCATCGTTTGGTCTTCTAAGTATGTGACCGATCCAGCTCCATCTGCGTCTTTTGATCTCTACTTCGATGGGATTACTGCTCGTAGCTAGCAGGAGTTCTTCATTTGATATTCTGTTGGGCCAATAGATGCGAAGAATTTGTCTGAGGCAACGGTTGACAAATGTTTGTAGCTTCTTCTGGGTGTATTGCGTGGTGCTCCAAGTTGTGCAGCTGTATAGCAAAACTGACATTACGCTGGTGTTAAAAATTTTCAGTTTTGTGCGCTCTGAAATACTGTTTGAGCGCCATATTTTGTGCAGCTCACGAAACGCTAATCTGGCCTTATTTATACGGCTGGTTATGTCTGCACCTGATCCGCCATCTGTCGTGATGGTGCTACCTAGGTATGAGAACGATGTAACGTCCTCAATAGGAGTCCCATTTAATGTCAGTGGTGTTGTGTTGCTGGTACCAAAAGTTAACAGCTTTTAACTTACAAAACCAATGCATACAAATACTTGAAATTTCGTACAGTGTGATGCTTTTATAGTACCTAGAGTCTAAGGAAAAGTGACCGTTATTTGCATGGCCCATTTGTGTGGGAGGTACCAAAAGCCTCCCACACAAATGGGCCATTTTTCACCAAAAGATTTAAACTTTAATACCAGTGAATATAAATACTGAAATTTTGTACGATGTAATGCTTTTATAGTATATAGAGTCCAGAGAAAAAGTGACCTTTATTAGCACGCCCCTTTTGGTACCTCCCACTAATGAACCATTTTGTACCAAATGTAAACAGCTGTTAACATTAATACCAGTACATACTTCAAAGTTAAATGCAATTGAAATTGATAATAATTTAATTAAAAAAATAAATAAATTTACTAATATTTTTTTGGGACTCAAGTCGGTTTAACCGGCTGAACTTTCTTACTTGTCATTATACCATTTCCAATAGAACATCGACGAAACGTCCCTACGGTATTGTAAACAGGCACTTCTAAAAAAACAGCATAATTGTGGATTTGTAATCCAGTTATAGAGCAAAACATGTGAAAAATGGAAAAAGGGAATTTTTGCGATTTTTAAGGCACTTAATGCACTTTTTTTACATCTTTGCTGCATACATAAGAGAGATATTCCCTAGGGTATACCGAGAACGTGTTAAAATTTATAAATAGTGCTAAAAATCTACCTTGAGCAAAAAATTCGTATGGCCATTAAATTATTAATTAATTCGTACATAACTTTTTAAATAGCCCACAGATTTTAGGGACGTTGGTGCCGGATTAATGGTTTAAATTTCCGCTTATGGCTTAATAAAGAATAATTTGGATTCGACACCAAGGACAAAATAATAGCATGTTTTTCTTACTTACTTTAAATTTTTTAAATTCAACGTTGCAGGAAAAGTAGAAGGCCACGTCATATTAATTGAGTTTCAGTCCGGCCTATTGAGCGTTTAAGAAAATACTGGGACAAACCTGTCATAAAGGTTTAATTATACCCCGGGAAAGACAAAAAAGGCCATCGTGGAACTTGGCAATATTTTAGCGGAAAATTTAGCCTAAAATACCAAAAATAAAATTAAACAATAAAAAGGGGATTTTTTAAAAAATTATTTTTAATAAATTTTTTTTAAAAAAAATAGAAACAAATATTTTAAATTTATTTTATATTTTTCATTAAGAGTGCTAATAATTACTAACATTTTGCAAAAAGGTCCATATTCATAGTAGGTCTGCTTTTTATTTTTTTTTTCATAATTATTTGCATGGGTTGTTGACAATACTTAGTACAATCATTATACCAAGTTTCATCAAAATCCGTGACATGAACTAAAAATACCGTGATCACTTAACATGGAAATGCTCATGTATTAAAATATGGGCGTTATTGTCACGCCCTTTTGGTACCTCGCAAACAAAATTGCCAAAATAAAAATATGAAAAATTATTTTTTGGAATTTCCCTATTTTTTTCTATTCTTTGTTTTTTTTTTCATGCCAGCAAAAAACGGTTTTTTTGGAAAAGTAAATTTTTTTATAATTGTTTTATCGACTACTTACTAAACTTTCTTTTTCTAAATGAAAGTGATGTTTCCAACATTCCTAGCTCTCAAATTTTCCTTTAATTTAAAGGTAACTTCCATTAAAATTGGATTTTTAGAAAAAATATTAAAAAAAAACTTTAAGATTAGAAAAAAAAATTGTTTTGGTTTCATAAAATAGTATGCCTCAATTTGTACAAAACAAAGTATTTCGGTCTGGGACCCAAAAATATTGTTTCTGTTCAATAGTGTTATTAATGGTCATAAAATTCTAAGAGGTCTGTACGTCCGTCCGGCTTTTGTAATCTCACTACAATCTACAATAATGGATCTGGATGGCTAAAACTTGGTACTGATGCTTGTTATAGCTGCAGGTAACTTGGGCTTGAAAATGGGCAATATGGGTGAATTTTTAAATATAGCCCCCTTATAAAGCTTTTGTCCGTCTTTACTTAAGTACCTCATAGATACCACTAATTATACACTCCACCATAGAATGGGCGCTATATTAATTATGTCACTCCGTTTGTATTACCTCGAAGTATTGATTAGGGACCCCATAAAGTATATATATTCTTTATCGGAGTAAAATTTTAAGACGATTTTGCCATGGCCGTCTGTACGTCCTTCGTCTGTTGCAATCACATCACAATCAAAAATGATTGATCTGGCTGAGAGACTACAGATACTTCTTATAGCTGCACGTAACTTGTGATTGAAAATATCGGTCCATTTTTAGATAGAGCCCCCATATATAGCATCTCCTCGATTTGACTTCTCAACGCTATAGATACCACAAATTTCAACTGATCGGTCTGAAAATTGGAAAATGTCCCTAAATATTTGACTTTTTAACGTAATAAAAACACAAATTTCAACGTAGTGGGCTGAAATTTCGTAATATGAATTTATTTGTATTCATTTACCATTAGAATACGTTCCGTGACGTAGGGTACATAAGATTCCAACATAACGCCACTTTAACTTGTTTTATTATGATCCAAATCTTCAACTCCTCCTTGGAATATGCTTTAATGTGACGGTGGAGCTAAGAATTTTCTAAAATAAATTAATCCAATTCATTATCACAATGCCCTTTTGTACATTGCAAGGGCGGTGTAGGGTATTATTATTAAGTCGGCCCCGCCCAACATTTTGTTTAAACTTACTGATTTTAATCTCCTCCATTTCAGAATGACCGAATTGATGGGTTGGCGATTCGTAAACGTTCATTTGAACAGTGAACTGATCTTTTCAATTTTGTATCCCTTTAAAAAATTACGTCAAATGAAACTCATACGAGTCATGCGCGACTTCACTAAAAGTGTTATAGAAGAGAGACGAGCATTGTTGGAGAGTAGTTTGAAACAACAAACTACAAATTTGGATAACGCTTATGATATTGGTTCCAAAAAACGATCCGTTCTAATTGATGTTCTGCTCCAGTCAACTATCGATGGTCAACCCCTGACCGATGAAGATATACGTGAAGAAGTCGATACATTTATGTTCGAGGGTCATGACACCACAGCCTCGGGACTCAGTTATACCGTATATGAATTATCCCGAAATTCTAGAGTGCAAAACAAACTCCTGGCTGAAATTCGAGAAGTATTCGGAGATGAGCAGAGCTCACCAAAATTCACTTTAATGAATTTAAACCAAATGAAGTACCTGGATAGTGTCATCAAAGAGTCTCTTCGTATGCATCCGCCAGTACCCATTTTTGGACGATTATTAAAAGAGGATTTTAAATATGGTTAGCATCGCTGAATCGATAGAATTTTAGAACAAATATTAACGTATCCTCTCTTTTTCTCTAACTCTTCCCCACCCTCCCTATTTCTGTTTCGCTAGAAAACACTTCTGTAGGATCGGGTGTCATTCCAGCCGGATCAGAAGTAATTATTAACGTCTGGACAACTCAAAATAATCCCGAAGTATTCCCAAATCCTGAACAATTCATACCCGAACGTTACGAGACAATGGATGGAAATATTAGCCTTGGCGCAAGTCCTTTCAGTTTGGGTCCTCGTAACTGTATAGGTCAGAAATTTGCCATGTATGAAATGAAAATGGCTGTGGTGAAAATTGTTAAGAAATTCGAATTATTGCCATTGGGTGAGGCGCCGCAGCCGACGGTGAACATGGTACTGCGTTCTAAGAACGGAGTGCAGTTGGGTCTGAGAAGAAGATCGTCTTAGATTATGATAATTTAATTAATAACGTTAAGTAGATATTAAAATATAAGTATACGAGTATTCATTAGAGGTCTGAATAAATGCATTCAAAACCCCAAAAACAAATGAATGGATTTTTGTTACTCATGCGACTGAATGAATGTGTATTAATTAGAGTGATCCTTGCACCCGGTGTTTGAAAAATTCAGTTTTGAACGATTTTCAGAAGTCAAACTTATAAGAAAGCTGGTGGAAATACTAACATTAATAAAAGTTACTTGAAGAATAAAACAAAATACTTTTTAATAATCGTTAATTTATGAAATACATATTTGTACAGATAAATACGCGTATTTATATTTATAATTTCGCTTAATATATCTGACAATAACAAGATAATTAATATAATAAAAATAAAATGTTTTCTTTTATTATCTACGTGGTTGCCGTTTGCAGATATCGTAATTATCCCCTCACCTTAGAGAGGAGGGTATATATCATTAGCTACGAACCAAAAGTCTAACACATCGAACGAGTGACCTAAGACTCTAAGTATGTTCGGCGAAAATCCGTTTTGGGTCATTTAAAGTCGAATGAGCAATGTCCGTCTGTCTCTCTGTCTGTTGCGCACGATAACTCTCGAAGGGAGTAACCGATTGACCTCAAATTTGGTATGTCGTAATATTTTTTTCTATCTCCGGCTAAGTTCGGAGATGGGCCATATTGGTCCACTCCTTGTAGTACCTCCCCCACAAAAGGGTTAACATTTAGTGAAATATTGATTACACAGTGCGACAAAATAAACTCAAGTTGAGAAGCAAATGACGCGATACTATTTTTCCTGTAAGTCTTGTCGAGTAAAACAAGAATCCTTTTTTGGAATTGCCCGGACACCCCCAAAATCCGGATTTACGGACAAAAAACCGATTTTCTTGCCTTTTTTCACTTGAACTCCTATAACTTTGTTAGTTATTAGCCGATTTTCAATCTCTAAAAGAACTTGGAAAGCAGAAAATTAGACCGAACGATGTATATTTTGTTTATTTGAAGCTGTAAGAGTATAGGTTTATTTGTCCTACAAACACATTTTTTTCATTTTTGTCCGCAATTTTCTAGTATCGACTGCAATTTTCTGAAATCGACTGTTTTTACCAATTATATTGTGAGATAACCGTAAGATTAATTAACTTACGTATATAGTATATTTTATAAGGAAAAAAATGCAACCAGTCTCTTAAAAATCCGTTTGCAATCGACTGAGTTATTAAAGTTTCATTAAAACTAAATGTGTACATAAATACTACACCATTTTCAACAGTAATTGAGAAAATTTCACTTGAAATTGAGATTTTACATTTGAAATCGACAAAATTTCAATTGAAATTGAGATTTTACATTTGAAATCGACTAAATTTCAATTGAAATTGAGATTTTCCATTTGAAATTGGCAAAATTTCATTTGAAATTGAGATTTTCCATTTGAAATTGACTAAATGTCAATTGAAATTGAGATTTTCTATTTTAAATTGTCTAAATTTCATTTGAAATGAAATCATTTGAATGAATCACTATTACCTCGATAAAAAATAAGAGGAGTTGCCACTCCCCTTTTGGTACCTCCCACACAAATGGACAATTTTGAACCATACAAAGACTTGAAATTTTATACAGTGTAATGCTTTTTTAGTACCTAGAGTCCAGAGAAAAATGGACGTATTGGCCCGCCCCTTTTGGTACCTACCACACAAATGGACCTTTTTGTACCAAAAGTTAACAGCTTTTAACTTTAATACCAATGCATACAAATACTTGAAATTTCGTACAGTGCAATGCTTTTATAGTACCAAGAGTCCAGAGAAAAGTGACCTTTATAGGGACGTCCCTTTTTAGTACCTCTCACACAAATGGACCATTTTGTACCAAAAGTAAACAGCTTTGAACTTTAATATCAGTACATACTTTAAAGTTATGAAATACAATTTAAATTGATAATAATTTAAATAAAACCAAAAAATAAATAAATTTACTAATATTTTTTGAGACTCAAGGTGAGGGGATTCATTAGTCGGTTTACCCGACTGAACTTTTTTCCTTGTTTTTTTGCTATTAATATGTATTAGCACAGAATATAAACAGATTTCTTTAACATCAACTTTTCTTAATTGGCAACAAATTTGCTATACGATGTAAAAAATGTCGGTCAGATGTGCTCACTTAGACAAAAATTATGGCCATATTAATTTATATTTTCCGAAAATTGGTATTTTTTGTTCTTAATTGCGAAGAGGTATATTGTCGTGGCAAAATTAGCGCAGAGTTTTTTTCCCTAATTTTTCAGTAGAGCAAATAAAATGTTTAATTTTATAACACCTATAACACCTACCTACCAATGCGAAAATGGGCATTGCGATAAGAATTTGGCAGTATTCATACATGTAATAAGCAAACTCTCTCTGCCGATTTTCGTACTGATCGGATATAAACGGTTTCTACAGCGCTTACATGTCTAATCGGGTGTAACATATATATTGGGACTATGTATAAATCTGAACCGCTTTTCCCCGAATTTGGCTGTGTTCATACATGTTAGAAGAAAACTCTCTCTGTTAAATTTCGTACTGATCGGATATAAAACACAATTTCTACAGCGCTTAAATGTTAAATCGGGTGAAACATATATATGGGGGCTATATCTATGTAGATCTGATCCGATTTTCCCCGAATTTGGCAGTGTTTATTCATGTAATAAGAGAACTTTCTCTGCCGAATTTCGTACAGGTCGGATGTAAAATACGGTTTCTACAGCGCTTACATGTCAAACCGGGTGAAACGTATATATGGGGACTATATCTAAATCTGAACCGATTTTCCCCGAATTTGGCAGTGTTTATTCATGTAATAAGAGAACTCTCTCTGCCAAATTTCGTACTGATCTGATTTAAAATACAGTTCCTACAGCGCATACATGTCAAATCGGGTGAAACATATATATGGGGGCTATATCTAAATCTGAACGGATTTTCTCCGAATTTGGTAGTGTTCATTCGCGTAATAATAAAACTCTTTCTGCCGAATTTCATAAAGATCGGATGTAAAATGTGGTTTCTAGAGCGCTTAAATATCAAATCGGGTGAAACATATATATGGGGACTATATCCAAATCTGAACCGATGTTATCCAATTTCAATAGGGATCGTCCTTGGGCCAAAAAAGAGCACTATGCTCTTTTTTGGCCCAAGGACCATAATACGACCTGCACTTTGATTACAAGAATACATGGACAGACAGACAGACGGACATGGCTAAATCGACTCAGAAAGTTATTCTGAGTCGATCGGGTCTATCTCCTTTAAGGTGTTACAAACAAATGTCATAATACCCTGTACCACAGTGTGATGTAGGGTATAAATATATCCTCGATGAAAACAACTTATCCCGCAACCCAGCAAAAAATAAAAGAAGTACTTCCAAAGGAATAACATTATAAGTACTTCCAAATCATAAGTATTAACATTTTTTCGGCATTTAATGAAGTTCTTCTAAATAACTAACCAAAATGTAATTTCGGAATATAAATTAATAACCCTAGAATGCATAATTTCAAAACGATTGGATGTAAAATAAAGCTTCTGAAGTGATAAAAGTGCAGATCGGAAGGAACATATATATGAGGGCTATGAAATATATGTAAAATACTGCTTCTATAGTTCTAGAGGGAAGAAATATATATTTATATGGCGGCTATATCAGAATTAGTGAATGGTTCTGGAAGAATTGAATTGACTAAAATATGATTTCTATGGAGCTTAGATGCCAAATCGGAAGGAACACATCCATGCGACTATGTGGGGCTATATGTAAATTTGAACCTGTATTGTTCACACAGATATTAACTGTTAAAATAAGATACTATTTACCAATTTTCATGGATATCGAAAGGAAATGATATCTTCTATAGAGGGTATAAGCTAAATCGAAGGTACATTCCATTCATATGTATTAAGATATGTGGTTCTAAGATGATATTCAAATAGTTGAGAGATTTTTGATCGTTCGCCGTAAAAGAAAGAAAATAAGTTACAGAAACTGGACCTATATCAAAATACGGATTGTCTTTCAATACGAATTGTCTTGTCCCAAAATAAAGATATGTGCAAAATTTCTTTGAGATCGGACTATATTTGTGACCTGCACATTGATTACAAGAATGCATGCACAGACCGACATAGCGAAATCGGTTCAGAAAGTGATTCTAAGTCGATTGGTATAATTAACGATTGTTCTATATATCTCTTCTCATTTTGGGTGTTAGAAACAAATGCATAACATTATAAAAAATTGTACAACTGTGTGGTGTAGGTTATAATTAAATAATTTTAAAAGAAATTATGGTAATTAAATATACCATACTTACTGTACCACACTGTGGTAATTTACTACTATCTGAAACGGGAAAATATATAGCGCCGCACAAATGTGCTATGTATTACAGTGTAAAATAAAAATACTTTTTTATTAGTGAGAATGTTGATCATTTGCGAAAATGTTACGAATGAGCCCATAGTGTACTATGAGGTCATTCGGTCACACTTTTCAAGAGCCAGCTACAACATGCAGATTACAAACATCATCAAATGTCCTAAACATACTTACATATATATGATCCTTTATCTCTTTGGCCAATAGTATATTATTTATACGTTCCCTTCCCATGTCAACATTTGTATTCCTTTAAAATAAGAGATCTCTGGGCCAAAAGATGTTAATAAGAACGTCATACAAATGCAAATCTTACAGTGCTTTAAAAGGCGTTGTGCAAAAGTGGTGACAAAGAAGTACTTCCCCGGCGCGACAACCCCTTGTTAAATTCATTGGTGAAAATCCAAATTAGAACAACTTCCGGATCATAAGTTGGGGATTTTTATTGCTTTTTTTAGATGCTCTTTTTTTGCTGGGATTATTCTGAGTCGGGATAATTCAGATTTGTTACATCTAATGGCGTTAGCAGTTTTTTCCCGTGACATCGAGTTTTCGAAATATTTAGCCACAAAGTTTGCTGGTTAAACAAAGAGGTTAGTAGATTCAAACACAATTTTAGTATAGAAGACTTCAAAATATATGTTTTATGTCAAAAAACAAAATAAAGGTGATACTTCAAAAAGTATTTCTCTCAAAACGCCCAATTATCCCCTTCAACAACTTATCCCTAAAAAACATCCTCCAAAAATAATGATATATCAAACGGCACAAAAATCGATGGATTTTTTGGAAATGTATTCTACAAAATTATTCCTTGTAAAAAATCACTATACACTTTACACTTTATTGACAACCCAGTGGTTTTTTAGATAAGTTTTCTATACTAAAATTGTGTTTGAATTTACTTACCTCTTTGTTTACCCAGCAAACTTTGTGGCTAAATATCTCGAAAAGCGATGTCACTGGAAAAACGTTTAATGCCATTCGAACTAGTGGGACAAAATTATGCGGAGCTGCAACAAAAATTGTACAAAAAATTTTCTTAGGTTAAAATTGATTGTATCTAACTTTTCTTCCTTAAAAATAATGAAAATAAAAAGTATTATTGTACTAGACCGTGAAGTTGTTAATTACAGGTTATTCTTAGGAAGAATCTTTGGATATTTATCTTATGTAAAATATATTACTTGTGATAAACAACCCGTCCGGAAAATGTCTCTATGTTGCAGCAAATTATCGATATTTCGGGTCCGACACATTACCAGACTTGACACATCTCATAGAATATGACTGGAAGATGCTGAGAATGCAGTGTACCGATTTTCTGTAAATCATGAGGTTTAAGAATATTGTTTAACAACAATCCGAACTACTAGTCCAGAAGTATGTCAATGGACATGAGAGCTTGAACGTCTCCTCCTTCACCTTACCAACAGCAAGAGATGCAATGATATCATTAGTTTGAATTAAAAGATCAAAATTCGCACCAAATCTTGTTAATCAATGAAAGAACACATTATTTTGAGTGTATAAGTGCACCCAGGAAAATAATTGGTTGAAATTCGATTGTAACAATAAAAAATAGTACTAGCAACAAAAAATATATTGCCTACACCGTGTGTCGGTTGTGTTTATATATAAATAGTTGAAACAACAATTATAACATCGATATGATCAAATGAAAATGCTTGCAACTAAATCGATGGTTGTATCAATCGAATTAAGATTGTTTTTTCATTGATACTTGGTTAGTTGTGGTAACCAATTTTAAACTTTCATTATAGTACCATATGATCGATATTTGGTTGTGACAACCATCGTTTTATTTTTGACAACAGAAATTGTATCAATAGACCAAAGATTATTATTGCAACGAATAATTGTTTACTACAACAGAAAAAACAATAAATAATCGTTTTTTGGTTATCCCAATAATTTCCCAAATTTAGAATAATTAAATGTACTTTGAGAAATACAACCGAAATATTGGTTGCTGTTCTTTTACTGATACATGACAAACAAGAAATAAAATTAATCGACATAACTTAATCTTTAACATTTTGTTCAAGAATGGTATATGTAGTCACAAATAAACTCGTGTGGATAATAATGTGTGGAATGCAGAATATGTTGTGTAAAATGTTTTACATAAATAAAAAATAAAACAACAATCATGAAATTGAAAGCACAGGGTTATGCGATATTTACATAAAAGTTTTGTGTTTTTTTCGTATACCAAAATTTGGGTCAAATATTTCCACATCTCATACTAGTGATGAATTTGTAATATGGGATTTTTAATTTTGTTATGAATTGTTTTGTTTTTTGTCAATAAATAAAATAAAAATTAATGAAAACTGTTTTTAATTAATTGTCGGTAGTATATGACTGACAAATTGTCAGAACAAAAAATTTTTTAAAACAGTTGGTTGTGGCAACATACAAGAGATAATGGTGGGTACCATGTTCGTAGTTGGCGCAACCAAATATGATTGTTGTCAACATGGAAGCAGAAGTATAATACAACCAAAATGTTGTTTGTCCTGATGGAATCGCATGATAGTAGACAGAACTACCAAAATAGGTTTGGCAAATAATTCGGTTGAGGCAACCAAACTGTATTTTGTGTGTGCATTTATTTTTTCAAAGCGATGTACTAATAACTCCTTTGAGCATATTCTGCCATTTAGTAATGAAATAATAATTTTTTTTCGAAAAGAACATTTTTATGTTGGAAATATAGCATTTACGCCACTTTCAAAACAAACATTTTGTATAAAAAGATTGTTTTGAAAGTGGCTTAACTACATTCAGTTAAGTAGGCCTGAAAAACGAAAAATTGTACACCTTGTAGAAACTTTGAATACTTGTGATGAGCTGTATGTAAATATTGTATTTTTACTATTGACCCAGATTTTTAAACGAACTGAATCGAATGATCGGGTCCGATATCTGCTCGCTATGACTCAGTTTGACCAGTGCAATATTGTAGGTCAGTTCAAAAAATCCAACGTAGATTTTTTTCGAAATAATTTTTTTTTGTCGTTTTGTTATAAATGGCTGTAGAATGACACCATTGCATTTTATAAATCGTGTTTATGGTCCACATCCTAAAGTAAACTCACTTTATAATACAAAAGAAATTATAAAAAATTAGTAGGTTTGACATTGGAAATTTCCACAACTTTTGTTGTAGTCGTCATCCCATTACGAAAATTCATATTGTTATAGTAAACAAAATGGACTTCATTTTTGTGGTTCAAAAGATATAGAATCCCATCCGCGGAATATGCTTAAAATCGAATGGAAAACAAAAGTCGCGTGATATGAGTATAAAAATTAAATATTTGCAAACAATTGTCAATGTACATTTTGTGCGCTTCTAATTAGCTGTCATATAAGCTACGGCTCAATAAAATCGGTCCACGTAGTCAGGAGATACAATGATCAAAATTGCAAACTTTGACACCCTGTATCTTCGTAATCCATCAGGCTAGGAAGCTGTATTTTTGGCACATCTCATATCCATAGTACTTCTGCAACCCCACCAAGTTTTGACGTGATTGGAATAAAATTGAAAAAAAGTGGGCCTTTTGACGTGTTTTTGCCCATATATAAAATTGTTGCGTGACTGGCTGACTGACTGATTGACTGACTGAGCATCGCCCAGCCAAACGGCTGAAGCTAGAATCATGAAATTTGGTGGGAGGGTAGCCCTTGGGATATAGACTTGCAATAAAACGGGATTTTTCGAAGTTCGTACTTTTACCCGCACAATGGGGCAAAAAGGGATAAATATGGTACCACCGCTAAATCTAAACGGAATGAGGTAGAATCGTGAAATTTGGTATGACGGTAGCCCTTATGAGGTAGACCCAGAAATTTTTTAAATCCGAACATTTACGCGCACTGTGGGGTAAAAATGGATAAATGTGGTACAACGGCCAAATCCAAATGGTAAGAGCTAGAATCGTGAAATTTGCTGTTAGAGTAGCTCTTGGGACGTAAACTAGAACAAGGAGCGATTTTTTTAATATTTTAGGGGCACAGTGGGACAGAAAGGGTTAAATATGGTACCACCGCCAACTTAACCGCCTAGAATTAGAATGGCAAAAATTGAAGCGTGGGATGTCCTTAGGACAACGGATCGGGGTAGTCAGCTTTTTTTTTGTAATCATTCTTTTCGGGGCACAGTGGGGCAAAAAGTGTTAAATAGGGTACAGTGGCTTAAAAATGATAGATATGGTCCCATGGTTCTAGGGTAGCTCTTGTAACATAAACTAGAGATCGAAGTGATTTTTGGAAATTCTAACTTTATGAGACACAGTGGGGCAAAACGGGTTAATTATAATGCATTGGGGCAAAAATGAATCAATCTGGCAAAGTTGGAACTTAAGCTTGAGATGTGAAGAGCACAGTGGGTCAAAAACATTAAATACTGTACAGTGGGCAAGAATGGTACAGTGGATAAAATGTGATTAAATATGGTACAGTTACGGGTAAAGGGTTAAGTATGGTATAGTGAGGACAAATTCTAAATATGGTACAGTGAGACAAAAAGGGTTAGATACGGTAGAGTGGGGCAAAAATTTATTAACTATGATACAGTGGGGCCAAAAGGATTAAGTATGGTACAGTGTGAAAAAAAATGGTTTGCTATGGTACAGTGGGTCAAAAAGGGCCAAAAGGGGGTTAAGTATGTTAGAGTGGTGAAATTTTTAAATATGGTACACTGAGACAAAAAATGTTAAATATGGTGAGACTAAAACGGTTAAATATGGCGCAGTGCGGCAAAAATGGTTTATGTATGGAGCAGTGGGGCAAAAATAGTTAAATAGTAGGACAAAATGGATTAAATATGCTACAGTGGGGTAACAATTTATTAACTATGATACAGTGGGGCAAAAAGGATTAACAGTGAGACAGTGGGGCAAAAAGGATTAAATATGGTACAGTGTGACAAAAATTGTTAACTATGGTACAGTGTGTCAAAAAGGAACAAAGAGGTGTTAAATATGATACAGTGGAGCAAATAGTGTTAAATATGGTACAGCGGGGCAAAAAGTGTTAAATATGTTACAGGGAAACAAAGGGTTTATATTATCACAATGGGACAATAAAGGGTTAATTATAGTACAGCGGGGAAAATATAGTTAAAAATGGTAAAGTTAGACAAAATGGGTTAAATATGGTACAGCGAGCCAAAAAGCGCTACCTCAGAAATATTGAGTCAAAAATGTTCTAACTATGGTACAGAAGGACAAAGATAATTAAATTTGGTACAATATGACAAAAATGGTTGACTATTGTACAGTGGGTCAAAAAGGGTTAAATATGCACAGTGGGAAAAAAAATGGTTAAAAATTCTACAGTAGGACAAAAATGGTTATATGGTACTGTAATAAAAAAGGTGCTAAATACTCGTATGGGCAAAATCATGGATCTAGGGAGAGAGGGCTACATCTGGAACATAAATATGAGATAATATAAAGAGATAAGATAAAATAAATAAATGATGGGGCTGCGAAGCGCACCGGGTTGAAGCTAGTATATAATATATACATCTGAATTAATAGTTCGTGTTATATTAAAATTGTCGAGAAGTAACAGTAAATTAAACAGTTTATTTTCCCTCCTGAAAATTATTAAAAAACACATAGCTACTTTTGCCCCGACGGAGACCATATGTAGTATTTTGGAGATATAGAGCCAATGATTTATAAACTCCTCACCTACATAGAGAGGAGTTTATATATAATTTGCTACTAGCCAAAAGTGTAATACATCGAAGGAGTGACCTAAGACCCTAAGTATGTTCGGCGGAAATCCGTTTTGGGTCATTTTAAGTCATTTGAGCAATGTCCGTCCGTCCGTCTGTCTGCTGGCAGGTGCTCACGATAACTCTCGAAAGGAGTAACCGAAGATGGGCCATATTTGTCCACTTCTTCTAGTACCTCTCCCACAAAGGGTTAACTTTTAGAGAAATATTGATTCTTTAATACCTTATATACTACTTACTCGAATCTTCTGACATAGTCACATAGTGTTAGTTTGTTAGTCGCTAACACGTCAAGAAAAATGGGTGATACCTCCCACACGAATGGACCATTTTGCAGCAAAAGTTCAAAAAAAAAACCTTAATTTTTGTATAGTGTAATGCTTTTATAGTACCTACAGTCCACATAAAAGTTTGCGTTATTGGCACGGTACCTCCCACACGAATGGACCATTTTGCAGCTTGAATACTTTTATAGTACCTAGAGTCCACACAAAAGTTGGCGTTATTGGCACGCCCCTTTTGGCACCTCCCACACAAATTGACAATTTTATACCAAAAGTTTACAGATTTGATTGTGATTACAAATTATGAAATTTTATACGGCGTAATGCTTCATTTGTATCTACAGTCCAGAGAAAAGTGACCGTATACAAATGGACCATTTTGTACCAAAAGTAAAACAACAAAATAAATAAATTGACGAATATTTTTTTAGGACTCAAGGTGAGGGGATTCATAAATTGGTTTACCCGACTGAACTTTCTTACTTGTTTTTTTAAAAAATACATAATTTTTATTTTAAGCTGAAAAAAAAATTTCATTATCAAATGCATTACTCAAACCAGTAAGGAAAGGCTAAAGTCGGGCGGTGCCGACTATATAATACCCTACACCACTCTCGTAATATTGAATAACTCTGATATATAAATTTTGTAATTCATGTATAAATTGTTTACATAAATTTACTTTTGGGACATTTTATACTTAAATAATACCCTGTACCACAGTGTGTTGTAGGGTATAAAAACGATTGGATCTAAAGAGCCAAATCGGATGAAACATATATATGGGAGCTATAGCTAAATCTTAACCGATTTTCTTTAAATTCGGTAGTGTTGGTTCATGGAACAAGAAATACTACCATTCTAAATTTCAAAATAATGATTGGATTTAAAATACAGCTTCTATAGGACTAAAGAGCAAAATCGGACGAAACATATATATGGGAGCTATAGCTAAATCTTAACCGATTTTCTTCAAATTCGGCAATGTTGGTTCATGGATCAAGAAACTCTACCATTCTAAATTTCAAAACGATCGGATGTAAATTACAGCTTCTATAGGACCAAATCGGACGAATGATATATATGGGAGCTATATCTAAATCTGAACCGATTTTCTTAAAATTCGGCAATGTTGGTTCATGGATCAAGAAACTCTACCATTCTAAATTTCAAAACGATCGGATGTAAAATACAGCTTCTATAGGACTAAAGAACCAAATCGGACGAAAGATATATATGGGAGCTATATCTAAATCTGAACCGATTTTCTTCGAATTCGGCAATGTTGGTTCATGGATCAAGAAACTCTACCATTCTAAATTTCAAAACGATCGGATGTAAAATACAGCTTCTATAGGACAAAGGGCCAAATCGGACGAAACATATATATGGGAGCTATAGCTAAATCTTAACCGATTTTCTTCAAATTCGGCAATGTTGGTTCATGGATCAAGAAACTCTACCATTCTAAATTTCAAAACGATCGGATGTAAAATACAGCTTCTATAGGACTAAAGGGCCAAATCGGACGAAACATATATATGGGAGCTATAGCTAAATCTTAACCGATTTTCTTCAAATTCGGCAATGTTGGTTCATGGATCAAGAAACTCTACCATTCTAAATTTCAAAACGATCGGATGTAAATTACAGCTTCTATAGGACTAAAGGACCAAATCGGACGAAAGATATATATGGGAGCTATATCTAAATCTGAACCGATTTTCTTAAAATTCGGCAATGTTGGTTCATGGATCAAGAAACTCTACCATTCTAAATTTCAAAACGATCGGATGTAAAATACAGCTTCTATAGGACTAAAGGACCAAATCGGACGAAAGATATATATGGGAGCTATATCTAAATCAGAACCGATTTTCTTCAAATTCGGCAATGTTGGTTCATGGATCAAGAAACTCTACCATTCTAAATTTCAAAACGATCGGATGTAAAATACAGCTTCTATAGGACTAAAGGGCCAAATCGGACGAAAGATATATATGGGAGCTATATCTAAATCTGAACCGATTTCGACGGACGGACGGACGGACAGACATCGTTAAATCGACTCAGCTAGTGATTCTGAGTCGATCGGTATACTTTAAGGTGGGTCTAGCTGTGTTATTTTCAGGTGTTACAAACATTTGCCGTGAAACAAACTTATAATACCCTGTACCACAGTGTGGTGTAGGGTATAAAAATCTCATTGATAAAAGCATATCGCCAAGTGAATTTTTTCAATCAAGAGCCTATTTTGCTTTATCATGTGTTTGTTTATAAGACTTTGTCGTATAAAATTCAAAAAAATAAACGAGAGCTCCATCATTGTTTTTGCAGCTCTGTGCTACCGAATCTCACACTGCGTGCAGTGGACTTAAATGTGTACTTTGATATTATATGTAAGGTGATTGAACTAACTTCCGAAATTCTGCCCTTCAATGTTTATCACGCGAAATGATAAGGTAGAATTAATGTTGCATTGCGATAAGAACAAATCCCAAACTAATTTTGCCGCTGGGCGAGAACATTTGCGGCCGGTCAGTGTTAAACAACAGACATTATGGACGGAGTGTTTTGGTTTGTAGTTGCTCTAGTTCTCTTTATTTGGGGCTACAGAACCCATGCGTCCAAGAAATATATGCGTGATGCTATTCGCAATATACCGGGACCACCAGCAATTCCCATCCTGGGATGTGTGAAAGAGATTTTGAAACTTAATCCAAAAAGTGAGTCAATTTTATTTTTTTTTTTGCATATTTTATCTTAATTTATATATCACACGGATATTTTGCAGATATTTTACCTTATACCCAAACAATGTTACCGAAATATGGCCCTTTGATAAAACTATGGGCTTTTAATCGTGTTTTTATTCCCACCTCTGATGTTGAATTCAACGAACAACTTTTGGCCAGTGTCACACACATTACTAAAGTTCCAGTTTATGGTGTATTACATCAATGGCTTGGAGTGGGTCTACTCATGAGTGATGGCAAAAAATGGCATTCACGACGCAAGATAATCACACCGACATTTCACTTTAAGATACTGGAAGAATTCCTCGAAGTATTCGATCGGCAGTCGTCCACATTGCTGGAGTGTTTAGAGGAAAAGGCCGATGGCACGACGGCATTTGATGTGTACCAGTTCATGTGTCTGTACACATTGGATGTGATTGCGGAATCGGCGATGGGTACCAAGGTGAATGCCCAAACCAATAAAACTATGGAGTATACCAAAGCAGTTAATGAGTGAGTAAAGATATAGCTGTAAAACGTATACATAACAGATAAGGAAATGCTAAATTCGGGCGGGACCGACTACTTGACAGCCTACACCGTTCTAGTAATATTTGGCGCTAAAAGGCCTAATCAGAAGGAACGTATTATGAAGGCTATATGAAAATCTGACGCACGGACAGACAGGGTTTAATCGACTCAGCTGAGTCGTGGGAACAGCTTTAGTATTTCTAGGTGTAACACACATCTGCCACAAAACCAAATTATAATACGCTGTATCGCAGTGTGGTTTAGGGTATAAAGTAGTGGTATGTTTGGGAGGGGCGAATTATATATACACTCCGCCAAGGGTGTCATTTCATATATGATACCCTACACAAGATTGGATAACAATGAAGTATCTATAGATACTTCATATACTTCAATTTTTGTACAAATCGGTTCAAAAATGTTGCTTATACAGTGCATATATGCCAAATCGGAGGTACATATATATGGGAGCTATATGTAAATCTGAACCGATTTTAACCAAATTCAATAGGGATCGTCCTTGGGCCTAAAGAAAGATATGTGCAAAGTTTCGTTGAGATCGGGCCATAATTGCTACCTGTACTTTGATTACAAGAATACATCTACAGACAGACGGACAGAAAATGATTACAAGTCGATCGGTATAATGAACAATGGGTCTATCTCTTATCCTTTTGGGTGTTACAAACAAATGCACAAAGTCATTATACCCTGTACCACAGTGTGGTGTAGGGTATAATAAAACCAACTTATCCCGAATAATTTCGGTCCGCTAAATCGAATAGCATTAAATGTTCTTTTTCCTGTGACATCGCGTGTCTGAGATATTTATGTTATTAAAGTCAGACACAAATTTAGTACATAAGGCTTCGGAATAGATGTTTTATGTCAAAGAACAAAATAAAGGAGACATTTCTAGAAGTATTTCTCCTAAAACACCTGACACCCCCGCTCATCCCCTTACCACTGAAAAACCCCTCTAAAAATAATGATATTTTTAATGATGTTTTCGACAAGAAGACTCCTTGTAAAAAATCACTATAAGTCCCCACAATGCACTTTAATGACAAACTAATGGTTTTTTTATATACATCGTATTTATCCACAAAGTTTGCTGGGTAATCACAGGTTTAGTAAATTCAGGCACAATTTTAGCTTAGAATGCCTCGGAATAGAAGTTCCATGTTAAAGAACGAAATACAGGAGACACTTCAGAAACACACAGAATACAGTTTGGTTGCCTCAACCGTATTATTTGCCAACCGAATTTTGGTAGTTTTGTCTACTATCATGCGATTCCATCAGGACAACAACATTATGGTTGTGGTATACTTCTGCTTCCATTATGACAACAATCATATTTGGTTGCGCCAACTACGAAAATGGTGGCTAAAATTATGTGTTGTATGTTGCCACAACCAACTGGTTTAAAAAGTTGGTTGTTCTGACAATTTGTCAGTCATATACTACCGACAATTAATTAAAAACAATATTCATTAATTTTTATTTTATTTATTGAACAAAAAACCAAACAATTCATAACAAAATTAAATATCGCATATTACAAATTCATCACTATTATGGGATGTGGAAATATTTGACACAAATTTTAGTACATGAAAAAAACACAAAACTTTTATGCAAATATCGCTTAACCCTTCAATTTCTTGATTGTTGCTTTTATTTTTTATTTATGTAAAACATTTTACACAACATATTCGGCATTCCAGACATTATTATCCACACGAGATTATTTTTGACTACATATACCGCTCTTGAACAAAATGTTGAAGATTTATTTATGTCGAGTAATTTTATTTTTTGTTTGTCATGAATCAGCATAAAAAGAGCAACCAATCTTTCGGTTGTATTTCCCAAAATACATTTAATTATTCTAAATATGGGAAATTTTTGGGATAACCAAAAATCGATTATTTATTAATAATTTTCTGTTGTAGTAACCATTTATTCATTGCAATAATAATCTTTGGTCTATTGATACAATTTCTGTTGTCAAGAATAAAACATTGGTTGTCACAACCAAAAATCGATCATATGGTACAACAATGAAAGTTTAAAATTGGTTACCACAACTAACCGAGTGTCAATGAAAATGACAATTTTAATTCGATTGATACAACAATCGATTTTGTTGCAAGCATTTTTATTTGAACATATCCATGTTATTATTGTTGTTTCAACTATTTATGTATATATAAATACAACCGACACACGGTGTAGGCAATATACTTTTTGTTGCTTGTAAAATTTCTTTATTGTTCCAATCGAATTCCAACCAATTATTTTCCTGGGTGAAGTATTTCTCCTAAAACATCGGACAACCCCGCACGATGGATTTTTTGGATGATGTATTTGACAAATGATTCCTTGTAAAAAAAACTATAGGTTATAATAAATGTACTTTATAGGGTTTCCGCTCAACATTTTCAGTTGTTGAGAACAGAGCGACACAGTCGACCTTTAGGTGTCAGTTAAACATTATTTTCAAAATAAAACAAAAACTTGAATGAAATACCTATGTATATGACTTACAGTAGCACCGTTTAGAGCGTCCTGTATCTGGTGATTAAATCACAACATTGATCTATGTGTTCGATTTATTGCTCCAAATTATTCTTGTCAAAATAAAACACGAAGTCTAAAGATTCAATAAAATTTATTGCAAAATACCGGGTTATCCATTAAGGACATAACATTAACTTTGCCGGAGAGAGATGCCCAATTCCTGAGAACGACGTGGAATCGACTGATTTGGCTCATTTTGAACGGATACACTTACGGCTGCGATATTTTCGTAGCTTCGTGTGATACGGCGTCTCTTTGGCGCCTGAACATCCATAAGTGAAAATTTGGATTCATATTTATCCACCATAGCACGCACAGCCTGTCGGGTGGGACGATTGTTACGGCCAAAAATTGGAGTAACCTCAGAATTTCGTTTCGGTAGTAATTTTTAATGATTTCCAAACGTAGCACGTAAGTGAACTTTACGGCCAAAATTTGGAGTAACCTCAGAATTTCGTTTCGGTAGTAATTTTTAATGATTTCCAAACGTAGCACGTAAGTGAACTTTACCATAATGAAAATGTTGACTTCGACTAACGTTTTGACACTGAAAGATCATTAAAAATGTTTGACGGTGCGTTGACATAAAGATACGAAATTGTTATGTGCCTATTAGAAAACCCTATAATTGATTAATCTAGCTCTATTATCTGTTGTAAATTTATCTCAACAAACAGACAGAAACGACTAAATCGCTTTAGTACTTTATGAATATCTGCAATAAATAGACTTTATCAGTATGTCGGTGTGTTGCCAACGGAATTGCATATATTAGATAACCCAAACACACTGTTCATCTAATCAATGCATTTAAAAAATAAAACCTGTTATCACTAGATTAATGGATAAAATCAATTGCACATATACATATATTATAGATTAAAGAATGTTTTAATAATAGGATTTACCATTATCAAGAGAATATTGAGAAATTTTAGGTAAATTTAATGCTTTGTTTTTTTATAATCTATAAATATATATATAAACAAATTATTTCGATGACCTTTAATACAAAAACCAGTAAGGAAAGGCTAAAGTCGGGCGGTGCCGACTATATAATACCCTACACCACTCTCGTAATATTGAATAACTCTGATATATACATTTTGTAATTCATGTATAAATTGTTTACATAAATTTACTTTTGGGACATTTTATACTTAAATAATACCCTGTACCACAGTGTGGTGTAGGGTATAAAAACGATTGGATCTAAAGAGCCAAATCGGATGAAACATATATATGGGAGCTATAGCTAAATCTTAACCGATTTTCTTCAAATTCGGTAGTGTTGGTTCATGGATCAAGAAACTCTACCATTCTAAATTTCAACACGATTGGATGTAAAAACAGCTTTTATAGGACTAAAGGGCCAAATCGGACGAAACATATATATGGGAGCTATAGCTAAATCTTAACCGATTTTCTTGAAATTCGGCAATGTTGGTTCATGGATCAAGAAACTCTACCATTCTAAATTTCAAAACGATCGGATGTAAAATACAGCTTCTATAGGACTAAAGGACCAAATCGGACGAAAGATATATATGGGAGCTATATCTAAATCTGCACCGATTTTCTTCAAATTTGGCAATGTTGGTTCATGGATCAAGAAACTCTACCATTCTAAATTTCAAAACGATCGGATGTAAAATACAGCTTCTATAGGACTAAAGAGCCAAATCGGACGAAACATATATATGGGAGCTATAGCTAAATCTTAACCGATTTTCTTTAAATTCAGCAATGTTGGTTCATGGATCAAGAAACTCTACCATTCTAAATTTCAAAACGATCGGATGTAAAATACAGCTTCTATAGGACTAAAGGGCCAAATCGGACGAAAGATATATATGGGAGCTATATCTAAATCTGAACCGATTTCAACCAAATTCAATAGCGATCTTAACAGCCGCAAACTACTCTAAACTGCAAAATTTCAGAACGATCGGAGTGAAATTGCGACCTGTAGTCGACGAACAACTTTACATGGACAGACGGACGGACGGACGGACAGACATCGTTAAATCTACTCAGCTAGTGATTCTGAGTCGATCGGTATACTTTAAGGTGGGTCTAGCTGTGTTATTTTAAGGTGTTACAAACATCTGCCGTGAAACAAACTTATAATACCCTGTACCACAGTGTGGTGTAGGGTATAATGATGACCAAATCCCACTCTACTTTTTTTATAAACATAAAATGTTGATTAATAAATGTTAAGAAATGGATACACATTACAGGGTGCATGATATGTATTGCAACCAACTTCAGGTTGCTATCATTTCTAAACCGCTAGTCTGATAGCTGACAGATTTATTTCAGTGACAGTTCATTTTATTGTTTACAAGCTTACAAAAGCATTTTGATCTATTGCATTCAGAAAAAAAGTTATTCGTGATGGAATTCAAGGGTGATAGTGTGATTGCTTTATATTTGGGTGGAAAAACACAAGTGGCTATCGTTAGAGCCCTCCCGCATTTAAATATGAATAAATCTTTTGTTTCTCGTTCCATTTGATCGAAATCCACGCCGCAGTGGTAGAAAAATTGTTCGTGAGCTGAATATATCGCGAGAACGGATACAACACATATTAAAAAATGAGCTTGGACTAAAGCCAAAAGCTCACCGATGCACAAAAAAAATTAGACTGGAAAGAGCCAAGGAGTTGCTTCGCTTACACGAAAGTGGCCAGTTACCGAATTTGGTTTTCTCCGATGAGAAGCCATTCCAAATTGAGCAGTTTGTGAACAAACAAAATGATCGGGTTTACTTGCCAAAGACATTCCAACAGGACTCTGCACCATCGCACTCAGGCACGCGTCAACCAAGAATGGCTTAAAAAGGAGGTTCCTCGCTTCATTTCTACCGCACAATGGCCACCAAGATCTGCGGATCTCAATCTGTTGGATTTTTGCTCCTGGGGCATTTTAGAGAGTAATATTCGCACTAAAAAATACCAAAGTATCGATCATCTCAAGACGGCGCTTCGCCGGGAATGGGCCAAAATACCGCAGAGCCACTTTCGTGCAGCGTGTGATGGCTTTGTCGGCCGTTTGAAGGCCATAATTCGTGCCAAAGGAGTCCAATTCGAACAAATCTAAGCTGTTTCTAAAATTTTATGTTATTTCCGACATTTTGTTACATTACATATCAGCCACCCTTACATATCAGCCACCCTGTATAGTGGCTTCATTTTTGAGGACAAAACAAGTTCGCCTTATTCAAAGCTTATATGAAAATATGGTTTGTTTTAAGTATATACGCAAAATATTTCGTTTCTGCGATCGCGAAATTAGGGACTATTTACGGTTTCAATAACGTATAAAAATCTGATTTTGCCTTAATAAAATTGTCAATTTTTATTTCTTTTAGTAACATTACATTTCTGTTTGGACATTAAAATCTGGATCAATACCTATAGGGTGACGTGACTTCCATTAAAAAATCTTCAACATAAAGTCTCGTTTTTCTCAATTTTATTGCAATTTTAGGGAATTTATTACAAAATAGGAAATATTTTTTACAATTTTGGTCCGATTTTCTCTTTTAATGGCTTGTTAGAGAACTGCTGATCTATAGATTTAATTTTTATAAGAAAAGAACAATTTCAAGATCGTAAACTTTTTATTTGATTGTTGGCTCCAAATAGGTTAAAGCGAATTAATAGCTATAAAAATTATCATACATACATTATTTCAACCTCAAAAGCTGAAATTGTCACGCATAAGCCATTTTATAAGGTTTATTCAAAAAACATATGTGTCCAAATCTAGAATAATTGTTATATTTTTCGACTTTGAATTTTTATTTTCACTTGAACTTTTTCAAACTGTCAGCCAAAGAAAAGGATTGTAGGATTCTGATTGAATTGATGCCAGGTCGCATACTTAATTTAAGAATGTGTCGTCATTAATTGTATTACTATCGTTCTTTTCAGTACACGCTCATTTAAACTACGTGGTGCATTTTGCTATCTCAGGAAAGGAAGGCAAATCATGAGACTTTCGTAGTCCCTCACGATTGTTCTTGAAAGGCCAACAGTTGACTTGTGCTAGCATCAGCCTGGTTTGCTATCTCTCAAAGAAATGTGAGCGTAGAAAGTGTACTATGGATTCCACTTCATCACTGAAGTCTCCTGCGATATTCACTTCTCAAGACTTCTAGTCTATATGACCCGTCATAACAGACACGATAATAAAGACGTTCAATGCCTATAACAAAACCAGTAAGGAAAGGCTAAAGTCGGGCGGTGCCGACTATATAATACCCTACACCACTCTCGTAATATTGAATAACTCTGATATATAAATTTTGTAATTCATGTATAAATTGTTTACATAAATTTACTTTTGGGACATTTTATACTTAAATAATACCCTGTACCACAGTGTGGTGTAGGGTATAAAAACGATTGGATCTAAAGAGCCAAATCGGATGAAACATATATATGGGAGATATAGCTAAATCTTTGCCGATTTTCTTCAAATTCGGCAATGTTGGTTCATGAATCAAGAATCTCTACCATTCTAAATTTCAAAACGATTGGATGTAAAATATAGCTTCTATAGAACTAAAGGGCCAAATCGGATGAAACATATATATGGGAGTTATGGCTAAATCTTAACCGATTTTCTTCAAATTCGGTAGTGTTGGTTCATGGATCAAGAAACTCTACCATTCTAAATTTCAAAATGATAGGATGTAAAATACAGCTTCTATAGAACTAAAGGGCCAAATCGGACGAAACATATATATGGGAGCTATAGCTAAATCTTAACCGATTTTCTTCAAATTCGACAATGTTGGTTCATGGATCAAGAAACTCTACCATTCTAAATTTCAAAATGATTGGATGTAAAATACAGCTTCTACAGGACTAAAGAGCAAAATCGGACGAAGCATATATATGGGAGCTATAGCTAAATCTTAACCGATTTTCTTCAAATTCGGCAATGTGGGTTCATGGATCAAGAAACTCTACCATTCTAAATTTCAAAACGATCGGATGTAAAATACAGCTTCTATGTGGTGTAGGGTATAAAAATAGTAATAGCAACAAAAAGTGTGTCGGTTATATTTATATATAAATAGTTGAAACAACTATTATAACATGGATACGATCACATAAAAATGCTTGCAACTACATACATATATCGATGGTTGTATAAATCGAATTAAGATTGCTTTTTCATTGACACTCGGTTAGTTGTGGTAACCGATTTTTGGTTGTGACAACCAATGTTTTATTCTTGACAACAGAAATTGTAACAATAGACCGAAGATTATTATTGCAACGAATAATTGGTTACTACAAAAGAAAAAATATTAATAAATAATCGTTTTTTGGTTATCCCAATAATTTCCCAAAATTTATTTTGGGAAATTCAACCGAAAGATTGGTTGCTGTTCTTTTGCTGATACATGAAAAACAAAAAATAAAATTACTCGACATAAATAAATCTTTAACATTTTGTTCAAGAGCGGTATATGTAGTCAAAAATAATCTCGTGTGGATAATAATTCAATTACTTTATTTTTTCAAAATCGTTACAATATAAATTTTAATGCTACATTGTAGATATTACATAATTGTTTTTGAAGCTATATATGTGTGGAATGCAGAATATGTTGTGCAAAATGTTTTACATAAATAAAACATGAAAGCTACAATCATGAAATTGAAAGCACAGGGTTAAGCGATATTTGCATAAAAGTATTGTGTTTTTTCGTGTACTAAAATTTGAGTCAAATATTTCCACATCTCATAATAGTGATGAATTTGTAATATGGGATTTTAAATTTTGTTATGAATTGTTTGGTTTTTTGTTCAATAAATAAAATAAAAATTAATAAAAACTGTTTTTAATTAATTGTCGGTAGTATATGACAGACAAATTGTCAGAACAACCAATTTTTTAAAACAGTTGGTTGTGGCAACATTCAACAGATAATTTTAGCCACCATTTTAGTAGTTGGCGCAACCAAATATGGTTGTTGTCAACATGGAAGCAGAAGTATACCACAACCAAAATGTTGGTTGTCCTGATGGAATCGCATGATATTAGACAGAACTACCAAAATTCGGTTGAGGCAACCAAACTGTATTATGTGTGTAGTTTATAGTTTCCCTGTAGCTCCTAGCATTGCAAGTTCATCTTTACAACATTTCCCTTGAATGCCACTGTGGCCCGTCATCCCCATAAAATGAATTTTTATCTGCTCAGTCCAATAGTTAAGAGACTCGCGGCAGTTTAGAACAGTTCTTGAATTCGTGTATACAAAATGCAAGGATTTAAAGTATATGGGAGAATATACATACATGTATGTGATTTCTCATAAAATCACATTTTAATACAGCTGACATATTTATAAAGGTCATGCATGTGTGATTTTGCTTAAGTTGTTGGAAGCATTAATTACGCCTCCAGATTTGCTAAATGTGGTGCAAGACTTTAGTCTTTCCTTTCTTATTTCATTTTATATTTGAGTGCAGTAATATTGATTTATCTCCTTCGTTGCAGAATGACCGAATTGATGGGTTGGCGTTTCATACGAGTCATACTGAACAATGAAATTGTCTTCTCAATTTTATATCCTTTTAAAAAATTACGTCAAATGAAACTCATACGAATCATGCGCAACTTTACCAAAAATGTTATCGAAGAGCGACGAGCATTGCTGGAGAGCAACTTGAATAGCGAGTCCTCAAATTCGGAAGACACTAATGATATTGGTTCCAAAAAACGTTCCGTTCTGATTGATGTTCTCCTGCAGTCGACTGTCGAAGGTCAACCTCTATCGGATGAAGATATACGTGAAGAAGTCGATACATTTATGTTCGAAGGGCATGACACCACAGCCTCGGCTCTTAGTTTCACTTTATATCTCTTGGCCAGACATCCCAGAGTACAGATGAAAATCCTGGCTGAAATTGGAAAAGTATACGGGGAAGAGCAGAGCTCACCAAAATTCACTTTGATGAATTTAAATGAGATGAAATACCTGGAATGTGTAATCAAAGAATCTCTTCGTATGTATACACCGGTACCCATCTTTGGGCGTCAATTAAAAGAAGATTTTAAATATAGTTAGTATAGTTATATTCTATTAAAGTTTGGTACCAATTTAATGTATCCTTTTTTATATTTTTCTAGAACACTCCGTTTTAGGGGATGGCATAATACCGGCCGGAACAGAGATAGCTATAAACATCTGGACAACTTTAAATAATCCCAAACTATTCCCAAATCCTAATCAATTCACCCCTGAACGTTACGAGACCATGGATGCAAATGTCAGCATTGGCACAAGTCCATTTAGTGCGGGTCCTCGTAATTGTATAGGTCAGAAATTTGCCATGTATGAAATGAAAATGACTTTGGTGAAAATTATTCAGAAATTTGAATTATTACCACTGGGTGAGGATGTAAGACCTGTGGTGAATATTGTTATGCGTTCTGAAAATGGAGTGCAGTTGGGCATGAAAAGGAGATAGTCTTTGGTTTAAAGTTATGTTTCCAAAGGCGAAATTTGTAAATATGAATTAGATAAACTATTGTATATGTTCAAAATAAAATGACATTTAAATCTTATTATTTTCCTTTTTAAAGTTTATTTTTATAAATTTAAAAAAAATATATAAAAAAATTTTCGGCTTATTATGTAACAAAAAAATTGTTTCTGAGTCCTTTTTTGTGGGTAGATTGAGGAATACTATTTTATGAAACAAAAACCAAAATTTTTTGAGGGTCAACATTCTGATAAGTTGTATAGAAGTTATTAAAGAATCAATATTTCACAAAATTGTGACCCCTTGTGGGGGAGGTACTCGAGGTGGAGTGGACCAACATGATCCCTCTTTCATCTTAGCCTGAGATATCAATCAATCAATGATTTGATATCAATCGGTTACTCCGAGCGAATGTTATCGTGCGCAACAGCCAGACAGACAGACGGACGGGTGAACGGACATTGCTCAAATTATTTAAAATGACCCAAAACGGATTTCCGCCAAATTTTTTGGGGTCCCTTAGGTCACTCCTTCGATGTGTTATACTTTTGACCTGCAGCAACCCTCGTTTATAATAGTGGGGGTATAAAAACATAATTTTGTTGAAATTCTCACACTTCTTCCAAAGGGCTATAATTTTTATATTTATCCATAGATTTTTTCAAATAGTCATGGGTTTTCTCCTTAAATTAACATTTCCACCAAGGTTCATCAAAAACGGAGACCATAAGGAATTTTTCTTGACCACTTAGGGTGATTCTAGTCAGTTTTGTTATTAACACATTGCATTTTAACCTAACAAATAGGCCCTGTAGCCTCCATGGCCTGTTAAGAATTGGGTAAGGTGGCACTTCACCTCACCATGTCTCCTGTCTAACCACTTTTTTATATTAGGGATAAGCTGGAATATCTGCCATTTCACCAGAGAGTTCGTTCTTTCCGTCTGTCTTAGGGTCTTCCTGGAAGCCTCCGTATGGTTTATCGTACTGCCATATATATCGGACATTTCTGTAATTGCTATATCTATAGGTATAACTCCAGCGACTACACTAGCTGCATCCAGTGATATCGTGCGGTATCCACTGCAGCTTCGGAGACAGGTTCTTCGGAATATCGAAATTATATCTTTGCTGACACATTTGATATCTTTTCCCCAGACCGGGGCTCCATATAGAATGACGGAATTCGACACTCGAGATATTAGTATCCTCCAGCAGGTGGAGTATCCGGCACGCATACTCCATATACTGCTTAAATTGTATCATTACGCCCAAATATTTACTCCTATCCTTAGAGCAAATTTTGCCCTCTCCAATATGGATTCCTAGGTTCTCCTTTTATTGTACCGTTTTATGTACAGAAAGGTCTAGGTTGACCGATTCAAGCCATTGCATTACTTTTCTTATTGCTTCGTTCGACATCATCTGCGAATCCCACAATTGTCGCTTCCTGAGGTACGTCAACCCTGAACACATCATCATACATTGTGTTCCACAGTAAGGGTCGCAAGACTGATTCTTGGGGGGACTCCTGCTGTGACTCTATAAGTTCCTATCCGATAGATAGTCATTTACGATTCGCCTCACTTCAAAATAGTAAAAACCCTCCATCGGTTTGACATTTTGGTAACATACAATAGGGATAGGGCTTTATCAAACCATAGACCTATGAGCCCCATTTCCAATGGGTATTATCCCTAGTCTAAGAAATATCAGAAGAATATATAGACAGACAGGTGGACATGGGCAAATTGAGTTAGAAGTAATTATATGCCGAACTGTGTTTTATTTTTTGGAGTGTCACAAACAAATGCACCAAGTCATAATATCCTACACCACAGTGTGGTGCCGTCTGTCCCCAGCAAAATCTTGGTAAGTACCTGTCATTATTCCCTGCATTACCAAATAATGACATCTCATTATTCGCTGCATTACTTTCGGCTTATTAATAATGACATAATAATATCAGAAATAAGTGATTTTTTATTATCAAAATCATTTTGGCAACTTAAAATATAATGCAACATGTTTTCAAATAATACGTGCAGATTTCAATGAATGTACCATAAATATTTACGTATATCACATGATGTAAATCCTTTGAAGAATTTTTTACATGGGGGTTTGGGTTCAGAAATTCGAATCTGGCATGAGCAAATTGTTTGTTTCGAGAAATATGCTCAAAACCACTTTAAATGACCATTTCTAAATATCTACCATATATCCTACTTTTTTTTATAACTTTTTGGTAATGCATTATTCAAGTACTTAAAATCGTGAAAATATAAGCACATATTTGTGTGGCCTGCCTATGCTATAAATAAGTACTTATTATCCTACTTTATTGTATGCTTTTGGGAAGTACTTTCCTCCAATGACATCCCCATGTTAAAATAATGAGAAAAGTGACTAAATAATAAGTACATACCCCTAACGAACTTTGCTTACTTGTCGGATTATTTGGTAATTAGAAATTTTGCTGGGTCTGTACACAGAAAGAAAACCAGTAAGGAAAGGCTAAAGTCGGGCGGTGCCGACTATATAATACCCTACACCACTCTCGTAATATTGAATAACTCTGATATATAAATTTTGTAATTCATGTATAAATTGTTTACATAAATTTACTTTTAGGACATTTTATACTTAAATAATACCCTGTACCACAGTGTGGTGTAGGGTATAAAAACGATTGGATCTAAAGAGCCAAATCGGATGAAACATATATATGGGAGCTATAGCTAAATCTTAACCGATTTTCTTCAAATTCGGTAGTGTTGGTTCATGGATCAAGAAACTCTACCATTCTAAATTTCAACACGATTGGATGTAAAATACAGCTTTTATAGGACTAAAGGGCCAAATCGGACGAAACATATATATGGGAGCTATAGCTAAATCTTAACCGATTTTCTTCACATTCGGCAATGTTGGTTCATGGATCAAGAAACTCTATCATTCTAAATTTCAAAACGATCGGATGTAAAATACAGCTTCTATAGGACTAAAGGGGCAAATCGGACGAAACATATATATGGGAGCTATAGCTAAATCTTAACCGATTTTCTTCAAATTTAGCAATGTTGGTTCATGGATCAAGAAACTCAACCATTCTAAATTTCAAAACGATCGGATGTGAAATACAGCTTCTATAGGACTAAAGGACCAAATCGGACGAAAGATATATATGGGAGCTATATCTAAATCTGCACCGATTTTCTTCAAATTCGGCAATGTTGGTTCACGGATCAAGAAACTCTACCATTCTAAATTTCAAAACGATCGGATGTAAAATACAGCTTCTATAGGACTAAGGGGCCAAATCGGACGAAACATATATATGGGAGCTATAGCTAAATCTTAACCGATTTTCTTCAAATTCGGCTATGTTGGTTCATGGATCAAGAAACTCTACCATTCTAAATTTCAAAACGATCGGATGTAAAATACAGCTTCTATAGGACTAAAGGACCAAATCGGACGAAAGATATATATGGGAGCTATATCTAAATCTGAACCGATTTTCTCCAAGTTCGGCAATGTTGGTTCATGGATCAAGAAACTCTACCATTCTAAATTTCAAAACGATCGGATGTAAAATACAGCTTCTATAGGACTAAAGGGCTAAATCGGACGAAACATATATATGGGAGCTATAGCTAAATCTTAACCGATTTTCTTAAAATTTAGCAATGTTGGTTCATGGATCAAGAAACTCTACCATTCTAAATTTCAAAACGATCGGATGTAAAATACAGCTTCTATAGGACTAAAGGGCCAAATCGGACGAAAGATATATATGGGAGCTATATCTAAATCTGAACCGATTTCAACCAAATTCAATAGCGATCTTAACAGTCGCGAAATACTCTAAACTGCAAAATTTCAGAACGATCGGAGTGAAATTGCGACCTGCAGTCGACGAACAACTTTACATGGACAGACGGACGGACGGACAGACATCGTTAAATCGACTCAGCTAGTGATTCTGAGTCGATCGGTATACTTTAAGGTGGGTTTAGCTGTGTTATTTTAAGGTGTTACAAACATCTGCCGTGAAACAAACTTATAATACCCTGTACCACAGTGTGGTGTAGAGTATAAAAATTGAGTAATCCGTATTTGAATCAAGCCACTGCCGTGCCAAAAGTACGGTAAGTACGGGTTTTCTTAACCCAAATACGAAAAACGAGTACTTGAATCAGGTACGGATTTTTAAGCGCCGAATTCTAAGATTTAGCGCTCCTTAAGCATGATTAGGCATGATTTTAATCCGAAATATTGTTATTTTAAGAATAAAGCGATTGAATAAAGAATTGTATGGGATTAATATGAGTGCAAAACGGGCTGCAATGAAGAACATTTTAATTGAATTAAGACTGCCAAATCTTGATTTAAGCATGATCAATACTTAATTTAAGCCTGATCATACATGATTTATTGTGCTTGTGTTCATTTTATTTACTCATTTATATTATCGGTAATTCCAAAGTAAAACGACCCAAAAATTACAATTTGAATATTTGGGAGGTACCACAAAGAGTTGGCCGATATGGTTGCTCATCAAGCTATTCCTACTAGGTTTGAATAAAATATAATCACGTACCAAATTTTAAGACATTCGGTCACTTCTTTTCAGAGTTATCGTTAGGACCCTTCAGTTGAACTGGCAGACGGACGGACATCAATAAATTCATATTTGTTAACTCATGGATTTTTTTTTACATTTTGTGGGAAAAAATTGAAAATGTGCTTTTCAAGATAATCAAGGATTAAGGCCATTTTCACCCCTTCGATGTACTGAATATACAAAAATTTATCACTTCTTTTTAATTCTCAGAGTGGATGTTAAAATCTTCGGAATGGTACTTATATCATTTAAATCTAAAAAAATACCTAAATTTAAAAAAAAATGTTGCAGATGACCAACTTTGGCAATCTATAAAATTGTAAACCGCTTTGAATTTAGACAAACGGGAAACGGCCATAATTACGCAATATCTTGTAATATAAGAAATCTAAATTCATCAATATTCAGAGTGGGTCGGTTTCCTTTGGAATTACCCTTATAATCACTCCACGTCAAACTGAAAGCCTTTTTTACATGTTGATTTTTTAAAGGTTATCGTTTCAGATCTATACCAATTATTCCAAATTATTTTCGCAATGCCCCTTTTTGCAGTGTTAGGGAGGTGTAGGGTATTTTATAGTCGGCCCCGCTCGACTTTCAGTCTTTCCTTACTGGTACTTTCTTCTTACTTTAAGCATTATTATTGATTTCAAGTATTGTATACTTATTATAAGCACTTCTGCGCTTGATTTTTTAAACTTGGTTTAAGATAAGCTTAGTACGAACGTACTTCAAAGCACATGTTTTGGCATAACTCGAGAACCATTTATCCGAATTGTTTCAGCAAAGTTTAATAGAATTCAAAATTAAGTAGCCTTTAACTTCTTACGAAACTATTTTCCATCCGTTCAGCGGCTTCGACGATATTGTAACAATTTGGGCAAAAAAAAACAGATTTTTTTACTAAATTTTAATATTTTTAAATAAAAGCCCCTATAAAATAACCTAAAAATGCTCTGATCGGTCGTGAATAAAATGAGCCCATTTCGACAAAAAGCTACTTTAAAAAGTTGTAGCTAATTTAGTAAGGTTTTAACTTCAAATCTTTCTTATCGATGTTAATTTTACAAAAACAAACCTTAAAAGAATGGATATTTTGGCGTTTTTTGGTATCTAAAATCAGAATCTATACATTAAAAAGGAAACCCAAGAAAAAAAATAGTTTTTGTCGACCGTTGTTATCTATAGTATTTAGAATATTTTGGCCAACATGTTTGCCACAGCTTTTTCTTCAATCTATTTAAAAACCAGTAAGGAAAGGCTAAAGTCGGGCGGGGCCGACTATATAATACCCTACACCACTCTTGTAATATTGAATAACTCTGAAATATAAATTTTGTAGTTCATGAATAAATTTATTTATTTATTCTAAATTTCAAAACGATTGGATGTAAAATACAGCTTCTATAGAACTAAAGGGCCAAATCGGAAGAAACATATATATGGGAGCTATAGCTAAATCTTAACCGATTTTCTTCAAATTCGGCAATGTTGGTTCATGGATCAAGAAACTCTACCATTCCAAATTTCAAAACGATTGGATGTAAAATACAGCTTTTATTGGACTAAAGGTCCAAATCGGACGAAACATATATATGGGAGCTATAGCTAAATCTTAACCGATTTTCTTAAAATTCGGTAGTGTTGGTTCATGGATCAAGAAACTCTACCATTCTAAATTTCAAAATGATTGGATGTAAAATACAGCTTCTACAGGACTAAAGAGGAAAATCGGACGGAACATATATATGGGAGCTATAGCTAAATCTTAACCGATTTACTTCAAATTCGGCAATGTTGGTTCATGGATCAAGAAACTCTACCATTCTAAATTTCAAAAAGATTGGATGTAAAATACAGCATTTATAGGACTAAAGGTCCAAATCGGACGAAACATATATATGGGAGCTATAGCTAAATCTTAACCGATTTTTTTCAAATTCGGTAGTGTTGGTTCATGGATCAAGAAACTCTACCATTCTAAATTTCAAAATGATTGGATGTAAAATACAGCTTCTATAGGACTAAAGGGCCAAATCGGACGAAAGATATATATGGGAGCTATATCTAAATCTGAACCGATTTCAACCAAATTCAATAGCGATCTTAACAGCTGCGAAATACTCTAAACTGCAAAATTTCAGAAGGATCGGAGTGAAATTGCGACCTGTAGTCGACGAACAACTTTACATCCACAGACGGACGGACGGACGGACGGACGGACATGCTTAAATCGACTCAGCTAGTGATTCTGAGTCGATCGGTATACTTTAAGGTGGGTCTAGCTGTGTTATTTTTAGGTGTTACAAACATCTGCCGTGAAACAAACTTATAATACCCTGTACCACAGAGTGGTGTAGGGTATAAAAATAAAAATGTAACATCGTGCGTAAGTTCATTTTCAAGACCACAAGTCTATTAGTGTCTATCAACAGAAAGATAAACGTCTAAAAAATAGAGGTTCAACCACTTAAAACGAAATTAAAATTTTTTTGGTCTTACGTTTCTTTATTTTTTAAAGTTTGAATAAAAATGTATTGAAAACTCTTTGGCAAAAATTTTAAAAATACAATAGGTAATTAGTTATAAGAATGGGAAAAAGGGCCAATACATAGATCAAAATGTCAAAATTAAAGACAATCCAAATCGAACAGTCCTTAAGCGATCTCTTTGACATTTTGTGTCCTACTCATCATCATTTAATGGGGCGACAATTGGTACAGATTTAATGGCGATCAGAAGACATCGGCTTTAAAAATTCACTCACTTGAAATGACATCCCCCATATATTTATCAAATCCGTGGACACTAAATGTTCAAACAATTTGGCTGAAACTATGCAGTTTGACATTTTTTCGGCAATAAATTCTCCATAACAGAAAGGAACCACATCGACACATATTTATACCCTACACCACACTGTGGCAAAGGGTATTATAAGTTTGTTTCGTGGACGATGTTTGTAATACCTATAAATACTACAGCTAGACCCACCTTATAAATAGTATCAGAACCACTAGCTGAGACAATTTAACCTTGTCCGTCCGTACGTCTTTCCAGGTCCATCTTATGTTGTTCATGATGAAATTTTGCAGTTAGGAGTCTTTCGCACCTGGAAAGAAGACTATTGGATGAAATCGGATCAGATTTAGATATAGCTGTCATATATATGCTTCGTCCGATTTGGCTCTTTAGCCCTATGGAAGCTGTATTTTACATCCAATAGTTTTGAAATTTAGCACGGTAGAGTTTCTTGATCCAGGGATCAACATTACTCAGTTTAAAGTAAATCGGTTCGGACTTAGATATAGCTCCCATATATATTTGTCGTCCGATTTGGTCCTTTAGCCATATACGAGTAAAAGCTGTAGTTTACATCCAACTTTTCCTGTTTCGTCCGATTTCGTCCTTTCGTCTTATAGAAGCTTTTTTTACATCAAATTGTTTGAAAATCAGATGGTGGATTGGAGGGTATAAGTATAAGATTACATTACTCTTTTAACCCCATTGCTACCTTTTCAATGCTATTTTCTCCCAAGATATTGTTTCTGACTAGATGAGTTTTTTAAGCAAATTTGAGGCAAAAATTGTATAAGCTTTAATAATTTCTCGGTAATATACGCTCCCTGCAGTATTCCAATATGTCATTATGTTCATCCTAATGGTGTGGTGTTCAAATCTCGCACTCGTATAACCAAATAGTAATAATATCACACACAATTAGTGCGGATATCAATCGCGTGAGACATGCCCCAAAGGTCCAATATTGTCTCTCGGCAAGAATAAATTGAATGTGTCTATACAATTGCCTTACATTCGCTTAACTGTTCGTTTGTTTGCATCAGTCCATCCATCTGCCCTCCCGCTCTTTCGTACTTCCTTCCGTATATGTACGAGTTTGTGAATTGTGATTGTGTGATTTTACTCCTGATTCTCGCGGGCTTAATTTATGTCATCACAACATTTGGCCTTCATGGGCCATTTTGACACCGTGACTCATTTGCACTTTGTCCTCGGCTCCAATGGTTTTTCTCATGTTAATTTATGTTAATGCATTCAAGGGTGGCAGATTGGAGTATGGACTGACTGATGGGCCAAAACCGCCTGACTTGGCAAAGATTTTTCAGTTTTGATGAGCCGCATACACAATGCCGAGTAATTGCTTCAATTTATGGAAATTGAGTATAATCACATTTTCTACAATTCCACTCATAGTCACACTTCCTTCTATGTGGGCACCACCCCTTATCCTATCTCCTCCTGGCCCATTTCGCATGTGCCATTTGCCAACCGGTTACTTGTTGAATTTCCGGGGAAAAAGAAAAAAAAACGACGACGTCTACAGACGAGAAAAGGCTTTACGCTTAATATTGTCCCATTTAAAATTTGATTTAAAATGTATGCTCGGCTCGTAACGCACGCATCTGAGGGTGGTGGATATACGATATATATACATAGTGGAGGGATATCTAGAGGAAGACGAAAACGAGGATGGAATTGTGGTACTGAAAATGGAAGTCGTTGAAGTTGAGGTAAAAATGGAAATGAAATGGCTATGGGTTTGGTATGGCGATAAAGGGTGCGGCCCAGTTACCTTTAAATTAAATTTACATTTACTTTGGTTGACATCAGCACATTTGTTCCTGGCTCAATTTGTATGTTTGAACACTCTGTTTGAACTTTTGTTCAAACGGTGAGATAAGCGTTTTGAAAACGTTTAGGCTTTATCCTGTACATTTACACACACACAAACCCACATATCAAAGTATATATAAACACACAATCACATTTTTTTTTATAAAGTTCACATAAAGGGTTATTTACATTTTGGCAACATCAATACATACTAATAAAACCAATACATACTAACAAGAGCCAATATGGGCTATTCGATACAAACTTATATTAGTCAATATTAGATTTTATCTAGGTTTAGTTTAAACCTTGAAAAAATCTTAAGATGATGTCTGACCCTCTGTGAAATACAGGGTGACTCAAAAGAATGTTTTATTTAGTAGATTGCATATCTTTAACAAAAAATATCAGAAAAGTCATCGAATGGGGGATTATGCATTTAGTGTGTAGTACGTATATTTGGTCGACGAAGCCTACTTCATGATGCCCTACACCACCCTATTAGAGCAGATAGGGTGGTGTATTTCACTAATGATACTGATCTGTCTAAAAATGTATAATTTATACCGATTAGATTCAAAATCGGTATATACTCGTATGTTTATACGAGGGATATATCTAATGGCGAATTCTTTTCTGCAAAAAAGTGCAACACTTGCATTGCCCTTTTTCCGAAAACTGCACTATTATATCGCTTTTTTGAAATTTTAGTTGTGCTAAATTCGAGTAACTTAATTACCAAATTTCAAAAAAGTATCACAAAAGTGCCGTTTTCGGAAAAAGGGCAATGCAAGTGTTGCACTTTTTTGCAGAAAAGAATTCGCCATAAATCTAGAGCAATTTTTCTTATTTCGAAGACACCTTTCTTTTATGCTTCAAAAAAGTTTGGATAGTTTGGGTGGCAGCCGAAGGTACCAGCACCCTATGGTAGACAGGGGCGGAGCTACACGGCTTCAAAATTGGTCACCTCTGATTCATTAAATATTAAATATTTTTTTCTGCTTTTTCGTTTTGACTGAGGTATCTGCAATTGAAAATTGCATTTTTAAGTTTTTCCCAACCCTGTCTTAGTATTTTCGCATCAACTTTTCTGAATTGGTAACAAAATTCCGATATACCCAATAGGTTTAGGTTAGGTTTTTTTGCCAGCTCACATAGACCAGTTTAGGTCCCCAGTATTACCACGGACTGAAATGCCCCTCATCGAAACCAACCTGTTTGATATATAAAGTTATCAATAGTAGAAATATCGGTACCCGAAAGATCTATTAAATTACCTAGAAACACCGACTCCAGTATGTCCAGACATTGCATAGCAAGTTCTTAGTGATACACAGCTTTTGCAGAAGTCATTGGAGTCAATACCCAACCATATTACGAGTTTGCTGATCAACAAATTCCGTCAGAACTGTCTAGATTTGTATAGCTACACTGCTGGTTCCGATTTCTGTCCATCTTTCGTTAGACTGTCTGATTGCGTCTTGACTAATGGTGATTACGATTCTGAAAAAAATGTTGCCCCGGCGACGCGAAATTCTGAAATATATTTGCCCTTTTCAGGTGGAACTGATGTAGGCTCTCGAATTAAACTTAAATTATATTTATGATCTGTGCATAATTTCTTGACCACATGATTCAGGCGTTATCAGTGAGGGTCTATATACATAAATTCGTTAATACCATCTGTATTAGGCTGGGGAGCCATTCATTTAATGTTAACTTAATATTATTATTAAAGTCCAGTTTTCGACAAAAGGGCAAAGAAAATGTTGCACTTTTTTGCAGAAAAGAAATCGCCATAAGCCAAAGCTAGCATGTGGCTGATGGCGCACCAATATATGTAAATTATTCGTGAATTTATAGTGTCTTGCATTTCCTAGCAAGTTCAACAGCTTTGCAGTTCCTCGGGATATGCCTATGACCCGGCACCTCTTTATATGAGGTGTATGTTGAACTGCTCAGCCATCCCGTTAAAAGATCTGTGGCATTCTAGAGCTGTTAGTGAATATATGGATGTGGCCGCCGGTGTTGGGCACTATATTGCGACTCAGCCACTCGGCGACTTCCCATATTGCCATTATTTCGGCTTGATAGGCACTGGAGGTATTTGGAAATCTGTGAGCTTTATCCAGACTGAGTTTTTTACAGTGTACTCTGAAGACAACCTTATTATCAAGCTTCGAACCATACGTATACAAGTGAGGATGGTTTCTATTATCTAGTATTCTGCCAAGCCATTCATCTCTGGCTGGCATAGTTATGTAATTCCTCTCGAAGGTGTACACCGCTGGAAAATAGTTCACTCATCAGGTTACCATAGCCCTACACTTTGATATCTTCATGTGGCCGTAGTTCTTGTACCGCCACATTGATAGACTGTTTCTTCGTAATGACCATCTGGTTGCAAAATCCTGATAGATCTAGAAAGTTGTGGCTGCAAGGTCGTGGCATATGCGGACGACATGGCAATCTCAGTGAGTGACAAATTCGTAAACGTCCTCAGAGACATCCTGCAGGTGGCTCTGAACAAGTTGGCTAGATGGGCAAGAAGCAGCGGTTTGGGCGTTAACCAAACAAAACAGAATTGGATCTCTTTACTAGGATGAATAATGTCCAACATGTGGACCATCCACCTCGGATAAATGGAACAGATCTAGTCTTTTCTGAAAGTGCAAAATTTTTAGGAATAATTCTAGATAGGAAACTGTTATTTAGACTTAGCGTATTGGAACGTGTAAGGAAGGCCAACGTCACCTTATATGCCTGCAAAAAGGCTGTAGGGTCGCGGTGGGGCTTCACCTGAGTAGCAGTAGTTCGTCCAATACTGTTATACGGCATTGTGGTATGGTGGATGACATCTGACAAACTAACCATCACCAACCTACTAACAAAGGTTCAGAGAACCGCCTGCCTGAGCATAAGCGGAGCCTTAAGGACTACAGCGTCTGAGTCTCTACAAGTCCTACTCCATATACTGCCGATTAATATTGTAGCGAGAGAAGTTGCAACCAAAGCAATAAGATTAAACTGTCTATCAATGTGGAGGCACAAAAACTACGGTCCAGTGAGGATATCAAAGTGTAGTGCTATGGTAACCATACTAACTGTGTACCCCTTCGAGAGAAATTACATCACTATGATTCCGTCGATTGGGGATATATGAGAGCCTGATGCAGCCTTCATAAACTTTCTGAAGCCAGGGGATAATGTACTTCAACACTTTCCGCATTTCATCTGGAGCAATGCCGTCTGATCCTGGTGATTTAATGGGATTAAATCAGTTAATCGCTCAGCAAGTTCAGGATTCCTCAGTCACTAACTTAGGGGCGCTTGCAGTCCACCCGTTCTCTTGTTATTTCTGCTACTCCTCGAGTTCTGTTGGTAAGTTTCCTGAGAAATGTATTTCGAGCAGTGCTTTATGTGACTGGTTTTTGTCCATTTGTTATCCTCATCCTGCATATAACCCACTGTACAGGGTGTAGCGCTGTCCCAAGCTCCGTCTTATAGATTTTGAGTTGCTCTTTATAGGCATCCCAGTCATTAGCGACGCCAATAGGTTTGAGCTTATTGAATAGCTTGTTGCTGGTTTGTCTTTCCTCGCCTGCATATCAGAAATCCACCATTGTGGTTTAGCATTGCCCTTGTTCGATGATTGTGGACCGGCTTTTTTAAGGGAATTATTGAAAGATGTGGTGCTGTGGACGACAAGATGCTTCCACAAACTTTTATCTACTTTTATCTACTTCTATAAAGATATGCGGCCTTTATAAGGGATGCATCTAAACCTAACCCGATATTTCAAACATACCCCCCATATATGGGGGGAAATATCTAAATATAAACACATCAAAATAGTTATACAAATAACTTATACGAGTATACTACATACTGGAAACTTCTGAAGTTCCACACATAGTAATAGTTTATTAGTCGATAACTCATCAAGAGAAATGGATGAAGTTGCCACGGCGATTTTGGTACCTCCACACAAATTTTGCACCAAAAGTTAACAGGTTATAACTTCAATATCAGTGCAAACTTTAAATTTATTAAATGCAATTTCAATTGATAATAATTTAATTAAAACAAAAAAATTTATAAATTTACGAATATTTTTTGTTACTGAAGTTGAGCGGATTCTTAATTCGGTTTACCCGACTTAACTTTCTTACTTGTTTCCATTTTCATTAGTCGCCACAAAAATGCACATTAGTGGTTATGGTTTTTGTTTCTATGTTCTTCAGATCTTCTTTCATCGCCGGCATCCTACAAGTATTGTCATGGGATGCTATTCTGTTACCCCTGTCAATGCCAGAATTTTCCTTAGTTCGAGGCTTCTTGCTTCTGTGGCAGTGACTTCAACAAAACGTAAACCCAATATGATAATTTTCAGTGGAGCCCAATCGGTGGAAATTAAAAAATGTTAAACTATTCCATTGCATAGCGGCTATATGGATACGACCGGCCCTGATCAATATATCGAAGATTAACAATCGGACGGACTAAATGAATACACATTAAACCTATGATGGAGGGTATGAAATCATAAAACGTGTTTTCCAACGATAAATGTTCTTTCCCCAAAATGCGAAATGCGAAATGCGCAATTTTTTGTGGTATTGGTATATATTTTGTGTGTTCTTGCTAGTTCAAAGAACATCTATGCAACATTTTGTATTGAACGTCCCATATACAGTCGGATATACGCAATGATTTATATGTAGATGCAGAATAAAATATATCAAATATACATCCGGTAAATAAAATAAATTTAAATTCAGCTCTTTAATCTAATAGTGAATGAACTAAGTGATTTTACCGATATAGATTTTCCTATATATTCTGATGTCACACATAATCCTCAACTTAGGCAAATAACAAAAAGAAACGTATTTATACCCTACACCACACTGTGGTACAGGGTATTATAAGTTTGTTTCACGGCAGATGTTTGTAACACCTGAAAATAACACAGCTAGACCCACCTTAAAGTATACCGATCGACTCAGAATCACTCGCTGAGTCGATTTAACCATGTCCGTCCGTCCGTCTGTCCATGTAAAGTTGTTCGTCGACTACAGATGGCAATTTCACTCCGATCGTTCTGAAATTTTGCAGTTTAGAGTATTTCGCAGCTGTTAAGTTTGGTTGAAATCGGTTCAGATTTAGATATAGCTCCCATATATATCTTTCGTCCGATTTGGCCCTTTAGTCCTATAGAAGCTGTATTTTACATCCAATCGTTTTGAAATTTAGAATGGTAGAGTTTCTTGATCCATGAACCAACATTGCCGAATTTGAAGAAAATCGGTTAAGGGTTAGCTATAGCTCCCATATATATGTTTCGTCCGATTTGGCCCTTTAGTCCTATAGAAGCTGTATTTTACATCCAATCATTTTGAAATTTAGAATGGTAGAGTTTCTTCATCCATGAACTAACATTGCCGAATTTGAAGAAAATCGGTTAAGATTTAGCTATAGCTCCCATATATATGTTTCGTCCGATTTTGCTCTTTAGTCCTGTAGAAGCTGTATTTTACATCCAATCATTTTGAAATTTAGAATGGTAGAGTTGCTTGATCCATGAACCAAAACTACCGAATTTGAAGAAAATCGGTTAAGATTTAGCTATAGCTCCCATATATATGTTTCGTCCGATTTGGCCTTTTAGTCCTATAAAACCAGTATTTTACATCCAATCGTTTTGAAATTTAGAATGGTAGAGTTTCTTGATCCATGAACTAACATTGCCGAATTTGAAGAAAATCGGTTCAGATTTAGATATAGCTCCCATATATATCTTTCGTCCGATTTGGCCCTTTAGTCCTATAGAAGCTGTATTGTACATCCAATCGTTTTGAAATTTAGAATGGTACAGTTTCTTGATCCATGAACCAACATTGCCGAATTTGAAGAAAATCGGTTAAGATTAAGCTATAGCTCCCATATATATTTTTCGTCCGATTTTGTTCTCTAGTCCTGTAGAAGCTGTATTTTACATCCAATCATTTTGAAATTTAGAATGGTAGAGTTTCTTGATCCATGAACCAACACTACCGAATTTGAAGAAAATCGGTTAAGATTTAGCTATAGCTCCCATATATATGTTTCGTCCGATTTGGTCATTTAGTCCTATAAAAGCTGTATTTTACATCCAATCGTTTTGAAATTTAGAATGGTAGAGTTTCTTGATCCATGAACCAACATTGCCGAATTTGAAGAAAATCGGTTAAGATTTAGCTATAGCTCCCATATATATGTTTCGTCCGATTTTGTTCTATAGAAGCTATATTTTACATCCAATCGTTTTGAAATTTAGAATGGTAGAGTTTCTTGATTCATGAACCAACATTGCCGAATTTGAAGAAAATCGGTAAAGATTTAGCTATAGCTCCCATATATATGTTTCATCCGATTTGGCTCTTTAGATCCAATCGTTTTTATACCCTACACCACACTGTGGTACAGGGTATTATTTAAGTATAAAATGTCCCAAAAGTAAATTCATGTAAACAATTTATACATAAATTACAAAATTTATATATCAGAGTTATTCAATATTACGAGAGTGGTGTAGGGTATTATATAGTCGGCACCGCCCGACTTTAGCCTTTCCTTACTGGTTTTTTCTACACTTTTTTTTGAAAAAGTGATGGATTTTTTTTTATTTTTGGCCCTATTTTAACACATCGTAATGATGAAATGTTTTTGCAAATATGTTGGCCATAAAATTTTACTACACATGTTGGAACACATCAAAGCCCAAAACATAACACAAACACATCAAAATAAGCAGCCGTCGAACAAACACTGACGACACCTTATTCGAGGGCCCACTGTCAGAATCTTTTGAGGCCCATAAAAAAATTGTTCACCAATTTCGCCAAACCGAGTATAGAGTTATGCTACCCTTTGGCAGTAGAATCGAACTAATACTCTCGAGTCCTATTTGTGGAATATCAGATGATTCTAGTAAGTAGTATAGACATTATTAAAGAATCAATATTTCATGAAATGTTAACCCTTTGTGGGGGACGTACTATAAGGAGTGGGCCAATATGGTCCATCTTCGAACTTAGCCTGAGATGGAGAAAAATATTACCGCATAACAAATTTGAAGTCAATCGGTTACTTCTTTCGAGAGTTATCGTGCGCTTCAGCCAGCAGACAGACATACGGACGGACATTGCTCAAATGACTTAACATGATCCAAATCGAATTTTTACCAAACATACTTGTTAGGTCACTGCTTCGAAGTGTTGCACTTTTGGCTCGTAGCAAATGATATATACTTTAATGAAGTTTTTACTCGCATGTTCAATTCAGAAGCCAATAATTTAAAGAATACGTATATAGGTATCTTTGAGACCAAATTTTTACTGAATATAATTTGGAATATTTAGAAATTAAAAATGCAATCGCTCCAAAAACATGCTAACTCGACTTAGCATGTTTTAGAATGGAGGCATCGATATATAAATAAACTAGTTTCAGACGATTAAACAACAAAAAAAAAACAAATTATAAAATCAATAAAAAAAACACGTCATAGAGTGTATACAATGACGATTGGGATTGATTAGAAATAACAACAACATTTCACAGAACCCCGTCGAAAACTAGTTTATGAAATGTGAACTTTAATTTAAAATAAGAAACAAATCAAGAAACTATAGCTCCTAAGCAAATAAAAACAAGTCCAAAAAAGTACGTATTTATTTACAACTTTATGCAAAAATTTACTTCTGTATTATGCGAGAATTGTTCAAAAACATGGAACGAATATACAAACATGTTACCGAGCTCAGAGTACCGGGTACAGGTTACTATGTACAAGGTGCTTATTAAACGTAATAGTTTCATGTAAAGTTATTCTCAAATGTTGGTAAAACATGTCTGTCGACAAATTCTGGAGCCGGACCCATCAGCTCTTTGTGCGCCTACGATATTTTCAATGAACCCATCCTATAGGAAACTTTTCAAGCATTTCAAATATGCTACCCTTAATAATGGCAAATTTTTAGTTTAGAAGATATAACAGCTCAAAGTTGACCGATTTTCGGTTTTCAAAAAACAATTTAAAATTATTTTAAATGGTCAATTCTACAAAATATGGAGAATATGCATCGAAAACTGCATTGCTTTTAGCGGAAATGTATCCACAGAGGAAGATATAATTGAATATCAGTCTTATTCCAATTGGAGAGCTCTCTATTTCTAACTATTTTTCAACTTATATTTTCCTATTCTTGTCATATTTTGAAAATACATATGTATATTCTTGATTATTCCTTTACATAATTCAAAACGTTTTATCTGCTTCTAGGCGCCACTTTGACTTCAAGGGGTTCCAGGAATTTAAAAAAAATAATTTTAAGAAAAAAAAAATCTTTTTTTTATTAATAATTTAAAAAATTAAAGCCTTAAAAAGAACTAAAAAACATCTAAAATTGGTAAATGTAATTTTTTTTAGTTACAATAAAATAGATTTTTCCACAAATTTTAATTTGATAACCCATAACACAGCACCTAAAAAGCGTAGCACCCTTTCCAAACACTCATTTCGTAGGCTGAACAATTATATATTATATGCCATTTAAATTATTCCATTATCTTATTCGGTTCAAAAGATATTATTTTTGCAACGAAAAAACTCAAATAGCGTCACTGTGCAACGTCAGTGAAACCACTGACCATTTTATCCTTGTGGAAGCATGCTGTTCATCTAAAGAGCGCAACCTTTTAACAGGCTGTTGTATCGAATACTGTTCTTTAAAATTATAGGCCAAATATGGAGGGCGGAATAAGTTTTACCTAACCTAAAAAAGGTTGCCATAACTGGACTCAGCATTGCCGAAATAGGTCTATACATAGGATCTCATTTCTGTTACCTTCTCTGAGGACAAAAGCTTCGGACACAGAGAGGTAGAGGGGAGTCTCCGGACTCTTTGACGCATCTGGCGGGGGACATGCTTCTCGACGATACGGACGAAGAGTTCGATAACACCCTTGTCGGGATGGATGTTAATCTGTCAATTACCAATGATGGTAAGAATTATACAGATTAACCTCTATCACGCTAAATCAGCCTCAGCGGCTCTATTGCTGCGCCTGTCCACAGGCGCAGTAGACATCGTCCTGATACAGGAACCCTACGCAGTGGGAGGAAGGGTGTGCGGTATTAGGACATCCAACTTTGAACTGCTTGTGGCCAACTGTGAAGGCTCTCCAAGAACCAGCATTTTGGCCAGGAAAGATCTAAGTATCTTTCTCCTGACTAATTTAAGTGGTAAAGACCAAACAGCTGCTAGCCTGGAGATCGGTAATCGCATATTGGGTGGTCTCAAGCTACTTGCCTTATGAATCTGTAGTACCGACTGCTCTATTCAGGGAAGTAGTAGAAGAATCAACGTCTGACGAGCTCGAGCTGATTATTGGCGCAGACACGAACGCTCATCATACTATCTGGGGTATTACGGATATAAACAATAGGGGTGATTCGCTTCTTGACTTTATTCTAACTACCAACCTTAGTATTTGTAACATAGGTAATAAACCGACCTTTACAATTGAAGACAGACAACAAATACTCGACGTAACGTTTGTTACTGACCGGCTGTCAGACAAAATTATTGGGTGGAATGTACTGGACGACCACTCATTCTCAGATCACCATCATATTGAGTTCAAACTCGCGGAAAAGGCGCCTACATTACATTTCTGCCGTCCACAGAAATGTAAGGAACACAAAGTGGCACCTGTATGAGAAGAATTTCAAGACTCTAACTCTAAACTTCTGTACGAACCGAATGACAAAGCCGGTCTGGATAATCTGGTCGATCATATCACCATATCATTCAATAGATCCCTTGAAGAAGCCTGTCCAAAAACAAGGTACAAGGGTAAAACTAAACCCCTATGGTGGACTTCTGAGCTAACGGCTATGAAAAAGACCTGCAACAAGCTATTCAATAAGGCAAAATCTACTGCGGTCGCTTATGATTGGGATGCCTATAAAGAGCATCCCAATCATTAGAAAGGCGCAAAGGCGCTCTTGGTATACCTTCTGTGGTGAAGTGGAAAAGGTCTCCGACGCCGCTAGGCTGAGGAAGATATTACCGCTTCACCCCGTACAGTGGGATATTTACAGGATGAGGCAAATAACTGGACCAAAAACAGCGAGCAGTCGCTCAATGTACTGCTCGACACACATTTCCCGGGGAACTCTGTAACAGAACCCGAGGATCAGCAGGACCAACAAGAGTGCGAGTGGACTGCGAGCGTCACTAGCTTCTTGACTGAGAGACCCAGAATAAGCTGGGCTATTAATAGCTTTGAGCCCTTCAAGTCACCTGGACCAGATGGCATCACTCCAGCAGAAATGCAGAAAATGTTAAAGTACATTATTCCCTGGCTGGAGAAAATTTATGTAGGCTGTATCAGGCTTTCATACGTCCCGAATCGATGGAGGGATACCAAAGTGGTATTCATACCTAAAGCGGGAAAGATATCACACACTAGGCCAAAAAACTTCAGACCAATTAGCCTATCCTCCTTCCTATTGAAAGGTCTGGAAAGACTTTTAGATCATTTCATTAGGGAAAACCTGGATACAAAACTCCTGTCGGGGAACCAACATGCTTACAATAAGGGCAAGTCTACAGAATCAGCCCTGCACGAACTTGTGAGCACTATCGAATCGTCCCTGCATTTCAAGGAATTCACCATGGTGGCATTTCTTGACATAGAAGGGGCTTTTAACAACATTCACTCAGATGCGGTTATTGCGGCACTCTCACATCTAAAAGTTAACACTAGTTTGATTAGACTAATTGAATGTCTGCTCACCAGAAGACGCATAACAGCATGTCTAGGGTCCACAACTCTAACAAGGTATGTAAACAGAGGGACCCCGCAAGGAGGAGTATTGTCTCCACTAATTTGGAACCTAGCGGTGAATGAAATCCTGCTAGATCTAGAACGTTGTGGCTGCAAGGTCGTGGCATATGCGGACGACGTGGCAATCGCAGTGAGTGACAAATTCGTAAACGTCCTCAGAGACATCCTACAGGTGGCTCTGAACAAGTTGGCTAGATGGGCCAGAAGCAGCGGTTTGGGCGTTAACCCCAACAAGACAGAATTGGTTCTCTTTACTAGGATGAATAATGTCCCACATGCGGACCCTCCACCTCGGATAAATGGAACAGATCTAGTCTTTTCTGAAAGTGCAAAATTTTTAGGAATAATTCTAGATAGGAAAATGTTATTTAGACTTAACGTATTGGAACGTGTAAGGAAGGCCAACGTCGCCTTATATTCCTGCAAAAAGGCTGTAGGGTCGCGGTGGGGACTCTCTCCTAAAATCGTCCACTGGATATATATAGCAGTAGTTCGTCCAATACTGTTATACGGTATTGTGGTATGGTGGACGGCAACTGACAAACTAACCATCACTTACATCACTATGATTCCCGCCAGAGATGAATGGGTCGGCAGAATACCAGGTAATAGAAACCATCTCCAATTTTACACGGATGGTTCGAAGCTTGATGAAAAGGTTGGCTTCGGAGTACACTGTGAAGAACTTAGTCTGGATATAGCTCACACACTACCAGATACCTGCAGTGTCTATCAAGCCGAAATAATGGGAATATGGGAAGTCGCCAAGTGGCTGAGTCGCAACATAGCAACCAACACTGGCGTTGTCATTTACTCGGACAGCCAGGCTGCCATCAATTCTCTGGAGGCAACATCCCTAAATTCACAAACAGCCCTCGACTGCCGCTGATCTCTTAACGAGATGGCTGAGCAGTTTAATATACACCTCATATGGGTGCCTGGGCATAGGGATATCCCGGGGAACTGCAAAGCCGATGAACTTGCTAGGAAAGGGACGACATTACAAATTCTCGAAGAATTTGCATATATTGGTGCGCCACTATCCACGTGCAAGCTTTGGCTTAGGCAAGAGGCAATCAGGCAGTCCAACGAAAGATGGACAGAAATCGGCACCTGCAGGGTAGCTAGACAAATCTGGCCAAGGTATGACCTGAGAAGGTCAAAATATCTCCTCGCACTAGAGAGGAAACGATTGTCTACGTTAGTACAGGTTCTGACGGGACACTGCTTGATCGGCGAACACGCCAAAAGATTGGGCATTGACTCCAATGACCTCTGCCGAAGCTGTGGAGATGAGGAAGAAGTGGAGAGCATTGAGCACTTGCTTTGCGACTGTCCCGCTTTGAGTAAACGAAGACTGGACATACTGGTGTCGGCCTTTTTAGGCAGCCTAACATATCTTTTTAGTACTGATATTCGAACTATCGATAAATTTATATATCAAACAGGTTGGTTTCGATTAGGGGCATTTCAGCCCGTGGTAACATTAGGGACCTAAACTGGTCTATGTGAGCTTGTAAAAAAATACGGCTGCCACCCTAACCTAAACCATACATTTTTGGATTAAGCTCATTTAAAATATGTAGTTACATCTTGAAACTACACGGAGAAAAAAACATTAAATAAAATATTTTTAAAAGCAATAGGAAAATAAAATATTGTTTTGTGAAATGGGTAAAAATTTTTAAATATTTATTTTACGAGTATTAATATAAATTTTGCGGAGTTTCGTTTCAGATTAACGGGGAAAAAACTTAAATAATTTACAGTATTTTTTTCGACGTATATAAAAATTTCTGTTTTTCAAAAAATTACAAGTTTTCTGCAAATGTATTACAGAATCGATATTTTTGTGAATAGGGTAACAATAATAATTTGTATTATAATAACTATTCCACCAACAGTTAATTTTCCTACATTACATATATTCGATTTACTTTAACTGAAATTCTTTATTTTATTCCAAGGTACATTCACCATCCATGAGCATTTTCATGATTTTCATCATCATCATTACTTCTCCTTTAAATGATTAACTTTAATTTAGGACACATATTTTTACAAAAGGATACAAAACTGATATTTGTTCATAAGTACATAAGTGTACAATTTTGGGAAGCGTGTGCCATTACCCGAGATACAGAAATAGGGGAGGTGGATGGTGGAGAGGGGCCACATAAAGCTGACCATGGGATGTAACCAATGGACATAAAGGATAAGTAGAGAAAACATTAAAAACATTGTCATATATGATGATCGGGTGGACTAAGTAAATAAGAATGACAGTGGCAATGTCCGTGTGCATGTCCATGGCGTTGGCGATGATGATGATGATGTTGTTGTCACCAAGCCTTGGCTGTAGTGGTGAAGCTATTGTGGCCATGGACGTCATTGTTCAAACTGGGCTATTTGTACGCTCCAAGTATCCCTTTTAGCATCCATAAATGTTATGATTTGGACAGTGGTGTTAGAAAATAAAAATTTAATTTCATAAATCGAATTTAGTAGTTTCGACCACTATCCGGAAAAATCTTCAAGGTGGAAATTAAACAAATTATGGACCAATGAGGTTGAAAATTCTTTTAAAAATAAAACAAAATCCGTAATGTTTCAGCTAAATTATTTATAAATGTGGTATTGATGGCTTAATGAGCACATTTTGGAGCGATATCTATAGGGGGACTACACTGAAGTAAAAACCGTTCGTCACCATGACGAATCAGTTTCGTCAATATATCTTCGTACTGGTGACGAAAAGTTTCGTACATGCGATGTTTTTGTACGTCAATAGAACGAACACGATCATCAACCCATGTTTTTGGTGAATTCGAAATTCGTCGAGGGAACGATAAGATTTCATTCCCACGACGAAAAGATTTATTTAACCATTTTGCTGAAAATATTATAAAATTCTGATTACCTTAGTTAAATAATCTGTTGTAAAAGTTTAATTTAAAAATCTAATAATGGTGATGAATGTAGTTCGTCGTGGTGCTGAATGGGATTCGTCTTGATGATGAATGGGATTCGTCGTGGTGATGAATGGAATTCGTCATGGTGATGAATGGGATTTGTCGTGGTGATGATTGGCATTCGTCGTGTTGATGAATGGGATTCGTCGCGGGGATGAACTCGATTCATCGTGGTGATGAATGAGATTGGTCGTGGTGATGAGTGGGATTCGTCGTTGTAATAAACTCGATTCATTGGTTAGTTTAGGTTTCAGTTTAAGTTAGGGTGGCAGTCGTTTTTTACCTGCTCACATAGTCCAGTTTAAGTCCCTAGCATTACCACGGTTTCGATGTTCCCTCATCGAAACCAACCCCTTTTGATATATAAAGTTATCGATAGTACGAATATCGGTCCTTGAATGATCTGTTAAACTGTCTAGAAAGTCCAAGCTCAATACTCTCCACGTCTTCCTCATCCCCACAGTTTCTGCAGGAGCCATTGAAGTCAATATACAACAATGTGGCGTGTTCGCCGATCAGTGCCCGGTCAGAACTGACACTAACGACAGTCTTTTCCTCTCTTGTGCGAGGAGATATTCTAACCTTCTCAGGTAATATCATGGCCAGATTTTTCTAGCTACCCTACAGGAGCCGATTTCTGCCCATCTTTCGATGAAGCTTAAGCCAAAACTTGCATGTGGACAATGGCAAATTCTTCGAGGATTTGTAATGTCGTCCCTCTCCTACCAAGTTCATTGATTTTGTAGTTTCCCGGGATACCCTATGCTTATTTGATTGGATTTATACACCATATGAGGTGTATAAACTGAACTCGTTAAGAGATCTGCGGCGGTCGAGGGATGTTTGTGACTTTAGGGATGTGGCCTCCAGAGAATTGATGGCAGCGTGGCTGTCCGAGTAAAGGACAATGCCAGTGTTGGTCACTATGTTGCGAGTCAGCCACTTGTCGACTTCTCATATTGCCATTATTTCGGCTTGGTATACTCGTACAAAACAGTTATCCGGTAGTCTGTGAGTTAAGTCAAGACCAAGTTCGTTACAGTGTACTCCGAAGCCAACTTTATAATCAAGCTTCGAACCATCCGTATAGAAGCGGAGATAGTTTCTATTTCCTGGCATTCTGCCAACCCATTCCTCTCTGGCAGACATCTTAGTGGTGAAATTCCTCCCGAAGGTGTACACCTTTGGAATGTAGTCCACATTAAACCTCTGCATCAAGACATTAATTTCTTCGTCTACAGAAGTGTACACTACTTCACTGCACACTGAAACATTGTATTTTCTGCTCGATTGACACTACCATAGAATGATCGAAAAAAACAACAAACACTTCACACTGTTTGATGTTTACAATCTAGTCGTGTACTCCGCTCTTTCGTTTGTTGTATTCTTTATACTCGTTTTAATTCGTCAAACGATGAGTATAATGGAGTAAGTACACTTCTATTTCTTCAGTATGTACACTAGTGTATTTACCCCTCACAATCAATACATTTCTAAGTTGGTCCGTCGCTCTTTGTTGTTGCGTCTTTCTTTGCAATGACAATGAGTACAGTAGTGCAGTGTACACTGAAATCGAGTATATTTGTTTTGGTGTACAGTGCTTAAATGTTTTGAAACCTGTTTGGCGGTTACTATTCTCTTCACTCATTCATTTGTTTTGTCAAAATATGGTGTGTGGCAGTAAGTATTTGATAAACAACTGAATGTCTTGAAAGGCCATTCAAGACTTTAATTGCTGAGGTTTAGTCCACATGGTCGGTAAACATAACACTGCACTGTGATATCCTCATGTGCCCGTAGGTTTAACCTTAATGCTGCTCTGGTTGCAACCTCTTGCAACAGTATCAATTGGCAGTAGATGGAGTAGAACTTGTAGGTAGGTTCAGAGAACTACCTGCCGCTTATACATAGGTTCTCTGAACCTTTAATAATTGATGGCACAATGCCGTACAACAGTATTGGGCGAACTACTGCTATATATACATAAAAGGTGTTTTTTAGACGTGTGGTTTATAATCTGGCAATACTTTTTTCGGAGTTGGTCTTTTTACGTTACGTTAATAAACAAAATTGTCGCATTTCGAGTAAATGATAATCCACATTAAACATTAAATTATACGCGTTTTATTTCTTCTAGAAAACCATACGTCTAAAAAAAACACCCTGTATATTCAATGGACGATTTTAGAAGGGAGTCCCCCAACGCAATCCTACGGCATTCCTGCAGGAATATAAGAAGATGTTGGCCTTCCTTACACGTCTCAGTACATTAAGTCAGAATAACATTTTCTATGTAGAATTATTCCTAGAAACTTCAGACTTTGAGAAAATGAAAGCTCTGTTCCACTTATCCGAGGAGGATCCACATGTGGGACCTTATTTTTCCTAATAAAGATAAACAATTCTGTCTTGCTTGTGCTAACGCCCAAGCCGCTGCTTCTGACCCATCTATACAATTTGTTCAGAGCCACCTGAAGGGTGTCTCTAAATACGCTGAGAAATTGGCAGTTACTGCGATTGCCACGTCGTCCGCATATGCCACGACCTTGCAGCAACAACGTTCTATATCTAACAGGATCCCGTACACCGCTAGTTTCCAAATTAGTGGAGACAGTAATCCTCCTTGTGGAGTTCCGCTGTTCACAGACCTTGTTAGAGTTGTAGACCCAAGACTTGTTGTTATGCGTCTTCAATTGAGCAGGCTTTGAATTAGTCTAACCAATTACCGCATCATTTGAATACCTTCAAATGTAAGGACGATTCGATAGTGCCCACAAGTTCCTGCAAAGCCGATTCTGTGGACTTGCCCTTGTTTTAAGAATGCTGTTTCCCGACAGGAGTTTTGTATACAGTTTTCACTAATGAAAGAATGTAGAAGTCTTTCCAGACATTTGATGAGGAAACAGAATAGGCTAATTGGACTGAAGTCCTTTGGCCTAGTGTGTAATATCTTTTCCGCTTTGTGTAAGAATACCACCTTGATATCCCTCCATAGATTGGAGATATATGAGAGCCTGATATAGCCTTCATAAATTTTCTCTAGTCAGGGGATAATGTGCTTTAACATTTTCTACATTTCTGCTGAAGTAATGCCGCCTGGTCAAGGTGATTTAAAGGGCTCAAAACTGTTAATTGCCCAATTGATTCTGAATTTCTTAGTTAACAAACCAGCGACGCTTTTCTTCTATTTCTGCACATATGAATTTTAAACGCCCTTGCGAATATTCTGTGAAAATTTGAAAAAAAAATCGAGGGAAACAATTTTTTTGGAACTCAAACTTTTTTAAACGTAGACTTTGAAAAAATCGGTTCAGCTGTAATTTTCGTTTTTTTAAGAAAAGATAGCCATATCTTATATTAACATTAGCAACTTTTTATAAACTTTGTACGCTACGCTTTGTACTTAACTCTAAATATTGCAAATTCCGAACCTAAGGTATAACTTAGTAGTCACTTTCTAAATTTTCATGGTTGCAAAAATAAAATCTTCTTGACTCACCAAATAAAATTCGGCGGCTGAATTTCAGCCGATATGAGCCGCTAAAATCGGCGGCGGCGCCGGCTTGTAAAAAATCATCGGCGATGGCGCGCCGCCGGTTTGCGCCGCGTCGGCTTCATAGCCTGAACCCAGATAGGATGATGAGCATTGGTGACTGCGCCACTTATCAGCTCTCACTCATCAGACGATGCTTCTTCAACTACTTGCCTGAAGAGAGCCACATCTTCAGAGGGCATTATCGAACTCCTCGTCCGTATCATCGAGGATCATATCCCCGTCAGATACGTCAGAAACTCTCCTCTGTTTTTTTTTTTGCAACAACATTCAACTGGGCGCCGAGCCAGACCACACCCAATCGACTCAGAGTAGCTTTATACAGGTCTACTGATCTGGCATCACCGAATGCCAAGAGATTTATACTCCCATGATGCCATCCTGCATCGTTGCAGATTCATGGTGTACCCGGTATTTCTCTGAGCACAGCGAGGTAGTGAACCTTAATTGCACATGGCTCTTAGCCTGCTGCCATCCTAGACTACCATTCTACACGAGGTCGCATAACACGCGGTGTTAGGAGGTGTTTTTTTTTTAACAAAACCACTACACTGATAGAAAAATCGTTCGTCACCATGACGAATCAGTTTCGTCAATATATCTTCGTACTGGTGACGAAAAGTTTCGTACATGCGATGTTTTTGTACGTCAATAGAACGAACACGATCATCAAGTCATGTTTTTGGTGATTTCGAAATTCGTCGAGAAAACTATAAGGTTTCATTCCCACGACGAAAAGATTTATTTGGACATTTTGCTGAAAATATGATCAAACGAAGCAATCAAATTATAGTTTCTGCTTAAATGTACTGTTCTATATGCGTTCTGATTACCTTAGTTAAATAATTTGTTGTAAAAGATCAATTTAAAAAATCTAATAATTAATGACGAACACCGTTCGTCAATAAGATTATCCATTCATCATGAGAACGATCGACTTATTCGCCCTTTACGGCAACGTCAACTCCTACAGCAAGTAAGACATGCGACGTTGTTATGTTCGCACACGTGTGTGTTCCACGCAGCACCGATTGGTTCAAACAAACCGCACTGGCACGGCGTAACTGATGTTTGTTTAACAAAACATCAAACACATGCATACTCGTACATGCAGCTCGACAAGCTGTATAAGTGTGAAACATTTGTGCTAGTGGTCTGTTGGCAAATACATTACTTGATGTGAATGTTTTTGATTTAAAATAGCAGAAGTAATGAATACTTCTCGTTTGTTTGATTTCAGCCTTACCTGATAAGAACTGCGTCTCGAAACGAATATTCACAACTGAAATAGCAATGCAGTCAAATAATTTTATTTTCCATACTATTTTAAATGGTTTCAACTAGAAGAACATTTATTGGAATTTTTAAAATTTAAATAGTCGTGGACATGAATTCGTCGTGGTGATGAATGGGATTCGTCGTGATATTGAATGGGATTCGTCGTGATAATGAATGGGATTCGTCGTGGTGACGAATGGAATTCGTCGTGGTGATGAATGGAGTTCAGTATGGTGATGAATAGAGTTCGTCGTGGTGATGAATGCTATTCGTCGTGATGATGAATGGGGTTCGTCATGATGATGAATGCGAACAAATTCATCAAGAGGATTATTCCGTACGTTAGCTGACTTTTGACGAAAAAATAATCGTGATGATGTACAATTTCGTCGTCATGCCGAAGCTTTTTCTATCAGTGTACTTGGTACATCTTTTGGCGTTACCCAGTGTTCAGTACGAGGAAGCGATCTACCATTACACCACTCAAAAACTTCTTAGTGTGGAACCTTTATGATGGACTCTCATTGGGCCTCGTAAATTCTTATACAGATTACATATGGAGAAATAAGTTTTTTTTTTTTAATTATGAATAGTGGATAACTAGATTTAAATTGCTGTGTAAAATAGAACCCTATTCTAAAGTTGAAATCTTATTTTTTTATTTCTTTTGATCCACTGTGCAAAATGTTCTCAGCGTTGACAGGACACACAGTCAACGATGAGAAAATTTACACACGCAAGCACAAAGGGTCCAGTGAATGAAAACTGAAACGTGAGATGGATACAAAGGATATTCAACTATAGAAGGATATGTCACAATCGTCGGTCGGTCGGTTGGTCTCTCCCCTCTGGCTGGCTGCAAGACAAAATGTCGAAATAAAACCATTAAAGGCAACCGAAATGGTCACAAGGACATTCAACAAAAACATGACCGTTACAGGCTATTCCTCTTGTTTTTTCTTTTACATTCACTAAAAGACGTTTTGCCATGAATTGAATATTTAAAGTATTCCTTGCCTAGGCTCGGGTCTTGGTTGTCTTCGACAGGATATGAAAATAACATAAGGCGGAAGGGCAACGAAGGTCCGTGTACCCGGGCAGAGTGAAATACTATCATTCGGGTCTCCGAGTGTGTGTGTGTAGTGTGTTTCTTGGGGATGGGCAGGTATTATTTATTTATTTAACATGAAATGAAAATCATTTAAGCGGAAGCCCAAAAGAAAGCAAAGGAAAGTGACTGTTTTATGGTCTGTCATTAGGTTTAACGTCATTGACCTGAAATCTTGGTGGGTTCGTCCACTCTAGTGTCTTCTTCTTTTTCTCCGTCGTCGTCCACTTCTATGTAGTGGGGCATTTCAGGGTTCTGGCCGGGGGTCAATTGATGAGAAAACCTGTTGATATATTTTCAATTTCAATAGGTTTGTTACTGTTGTTGGACCACTTTATTATTGGCCTTTATTGATTGGTAATAAATTGCGTTTTTTATCTTTTGTTGGCTAAAGGCTGAACTCCGCCATATAAGATATAGTGGCTGATGGCTGTTTTATCGAAGATTATGTGGGGTTTCTGTTAAAGTGTAAACATTGCTTCGTTGCCAAATGTTTACTGAGTTGAAATTGTTTTCGTGTTTTATGCTTAACATCCCACCTCCCCCTAAATAAGTAAAAAAATTATGGGTTTATCTTCCACTTACATTCATTACAATTCTTAAGGTTAGGAAATTTGATTAAAATTAGATATGAGGCTTAAAGTATTTTTTTTAAGTAAAACAAATTGCCTGTGTGATTAGAAGTGTGAGGGAAATAGGTAACATTGTAACCTTGATCGGTGAATGTCCATAATTGAAAAAAAAACCTCATAATACTTTAAGACAATCCCTTAAAAATGTGAAACCACAACTCGCAGTAACCTCCGTAGACATCTTGTCCAACAGCACACATATAAGAAAAAATCTAGAGCAACAAAAAGGAGTAGAGAAGGGCTCAACACAATTCCTGGATAGATGTTTGCAATGTTATGCTGAGGAAGTGCTGTAAGAAGCTCTTTAATAAGGCAAAGGACTCAAGAGCCCCACAGAACTGGAACACATATAAGAAAGACCTCAAGCAGTACAAAAAAGAGTTGAGAAAGACTCAAAATAAATCCTGGCGTAAAAACCTCATCAGGTTTACGGCTGCATTTAGGTGCAGCCTTCAGAGGTTGGTCGCGAGATTGTAACTGAATCCAACCGGGGAGCCGCGCCATCCCAATGGGGCGTAGCGATATTCCAGTTGAACCGTGAGTACATTTAATAAATATTTACATACATACATATGTGCTGTAATTATCCCCTCACCTTAGAGAGGAGGGTGTATATCATTTTCTACGAGCCAAAAGTGTAACACATCGAAGGAGTGACCTAAGACCCTAAGTATGTTCGGCGGAAATCCGTTTTGGGCCATTTTAAGTGATTTGAGCAATGTCCGTCCGTCTGTCTGTCTGCTGGCTGTTGCGCACGATAACTCTCGAAAGGAGTAACCGATTGACTTCAAATTTGGTATGCGATAACATTTTTCTCTATATCCGGCTAAGTTCGAAGATGGGCCACATTGGTCCACTCCTTCTATTACCTCCCCTACAAGGGGTTAACTTTTAGTGAAACATTGATTCTTTAATACCTTCTATACTACTTACTCGAATCGTCTGAAATTTCACACATAGTATTAGTTTGTCAGTCGCTAACACGTCAAGAAAAATGGGCGAAGTGGCCACTCCATTTTTGGTACCTCCCACACGAATGTACCATTTTGCACCAAAAGTTAACTGCTTATGACTGATTAAATCTGTCCATACAAATAAAGGGTCCGCTATCTAACGTTTTTTTCTACTAGTGCTTATTTCGTGAATGGTAACACTTAGCTCATGTCTGATTCAGAGGCATAATTGGGCCATGTTTCTTCGAAAATGAGCAAGTGGCCGTTACAGTCAATGGCGATCGTTATCGGGCCATGTTGAACGAATTTTTGTTCACAAAAATTTAAGAGGAGGATATTGGCAACATTTGGTTTCAACAGGACGGCGTTACGTGCCACAGAGCCGAAGCTACACTCCATGTTTTGCGCGATGTTTACAAAAAAAGTTATTTGGCGGACCCTTAAAATTGTGTACAGTGTAATGCTTTTATGCCTAGTATCCAGAGAAAAGTGGACACGCCCCTTTTGGTACCTCCTACACAAATGGACCTTTTTGTACCAAAAGTTAACAGCTTTAATCTTGAATACCAGTGCATATAAATACTTGAAATTGTGTATAGTGTAATGCTTTTATAGTACCTAGAGTCCAAAGAAAAGTGGGCGTTATTGCCACGCCCCTTTCGGTACCTCCCACACAAATGGACCATTTTGTACCAATAGTTAACAGACTTTAACTTTAATACCAGTGAATACAAATACTTTGTACGGTGTAATGCTTTTATAGTATCTAGAGTTCAGAGAAAAGTGATGGTTATTGGTCCGCCCCTTTTGGTACCTCCCACACAAATGGACCAATTTGTAGCAAAAGTAAACAGCTTTTAACTTTAATATTCGTAACAGTACATACTTTAAAGTTATTAAGTGCAATTTAAATTGATAATAATTTAATTAAAACAAACAAAAAATAATTTTAAGGATATTTTTTGGGACTCAAGGTGAGGGGATTCATAAGTCGGTTTACCCGACTGCACTTTCTTACTTGTTTTTAAACTTGAAAATGTCTAAAAATGACTTTAGAAAACCGTTCGAAATAGTCGTTTCTAGTTGAAATTATGCAATTTTTAGAACATACGTTTATTTATATATATTTTATAAGATTATTTTAAGACATAGTTTTTTAGCAATTTTTAAAATATATTCCAATCTTTTGTAAGTTAGTTCATTGCAGAAATATCTTTAACTTCTTCTGCTAAGTGAAAAAAGGTAGTTTTTCAGGAGAGGCGATCAAAGTTTGATAATTTTTTTAATTTTGTGTGGAATTCTTTTATAATGCAAACGAATGACCTGTACTGTTTTGTGAATAATTTTTGATTGGGTTGACGGATAAACACCAAATATTGACTATATATAATTTAGAATATTTAGAAATTAAAAATTCAATCTCCCTAAAACTATGCTAAGTCGACTAAGCATGTTTTAGAATGCAGGTATCGATATCTGGACTAATGAAAAACTTGCAAATTATTGATAAATTAATTTTAAAAGTAGTTATTTAAAAAAATTCATACAAATAAAGCATAATAAAAAATAACAAAATATTAGGCCTTTTCATAAAAATCAATATTATTGAGATCAAACTCAAACATAACAAGTAAAAACCGTAGTAAGTTCGGTCGGGCCGAATCTTATATAACATCCACTTTGGATTGCATTTAATCTATAACCGGAAATAACTCTGAAGTGGAAAAGTAGTAAATCGTAGAGGGGTATGGATCTTTTTGTAGTGAATGCTTTTGAATATAAACAAATGCTGCAATGTTTCAGCCAAATTGATTAGAAGATGCTCCATCTATGTATCGCGTAATTAAAGATATTTCAGATATTCGTGGGGACTTTATCAAAACTTGGACCGACATGGAAAATTTTCTTTCTGCATAATTTTGGTATAAATAAAACTCAAACTGCAAAATTTCAGACAAATTGACTTGAAAATGTAGTATTAATAGCTTAAATAAAAATATTTAAGAGCGACCTCTATTTGGGGAATATAGCAAAGTATGAACTGATTGGTTACCTTTTTTTGAGATGAATTCTTGTCAAAATAGAAAACAAACTGGAAAGTTTCAGCTAAATTGCTTAGAAAATGTGGAGTTTATGGCTTAAACAAGTATTTTTGGGAGCAACATATATAGTAGGACTATAACAAACCAGTAAGGAAAGGCAGAAAGTCGGGCGGGGCCGACTATATAATACCCTACACCTTCCTAACAATGCGATAAGGGTCATTGCCATAATAATTTGGAATAATTGGTAAATGGGTAGAAACATATTATCTAATTCTGAAACGATAATCGCTAAATTAAGCAATATTCGTTCCTAAATTGAGAAACATCTTTCTGGAAAATTTTAATGATCGGAAGTAAAATACAACTTCTATAGCGGTTTGATACCAAATCAGGAGGAACACATATATGGAGCTTTAATATAAATCGGAACCAATCTTCCCTGAATACTCATTCATGTAAAAAGACCTCCTTCTGTCGAATTTCGTACTGATCGGATATAATACACAGTCTCTACAGCGCTTACATGTCACATCGGGGGTAACATATATATGGGAGCTATATCTAAATCTAAGCCGATTTTCTCCGAATTTGGCAGTATTCCTTCATGTAGAAAGAAACCTCTTTTTGCCGACTTTCGCACTGATCGGATATAAAATAAAATTTTTACAGCGCTCACATGTCAAATCGGGGGTAACGTATATATGGGGGCTATATATAAATCTAAACCGATGTCTTCCAAATTTAAAAGTGTTCATTCATATAATAGGAAACCTCTTTCTGACGAATTTCATACTGATAGGATATAAAATAAAGTATTTAAAGCGCCTACATGTGAAATCGGGGGTAACATATATATGGGGCTATATCTAAATCCGACCCGATTTTCTCCGAATTTGGCAGTATTCCTTCATGTAATAAGAAACCTGTTTCTGCCAAATTTTGCACTAATCGGATATAAAATACAGTTTTTACAGCGCTTATATGTCAAATCGGGGGTAACATATATATGGGGGCTATATCTAAATCTGAACCGATTTTCTCCGAATTTAGGAGTATTCCTTCATGTAATAAGAAACCTCTCTTTGCCGAATTTCGCTCTGATAGGATATAAAATAACATTTTTACAGCGCTTACATGTCAAATCGGGGGTAACGTATATATGGGGGCTATATCTAAATCTGAACCGATTTCTTCCAAATTTAACAGTGTTCATTCATATAATAAGAAACCTCTTTCTGCCGAATTTCATACTGATCGGATATAAAATAAAGTTTTTACAGCGCTTACATGTCAAATCGGGGCTAACATATATATGGGGGCTAAATCTTAACCGATTTTAACCAAATTCAATAGGGATCGTACTTGGGCCAAAAAAAAGATATGTGTAAAGTTTCGTCGAGATCGGACCATAATTGCGACCTGTACTTTGATCACAAGAATACATGCACAGACGGACAGACGGACAGACAGACAGACGGACATAGCTAAATCAACTCAGAAAGTGATTCTGAGTCGATCGGTATAATAAACGATGTGTCTATTTCTTCTCCTTTTGGGTGTTACAAACAAATGCACAAAGTTATAATACCCTGTACCACAGTGTGGTGTAGGGTATAAAAATTAACTGATTTAAAAAATGTTCAAAAAGAAATCGAACTGCAAAGTTTCAGCTAAATTGCTTAGAAAACGTGGTTTTTGTGACTTAAACAAGCCATTTTGGGAGCGACATCTATAGGTGGACTATAACAAAATAGAAACTGATTTAAAAAATGTTGACTGTGATGAATTCTTGTCTAAATAAAATACTAACTGTAAATATTCGCTTAAAATGGTTAGAAAATGTGGTATTTGTGGCTTAAATAAGACGATTTTTGAGCTTAATAAGCAGACAGACAGACGGACATGGAATCATGAACGGACATCATGAATATATATATACTTTATGTGGTCGCAGATCAGTATTTCATGGTGTTGTAAACGAAATGACAAAGTTAGTATGCCCCCAACCTATGGTGAAGGGTATAAAAATAAAGAAAACACAACAAAACGTACATCCTTTTCATAAAAATCAATATTACTGAGACCAAACTAAATTTTTTTTATTTTATCTTGTCATACGTACTTTGTACTATTAGAAAATTTTCTAAACATGGATTTGAAATTGTTTTTTTAGAAGAATAAAAATTTTCAAGTTATTTTCTAGCAAAATTAAAATTTAAAGGAATTTTGTAAAAAAAAAGTTTAATTTAAAAATTTTTTGTAGCAAAATGCAATTTCAAAGAAAGCTTGTGGAAAAATGTAATTAATGAAATTAAAAACAAATTTTTAAAAAATGCAATATCAACGAAATTTTTAATAAAAATTAAATTTTGAAGAAATTTTTAGGAGAAAATACAATTTAAACGAAATTTTAGTTTATTACTCATATCAAAAAAAGAAATACACTCAAACCTCGTTTTATGCGAATGCTTTTTATGCCAATTCAAATTTATGCGGTTTTAATTTTTTTGCGTTTTTACAAAAAAACGTTTAAATTCAATGATGATACCTAGTTATGTACATAACCGTCGTTAAAAAAAAACAAATATCATCTTAGAACTCTACATGTGTGCTTGTCGAATTTGTTAACAATTTAGGGGAAATTCCTTTATCGACTTTTGGAATGACGTTATTGAATACCATTATTTGTGTTTTAGTTATGGTAGAAGTGAACAAGGTAAGCATAAAAAATATCCGTTTTGTAGTTTTTGTGGTAAAATCGTTATTTATTTATGATATTACCAAGGAAAAAAATAAGATAACAAGACCAACCCCATCCCTTGAGACAAAATGGATTAAAAAGATACGTTTCCATAAGAAAATCCGAAATTTCTGGAACGAACTAAGCACTAAACATTCTTCTTATTTAAGATAGACATTGTTTGGAAGTTATATTGAGCCAATCCAGAATCGGCGCAGACAAGTATTTATCGATTCTGAATCTGATATATAAATATTAACTTTAATTTTTATCCAAGTTTCTTTTTTCTTTAATTTCAGTAATTTTTTATTGTTTTATTAAATAAATAAATTGCATTTTTCTTTTTCATGCGATTTTATTTGATTTTTTTATATGGAGCTAGTGTATCGGAACGAATCAATCGCTAAAACGAGATTTGAGTGTATATTTTATGATAACTTTTTTGTACTAAGGGTTGGGAAAATCTGCTTTAAACGTTTTAAATCGCCAAGTCAAGAATATCTCTCACCGCAATTTTTCATATTCTTACATTTCGCACCAATTACATTACATTTACATTTATTACAAACTTTTGACCGCCTTACGTCGGTGCTGCTTCTGCCCTCTTTCATCTTTAGCATCTTTATCGTGTCCCAGTCAGCTTGGTTGTGACTTGGAATGCCTTCATATTGCCTTCTAATATTTTCCACGAAAGAATCCCGGATATAGCTGTTTTGCGGTCTATTGACATTGTATCGTCTCGGCATGTGTTTTTCATTTGGCAGGATTGCGGTTATTGTTTGGGTCCTGTGGTCTGGAGATACTTAAGTAATCTTATGAATCTTCCTGTGCGGAAAGAGAGTCCCACCAATGGTCAGGTTATTTTTGGTACATAATTCAGTGAAGATTCCAGCCTTTTTTATTAATTTGTCTTAGACCATGTGCATCCATGGTTTGCTCTAGGTTAGTGTTAATTGGCCTCACTTGCGCATTGAAATCTCCAGTTAGTAAGAGAATATCACCAGTAGGGGTGTCTAATTCAGTGAAGTGTTCAGCATTTTCATTAATTTGTCCTAGACCCTGTGCATGTTTTTGAAATCTCCAGTTAGTAAGAGAATATCACCAGTAGGGGTGTCCTTTACTGTTTTCTCGAACAAGCTGTAGAGTTCTTCATTTCATTGGTGTCCGCTACAAATTTTTCCACATTGAAATACGGTATTACACAGTCGGTTTCACTTTAACCATTTCTTACTTGAGTTCTTTTATATCAAAATTCAATCATGTCAATGTCAAAATAAAACTAATTTCAGCCTTAATACTCCCGGAAGTACTATTCTTCCTATCTTTGCCCATGAGTGATAAATGTCACAATCTTTCTTTTGTTTAAAGTTGCAAAAAAAAGTTATCACTTAAATCCTTTTATATTTTTTTATTGATAAAACTTCACTATCGTCAACATTTGTTTCAATTCTGGTGCTGACACATTCGTTGGCCATCGCCCTGCACCGCCAGTCCACTTCACGATATGACTCCCGGGCACCTCATCAAATGGCCCCATAAAAAACCCGTTATGTTATCCTTGCGTTTGGTGATATTTTTTCATCTGTTTTTTTTTTTTGCAACACTTTGTTGGCGATAAGAAAGTTTCTTTTGTGCAATTTTTTTCCGCCTCGACACTCCTGTAGGAAAAGTCGTATTTCCTTCCTTTGGTTACTGCTTCACCGCACACTAGCCCCCCAAGTCCTATATATTCGTACACTCACCTAAATGCATGTGTGGGTGGGTTCATATCTATGGGGTCATAACGAACGACAATGCGATCTGTAACAATTGATGTTATGCGGTGCACAGTGACTGGCCACCAAATTCCATGGTGCAATAATACCAAGGAGTGGCCGCATACAATACACACATAAATTGAATGCGCAAAAGCAGCAATAAATGCTTACACTCACTGGAAGAGAACTTCGGTTTATAACCGGATTTGAACGGCTTAATGTATTTATATCCGATACCACACTGTGGTTGAGGGATTCATGACGTTGAGCATTTTTGAGTAACGCTCAAAAATGAGTTTATTATACCGATCGATATAGATTCGCTTTTGAGTCGATTTAGCCATACCCGTTTTCAGACTGTAAATACATTCTTGTGATCAAATTACTGGTAACTAATATCATGGTCTTGGGACTACCCTATTGAAAATGGGACATATCGGTACATGTTTCCATGTAGCCCACATAAATATAAAGGTCCCTTCCGATTTTACTTCTCGATGCTCTAAAGAACTCATTTTTCCGTTGACCTGGCTTAAATATGTGCCTAAAATCATGCCTAGTGAAAATAGGACACATCAGTCCCACATTTAGATAAAATGTAAGTAAGAGATAATGCGCTCACCAAAAGTTTCTTTAATAAATTGATTGTTTCGTTGTATGGCATGTACCACCGTATTGTCGTCCACACGACCTATGGTTCTTGTGAAGAAATCTGGACCAATAGTGCACACCAAACAGTGACTTTTTGTGGATGTAACAGCGTCTGAACAATGGCTTGTGGATTATCATTACTGTCAAAAAGACCAACTTCGAGAAAGGTATTGCCAAATTGAAAACCACACGTCTAAAAAAACACCCTGTGTTTATATTTTATATTACTGTTAAATTGTCCCTAGTTAAAATGAGATGCACCGGTCAATGTATTGAAATAAAGTGCCCTTCCGCACTAGAAAAAATTTAATTGAAACTGACAATGACACTATCGCCCTTAAACTCAAGATTTAGTTTGTCATTGTTTGAAGAAAAAATTATTAAATTTAAGATAATTTACTTGATTCTAAGGCAATTTTCATTCGTTTAAAGGCATTTGCATTTGTTTTTATTATCAATTGTCCTTTATTATGACATATTGACTTTGGTGTTTGGCTTTTCAAAATATCTTTCAATCAATGAAAAATTAATTGATCCAAAGAAATTTGTCGGCAATTTCAGTGTCAATACTTTCAGTGATTTTAGACATAAAATTATTCATATTTACATGTCATATTTTTATAGACAAAATGTCCTTAATTTTAGCCTCTTAATTGTTTGTCGTCTTTGCTGAATTGAATTACGGCTTAGTTGTGTTTGAAAGAATGCTATTTTTGGAGACAATATTATAGATATGTGATTTTATTTTTTGGATGAGTCCAAGATGTAATTGATTTAGGTTAGGTTAGGTTGAAGAGAGGAGACGTGGTTCAGCCTGTTGTGCGCTCCTTATTTATGATCTTTTTATACCTCACGACTCACAGAAAATCGGTACTAGACACGAATTTTCTCAGTATCTTCCACTCATATTTTCTGAGATGAGTCAAGTCTGATAATATGTCGGACCCAAAATGTTGGCATGTGTGAAAGCCGGGCAGTGACACAGAAAATGTTCCATCGTTTCGATGTTTTCCCTGCATGTCCTGCATTCGTCGTTTCCTGCTAGTCCTATGCGATGAAGATGTGTTAGAACACTCATCATCTTACTAATATCGATCTTGTTTAGATGTTTAGAAGTCTTCTTCTTTTCTTTTCATTTGGGTCACCCCACAGTATCATTGCAGCTGAGTAATCATTTATCGTTCTTTTACAGTCCAACACAGTTCTGGATTTGACCCTTTCCGATGTTATTGCTTTAATCGCCATTTGCTTATCTTTGAAGATGTTGGCATATTTAGGCTCTGTCGTGTTACTGAGCCAGTTCACACACTCCGTGATTGCTCGAACTTCTGCTTGAAATACCGTGTTATGGTCAGGGAGGCGGAAGTGAAGTTCGACTTCTGGTTCATCAATAAAAAGTCCCAGACCCGTCCTTCCTCCTCGCTTGGACCCATCCGTGTAGCAGCTGGTTCCCACTAGCACATGGGCCAAAGTTCCATTTTCCCACGAGCGTCTGTCTGGCACAAACGTATCACAGGTAGTTGTAAGCCCCACTTCAGGAATGCGGTCGGAGATTTCTGGCGTTTGAATGTGACCAACTAGAGATTCTAAAATCTTCTGATGGTACGACTTGTGTTCTCGATTTATCCATTCACCCATCACTTGTAGACGAAAACGTGGGATCTTCGTTTTCCTTGTAAATAGACATATTTCTGTTTTGTCTGGGTTAACATTTAATCCCCTTGGTTGTTCCCAGTTATATGCTATGTTAAGTGCTTCTTCAGCTCTTCTGCATAATAGATTTGGTATACCACGATTTACATTGTCTCTAATTTCTACGTCATATGACCCACAAATAATCCACCTATTCCTTAGCATATTGTTGATCAAGTTTTTCAGCGCCCGGTCAACCTGAAACTCGTCTAAGAACTGGATAAGTGTATCGGTATGTACATTGTTAAATGCGCCCTCAATGTCTATGCAAAAAGAAAGTGTATACATTTCATTACTGAAGGACTCTTCTATGTGGTGCACTACCTCATGCAGAGATGTTTCCACTGATCTTCCTTTGTCATAGGCGTGTTGTTTGAATTCTAGCCTGTCATCCGCTATTTTACGTTTGACCATGTTATCAATTATTCGCTCCATTGTTTTTAACAGGAAAGAAGATAGGCTAATGGGCCGATAAGCCTTTGGGGTCGTATAACTCGCCTTGCCAGGCTTTGGTATGAAGACCACCCTTGGTTCCTGCCAGTTTTTTGGGGTATAAGAATGGGTTAGGCATCCAGTGAACACTCCAGCCAGATGAGTTGATACCAGAACCACCTCATTCTGCAGAAGTCCTGGAAATATTCCATCCGGTTCCGCAGCCAAAGGGAGAGACACTTTTTATCGCTTCTTTAACCATACCATCTGTTATATCCGTAATAGGTACTTGATGCAATACATTTTCATTCTGTAACTGTTCCTCTGTTGGTCCAGCATTACCAGTCGGAAAATGAGTTTTCATCAAGAGCCTTACGGTATCCTCTATAGTTTCCATCCTTTTACCCGTTTCATCCACCAGTGTTTCGGTTTGGACATGAGTTTTTGAGAGGAACTTTTTCATTTTAGACATGCTGTTAACGCTGTCTACCTGTTAACAGAAAAGCCTCCAGGAGTTACGTTTCGCCGATCTAATGATTTTATTGTATTCTTTGAGTCTTCTGTGGTAGTCGTCCCAATATACTGACTGTTTTTTACGTCGAGCTCTATTGTAAAGTATGCGGACATCTTTGCCAATCGAGCGAATTTGTCCTGTCATCCAGGGTTTCTCAAAGGCAGATTTCCTTTCTCGAAGTGGGCAACTATCTTCGAATGATTTTACAAGAGTTTCGGTAATCTTCTTCACATTGATAACAATGTCTTCTGCACATAGATAATCGCGTGTATGCTGCCCCAATCGATTTCTAAGTAGATTTCCGAAATTAGTCCAGACCGTCTTAGCCTTATTACGGAAACTTATTGGGTTAGGCGGTGGCCGTGCAATTTTAAACCTTATATAACGGTGGTCTGAATAGGAGTATTCATCCGAAACCCTCCACTCATGAATCTCATCAATAAGATTTTCTGAACATATCGTTATATCTAATACTTCTTCCCTACTTTTGTTAACAAAGGTTGCAGTGTTTCCTATGTTAAAAGTTATGAGGTCATTTGTATTCAAAAATTCGATAAGGGCGTGTCCCCTTTTATTGGTGTTAGAACTACCCCAAGCGATATGATGGGAGTTGGCGTCACATCCAGCTAATAACTCATTACTTGTGTGTTTGGAATCCCTCACCAGACGTTGTAATTCCGACTAGGGGGGCAATGTCGGCGCATCGAATGGCAGATACATTGCCGCCAGGTACATATTTCCATTACCTTGCCTCAGCACCGTTGCGTCCGATGTTGACAACTCTGGAGAAAATAAAACATAAGTTTTTATGGCACAGAATACAAGTCCTTGGACGAGTACCTGTGTTAGCGTAGAAAAGGTTATAGTTCACATGGTTTAATCCAGTAACCTTGTTGCTAGTTGTCCATGGATCAAAGCAATATGAACCCTGCCTTTATTTATGATGTCCATCAGAGCATTGGATGCTGTCTCCCTCCGGTGGAGGTTTATGTGGATGTAATTGATTTAAAGTCGTTCCATGTCTTTAATTATATTATACTTATTTTAATGATCATTGTCTTTGGCGTCAAATCAAAGCCAGAATCATAAAAGTTTGTATAATTTTATTGATTCTCAGTAAGTTTTTTTTTGTGCGATTAGATTTATTGACGCTGTGGGCATTTTTGAACCGATCATGCTGAAATTTATAAGGGACCCCTGACTTCTTTACGGTCTAAGACCACATGCTAACCGAATGTGGTAATCCTTCAGAGGATCGTAATTTTCGCTGAAAAGTCGTCTTTAGTGACGAATTCCAGTTTTGGGCGAACAGCTGGGACAACTCAAACAGGCGGCAATACATCCATAACAAATTATTTTGTGCGGAATTTCGGCTGACAGCATTATTGATCCTAACATCTTCGAAAACGGACCGGGAAAGAAAATAGGCTACATCAATAAGTGAGCATGGCCCCGCCATACGACTCCACTATTGAAAACCAAATATCTACAGAGCCATTTCACCAATTGTTTTCAAATTTGTTATGTAAATATGTATTTAACAGTTTATAGAAAACTTCATCCAAAAAACATTTTTCTACAAACATTTTTGAAATTTTTTTTTTAGAAAATTTCTTCGTAATCATTTTTTTCTACCAAATTTCCTTGTTATTGCATTTTATTGAAATTTTTGAAATTGCATTTCTAGAAAAATCGTATTTCACAAATTTTTTAAAATTGTATTCTCTACAAAATTTATTGATAGTAAATTTATTCTAGATTATTTCAAATGTCGATACTGGGCCACTGGAGGGATTAAAGATCGATGAGTTTATACCACGATGAACCTTCATTAAAGGTCGTTGACTTTATTAAAGGCCGATTAAGGAAATTTTCAGGAAAAAAAATCAATTTCAAAGATATTTGAAAAAAAAATTCGATTTCATAGAAATTTTCAAAAATATTAAATTTCTAAGAATTTTTTTAGAAATTGCAATTTCAAGCAAATTTTCTCGAGAAAAAAAAAAGAAATTTTTAATAAAAATTTATTTTTTTAAAAAAAAATTGATTTTGAAGATAATTTCCAAAAAAAAAAAAAAAAATAAATTTTTTTGTAGATATAAAAATGCAATTTCAACGAAATGTTCAACTAAAATTCATTTTCGACAATATTTTTAAAAGATGCAATTTTCTTGCAAAATGCAATTTGAATGATGTTTTATAGATTTTTTTAGAAAAATATAATTTCAACGATTTATTTTAAAAATACCAATTTTGTCCACATTTTCTAGAATTTTGTCAATTCTAAAAAATTTTCAATTCCTATAAATGTAAATTCTAAAATCTTGAAAATCAATTCATTCATCTATGAAATTTGCAAAAAATAAATGTAATTGTAATTTATATAAAATTTTAAATTTTATGAAATTTCCAATAAAATTGCAATTTTTATGAAGTTCCCAATAAAATTATTTTCTTCGAACTTTTCTAGAGCAGGACTAGCATATCTGAATGGCAAATACATCGAATGAAAACATGAAAATAAAGAAGTTACATCTATTCGGCAATGGACTTCCCATGAATATTCACAAAAATAGTAATATACTCATTAAATGTAATCACGGCTTGCCTCAAAGATCGCTACACCCCCTGGGGAGACACGGCTCTCCGGTTGGGTAGGCCTGATGTAGACAACTAATGCGCCAAGTGTTTTGAAATTTGATGCGACATTATCTCCGAAATTTTTTAGTAAAATTGAAATAATTTTCTAGAAAAAAGCGAAATTTTCAATTAAAATAATTTTCGACAAAATTTGCAAAACTTTCAATTCTGATGAAATTTTCTAGGAAATTTTAATTTAAAAAAACAAGCAAACTCGATTTTTTTTTAGAAAAATAAAATTTTGACGATTTTTTTATAAATTCAAATTTTGATAAAATTTTCATTTAAGTTTTGCTGAAACTTTCTATAAAAATGCAATTTCAACGAAATTTTCAAGAAAAATTATATTTGATAAAGTTTTATAGAATTAAATATATGAAAAATGTTTCTAGAAAAATACAATTATGTAAATTTTCAAAGACGTTATTATAAAATTGTAATTTCTATGAGATTTTCAATAAAATTACAAATTCTAAAATCTTGAAAATTTCAAACAAAATTCCAGTTTTTATGAAATTCCCAATAAAAACATTTTCGTCGAACTTTTCTAGAGCAGAACTTAACCAAATTAAATATAAGCAGCATATCTGAAGGGCAAATACATGAGAAAACAAAGAAGTTAAAGCTATTTTGCAATGGATTATCACAAAATAATAATACAATCATTAAATGTACTCACGGCTTCCCCGGAAGATCGCTATGCCCCACGACTCCCCGGTTGGGAAGACCTGATCTAGAGTACCATTGCGCCAAGTGTCTTGAAATTTGGTGCGATATTTTTTCCACATTATTAGGAATAGTAGTCGACCAATTGAGGTGGCCACGACAGGAACGGTTAAGAAAATCCGCAAAATGGAATTGGATGATCGTCGGCTTGAAATTTGAAGATGATAAAGCTATGCACAAGATGGGTGCCGCGTTTGCTCACAATGGAACCAAAGCAGTATCATGAAGATGTTTTACTTGATTGTTTGGCTATGTTCAACTGCAATAAAGTCGAGTTTTGTGTCGATTCGTAAAAATGAATGAGACACTTCACACCTTAGACAAAGGAGCTGTCGCTACAATGGATTCGTGTCCAAAGAAAGCGAATACAGTTCCATCTGCAGGCAAGGTCATGGACAAACTTCCATACTGCAGTCGAGTTGGGTGCCTCATTTCAAAACTTCTTTACTATAAACGCACAGTTTGAAAATAACTTTGCATTGACTTCTGAAACAACAATGAATTATATAAACGTTTTGCAGTGTAATTAGAGATAATGTAATTGTAATTGTATGAAGAGATCTGACCAACTCCGATCTCACTTGTATTAACATTATTTTCAGTCGACCGCACTGTAATACGTTTTAAATGGGAATCCTTCAAAATGAGTTATTCCAAGAGTCTCACTGCATATCCTTATACTCGTTCCAATGATACAAAATAATATAACTACTTCGATTCAAACACTGTGCATCCCTCATGCGTTGTTGGTTGGTTGTCATGTCTATGAGAGCATTTGCCAGGCATTCTCATATATGTATGCGGTCATTAATGTTCTTTTTCTGTATCAGGTTCTTTGCCAATATTTCCCCCTTTCATTCCAGACTTCCCCTCTGTTTCATTGTCGTCGAACTATGTCACCATTGGGTCATTGTTTTCCGTATCGTCGTGGCAACTTTAACTCTTCCTTTGTCCTTCGTTTGTTTGTTCCGTTTCGGGTGTTATACTGAAATAAAGGTGAGCATTTTTATATGCCCGAGTAAATTGTTTGATTCCAAATGCCATAATCGTTTTACGACAATACTCGTTGACTCGTAGCTGTAGCAGGAGCTCTGACTGAGCACAGGAATAATATTGTCCATATTCCGCTGTGGCTTTAAGTGTTTGGCAGTGTATTAACCGTGTAATACGTGGTCATAATGAGCATTTTCATAGTACAGGAGGATATTGTGGCAAATTAACACAATTGTCATAATGGGGAGACAAATACGACAAAGGTCAACGGAAGAGGTTTGCATTTAAAGTACGTATTAACGGAATGCTTAGGATGTATGGCTAAAGACTATTATCACAATATCGGTTTATCTTTTAATTTGCACAGAGTAACGATTATACGATTACATTTGACGTAAGTTAAATTTGTTAACAGTTGCTTAGCTTAACCAGGGATGGCGAAAATAAACATAAATATGTTTGCTTAGAAGAACTTGATCTATTAGTTATTGTAATCTGGAGTAAACTAAGAGATTAGAATGAAAGGAAAAGCTTCTTTAATTTAATCAATACGGATATAGGCCTGAAGTAAGTATGCGATAACTTAAGCTTCAAGGAGCCACCCCGTATATTTTTTCTGAAGAATAACTACACTTATGAAGACAAAAATATATCATACAAAATTCGTGAAGTTGCTTTGTTTTTTGAAGTTTTCAGAAAATAGATGTACATATGTAAATTTTCTTAAAAATCGGCGGAAAATGACACAGATATTAAACGCAGTGGAACTTTATTTTGTATAAAATTCTTTATTTAATTAGAGAAAAAATCGAAAAACAGAAAAAATAGTTTCTACAAAAATATGTGAAAAACAAAATTCAAACTTAATCTCATAAGAGCGCCAATTGTTTTCTTACCAACATCTGGCTCGTAACCGACTTCTTAGCAAATGTATTTTGCAGAGCATGCCACATCTCCGTCGTCCTAAACAGAAGTTTCAGAAGTAAGCCTGTCCGTCTGTCTGTCTGGGTGATGCGCACGTTAACTTTCGACAGGATTAACCGATTGACTTCAAATTTGGTATTTGTCAATATTTTTTTTCTATCTCAAACTAGGGTCAAAGATGGACTATGCTGGTCCACTCCTTCGAGTTTCTTCCCCACGAAGGGTCAAAGTTTAGTGAGAATATTGATTGTCCAATAACTTATATACTACTACCCAGAATCTTTCACACTTCCTCACATAGTATTAGTTTATTAATCGCTATCATCTTTAGAAAAATGGGCGAAGTTGCCATGACCCTTTTGGTAACTCACATACAATGGTCCATTTGTATTTGGCACAAAAAGTAAACGGCTTTTAACTTTGATTTCAGTCCGTAGAAATACTAAAAATTTTGTACAGTGTTATGTTTTTATAGTACCCATAGTATATTAAAAATGGGCGTTATTGTCACACCCCTTTTGGCACCTCCCAAACAAAATTGCAAAAATAAGAAATATGAAAAGTAAGTTTTTTGAATTTTTCCTATTTTTACAATAATAATTTATACATTTATCCATAGTTTTTTTTCAAATAGGCACTGTTTTCCTTGTTAGGATGCTAGCTTTCAAAAAATGGAACAACGAAGAAAAACGATGTTTTTGAAAAAAATCGTTTTTTTCTAATTGTTGATTTTTTCAGCATTTTTTATCCCTCATAATTTCCTTTAATTTAAATGGTATCTCGGCTTTGTCGAGCTCATACTTATAATATGGTTCAAATACTAAAGGTATCTTCAATGAAAATTGGAATTCAAGAAAATAAATATTAAAAAAAAACTTTACCATAAAAAAATTGGTTTTGGTTTCATAAAATAGTATGCCTCAATCAATACCAAATAAAGTTTTTAGGTCTCGGCACAACAGTGTTTTATACTTCCAGTGGTCAAGAGGTCGCCTAACACTTGGCTGAGAAACAAATATATAATATGACACGTATGTTCCAAATTTCGTTATTATCTGTGTAGTCTAATAATAGAAATCATATCAAAACCAGTAAGGAAAGGCTAAAGTCGGGCGGTGCCGACTGTATAATACCCTACACCACTCTCGTAATATTGAATAACTCTGATATATAAATTTTGTAATTCATGTATAAATTGTTTACATAAATTTACTTTTGGGACATTTTATACTTAAATAATACCCTGTACCACAGTGTGGTGTAGGGTATAAAAACGATTGGATCTACAGAGCCAAATCGGATGAAACATATATATGGGAGCTATAGCTAACTCTTAACCGATTTTCTTCAAATTCGGTAGTGTTGGTTCATGGATCAAGAAACTGAACCATTCTAAATTTCAAAATGATTGGATGTAAAATACAGCTTCTTCAGGACTAAAGAGCAAAATCGGACGAAACATATGTATGGGAGCTATAGCTAAATCTTAACCGATTTTCTTCAAATTCGGCAATGTTGGTTCATGGATCAAGAAACTGAACCATTCTAAATTTCAAAACGATTGGATGTAAAATACAGCTTTTATAGGACTAAATGGCCAAATCGGACGAAACATATATATGGGAGCTATAGCTAAATCTTAACCGATTTTCTTCAAATTCGGTAGTGTTGGTTCATGGATCAAGAAACTCTACCATTCTAAATTTCAAAATGATTGGATGTAAAATACAGCTTCTACAGGACTAAAGACCAAAATCGGACGAAACATATATATGGGAGCTATAGCTAAATCTTAACCGATTTTCTTCAAATTCGGCAATGTTGGTTCATGGATCAACAAACTCTACCATTCTAAATTTCAAAATGATTGGATGTAAAATACAGCTTCTTCAGGACTAAAGAGCAAAATCGGACGAAACATATATATGGGAGCTATAGCTAAATCTTAACCGATTTTCTTCAAATGCGGCAATGTTGGTTCATGGATCAAGAAACTCTACCATTCTAAATTTTAAAATGATTGGATGTAAAATACAGCTTTTATAGGACTAAATGGCCAAATCGGACGAAACATATATATGGGAGCTATAGCTAAATCTTAACCGATTTTCTTCAAATTCGGCAATGTTGGTTCATGGATCAAGAAACTCTACCATTCTAAATTTCAAAATGATTGGATGTAAAATACAGCTTCTTCAGGACTAAAGAGCAAAATCGGACGAAACATATATATGGGAGCTATAGCTAAATCTTAACCGATTTTCTTCAAATTCGGCAATGTTGGTTCATGGATCAAGAAACTGAACCATTCTAAATTTCAAAACGATTGGATGTAAAATACAGCTTTTATAGGACTAAATGGCCAAATCGGACGAAACATATATATGGGAGCTATAGCTAAATCTTAACCGATTTTCTTCAAATTCGGCAATGTTGGTTCATGGATCAACAAACTCTACCATTCTAAATTTCAAAATGATTGGATGTAAAATACAGCTTCTACAGGACTAAAGACCAAAATCGGACGAAACATATATATGGGAGCTATAGCTAAATCTTAACCGATTTTCTTCAAATTCGGTAGTGTTGGTTCATGGATCAAGAAACTCTACCATTCTAAATTTCAAAATGATTGGATGTAAAATACAGCTTCTTCAGGACTAAAGAGCAAAATCGGACGAAACATATATATGGGAGCTATAGCTAAATCTTAACCGATTTTCTTCAAATTCGGCAATGTTGGTTCATGGATCAGGAAACTCTACCATTCTAAATTTCAAAACGATTGGATGTAAATTACAGCTTTTATAGGACTAAATGTCCAAATCGGACGAAACATATATATGGGAGCTATAGCTAAATCTTAACCGATTTTCTTCAAATTCGGCAATGTTGGTTCATGGATCAAGAAACGACCTGTCGATCAAAACGATCGGATGTAAAATACAGCTTCTATAGGACTAAAAAGCAAAATCGGACGAAACATATATTTGGGAGCTATAGCTAAATCTTAACCGATTTTCTTCAAATTCGGCAGTGTTGGTTCATGGATCAAGAAACTCTACCATTCTAAATTTCAAAATGATTGGATGTAAAATACTGCTTTTATAGGACTAAAGGGCTAAATCGGACGAAACATATATATGGGAGCTATAGCTAAATCTTAACCGATTTTCTTCAAATTCGGCAGTGTTGGTTCATGGATCAAGAAACTACCATTCTAAATTTCAAAATGATTGGATGTAAAATACAGCTTCTACAGGACTAAAGGGCCAAATCGGACGAAACATGTATATGGGAGCTATAGCTAAATCTTAACCGATTTTCTTCAAATTCGGTAGTGTTGGTTCATGGATCAAGAAACAGAACCATTCTAAATTTCAAAATGATTGGATGTAAAATACAGCTTCTTCAGGACTAAAGAGCAAAATCGGACGAAACATATATATGGGAGCTATAGCTAAATCTTAACCGATTTTCTTCAAATTCGGCAATGTTGGTTCATGGATCAAGAAACTGAACCATTCTAAATTTCAAAACGATTGGATGTAAAATACAGCTTTTATAGGACTAAATGGCCAAATCGGACGAAACATATATATGGGAGCTATAGCTAAATCTTAACCGATTTTCTTCAAATTCGGTAGTGTTGGTTCATGGATCAAGGAACTCTACCATTCTAAATTTCAAAATGATTGGATGTAAAATACAGCTTCTACAGGACTAAAGAGCAAAATCGGACGAAACATATATATGGGAGCTATAGCTAAATCTTAACCGATTTTCTTCAAATTCGGCAATGTTGGTTCATGGATCATTAAACCCTACCATTCTAAATTTCAAAATGATTGGATGTAAAATACAGCTTCTACAGGACTAAAGACCAAAATCGGACGAAACATATATATGGGAGCTATAGCTAAATCTTAACCGATTTTCTTCAAATTCGGCAATGTTGGTTCATGGATCAAGAAACTCTACCATTCTAAATTTCAAAATGATTGGATGTAAAATACAGCTTCTTCAGGACTAAAGAGCAAAATCGGACGAAACATATATATGGGAGCTATAGCTAAATCTTAACCGATTTTCTTCAAATTCGGCAATGTTGGTTCATGAATCAAGAAACTGAACCATTCTAAATTTCAAAACGATTGGATGTAAAATACAGCTTTTATAGGACTAAATGGCCAAATCGGACGAAACATATATATAGAAGCTATAGCTAAATCTTAACCGATTTTCTTCAAATTCGGTAGTGTTGGTTCATGGATCAAGAAACTCTACCATTCTAAATTTCAAAATGATTGGATGTAAAATACAGCTTCTACAGGACTAAAGAGCAAAATCGGACGAAACATATAAGTTAAGCTTCTTCGAAACGAAGCTTAAAAAAAATAAATAGTTTCTGAGAACTTATCAAAAGTCCACAGACACTACTACGTTGACTTGTCAAAACTCAACGGACACGAGTTAATTAAAATAACACGAGTTAATTAAAACAACCGAGTTTGGATTTTAATCGAACTGTCTTTATTGACTGCTATCAAACAAGTGCGAACAATAAACATTTAAGCTGTAAAAAGAAACTTAAAAATATTACAATAATTTGCTTATTTAATTAAAAGTGTTAGTGTCAACAACTTTGATCTAAAGACAGACTCTGCAATGTAAATGGAACGGAAATTAAGTTCCCAATTAATTATTTAAGGTAAATGAACTAATACCGAATATGAATAAGCTTAAGTTGCACTATTAGTCCACGCGCCGCTTTTGGGGTATTGAACCAATTTTATGTTAACTTGAATAAGCATAGCTTGCGACTTTAGTGCACACGTCGTTTTGGGTTATTGAACCAATTTTATATTAACTTGAATAAGCATAGCTTGCAACTTTAGTGCACACGCCGTTTTGGGTTATTGAACAAATTATGTGTTAACTTATATATGGGAGCTATAGCTAAATCTTAACCGATTTTCTTCAAATTCGGCAATGTTGGTTCATGGATCAACAAACTCTACCATTCTAAATTTCAAAACGATCGGATGTAAAATACAGCTTCTATAGGACTAAAGGGCCAAATCGGACGAAACATATATATGGGAGCTATAGCTAAATCTTAACCGATTTTCTTCAAATTCGGCAATGTTGGTTCATGGATCAACAAACTCTACCATTCTAAATTTTAAAATGATTGGATGTAAAATACAGCTTCTACAGGACTAAAGACCAAAATCGGACGAAACATATATATGGGAGCTATAGCTAAATCTTAACCGATTTTCTTCAAATTCGGCAATGTTGGTTCATGGATCAACAAACTCTACCATTCTAAATTTCAAAATGATTGGATGTAAAATACAGCTTCTACAGGACTAAAGAGCAAAATCGGACGAAACATATATATGGGAGCTATAGCTAAATCTTAACCGATTTTTTCAAATTCGGTAGTGTTGGTTCATGGATCAAGAAACTCTACCATTCTAAATTTTAAAATGATTGGATGTAAAATACAGCCTCTATAGGACTAAAGGGCCAAATCGGACGAAACATATATATGGGAGCTATATCTAAATCTGAACCGATTTCAACCAAATTCAATAGCGATTTTAACAGCCGCGAAATACTCTAAACTGCAAAATTTCAGAACGATCTGAGTGAAATTGCGACCTGTAGTCGACGAACAACTTTACATGGACAGACGGACGGACGGACGGACGGACATCGTTAAATCGACTCAGCTAGTGATTCTGAGTCGATCGGTATACTTTAAGGTGGGTCTAGCTGTGTTATTTTCAGGTGTTACAAACATCTGCCGTGAAACAAACTTATAATACCTGTACCACAGTGTGGTGTAGGGTATAAAAATGAGTAAATTTACAAATGTTTGTTTGGGACTCATGGTGAGGGGATTCATAAGTCGGTTTACGCGACTGAACTTTCTTACTTGGAGTATGAGACTTTTGTAAATGAGAATTTTGTAAATGAGAATTTTGTAACCTAAATATCACACATATATACAAGAGGTATATACAAGAGGTGACCAAAATTTAAGGGATATCCACAACCTCATTCCCCCGCATTCCCCTAATTATTTCCGAAATAAAACGTTTTCAAACTACCGTGCACCATTCTAATTAAAATATTCATATAATTCATACCTTCTCCCTCTACAAAACATCATACATATTTCAAAAATGGTTAATAACTGTTTGATATCACATAAAAATCGAAAAAAATAAATCGACAGAAATGCGAAACAATGCTCTGAGCATAGAATCGACGAGAGCCATAACAAGGGACTTAACCAAAAAAGCTTTTACAACTTGAAGATGGGAGCTCTTTCTATGGATATGTATCCTCTGTGTGTGACTATTCTTCGAAAAGCTTTCGCATGTGTATTTAGCGCGGAAACAAACCATCCCGCAAGGAGTAGCGAATGAATAAACCGCAAAACAACCGCTGTATCGAACCAAAAGCTCTTACAAATGCCAGATTCGAAATGAATTTATTGTTTGGTGCCAGAAAAGACTAAAATGTAAATTTTTATCCTGAAAGGAAAGCTCAGTTATTATATCGTTAAAGTTGAACGAATATTAACTTAACGAATGGTTTCGGTTTATGAGGGTGCAAAAAGTAAATAAAAAAGTAAATTCATACTGAATTAACGCACAATTTTAAAACCCTTATTTACATCCAGTTTAAATAAAACAATTTTGTTGCCATATTCTTAAAATAATATTTTCAAAAATTATTTTAATATTATATGAAGAATTACAGCTAATTTCATCTTCCGTTTGTTTTTATTAACTGATTCAAATTAACAATAATTTTGATTAAGTATTTTCAATACGAATCGACTAGAAGGACAATTTTTAAATACTATAAATTTATTTACTTACAATTATTTTATAATAATTTTATATTTATATCTATATATGTATTAATTAAAAGTAAAGTTGGTGGTTGAAAAGAGGTGGTTGAGATAAATCGGTTTGATTTGTAGTTTATATGTACATTTTAAATAATTGTAGAATGATGGTGTTTTTTTGTTACTGTTCTACTTGCTAAACTACTAACTTTGCTTAACTTGGAAACGAATGTATTTTTGTGGATTTTTTAAATAGATTTTTAACTTTTTATTTTTTACAATTTATTTTGTTCAGCTTAAATTTATTATTATCATGTTGTTTATTATAATTGTTCTCTTGTTGAGGATTTTTTCACAGACATTAATTTGTATTTGAAATAATTACATACGTCCTTAATAGCAAAGGGTGGTTATGGAGATAAATCACTTTCAAACTGAAGTTGTAAAAAAGATGTAGACGAGAACATTTCCTTTAGAGATGGTTTGTGACAAATTCATTATGATAATTATCATTAACAAGGTTTATGAAAACATTTTACAAAATGTCTTTAATAAATTTACAAAAATTAAGTTGTTGATGGTTTGGCTTGAAAACTGATGTTTAAGTTATTTTAAATTTTATTGTTTCCAATATTTCGATTGTCCTCGACAATCATCATTAGGGAAATTCACTTTTAAAATACAAATAATAACAAAATATACAAAAATTAAAAAACAAGAATAAAAGCACAATAATTACATTTAAAACAAAACTATAGACTTCTTCTCTTCGGAGCTTACAATCAACTAAACAATTTTATTTTCTTTGTCCGTATTTTTCAACTAGATTTCTGTAAATCTGCACACAATGGTCCGTAGCAGTCTTATAATTCATTCGTTTGTCATTCGGTACATTTATAATATGTAGCATTTCTAATGTACAGGGTTTTCCAACAAGAGGTGTTATTTTGAATCACCCGGTATTTCGGTAGCTGTCACTTTTGAAGCTTATATTCTTTGACATTTGACAAGTAGAAACTACGCCATTACTAAAAATGGAACGATACACGATTCAACAACGCACTGAAATTATTAAAATTCGAAAATCATCTTGATGAGACAAATTTCCACCTCGGTGGCTATGTCAACAAGCAAAATTGTCGCATCTGGGGCTTGGAAAACACAAGAGTTATTGTTGAGAAGCCTCTCCATCCTCAACGTGTGACTGTTTGGTGGGGGTCATGGCCCGGCGGTGTCATTGGACCTTACTTTTTCGAAAATGAGGTTGGATCAACAGTTACGGTGAATGTATTGCGCTATCGAGAAATGATAAATGATTTATTATGGTCAGTGTTGGATGGTATTGATCTGGACAACGTTTACTTTCAACAAGACGGCGTTACGTGCCACACAAGCAACGAAACCATTGCTCTGTTACGGGAAAAGTTTCCGGACCGTGTTATCTCTCGAAGAGGTGATCACAATTGGCCACCGAGATCTTGTGATTTAACACCTTGCGAATGCTTCCTTTGGGGCCACGTGAAAGATAAGGTCTACGCCAAACAGCCCAGCGCCGATTCAAGATCTCAAAGATAGAATTCGTGAGGCTATCGAGGACATAATAGGGCAGCCACTTTGCGATTTGGTTATGGCAAATTTCATGCAAAGGATATGGTCCTGTGAGCGTGGTCATGGTGGCCATTTGGCTGATGTTGTTTTTCATTATTAACGGCATACCTTCCTCTTTGTTATGAAATAAATATCCGATCATTTATCTCAAAAAATTGAATTTTTCTTTGAATACCAAAATAACACATCTTGTTGGAAAACCTTTTATATCTCTTTTTGTAAAGATTCTCCTGTGTCAAAATGTCAACTTCCTTAAAATTTGGTTTGTGTCCCGTCAAAGTACAATGTGCTGCAAGTGCCGTCTTTTGTTCAATAGGTTTATCTGTTGCGTTCTGATCAGACTTGTGTCCGGTAATCCTGGTCATTAATTTTGATTTAGTTGTGCCAACATATACCTTCTGGCATATGTTGGTCTTATCACCCTCACATTTTATCGTATAAACTACGTTCGATTTGTCCTCTTTTTTGAGTTTTGTTTTGGTGTTAATGAAGAAATTGTTCACAGTATTGTACGTCCTTTGTGCTAACTGGAAATTGTCTTTATTGTAGATGTTCCAGTGGCAAAATCGCAGGGAATAATTTGGAATATAATTCATTGGTTTGTACATCTTTGCTATTTTTTCTTTTTTGGCCTTTTTGTTTTCGCTGCTTTACATGCCTTATTAGTTCATCGATCGTTTTTTGCGGAAAATCATTCGTTTCTAAAATGTGTCTTATTTTATTGTCATTGGTTTTATGAAACATTGGGTCACTAATACTAAGTACTCTGCTGATGATGTTCGACGCCTTGTTGATTTTTATTCGTCTAGGGTGTTTTGAGTAAAAATTGATCAATCGTCCGGATGCTGTTTTCTTTTGATACCAGTCTAACTTTAATATGTTGCCTTGTCTGAGAATAATTGTATCCTTTTTATGCGTCTGTATGTGCATTAGGGCGGGTTGATTTGTATGGATGAAAAAAAAATTAAAAATCGTATAGCAAAAACGTAATCTACATTAAATTCTAAGAAAATTCTCCGAAGAAACCCTGGGTCTAAAATCAAAACCTAATCCGCGCCTCTAGACTTGAAAATTTGTTTCGTCTTCCGTGGCATACATTATTTTCCTTTTTTGAAATATATTGTTTTATTATACCCTCACTTTAGTGATACGAGGGTATATATCATATGCTACGGGCCAAAAGTGTAACACATCGAAGGAGTGACATAAGATTTTAAGTATGTTTGATGGATATCCGTTTTAGGGTTTTAAGTCAAATGAGCAATGTCCGTCCATCTGTCTGTCTGTCTGCTAGCTGGTGCGCACGATAACTCTCGAAAGGAGTAACCGATTGACTTCAAATTTGGTATGCGGTAATATTTTTTTCTATCTCCGGCTAAGTTCGAAGATGGGTCATATTGGCCCACCCCTTCTAGTACCTCCCCCACAAAGTGTTAATATTAAGTGAATTATTGATTATTTAATAACTTCTATACTACTTATTTGAATCCTCTGAAATTCTACACATAATATTATTTTATTAGTCACTATCACCTCAAGAAAAATGGGCGAAGTTACCACGCCCTTTTTGGTACCTTCCACACAAATGGACCATTTTGCTCCAAAAGTTAACAGCGTATAACTTGAATACCTGTGCACCAAAAGACTTGAAATTTTGTACTGTCTAATGGTTTTATAGCACCTACAATCCAGTGAAAAATGGGCGAAGTTGACACGCCCCTTTTGGTACCTCCCACACAAAATTGGCAAATCATTTAATAATTTTTTTAAATAATTTTTTACTTGGGTGAATATTTTTTTAATGAAAAAAATTTTGAGTGTAGAAAAGATATAAAGTGCAAAAGAACTACCTTACTAAACAACTTTATTCAGAAAATTCGATTTCTTTTTGGAAAAAGCTATTTTTTCTAACATTTATTTTTTTTGGCAAAGGCGGGCATATAAATTTTCAAGTCGAGAGGCGCGGATTAGGATTTTATTTTAGATACATGGTTTCTTCGGAGAATTTTCTTAGAATTTTATGTAGTTTAAGTTTTTGCTATACGATTTAAAAGAAAAAAAATCAACCCGCCCTAATGTGCATATATGTTTTGTTTTCCTGGTGAATACCTAGTTCTTTTTGGCCACTCTTTTTGACGTAATGATGATATGTAGCGCGACTATCCCATATTTTCCCAATATTTTGTGAAACTTCCTTGCATACCAGTCAACAAACCAATGACCTGAAACAGATTAATTTGCAGTTATTTACGATGGTCTATACTATATATGCAAATAAATTTAAATCACACACCTTAGGGCCACCACATATCTTACATTTATTATCGTTGTATTTGAGCAATGTCAAAATTTCTGTCATTGATTCTCACTCACCTTAGAGAGGAGGGTATATATCATTTGCTACGAGCCAAAAGTGTAACACATCGAAGGAGTAACCTAAGACCCTAAGTATGTTCGGCGGATATCCGTTTTGGGTCATTTTAAGCCGAATGAGCAATGTCCGCCCGTCTGTCTGTCTGTCTGCTGGCTGGTGCGCACGATAACGCTCGAAAGGAGTAACCGGTTGACTTCAAATTTGGATGTGGTAATATTTTCTTCTATCTCCGGCTAAGTTCGAAGATGGGCCATATTGGTCCACTCCTTCTAGTACCTCCCCCACAAAGGGTTAACATTTAGTGAAATATTGATTACACTGTGCAACAGTGAAAAAAATACACGGATTTGACGGTATAGGTTCGATTCTACTGCCAAATGGTAGTATAACCCTATACTCAGTTTGGCGAGATTGGTGACCAATTTCTTTTTATGGGCCTCGAAAGATTCGGAAAATCAGTGGACCCCTTGAAAAAGGTGTCATCGGTTTTTGAGCAACAGCTACTTCAGACTTGGTGATAGCGCTTAACTATATTTGGCAATAATGTAGCTAAGAACACGTTGAACAAAGTCTGTTAACATTTCATGCCAAAAAAATTTTGTTTTCATGCTCTTTTTTTCCAAAAACATAGGATTAAATTTATTTTTTTTCACTTTTTTCGGCATAACTTTAAGGGATCGCTGATTTGTTACTAACAATATTTGGCAATATTGTAGCCACGGTAAATCTGAACAACTTTTATGAACAAATCAATACAATCTGAACGTGTCTAGGCACCTTAAATAGCTCAAAAATCCACATTGTACCCCTAAAATGTAAGTATTTCACTGTTATGTAACAAAAATATATTTTTTTGGTATATGGCATGTACAGCAACTTTATAGAAAATATTAATGCCAATATTTTTGTGGAACATTTTAACCCTCTAGCTCCCCCACATAACTGTAATATATACAAGTGATGATCGCCACAACTACAAGCTCACACTGTGTCATGTATAAGACCCTCTGATGATATCCCCGCACAGGATTGAAATACGTATAAGGGTATGTGTTTACATGGCTTTCAGAGCGCAGTGTCTTATCTTTTCCAATACACCACAAAAAAACCTCTCTTTCGAAAGGAAGAGTTGATCGAAAAGTTGTTCAGCTTTTCGATCTGTGAAAACATTCAATAAAATAAATCTAATTAAAAATTAAATCGATCATTAACAAAAAACTTCTAAAAAACATTTAAATAATAAGGATCAGCCCGCCTAAATACAATTAGAAAGAAGCTGCTCATCTTCAACACGTAGTGTTAATGAATTCTAAATAATAACATAAAATATTTGATATTCAACAAAAAAAATACTATGCTTACTGAAATGTAGTAAAGTCTTTCTAATCGTCCAACTAATCTCAGAATCCACGCCATCTACCTGGCGATTGGTGTAGAGACAACTGTGTCGAACTGGCAACCCTTACCAGTCACATGGGTGGTGAAAATGGTGAATTTAAGTCTCGCTTAAAGCTTTGGCTGTGTGACTTGTACGCTTTCTTCGTAGGTATATATAATTCCCATATGCAAATTTCTTTGTAGATTGGTATATATACAAGTGATGATCGCCACAACTACAAGCTCACACTGTGTCATGTATAAGACCCTCTGATGATATCCCCGCACAGGATTGAAATACGTATAAGGGTATGTGTTTACATGGCTTTCAGAGCGCAGTGTCTTATCTTTTCCAATACACCACAAAAAAACCTCTCTTTCGAAAGGAAGAGTTGATCGAAAAGCTGAACAATTCGAATGTGAAAACATTCAATAAAATAAATCTAATTAAAAATTAAATCGATCATTAACAAAAAACTTCTAAAAAACATTTAAATAATAAGGATCAGCCCGCCTAAATACAATTAGAAAGAAAGCTGCTCATCTTCAACACGTAGTGTTAATGAATTCTAAATAATAACATAAAATATTTGATATTCAACAAAAAAAATACTATGCTTACTGAAATGTAGTAAAGTCTTTCTAATCGTCCAACTAATCTCAGAATCCACGCCATCTACCTGGCGATTGGTGTAGAGACAACTGTGTCGAACTGGCAACCCTTACCAGTCACATGGGTGGTGAAAATGGTGAATTTAAGTCTCGCTTAAAGCTTTGGCTGTGTGACTTGTACGCTTTCTTCGTAGGTATATATAATTCCCATATGCAAATTTCTTTGTAGATTGGTATATATACAAGTGATGATCGCCACAACTACAAGCTCACACTGTGTCATGTATAAGACCCTCTGATGATATCCCCGCACAGGATTGAAATACGTATAAGGGTATGTGTTTACATGGCTTTCAGAGCGCAGTGTCTTATCTTTTCCAATACACCACAAAAAAACCTCTCTTTCGAAAGGAAGAGTTGATCGAAAAGCTGAACAATTCGAATGTGAAAACATTCAATAAAATAAATCTAATTAAAAATTAAATCGATCATTAACAAAAAACTTCTAAAAAACATTTAGTTAACAGATTTTGTTCAACGTGTTCTTAGCTACATTATTGCCAAATATAGTTAAGCGCTATCACCAAGTCTGAAGTAGCTGTTGCTCAAAAACCGATGACACCTTTTTTCAAGGGGTCCACTGATATTCCGAATCTTTCGAGGCCCATAAAAAAAAATTGGTCACCAATCTCGCGAAACTAAGTATAGGGTTATACTACCATTTGGTAGTAGAATCGAAGCTATACAGTCAGGTTCGTGTATTTTTCAAAAAGTGTTCATTTGTTGCATAGTGTTATTTAATAACTTCTATACTACTTATTTGAATCCTCTGAAATTCTACACAAAGTATTAGTTTATTATTCACTATTACCTCGAGAAAATTGGGCGAACATGCAACGTCCCTTTTGGTACCTCCCACACAAATGGACAATTTTGAACCAAAAGTTAATAGCTTATAACTTTATTACCAGTGGATACAAACACCTGAAATTTTGTACAGTGTAATGGTTTAATAGTAACTACATTACAGTGAAAAATGGGCATTATTGCCACGCTCCTTTTGGTACCTCCCGCATAAATGGACCATTTTGTACCAAAAGTTACCAGCTTATAACTTTATTACCAGCGCATACCAAGACCTAAAATTTTGTACAGTTTAATGGTTTAATAGTGCCTGCAATACAGTGAAAAATGGGCATTGTTGCCACGCTACTTTTGGTACCTCCCACACAAATGGGCCATTTTGTACAAAAAGTTACCAGCTTATAACTTTAATACCAGTGCATACAAATACTTGAAATTTTGTACAGTGTAAAGCTTTTATTGTACGTAGAGTCCAGAGAAAAATGGGCGTTATTGACCCGCCCCGTTTGGTACCTCCCACAAAAATGGACCTTTTTGTACCAAAATTTAACAGCTTTTAACATTAATACCAGTGCATACAAATACTTGATATTTCGTACAGTGCAATGCTTCTATAGTACCTAGAAACTAGAGAAAAGTGGCCTTTATTGGCACGCCCCTTTTGGTATCCCCCACACAAATGAACCATTTTACACCAAAAGTTAGCAGCTTATAACTTTAATACCAGTACATACTTTAAAGTTATTAAATGCAATTTAAATTAATAATAATTTAATTAAAACAAAAAATAAATTAATCTACTAAAATTTTTTTGGGGCTCAACTTGGGGCTTGAACTTTCTTACTTGTTTTCCTTTGTATTAATGGCATGAACAATTGGTATGATTGGTTTTTCATTCCCATTATGCAAAAGAAGCGCCAATTAAAAAGGAGTGTGTGTAGCACAATATATATATATATATATATATTGTTAAAGTCCTAATTCTCGATGTACTTATATATGGGGCTATATCTAAAGCGTTATCCATTTTGACCACTTTCAATAGACTTCGTCCCTGATGCAATTAATTTCATAAATATTGGAATACAATTTGCGAACATAAGAAACATATGAGATATAGAATTCGCATTTCTCAAACAAAATTTGCTAACTAAAACGATTTTCAGTCAAGAATGAATATAGCCAAATTTGAAAAAAGTCGGTTCAGATGTATTTAACTACATCCCAATTTTGCATCTTAGCGCTATAAAATCGTAAATTCCAACAGATCTGTATAAAATGTAACTGATATCAATATAGTGAACCAAAAATAAACATTGGTGCACACTTTCACATCATCCCTATGACGCGCTTTAAATTACGCACTTTTTGAACATTGATAAACCTTAACAAGTAAGAAAGTTCAGTAGGGTAAACCGACTTATGAATCCGCTCAACTTGAGTCCCAAAAAATATTAGTAAATTGATTTATTTTTTTGTTTTAATTAAATTATTATCAATTTTAATTGCATTAAATAACGTTAAAGTATGCACTGGTATTAAAGTTAAAAACTGTTTACTTTTGGTACAAAATGGTCCATTTGTGTGGGGGTCCAAATGGTCCAAAAGGGGCGTACCTCCCCCACAAAGGGTTAACATTTATATACTACTTATTTTAAACCTCCGAAATTCCAAATGGGACAATGTTAGTTTATTAGTCGCTATTACATCGAGAAAAATGGGCGAAGTTGCCAATCCCCTTTTGGTACCTCCCACACAAATGGGCCATTTTGCATTAAAATTTACCTGAAATTTTGTACATTATAATGTTTTTATAGCGCCTATAGTCCGGTAAAAAATGGACATTATTGTACAACCGCTTTTGGTACCTCCCACACAAATAGACCGTTTTACACCAAAAGTTAACGGCCTATCGCCAAATAACTTTTTTTTGAAAATTCGTTCAACATGGCCCGATAACGATCGCCATTGACTGTAACGGACACTTGCTAATTTTCGAAGAAAAGTGGCCCAATTATGCCTCTGGACCAAAATCCGCACAAAACAGTGACTCGTTTTGGGTATATCGGCATTTCAATGTATGCGTGCGGGTTTTCTGTGCCCCAAATGGGACAATTTTGATTGTTTACATACCCGCCAAGATCAAAATGAGCTTCATCTGAAAAGATGATTTTTTTTGGCATCATTGACGACAATGTCATCAATGGCCGTCGCCGACAATTTTGGTTGGCTTCATAAGCTGTATGGCAAATATCTGTCTTGCTTTATCAGTTCACGCACAGCATCGATGGTTTCCGGGAAAACGACCTCAGTTTGACGATCTTCATGAAATTCATCCTGCAGTGAACGGCGTCCGAAAGCGAACTCTTGGTACCAGCGATTTAATGTGGTGTTTGATGGTGCTTCATCACCAAAGTCGAAACAAGTTGATTGAAACGCTCTTGTCTCCATAAACTACATGGAGAATCATAAAAATTCCCACGTACAAATTTTCACGGGTTAATTCAATTTTTTGACCGGGATGCATTTTTCAACTCTCTGTAAACAAACAATTCACGCTTAAATGACAAAACGTTCATTATGTAAAAAAATCGAAGTTTCAGTTTGCATCTGGCAACCAGCCAGGACCCGATATATAATAGCAACCCTCGTATACGTTCTGGAAGGCTGTAGGATCGCGGTGGGGTCTCTCTGCTAAAATAGTTTGTTGGGTATATGAGTATATAGCGTTAGTTTGTCCAATACTATTGTACGGCATTGTGGTGTGGTGGGCGACAACTAATAAACTATCCTTCACAAACCTACCATAAAAGGTTCAAAGAAATACCTACCTATGCAGTCGGGGCTTTAAGACTGAGTCACTACAAGCCCTACTCCATCTACTTACCAGAGTGGCATTAAGATTAAACTGTCTATCAATGTGGAGGTATAAGAACTACGACCACATGAGGATATCAAACTGTAGCCCAATCAATCAACCGAGCGAATTTTTTGCAAGTTAAAAGAAAAATAAAGATAAAATAAAAATTCATTTGAATTTACATAATGGTTTTTATTTTTTAAATGAATAAACCTTAGAATTACTTCTCGTTGTGAGTTATTTTTGCGACAAAAAATCTTATTAATATAACATTGTTTTTTTTTATTGAAATATGACAAGAAATTCTGGTGCATTGGAATTATAACGTTTTTATATTAATAAAAATACTCTTATCTTATTATCAGAAACGTGTCGTTATTATTTCAATATGCACATTTTCATATCAATATTGTATTCCTGTATTATATTTGAAATGCAATCAATCATAACACACCCATTATTTTCTAATGTACGTATTTTAATGTAATATTTCTAAAAATGCAAACGAAAACTTAAATATGTAATGAACACATTATTTGCCCTTGTTCTTACCAATATAATATTTTTGGCTTTTTTCAAAATTATTTTCCGTTCATTTTGTTTTTTGTGCTTTACCTGAGATCATCTGCTCCATTTCGATGTATAAATAAAAGCAAACAAACACCATTGTCAAGATTAATTCGAAAAATAGCAATCACATTTCAAAAGAGATCAATTGAATTTCAAAAAATAAAAGAAATTTAAAAATTCCATTTGAAATTCAAAACATATTTAAATTCCAAAAAAAATTTATCAAAAAATTATAAGTATGAAAATTGTAATTCAAAAAATTATATTTGAAATTCTACAAGAATTTTGTGAAAAAGGCGCTCCCCGGAATATTTGATCGTTTTGACTTAAGTGGTTAATTGTGAAAACCACAGATATACCTCCCTCCACAATGTATCACATGTATTACTCTTACAAATTTTTGGAATGGCATTAAGATACCGAAGATTGGAAGAGAACATTTCAAAGAAACGATATTTTTCAATACAACCCTTAATGACATTTACAAGCCTCATGTCCCAAACTAAAGCCAAGAGACAAACAACGATCGCCATTGTGGTCATCTCGGTCATCTCAATTATACTAAGGAAGTGCTGCAGGAAGCTGTTTAATAACACTGTACACCACATGATTTTGACACTCAATTCTGAGAATTGGACGTGAAAGTAGCCCCAATAATAAGTTGGCTCAATTAATAATTTAATGGCCAATATCTACAACTTTGCTTTAGACACAAAAGAGATATTCCGTACGGTATACCGAGCAAAAAATTCGTATGGCCATTAAATTATTAATTGAGCCAGCTTGACTAAAAGAATAATGCAGAAGTTCTTATTTTTGGGACTACTTTCACATCAAATTCTCAGAATTGGGCCCCACATCAATGAGCTGAAAAATACCGTACTGTGTAAGGCAAAGGCTACAAGAGCCCCACACGACTGGGACACATATAAGGAAGAACTCAAGAGGTACAAAAAAAAAAGATTTGAGAAAGGCTCAAAATAAATCCTGTATAGACTTCTGCAATGGCGAAAAAAGCTCATACGAAGCCTTAAGGTTACGGAAAATGTTATGCCTCAACACATTGTACTATTGGGTACATCAAGAAAGTTGAGAGTTCTTGAACTGCATCCATTAAGGAAACGCCAGATGTGCACTTGGATTTCCCGGGTTACTTTGAAAAGGCTTGAATAATTCAACTGGGGATTCCGCTCATGTGTAGCCATCAGTGGTCGTCAGTTATATTGTAACCTAATCTAGAATTCTTTGGGCTATCAAAAGTCTGTCTAGTATGTCTCGCCGCAGAGCTACAGAGTGATATATACTTGTTGTATCAATCTAGCCTATATTCCAACAAAATGGAGAGAAACCAAGGTTATTTTCATCTCAAATGCGGCAAAGCCTTCCCATACAAGAGATAAGGATTTACGGCCGATTAGTCTATCACCATTTCCCCTTAAAACCCTGGCGAGATTAATAGATAGTTGCCTTAGGACAACAATTGATCGCAGGCTTCTGATCAATCAACAGCATGCCTAAAGCAAGGGGAAAATCCACCGAAACCGCCTTGCATGATCTAGACAGCTTTATTGGAGGATCTCTCTCTGTCAAGGAATATACTACGCTATCCTTCTTAGATGTAGAAGCGGCCTTCAATAATATAAATCGAGCCGCTATAATTACGGATCTAGTTACCCAGCACTACAAAGGTTCATTGGCAACCTTCTGATTAAGAGGCGCATTTCTGTTAGCTTCGAGTGAACTGACCTCCACATATATTTGTCAGCAGGGTAATGCCCCAAGGGCGTTTTCTGGCTCCTCTGCTATGGAATCTCTCCTGTTAGAGGGAAATTTCTGATTACTCTTGGAGAATTCCTACATCAGGTCCTTCAAGCAACCGCACGATTGGTTTTCTACAATGGTCTTGGTGTGAACCCGGCCAAGACAGACAGAACTAGTTATTTTTAGCCGGAGTTATAAGGTACCAACAGTTACACCTATGGCCCTATGTTCCACATTGGAATGACGGGAATAAATATAACAGTTGTACCTGTCTCCTTGGTGGTATTGAAATTCCCCTTCTCATTTCAGGGGAATTTGAGCTATCCGCCAATTTTTTTAACTCTCTGAGGCAATCAGATTGGTTCAATGGGAAAGGCTAGACAAATCTAATGTTTTCCCTTACGTTCTTGCGGTATCACAATGAACTAATTAGTGTAAGTGAGCCCATTCATAACGTAACATAAAACAATAGCAATTGGTGTCTTATGTCTATGACTTCAAGAGGCCATATCGGTTGGAACATTTGTCTGAGGGGTATATCAAACCATAGGTCAATGGGGTACATTGAACATGTTACTCTTGTTAAAACTGGACGCAAACTACAGAATTGCATTTCATCGGGTATAATAAAACGTTAACTCCATAGTTTCAGCCAAATTAAGATGATATATGTATGTATCTTATATTTTTAACTAATAGTGCTTAGTTATGTGTGGGAAAAAGTCGCCAAATATATAATATAATATAATGTTTAACTGCATACATTTATAGTAAAATCCCGATATAGAAAAGTTATGACATAGGTTAGTTTCAGCTAAATTTTTTGGAAATTGTGATTTTTACGGCTTAAAGAAATGATTTGTTTTAAAGCAACCTCTACAGGGGATCTACGTCAAAGCTATAGCCGATAATGTTAATTAACTTTGTCGATAATGTTTGTAGAAAGACAAATATGAGTCATTCCAAAAATCGGTCAAATATTTCAGGAGTTACAAGCGACTGAATTAACAAACATTTTTGAAAAAATCGTAATTCCGCCATCTTTATATTGCTCATAACTTTTGGAAAAAAAACTCTTGAAACACGTATAAAATATTTTTAAAAAAGGTATACATAGAGGAATGTTTTTCCTAATTCTGTTTTTTATACACAAACTTTCGAAGCAATCAAAGCCAGTAACTATAGTATTTATACCCTACACCACACTGTGGTACAGGGTATTATAAGTTTGTTACACGGCAGATGTTTGTAACACCTGAAAATATCACAGCTAGACCCACCTTAAAGTATACCGATCGACTCAGAATCACTAACGATGTCCGTCCATCCGTCCGTCCGTCCGTCTGTCCATGTAAAGTTGTTCGTCGACTACAGGTCGCAATTTCAGTCCGATCGTTGTGAAATTTTGCAGTTTAGAGTATTTCGCGGCTGTTAAGATCGCTATTGAATTTGGTTGAAATCGGTTCAGATTTAGATATAGCTCCCATATATATATTTCGTCCGATTTGGCCCTTTAGTCCTATAGAAGCTGTATTTTACATCCAATACTTTTGAAATTTAGAATGGTAGAGTTTCTTGATCCATGAACCAACACTACCGAATTTGAAGAAAATCGGTTAAGATTTAGCTATAGCTCCCATATATATGTTTCGTCCGATTTTGCTCTTTAGTCCTGAAGAAGCTGTATTTTACATCCAATCATTTTGAAATTTAGAATGGTAGAGTTTCTTGATCCATGAACCAACACTACCGAATTTGAAGAAAATCGGTTAAGATTTAGCTATAGCTCCCATATATAAGTTTCGTCCGATTTGGCCCTTTAGTTCTATAGAAGCTATATTTTACATCCAATCGTTTTGAAATTTAGAATGGTAGAGTTTCTTGATTCATGAACCAACATTGCCGAATTTGAAGAAAATCGGTAAAGATTTAGCTATAGCTCCCATATATATGTTTCATCCGATTTGGCTCTTTAGATCCAACCGTTTTTATACCCTACACCACACTGTGGTACAGGGTATTATTTAAGTATAAAATGTCCCAAAAGTAAATTTATGTAAACAATTTATACATGAATTCCAAAATTTATATATCAGAGTTATTCAATATTTCGAGAGTGGTGTAGGGTATTATATAGTCGGCCCCGCCCGACTTTAGCCTTTCCTTACTTGTTTTTTGAATAAGTTGGCGCGTTATTTTGCTAATTAAGCATAAAGAGCTATATTTACAACTTTGGTGTCTTAGGCTACCCCAACTGAAATTTTCCGGCAAACATTTTCGTAGAATTTTGTAATCCTTAAATGTCCATTTTGGAAGGACTTTTTTAGATTTTTTCGAAAAAATGGCCAAATTGACCCATTAATAGGGTGCTAGAGGGTTAATATCTTCCACAAAAGTTATCCTCATAAAATTCCTCTATATAACTCTGATATTGAGAAATCTCTCAGACATTAACTTACATGATTTTTTCATTTAGTATAATGCTCCCTTCGAAGAAAAAATTAAATTAAATTAAAGCTTTGACCAACTGTAAAAAAAGCTCAAACCAGCTGAAACATAAATTTATTCTACAAAAATGATCTATGTTGAGCAGACCTTTCAAAATTATAGGGTCGCCATTCTGTTCCAAAAATGCTGTTGGACAGAGTTATTTCTTTAAAATAGTCGCCCATCTTCTCGCTCCCTTACCACTAAAACATAGCAATCAAATTTTATCATATATCGCAAGTCATACAAATCGCTGAAATTTTTAGTTTGTGTCTTTGGGAAATGGTATAAATAATTTATTGTTATAAGCTTTCAGCTTAAATTTAGCAAAGCTAAGTGAAAAAACCTGCGAAATTATAAAACCTGTTGATTGATTGTTCATTCATATTATTTTTACCCATAGTTATTTTTCACGAGGAATATTTTTTCCCACCAACTAAAAAATGTCGGCGATTTGTATGACGTTTGACATATGATAAGGTTTGATTGCAATATTGGCTACAATATTGCACCTTTCGTTGTACTTAAAAAAATGGCTATAACAAATATGAATCCTGTCGGCCATTTTTTCTTCTTTTCCACTCAAAGATTTTTCGAAGATAGAATTGAATGAATCCATGGCCCGCCCATTTAGATTTGTGTGGAAGATACCAGAAGGGACTTGGCATTGCTCTGTACCAAATTGTACGAATTTGTGTACGAGTATTGGTAGAAAGGGACGTGACAATTATCCCCATTCTACTGCAGTGTTGCCAGACTAAATTGGTCCAAAATCACTTTCCTAAATCGTCGTATGCACAAAAATCAACTTAAAAACAAGTCACCGTTGTTTTCCAACCAATGCAAGGAGAAATAAAGGGTTGGCCATTTACAATTTTAAATTTAAACTACCGATTACATTGACTTGTGATTTGAGCCCTTTGGATTATTTTCTGAGGGGAGCTATTAAGGATAAATGTTACGCAAAGCATCCAGAGACAATTGAAGCGTGGAAACATGAAATCGAAGTTGCCATTGAAGAGATCGTGGTAGTCATATGAATGATATTGTGTTCCATTACTAAATGCAAAGTACAACCTTTCCAATAAAACCAGAAATTTAAAAAAAATTATTAGTACCTGAGTCCATACCTAAAATTCTCAATTGCCGAGCCACTCGAGGTAGTCAGGTATTTCAAGTAGCAACGCAGTTGAAAAAGTCTAAGTCTGAACGGATTTTCAAAATTTTTAATAGGTTTTATCCAAGTACCAATAAACATATGTCTTCTAAATTTCAGAAAAATCGAGGGCAAAATACAACATCCGTTGACGACAATGGAATAACGGACGATACATATACAGTAGGCCGGGTCGATTTGTGGGGAGGCAAAAAAAGTCGCCATTGCTCAGTGAAAATCGTATTCTAGGGATCAAAATAAGAAACTTTGCCGAAGGAACCATACCTCTAAAACGAATTCTGATGTCCCGGAATTTGGGTCGAAATTTTGGTTAGGGGCAAATTTTGATAAATCCCACTTTGACCCATTTAGAGTGCTCCAATCGAGTCCCAATGTATGACTGATCCCCACTAACTTTGGAGGCCCGACCCACCCATGCCAGTGGCACACCCCCTGGAACCCCCTGGGGGTTCCATACATTTGGACTCGATTGGAGCACTCTAAATGGGTCAAAGTGGGATTTTTTTCCGGGACATCAGAATTCGTTTTAGAGGTATGGTTCCTTCGGCAAAGTTTCTTATTTTGATCCCTAGAATACGATTTTCACTGAGCACTTCATTGAGTGGGGGTCGGTCATACATTTGGACTCGATTGGAGCACTCTAAATGGGTCAAAGTGGGATTTTTTCCGGGACATCAGAATTCGTTTTAGAGGTATGGTTCCTTTGGCAAAGTTTCTTATTTTGATCCCTAGAATACGATTTTCACTGAGCAATGGGCGATTTTTAAATCGACCCGCCCTAATATACAGGATGGCTGATATGTACTGCAACCAACTTCAGGTTGCTATCATTTCTAAACCGCTAGTCTGATAGCTGACAGATTTATTTCAGTGACAGTTCATTTTATTGTTTACAAGCTTACAAAAGCATTTTGATCTTTGGATTCAGAAAAAAAGTTATTCGTGATGGAATTCAAGCGTGATAGTGTGATTGCCTTATATTTGGGTGGAAAAACACAAGTGGCTATCGTTAGAGCCCTCCAGCATTTAAATGTGAATAAATCTTTTGTTTCTCGTACTCGTTACCGTGATACTGGTAGTGTTGCATCGCGTCCCAAAAGTGGACGAAAAAAAAACGGTAACAACACCAGAAATGATCCGAAAAGTGAAGGTCAGATTTGATCGAAATCCACGCCGCAGTGGTAGAAAAATTGCTCGTGAGCTGAACATATCGCGAGAACGGATACAACACATATTAAAAAATGAGCTTGGACTAAAGCCATCGAAGTTCCAAAAAGTGGAAGAGCTCACCGATGCACAAAAAAAAGTTAGACTGGAAAGAGCCAAGGAGTTGCTTCGCTTGCACGAAGGTGGCCAGTTACCGAATTTGGTTTTCTCCGATGAGAAGCCATTCCAAATTGAGCAGTTTGTGAACAAACAAAATGATCGGGTTTACTTGCCAAAGAGGTCAGCTGAAAATTTACACCTTCGATTGCCCACCAGAACTCAAGCGCCGCCGATGGTAATGGTGTGGGCCGCCGTAACGGCCGATGGTCGCTCCCCGCTCGTATTCATCGACCATGGGGTCAAAATAAATGCCAAATATTATCGGGAAAATGTCCTAAAGACAGTATTGAAGCCCCCGGCAGACAAACATTTCGGCCGCAGACCATGGACATTCCAACAGGACTCTGCGCCATCGCACTCAGCACGCGTCAACCAAGCATGGCTTAAAAAGGAGGTTCCTCGCTTCATTTCTACCGCACAATGGCCACCAAGATCTCCGGATCTCAATCCGTTGTACTTTTGCGCCTGGGGCATTTTAGAGAGTAAGGTTCGCACTAAAAAATACCAAAATATCGATCATCTCAAGACGGCGCTTCGCCTGGAATGGGCCAAAATACCGCAGAGCCACTTTCGTGCAGCGTTTGATGGCTTTGTCGGCCGTTTGAAGGCCATAATTCGTGCCAAAGGTGGCCGATTCGAACAAATCTAAACTGTTTCTAAAATTTTATGTTATTTCCGACATTTTTTGCTTTTGAACAATAAAATTAAAAAAAAATTAAAAAATATAGCGCTTCACTTTGTTGCATTACATATCAGCCACCCTGTAGAGGGACTATATTTGAATTAATCAGCTTAAGTTGGTCTAACTAGGAGTATCAACGCGAACAATACAAAGTCAATAAAAACAACAAGTTCAATCTGGTAAACCGAACATATAAGCAGTTAACTTTTGGTGCAACTTCACCCACTTTTCTTGACGTGTTAAAGACTAATAAACTAATACTATGTATGGATATTCAGAAGATTCGCATAAGCAGTATAGAAGTTATTAAAAAATTCATATTTCATTTAATGTTAATTCTTTGTGGGGGAGGTACTAGAAGGAGTAGACCAATATGGCAAATTTTCGAACTTAGCCTGAGATAAAGACAAGTTTTGCCGCATACCAAATTTGAAGTCAATCGGTTACTGACAAACGGACGGACATAGCTCAACTGACCTAAAATGATCCAAATCGAATTTCCACCATACATATTTGGGATATTAGGTCAATCCTTCGATGTGTTACAGTTTTGGCGCGTAGCAAATGATATATACCCTTCTCTGTAAGGTGAGGGGAAAGTGTGCCCCTTTTTACTTTTTAACCCATTTGAAATCACCTACATAATTGTGCTGAAATTTGGTAATATAAATTTTATTATATCCAGAACTATTCACACGAGTAACTGTCGTCACAGTTTAGGATAGGATATTTTGATACAACCCATATACAGGTTGGCTGATGAAAGCTGCTACCAAAAAACAATTTAATAACTTTTTTTCTATTTAATGAATCTGGTTAATTTCTTTTTTATTTTGCAGATTCATTTTTAGATTTAACAAAAATGGATAACTGGGACACTGAAACAAGAATTAGGATTTTCCGCCGCTATTACGGACAGAAGTCCGTAGTTTCGGTTCAAAGAGAGTATAGGGGCACGTTTGGCGGCAATCCTCCGAGCAGATGGACCATAAGGAGACTTGTTAACAATTTTTCCGAGCATGGGACAGTCAACAGAAGACCTTACCATCGAAACCCTTCAGTTCGGACGGAGGAAACAATCGCTGCTGTAGCTGATGCCATACAAAACAATCCAAGAGTTTCGACAAGAACCTTATCTGCTCAAATGGGTATAAGCAGGCAGTCAATTATGCACAAAGATTTGGAGTTATTCCCATATAAAATTCAAATGGACAACAAAGTGAACTCAGCAGACTTCCCGATTCGCTTGGAATTTGGCCAGAAGATGCTCCAAATGGTGGAAGAGGACGGAAACATGTTGATCTGTCTTTTCATGTCTGACGACGCCCATTTCGATTTAAACGGCAACATAAACAAACAAAATTGTCGAATATGGAGTGCTTCCAACCCACAGATACTCCATGAGACGGAATTGCATCCACTTCGTGTCACAGTGTGGTGTGCAGTTTCATCACGCTGCATTGTCGGGCCCTACTTCTTCGAAGAAAACGGTCACACCGTTACAGTTACTGGAGGCCGTTACTTGAGTATGTTGAGTGAGTTTTTCTATCCAGAATTACGCCGAATGAGAATTTCTTTCAACTCTGTGTGGTTTCAGCAAGATGGTGAAACTCCTCACATAGCCCGGCCTGTTATGACAGAATTGCGGCGAAAATTTCACAATAAGCTCATATTCAGAAACTCCACATTCCGTTGGCCCCCCAGGTCGTCTGACCTTACTGCACCTGACTTTTTCTTGTGGGGTTATTGCAAACAGGAAGTCTACAAAGCAAAACCAACAAATTTCAATGAACTAAAGCAATCCATTCGAGAAACAATTGCGGCTATTCCCGTCTCAACTCTCCAAGCAGTAATGAACAACTTTTTGGTAAGATGCCGCACATGCATCAATTATTTTTAAAACTAATTCAGCTATATTTAATTAAATTTAATGAGCTTTAACATGAATAAAAGAAAACTGAATTCCATACACTGAAAAAAAAGTTATTTGAGTTTCTTAATGTAGCAATATTCATCAGCCACCCTGTACAAAGGTCTCTTCCGATCTGACTTCTTATAATAGAACATATAACTTTCAAATTTCCACCGAATGGGCTGTTTGTTTAAGGGGTCTTATAATTGCAGAGGGAATGACCATTTCATGAGGCTGCAAACTTGCAAATTTCTACCGATTGGGCCGAAATTTGGCAGTTTGAGTTTTATTTTAACAATTTACACAAAATTTTTCAAAATCCTACTTTATTTGCCTGTATAAGTAATATAATTTCCTATGTTCCCATATCACACTGTGTAATGCGATCCATGGTGAAGGATATATCGCTCACTCTATTGCGACTCAACTCAAAATTTAAATTTAAAGTTGCATTATAGAAATACTAATTTTGTAATTGTCCATAATTTAATCTCAGCGAATATTAAATATCGCCCTATGTAGTTTATTTTTGGCTAAACTGTTTATAAGCAGTTACAAATAGGTAAAATAAGACATCGCTTTTTTTTTTTTAAAAAAAATTTTGAAATAATTTTGTGGCCATTTTAATTTTTGAAAAAATTAAAAAAAAAGTTTTTGTGTTTTACGAAATATGTAATTGCTCTCGATCGGCTGAACCGATTTTTGCAATATTCACTTGATTTAGAGAGGACACAATGCGCCATTTTTTCATCTTTATATTTATACTTCTTTTCTAAAAAAAAATTTACAAAAATCGGTTCTTTTTTGGAAAATATAATTTCAAGTAGTCATAATTTTTGTACTATTGTGTATATCGAACCATAGGAAATTCGTCATATAGGAAATTTTATTGCACATCCAGACATGTTGATACGGCTGAAATCGGTGCATATTGTGCTCCGATATTTACAAAATAATAGTAAGGAAAAAAATTAAAACTTCAATTTTTAATTGCAGATATCTCGGTAACTGTACGAGATAATTCTTAGGTTTAAAAAGTTTATTTGTAGACCACAGTTTTTTACAAATCGGAAGAGAAACACGCGGTACACGCGCTTGAACATTTTCTTCGCCCGATGTGGCCAACTTTGAGGCCCTCTAGCTCCGCCCCTGTCTTGCATAGGGGGCCCAAATATAAAACTTAACTTCTCTAAATCCTCTTCATCTACCTTGTCAAGTTTGGTCCAATCGGTTTTTTCGTTAAGAAACGGTCGAATTATTTCCCTTTTTTGAATTCGTACCACTGTGCAGTGCTTGGCAAAAACAGACGAAATTTTGCTAGACTACACTAAATAAAAATTGTCATAAAATTAAAGAAATGGTCCAAAGACATTAGTTTTTAAAATAAGTACATTTTGTACTTAAAATACAGATAATTTCAATAATATGAAGTAATTTACTTAATTTTAAGTAAATTTTCTTAATTTTAAGTACAAAATGTACTTATTTTGAAGACTAAGGACGTCTTTGGAGCATTTCTTTAATTTTTAACAAATTTTTTTTCAGTGTAGTCTTGGAATTCGTCCATAACTTTGAGTCAAACTAAATCTTTTTACTGTTCTGGATTAGTGAGAGTGCGACGAGAAATTTTTTCAACAAAGGTTTATTCAAAAAAAAACTTCGTAAAAAAATTTTAATTTTTTAGATTTGAAACAATTTTTTTACAAAAAAATGGCGCATTGTGTCCTCTTTAAAACAAAGTATACTTCGCACAAATCGGTTCAGCCGATCGAGAGCAATTACAAATTTCGTAAAACACAAAAACTAATTTTTTTAATTTTTTCAAAAATTAAAATGACCAAAAAATTTTTTACAAAATAAATGATTTGTAACTGCTTTTAAACATTTTAGCCAAAAATAAACTACATAGGTCGATATTAAATATTCTGACCCATTTCGGATTAGCCCAGCGTTTTTAAACATCTAATTTCATATTACTTATCTATTTATACGGACTTAAGTTACACATCTTGTCAATTTTGAGTTATGTCACTCTTCAAGTAAGCGATATAAGATTTGTCTTGGCCAAACTAAACGCTAGTGAAACTTGTTTAAAATTCTAATGAAATAATTTTAATTTCAAATTGAGTTTTTGAACTTTTGATTAAATTAATATTTTTCGAAAATCAATTGAATTTTTTTAATGTAATATATGAGCTTCCATAGATGAACTTCCCATAAAAATAAGCAAAACGTTAGTAAGAAAATTCATCCAAAAAAAAAATTAGAATTAATATTTAATTAAAACAGAAACAGATTAAAAAATAACAAAAAAAAAATCCCTCACTAATCATCCAAAGAGAATAGAATGTATTTTGTTTTTGTTGTTTAGAATTTATAATTTATTAATAAATTTTGAAAATTGTTTTAACTACTTTCGTACAATACAATTTTCTTCTGCATTCATTTAACCTATTTTTAAATTTTTCTTAATAAACGGTCATTATTTTGAGAGAGAGAAAAAAAGACACTGACATAAATGAAAATGAAAAAAATTGTGCTAATTTTTTTTTTTTAATTTAGTCGAAAATTATTTCCAATTTATTTAGTTTTTTTCTTTGTTTTCCAATTAAGATTTTTTGTTTGTTTCGTTTGTTTTTGATTTAATTATAAATTAAATTATATTCATCTGATGTTGTTGTTGTTGTATTATTTTAACAATTACAAATTGTTTTCTTTTTTCAGAGTTTTTTGTTTTGTTTGTTTTTACGTTATACGTATAATTAAACTAAAATTAAATATTTACAGAGTTTTCTTTTTTTTCTTATTATTGTTTTAAAGAAAAAAAATTTTAAAATTAAATTTTTTGATTTATGAATTCCTCCAATATTTTGTTTTGTTGTGTTGGGTTTTTCTTGCATGCTTTCTTTTTTCTTTAGCTTATTATTATTGTTTAATTTATTTTCTTAGTCTAATTCTCTAATGAGAATTGGCCTTGTTTTTTTTTGGGGGGGGGGGGGGTTTGTTGGGTTTGGTTTTCTTTTTGATGTTTAGAAATTTTTGCTATTTCCTGTTTATACACTTAACAACTAATTAGAGTTACTAAATTATTGTAATTATTGTTTGTTAAGGTTGTTGGTTTTTTGTGTTCTTTTTTAGTTGTTGTTTTCTTCCTTATATATTCTATGTAATTTATAGTCGACCAGATGTAACCTGCAAAGAGAAGAGAAAACCGAAAACAATATTAACATAAAATTAAATTATTCTAATTAATTATTATTATCAATTTCAGAGAAATATAATAAAGAAATTTATAAGTACGAAATTTAAGACAACTACACTGTATTTCCGTCATTATCACTTTTGGCCCTTCGGTACTATTTTATCCCAAAAAGTACGAATTTCAGGTCAAATTATTACCGCGTCCCACCTGATGGCACCTTTTTGAGCCTTCTTTCTGTCTGTAGGAATTTCGAAAAATAATTCTCACTTATTCCGATACTAGTGGTACGAAAAACAATAATTACGTCCTGTGGGATTACTGGCAGAGTTTAACACTTTTGGGACATTAAATCCCATTTTACTCCAAAAAGTAAAAATTATTACCTCATCCCAGAGGAGGTAATTATGTTTAAGGTCCCTTTTATTCAAAAAGTATTGTTAAAACTGCAAAAGTACGAATTTCGAAAAATAATGTTTAACCTTTGCCAGGGTTAGGGTACCATTTTCGATCCCTTTTAGTCTCCCTTTTATATCAATAAGGGTGAATTTCATAAACTATTTAACTATTACTATATTATACCAATTTTGGGCCCTTTGGTACCATTTTACCCCAAAAGAGTACTATACTAGAGCGAGTACTATACTGTAGTCTTTTTGTCTCCCTTTTATATCAATAAGGGTGAATTTCGTAATACTATTTAACTATTACTATATTATACCAATTTTGGGCCCTTTGGTACCATTTTACCCCAAAAGAGTACTATACTAGAGCGACCACTGTAGTATTTTTGTCTTCCTTTTATATCAATAAGGGTGAATTTCGTAAAACTATTTAACTATTACTATAATATACCAATTTTGGGCCCTTTGGTACCATTTTACCCCAAAAGAGTACTATACTAGAGCGACCACTGTAGTCTTTTTGTCTCCCTTTTATATCAATAAGGGTGAATTTCGTAAAACTATTTAACTATTACTATAATATACCAATTTTGGGCCCTTTGGTACCATTTTACCCCAAAAGAGTACTATACTAGAGCGACCACTGTAGTATTTTTGTCTCCCTTTTATATCAATAAGGGTGAATTTCGTAAAACTATTTAACTATTACTATAATATACCAATTTTGGGCCCTTTGGTACCATTTTACCTCAAAAGAGTACTATACTAGAGCGACCACTGTAGTCTTTTTGTCTCCCTTTTATATCAATAAGGGTGAATTTCGTAAAACTATTTAACTATTACTATATTATACCAATTTTGGGCACTTTGGTACCATTTTACCCCAAAAGAGTACTATACTAGAGCGACCACTGTAGTCTTTTTGTCTCCCTTTTATATCAATAAGGGTGAATTTCGTAAAACTATTAAACTATTACTATATTATACCAATTTTGGGCCTTTTGGTACCATTTTACCCCAAAAGAGTACTACACTAGAGCGACCACTGTAGTCTTCCTCTATACTCTATTACGTTTATGTTTAGGTTAGGGTTGTTGCCATTTCGAGCTGTCGCTCATCGCAACTAACCTGTTTGATACACAATGTTATTATTAGTACGAATATCGGTACCGGAAAGATCTGTTAAACTTCCTAAAAAGGTCTAACACAGTATATCCAGTCGTTTACTCAATGCGGGACAGTATGAAAGCAGCTGCTCAACTCTCTCTCCATTTCTTCCTCATCTCATCAGCTTCTGCAGAATTCATTGGAGGCAATTCCCAACCTTCCGACATGTTCGCCGATCAGGCAGTGTGCTATCAGTGCGAGGAGATTTTTGACCTTCTCGGGTCATTTCTTGGGCAGATTTGTCTAGCTACCCTGCAGGTGCCGACTTCTGTCCATCTTTCATTGAAATGCCTGACTACCTGCCGCTAAGCCAAAGCTTGCTTGTGGATACTGGCGCACCAATATATGCAAATTATCCGAGAATTTGTAATGACGTCCCATTTCTAGCAAGTTCAGCTAGAATCAGCTTTGTAGTTCTCCGGCATATACCTATCCCCAGGTACACATATGAGGTATATTGTAGACAGCTCAGCTATCTCGTTGAGACAAATGCGGCAGTCGAGGGCAGTTGGTGAATTCAGGTTATAAACAATATACAGAACACTTTTTCAACAGCTTTAAACAACTTATAAATTGTTTATACTAAAAAAGATGTTAAAAATTCTAACCCGAGTGCAAGTTATTATAAATTCATGTCCTTGTGGAAACTTAAAGACCCACACAATAGTTTACTACATGTAAATGGTCCCCAAAAATTTGTCCTAGAAACCCCTTCAACACTTTAACAAATTCCCAAGCGGCAAAACTCTAATTTATTTACCCTTCAAATAAGTTAATCACACACCGAAGCCATACGGCTCCAGCCTGAGAAGGAACACAAACACGATAAAACTAAAGTGATAAAAAATCACTAAACCTTTAACGGCATTTAATTCAATGTTTACTATGAAACTGAAACTAAGGTAACTAACTAAGCTAAGGACACAACATAGCATACAGTGTTGTTGTCAATCACTCAGCTGGTTTCAGGTCCAGGCAACGCAGCAGCTAAGGACAACATCAGCAAGAAGGATAATATACAGATGACTACTCCTGAAACACCCAGGCACATTGACGCCAACGAAGTATTGTCAGTCAACCTTGTCCACCAGGCCTCCCTAATCCTCCTCCTTCAGCTCTACCCCTTAGAGAATTTGTCGCAAAAAAAATCCAACTGAAAGTTTAACATCATTTATTTATTGAGTTAATTCAAGCAGAATTTATTAATGATGTTGCCTCATTCACACAATATGGACGGACCGACCAATTGCCAAAAGCAAGGAAATTCACGAAAAGAAAAAAAGCGGAAAAAAAACTTTGAAAGTTGGTAGAAAAATTAAAATTTTATCATCAAATTAATTTCGACTTAACTTGTTTCGTCGTGCCCAATAAAAGGTGCTCTTTTTCTCCTGGCATTAGATGGCCAAAGATTGTCAATTCAAAGGAACAAAAAAAGGAGTGGGACCTATAGAAAAACGGTTCAACATTTCGTATCGATGGCGAATAAGAAAAAAAGTAGTACTTTTTCTTTGCCTCACTAAACATTTCATCACAAACACAGAGAAGAGGATGAAAAAACACCATGACAACTTTTTCATAAATATTTTATTGAATTATTCACAAAAGGAAAGAAAAAGCGACAAATTGTCGTTTTTTCGCCAACACATCATTCCCTCGTAAGTGTAAGAATTTCATTAAAATAATGAAACGCCCGCATATTTGAGGCAGCGAAATGAAGCTAATTCGGAACTGAACCCCGAGCAGGATTTTTTTGTTCTACTGCTGAATGAAAAAATGTCAAAGTATGCATTTGACACTTGAAGGTATCATTCAAATACTTGATCAAACTTTTTTCTCGTGTTTTTTTTTATGGTTGGTTGGTTGGCTCTTGTCTGTTCCTGAGGGAGCGGGGGTGTGATGAAGCAACCCGCACCCCCTTCTACCTCATGAATTTTACGAGAATTCACGGAAGGAAGGCCTGATTTTATTTAGTCGTCAGGCTTCATAAAAAAGTAGTTACGGGTGACACCGCCAATACTTGGTTTTTAAATGATGATTTTTTAGCTTTACTTTTTTCCATCTACGGTTTTTTAATTTTCGGTTTTGATGTTGCCTTGGGATACAAACGTTTACCTAAGCAGTCTTCCTGATTTAAGTGGGTGACAATGTGACACGCGTCGTTTTTAGAGGAGGCAATGAGGGTGGTCTGGGCGATCACGATCGGGGCCTTTTCGGGGACTTTTCGGCCAATTATACCTTTACCAACTTTTATATTCTTGAATTGGCAGTCCTTTTGGTCGAAACTTTCCATTTATGTGCTATATAGCAATTAGGGAAACAGTTTGGACCCATTTTACACCAAAAAGTACGAACTTCAAATAACAATAATCACCTCATCCCAGGGGAGAGTACAATTTACCATTTAGGGCCCTTTTAGTCCCCTTTTTAATGTTGAAGGACGAGAAAGAGGGCCCCCTTTAGGCTCTTTCTGTCTGTAGAAATTTCGAAAAGTAAGTATTACTTCGTCCCTGGTAGTTGCTACCGCTGCGGAACCATTTTGTCTCCTTTTTATTCTAAAAAGTTCGAATTCCTTAAAAAACAGCTATTGCCTCTTTTCGACGCGTCGTCGCGACGATGGCCCCTTTAGTGCACTACTTTTACTACCAAAAGTGCTAATTTCGCGAAATAGGTGTTACTTCTTCGGATTGTGAGGGTACAATTTTAGGACCTTCTGTACTGTGGTTAAAATTGTTGGTTTCAAAAAGTACGGATTTAAAATTAAAAAAAATTACCTCGTCCCAGGAGAGATGCCTTTTTAATCAATATTAATTAAAATAAAATATTATATTTTCATTAACTATTGTGTACTATTCCATAAAATGAAAACAAAAAATATTTTAATTCCAATTTTCATAGGAGGTACCTTTCATATTTGGGACATATTTTTTTTTAATATAAGCGAGATAGAGCCGGGATATGCATTAAATTTCAGGAAATTATGAGTGCTACAAATCTGGGAGGAAAATAAGGAAAAGTCGATTTTAAAAAAAAAAATGTGTTTCGCTGGTTAGAAAAACACCTTCCGAATTTTAAAAAAAAAATCGCAAAACGGTTTTTATTCCATTTTGTTAAGAGCTAACAAGCTAATGAAAAGATCAACTAACTTCCTTATAAAGAGAGGGTATAACGTTCTTGCCCTTTTACCATCTCTACTCCAAAAAAATAGGAGTTTTAAAAACTAATTATAAGTCCATTAAAGAAGATTGCACTATTACTGGGCTCTTTAGGTTCTCTTTTACTTTAAAAGTTTTAAAGTGTACCATTTTCGGTCCATTTTTCGTCTCCTTTGTATACCCTACACCACACTGTGGTACAAGGTATTATAAGTTTGTTTCACGGCAGATGTTTGGAACACCTGAAAATAACACAGCTAGACCCACCTTAAAGTATACCGATCGACTCAGAATCACTAGCTGAGTCGATTTAACGATGTCTGTCCGTCCGTCCGTCTGTCCATGTAAAGTTGTTCGTCGACTACAGGTCGCAATTTCACTCCGATCGTTCTGAAATTTTGCAGTTTAGAGTATTTCGCGGCGGTTAAGATCGCTATTGAATGTGGTTGAAATGGGTTCAGATTTAGATATAGCTCCCATATATATCTTTCGTCCGATTTGGCCATTTAGTCCTATAAAAGTAGTATTTTAGATCCAATCGTTTTGAAATTTAGAATGGTAGAGTTTCTTGATCCATGAACCAACATTGCCGAATTTGAAGTAAATCGGTAAAGATTTAGCTATAGCTCCCATATATATGTTTTATCCGATTTTGCTCTTTAGATCCAATCGTTTTTATACCCTACACCACACTGTGGTACAGGGTATTATTTAAGTATAAAATGTCCCAAAAGTAAATTTATGTAAACAATTTATACATGCATTACAAAATTTATATATCAGAGTTATTCAATATTACGAGAGTGGTGTAGGGTATTATATAGTCGGCACCGCCCGACTTTAGCCTTTCCTTACTGGTTATAATAATAAGAGTGATTTTCGTAAAACTATTATAATCTCATTACTGGCGGAGTTTACCACTTTTGATACCATTACATCCCAAATAAGTACCATACTAGAGACGACCACAGTGGTCTTCTTCTATACTATAGACGACCAATGTGGCTTTACTCTATTAGATTCTGGTTTAGTTAGGGTGGCAATCATTTGCATCAGCTCAGATCGAGCAATTTAGGTCCCTAGTGTTACCACGGACTCAGAAGCCTCTCATCAAAACAAACCTGTTTGATATACAAAGTTATTAATAGTAGGAATATTGCTACCGGAAAGATCAGTAAGATTTCATATAAAGGCCGACCCCAGTATATCCAGACGTCGTTTATTCAATACGGAACAGTAGCATAGCAGTTGCTCAATGCTCTCGATTTCTTCCTCAGCTTCTGCAGAAGTGATTCGGGCAATTTAGGTCCCTAGTGTTACCACGGGCTCAGAAGCCTCTCATCAAAAAAAACCTGTTTGATATACAAAGTTATTAATAGTAGGAATATTGCCTCCGGAAAGATCTGTAAGATTTCATATAAAGGCCGACCCTAGTATATCCAGACGTCGTTTATTCAATGCGTTGCTCAATGCTCTCGATTCCTTCCTCAGACTCCGCAGAAGTGATTCGGGTCAATAGCCAAACTTCTGGCGTGCTCAAAGAGCAGGCAGTGCCCGTGCCAACTGACACCAATGCAGACAGTATTTTCTTCTGCAGTGCGAGGAGATGTTTTGAACTTATCTGGTCATATCTTGGCCAGATTTTTCTAGTTAATCTACAGTTTCCGATTTCTGTACATCTTTCATTGGACTGCCTGATTATCTCTTGCCTACGGCACGGCTTGCATGTGGATAGTGGAGCAACAATATATGCAAAATTTTCGAGAATTTGTTATGTCGTCCCTTCCTATTAAATTCATCGGTTCTGAGTTCAACGAATTTCCCTATACCCATATGAGGTATTGATTGATTGCCTCTTGCCTAAGCCAAAGCTTGTATATGAATAGTGGCGCACAAATATATGCATATTCTTTAAGAATTTGTAATGTCGACCTCCTCCTAGCAAGTTTATCGGTTTTGCAGTTCACCGGGATATCACAATGCATATGAGGCATATATGTATTAAACTGTTCAGCATTTCGTTAAGAGATCTGCGGCAGTCGAAGGCTTTTTTCCATAGTCAGCATAGTCTTTGCAGTGTACTCCGAAGCCAACCTTATGAACAAGCTTCGAATCATCCGTATAGATGTGGAGATGGTTTATATTACCGGGTATTTTGTAAACCCATTCCTCTCTGGCAGGTATCTTAGTGGTAAAGTTCCTCGTGAAGGTGTACACCGTTGGTATACAGTCCACTCGGCGGTTACCATAGCATTATGTATACTGTGATATCCTCATGTGGCCGTAGTTCTTGTACCTTTACATTGATAGACAGTTTAGTCATAATGCCGCCCTGGTTGCTACGTATCTCGTCGCAATATCAATCGGCAGTAGATGCAGTAGGACTTGTAGAGACTCGATCGCTATAGTCTTTAAAGTTCCGCTTATGCATAGTAGGCTGGCAGTTCTCAGAACCTTTGATAATTGATTGGTAATGGACCGTTATTCATTTGCCGTCCACTACACCACAATATCGTACAACCGTATTGGGCGAAATACTGCTTTATATTGACACTTCTACATTCTAAAACATTCCAAAATTCCAAATTATAATCAGTCGAAATTTGGTGTTTATCCGTCAACCCCATCAAAAGTTATTCACAAAACCATTCAGGTCATTCGATTTGCATTATAAAGGAATTCCACACAAAATTAAAAAATATTCAAACTTTGATCGCCTCTCCTGAAAAACTACCTTTTTGCACTTAGCATAGTTTAGAATTGAGGTATCGATATGTATGTATATCCAATGGACGACTGCAGGAGCGAGGCCCCAACGCGTTTCTGCAGGATTATAAGGCGACGTTGGCCTTCCTTACACGTTCCAGTACATTAAGTCTGAATGACATTTTCCTATCAAGATTTATTCCTACAAATTTTGCTCTTTCAGAAAAGTCTCCTCCCACCTCTGTTCTATTTATCCGAGGAGCGTCCACCTTATTCTGCCTAGTAAAGAGAACCAATTCTGCAACCTGTAGGTTGACTCTGAGACTGCTAAGGAATGTTCCAGTTACAGCGGTTCTAGATCTAAATGGATTCCATTCCTCTAGAACGTTGTGGCTTCCACTATATTGGAGTCGACCACTGTGTCTTCCTCTATACTAGACATTGTTCGCATAACGTCGGTTCTTCACGGTACTCCACAAAAAAGTATAAATACGTCAAATCGTAGGCGTTTACAATATCTAAAGTCCAAGTCAATGAAGATCCGTTGTCTTCGCGCCGATTTTTTTCACATTTCTGGCTACGTATATAAAAATTGACACATTTGGGCTGATGAGCAACCCAAAGAGATTCTCAACTACAGATGAATCCACAGATATTCACTATGGACTGCTGTAGAAATCATTTTTGTGGGCAGCTAAATTCGAGTTAAGGACCTGCCAACTGGCCGCATAGATAGTGTGAAGTCAAAAGTATTCATTGGTAAACCAGCTACGATTCTACACCTGAAAGTGAACATTACTTGTGTAATTCTCGAGGTACCGGTATCGAAGCTGGAAAAAGTGACCGAAATTGGACCTTCCGAATGGATGAGCTATAGCGTAGTCAAGCCCAAAGTTTGAATTAAATTTTTTTTAAAAAGATTATTGTTTGGGTCATAATAAAAATTCCGACATCCAATTGTATTCCTGGTGTTTAATTTAAAATGAAAAAAGTCAAAATTTGATATCCCTTTACATGTTGTCATTCATTGTCCTCCTACGAGTATAAATCAAACAGGTTTTTGTTGTTTCAAAAAGGCCTGTCTAAATTAAAAAGCCCATTGGCCTGACACCCTTAATCTATCCAGTTTGACACCGTAGACCTTTTACTTTTTCACCAAAAAAAAATTAAATACGCTCTTGAGGTTCGCGTTTTTTTTTTCTTAACAAAACCAAATCCATGTCAACTTTTCATTGTGGTTTTGTTAAGTTTTTTTGTGCCTATGTTATAAGGGGGGAGTTATAAGGGGGAGCTCAGGCTTTTTTATTCCTTACAAAATTGCTACAAGATGTTGAATTAACAAGCCCCGCAAACACCGTCGTTTTTTTGCTTCTGCAAGTCCTTGGTGTCCTCTTCATTTCCTTTCAATTTTTGTTAATAAGTATGTGTCGTAGTGGTGTTGGTGGGGTAGAAGGTGACGGTGTTGTTGTTTGCTGAGGCTGTTGTAAAATTGCAAAATTATAACAATGTTGGTTGGTTAGATGGGTCCACAGCTTTCTCTCTATCTCTCCTTTTCCCTAGGATACAACGGTGACAACAGCTCAAAATCTGTTACAAGCAATATGTGGGCGCACGTGAAGCATCCGTTCGTACGTCCGTCCGTTAGTTCATCTCCTGAGTACCATACTCCCATACAATGGGAACACAATGGAGCGGCTTCCAATTCAACTGAAGGTTTATTAGCACCATGACAACGTTTAATGGCACGATTTGTTATAACAACTTTGGCAAGTTAACGTTGACATTTATAGTCGTTGGGTCGCTACGTCGTCGGTGGGTCGGTGGTCTCCTTCATCTGTGTGTCAAGTTAGGGCGTTCTGTGGCATTTCCTCCTCCAGCTGCCACCGTCACTTTTCGCGTTCTACGTTTTTTTTTAATAAGCCAATAAATTTTGTGGTAATACACCATGACATGACGGAGGTGGAAGAGATGCTAAGACTACGAGTACACCACTCTAACCTGAGGGGTGTGTGTGCGGGAAAATAACATTTCAATTTATGAAATTAATTTGATTTTAATGATGACGACTGAAAAGACGGAGATGTTGTTGGCTCGAAGTTGAGTTTCTAAGGGTAGAAGAAGCTGCAGAAATGCACAATTATGATGTGCCTTTGTTGGCAATGGAAATTGCCTTGATTGAAATCCCACAAAATGTCATATTAAGAACTCAGTGGTTTCTATTTGCATTCCAGTGTATTGTAAAGCTATAAATAATTGACCTTACTTCAAGAAGTACTAAAAATTGTACAAGGACTAAATGGAAATCAAATGCGTAAGAAATTTGTTCTAGCATATACATAGAAACAAATTGCTCTACTTATCTATTGTCCTTCCAGTCGTTCTTTAATACAAGTGCAAACTTTAATTGTTTTCCAAATGTCATCAGCACTTAATCCTTAACCACATGTCCTTTATAAAGCAATCAGAAAACTATTGAATTGTTAAATTGTCTAAATTTGAAATAAATGTCAAGTTGAAATTGTCAGCACACTTAGAAAAAACCCAAAATAAAATCAATGAAATCGGAATTTACACAATTTGTAAGCATTTTTGTCTACGAAAAGTTTAGAAAGTGTTTTTAAAATGGGCATAAGTGAAAAAGTTGAAAAATGTACGCATTTTTCCACCCTTTTGTACCCCTCAAACAAAGACCAGATTATATCGGAATTGAATAACTCGTAACTTTAGCACCAGTACACACGAACACTTACAATTCGGTACAGGGCAATACCTATGGAGTATCTACTGTTCAGCCGCAAAATTGGAGTTTTTGTTAAGTTCCTTCTGGTTACTTCACATTGACAACCAAACTGAAGGGACGTATAGCCGGGGCCTAAATCTAAATCTGAATCGATAGTGTTCATTCTCTTCGGGCGCAAATACGACTTTTATAGAGCTTAGATGCCAAACAGTAAACAGAGGTAAACATATATCTGTGGCATTTTGACAAAACAACCGTTCTTAAAACAACATTTATTTTTGACAAAAAATATATCACAGTTTTTGGTAATTTTCTCGCCAACCGCTATAGCTGGAAGAATGATATAACTTGGGGAATAAAGGTACACGAATTCCCTACAATATAGTTATTCTATATTTGCTTAAATGTGTCTTCCCAGGATTTTGTGGCCCCATAAAAGTGTCTGTTGTTTTATCTCCAAAATTTAGATTTTTGAGATAGGTTCTTTTGTTAAAATGCCACAGAATTGCCATATTGACGGAACATTTTATGATGAGATAATTTGAGCTGTGCGCAAGATGGGTGCTGCGTTTGCTCACAATCAAGATGAACGGAAATTTCAAGCATATTGCGAACGAATTATAAAAAAGTAAATCCTTATTACAAGAAGTTAAATTAAAATTTCTAAATTTTTTTATATCATTAAAAATCGTCATTTCGGGAGAAAAATCGTCTAATCATTAATTTTCTTATTTTAGGCTCTTAAAATTGTCGTTTCTTGAAACACTGCTCTTGAAGAAAACGAGCAATATTATTTTTGAAAAAATAACATTTTTGTATAAGTCAGTATACCTGCCATTCGATGAGCCGACATTGCCACCTACGTCGGAATTACAACGTCTGGTAAGGGAATCCAAAAATACATATAATGTGTTACTAGCTGGTTGTGATTGCTTGGGGTAGTACTGACACCAATAAAAGGGGACAAGCCCTTATAGAATTATTGAATACTAACGATCTCCTAACTCTCAACATATGGAACAAGGCGACCTTTGTTAACAAAATTAGAGAAGAAGTATTAGATATAACGATATGCTCAGAAAACCTCATTAATGAGATCCATGAGTGGAGGATTTCGGATGAACACTCCTATTCGGACCACCGTTATATAACGTTTAAAATTGCACGGCCACCGCCTGACCCAATAAGTTTCAGTAATATGGCTAAAACCGACTGGACCAAATTCGGCAATCTACTCAGAAATCGATTGCGCCAGCCTAAACACAATTATCCAAGTACAGAAGACATTGATATCAATGTGAGGAGGATTACGGAGGCTCTTGTAAAATCATTCGAAGATAGTTGCCCGCTTCGAAAAAGGAAATCTGCCTATGAGAAACCCTGGATGACAGGGCAAATTCGCTCGATTGGCAAGGATGTCCGCAGACTTTACAACAGAGCTCGACGTAAAAAGCTATCAGTATATTGGGATGACTACCACAGAAAGCTCAAAGAATACAATAAAATCATTAGACTGGCGAAACGTAACTCCTGGAGAGTTATCCAAGTACAGAAGACATTGATATCAATGTGAGGAGGATTACGGAGGCTCTTGTAAAATCATTCGAAGATAGTTGCCCGCTTCGAAAAAGGAAATCTGCCTATGAGAAACCCTGGATGACAGGGCAAATTCGCTCGATTGGCAAGGATGTCCGCAGACTTTACAACAGAGCTCGACGTAAAAAGCTATCAGTATATTGGGATGACTACCACAGAAAGCTCAAAGAATACAATAAAATCATTAGACTGGCGAAACGTAACTCCTGGAGACTTTTCTGTGAGCAGGTAGACAGCGTTAACAGCATGTCTAAAATAAAAAAGTTCCTCTCAAAAACTCATATACAGACCGAAACACTGGTGGATGAAACGGGTAAAAGGATGGAAACAACAGAGCTCGACGTAAAAAGCTATCAGTATATTGGGATGACTACCACAGAAAGCTCAAAGAATACAATAAAATCATTAGACTGGCGAAACGTAACTCCTGGAGAGTTATCCAAGTACAGAAGACATTGATATCAATGTGAGGAGGATTACGGAGGCTCTTGTAAAATCATTCGAAGATAGTTGCCCGCTTCGAAAAAGGAAATCTGCCTATGAGAAACCCTGGATGACAGGGCAAATTCGCTCGATTGGCAAGGATGTCCGCAGACTTTACAACAGAGCTCGACGTAAAAAGCTATCAGTATATTGGGATGACTACCACAGAAAGCTCAAAGAATACAATAAAATCATTAGACTGGCGAAACGTAACTCCTGGAGACTATTCTGTGAGCAGGTAGACAGCGTTAACAGCATGTCTAAAATAAAAAAGTTCCTCTCAAAAACTCATATACAGACCGAAACACTGGTGGATGAAACGGGTAAAAGGATGGAAACTACAGATGATACCGTAAGGCTTTTGATGAAAACTCAAACGAAAATGTGATGCACCTATTACGGATGCTATGGTTAAAGAAGTAATAAAAAGCGTCTCTCCTTTCAAGGCTGCGGGACCGGACGGAATATTTCCAGCGTTTCTTCAGAATGAGGTGGATCTGGTATCAACTCATCTGGTTGGAGTTTTCATTGCGTGCCTAACTCATGCATATACCCCAAAAAATGGCAGGAATCAAGGGTGGTCTTCATACCCAAGCCTGGCAAGGCGAGTTATACGATCCCAAAGGCTTATCGACCTATTAGCCTAACTTCTTTCCTGTTAAAAACAATGAAGCGAATAATTGACGACATGGTCAAAAGTAAGATACCCGATGACAAGCTAAAATTCAAGCAACAGGCATATGTTAAATGAAGATCAGTGGAAACAGCTCTACGTGAGGTAGTACACCACATAGAACAGTCCTGAAGACATGTACACACTTGCCGTTTGTATAGACATTGAGGGCATTTTTAACTACGTTCAGACCGATACACTTATCCAGTCCTTAGACGAGTTTCAGGTTGACCGGGCGTTGGTAAATTGGATCAACAATATTCTAAGGAATAGGTGGATTATTTGTGGGTCATATGACGTAAAAATCAGACATAAGGTAAATCGTGGTATACCTCAGGGGAGCATTTTATCTCCTCGCCTTTAAAGCCCTCACCTATGAAGGACTTAAACCAGTCTGTTATGCAGACGACGTTATAATACTTCTAAGGGGAACACATCCAAACCAACTATGCAGAAGAGCTGAACAGGCACTTAACATTGCATATAACTGGGTACAACCAAGGGGATTAAATGTCAACCCAGACAAAACAGAAATATGTCTATTTACAAGGAATAGAAGATTCATGCTTTTACCGTGCCTCGATTCCTGGATAAGAATATTGCCATATCTAAAAAGGTAAAATACTTGGTAAGTAATCTTGGATCAGAAACTATACTGGAAAGATCATATTGAAGAAAGAGTTACAAAGACCAACAGATGTTGGTCGTTGTGCAGAAGAGCTGTAGGTTCAAAATGGGGACTATGTCCAAATATGACACACTGGCTTTACATGAGCGTGATTAGACCAATAATAACCTACGCCTCTGTAGTGTGGTGGACAAAAAGGACAACGTAATACCATTGCAAAAAGTGCAACGTATGTGCTGTCTAGGCATAAGCGGGACAATTAGAACCACACCAACAAGAGCGTTGGAGATTATACTGCACATCCAACCAATAGATATCCGTATAAAGTATGAGGCAGCCCTCACAGCAAGACGTCTACAAGTGATGGGTGAATGGATAAATCGAGACCACAAGTCGTACCATCAGAAGATATTACAATCACTGGTCGGTCATATTCAAACAACGGAAATCTCCGACGGCATTCCTGAAGTGCGGCTTACAGCTACCTGTGAATCGTTCGTGCCAGACAGACGCTCCTGGAAAAACGGAACACTAGCTCATGCGCCAGTGGGAACCAGCTGCTACACTGATGGGTACAGGCTTGGAGGAAGGACGGGTCTGGGACTTTTTATTGATGAACAAGAAGTCGAACTTTACTTCCGCCTCCCAGATCATAACACAGTATTTCAAGCAGAAGTTCGAGCAATCACGGAGTGTGTTAACTGGCTCAGTAACCAACGTAACAGTGTTAGAATGTAAAAGAACGATAAATAATTACTCAGTCCTTGGTCAACTGCGTATTTTCTGGGTACCGGGACACAACGGAGTGATTGGAAATGAACGAGCAAACAGTTTGGCTTCAAAGGGCAGAGAAATTCGAGTAGTAAACTTGGAAACCTTTCGAAGACACGAAGGATGAGTTGAAGCACTGGGCAGTGAGGGCTCCCAAAACTGTGTGGACACTCAAGCATACAGGCACATCTTCATCGCATATGACTAGCAGAAAACGACGAGCGCAGGGCATGGAGGGAAGACATCGAAACGATGGAACATTTTCTGTGTCACTGCCCAGCTTTCACACATGCAAGATCCCGATATTTTGGTTCCGACATAATGCCAGACTCGACTCATCTCAGAGGATGTGACTGGAAGATACTGAGAAAATACGTGTCTAGTACCGATTTTCTGTAACCCATGGGGTATAAAAATCATAAAAAGGAGCGCACAACAAGCCGAACCACTGGCTTAAGTGTATGTCCACGGACATGAGACGTTTAAACGTCTCCTCTATTCAACCTAACCTAACCTATAAGTCAGAAAAAATTTGAAACGGTGTTATAAACAATGGGTCTATATCTCTTATTCCTTTTGTGTGTTACAAACAATGCAAGAATACACTAATGTAACGGGTAATCCAAGTAGAGATACTTTTTTCAATAGCCTTTTTTTGACAGATCACGTGTGAGTCGTGTCATGCAGTCATGTTATTTTTGTTAAGTATTGCTTGACATTTCCTCATGGAAAGACTTACGCCTGAACAACGTTTACAAATCGTTCAACTTTAAATTCACGTTCTATGAGGAATGTGTTTCGTGCACTTCGCCCAACTTATGGTCAACATAATCGGCCTACTGAGCGTACTATTCGCAACACCATCACCCATCTTGAGACCCAGCATTCATTATTGGATAATATTCGACAGAATAGACCACGTCCAGCACGCAGTGAAGAAAATGTAGCGGCCGTAGCTGAGAGTGTACACGAAGACCGTGGAGAGTCGATTCGGCGCCGTTCGCAGCAACTCGGACTGACGTATGGAACGACTTGGCGCATTTTACGTCGAGATCTTAAATTGAAAGCATACAAAATACAGCATGTGCAAGAACTGAAGCCGCCAGACCTTCCCAAGCGACATCGCTTCGCTCTATGGGCTCTTGAAAAGTTCCAAGAAGATCCGACGGTTTCGAGCCAAATTTTGTCCAGCGATGAGGCCCATTTCTGGCACAATGGGTATGTAGACAGCAAAATTTCCGCATTTGGGACGAAGAGCAACCTGAAGAGATTCAAGAGCTGCCACTTTACCCGTTTGGTGTGGTTTGTGGGCAGGTGGAATCATCGGTCCATATTTCTTCAAAAAGTATGCCAGTGAGAACGTAACCGTCAATGGCGACCGATATCGTGCCATGATAACCGACTATTTGATGCCTGAAATTGAAGCTCGTGATCTCGGCGACTTTTGGTTTCAACAAGACGGCTCCACTTCCCACTCATCGCATCAATCAATGGATTTATTGAGAGAAAACTTCGGTGAGCAGATAATTTCACGTTTTGGGCCGGTCGATTGGCCACCAAGATCGTGTGATATCATACCGTTAGAATTTTTCCTGTGAGTATATGTAAAGTCTAAAGTTTATGCGGACAAACCCGCTTCGATTCAGGTCTAGGAGCAAAACATCACACGTGTCATTCGCCAGTTACCAGTCATCGAAAATTGGACTCAACGGATGGACCATCTGAGACGTAGCCGCGGCCAACATTTGATAGACATAATCATCAAAAAATAAATGCCAAAGAATGTTCTTTCAAATTATAATAAACATTCCCCATTCAATTTGAATTTTCTGTGTTTTTTTTTCTTTAAAAAAGTAGGCAACCTCGAAATGGATCATCCTATATTACTCAACATCAAATGGCAAAAGGGACGATTTGTAATTATAGATAGCATCATAAAAGAAAACAGATAACAATTTATGAAATTTAAAATTGTTTTTAATCGGATAATAATGAATTAAATCATTAAAACTCAATTTTCATAGATAAAAAATCTTCTCTCATTGCTGCTCAACATCTGCCAACAAGTGATTTGTCTAAGTGTTACCAGTAAGCAGGTTATCCTTCCTTTTACAAGAATGTCCTCCCACCAGCAATGTTTAAATCGCAGCGATTATGATGAGGAGAACATTAAGGGCACGCTCTACTCGTATGCGTCCGTCCGTCCGTATGTCAGTCTGTCTCTGATAACTGGCAAGTCACCGAGTGTTTAAATCAGTTAAATACACCAAACAGAAACAGGAGCAATGCTAAAGACGAAGGCAACAACTGAAGACCAGACAATCTTGACAAGCTCCTTAAAATCCTTAAGGACTTATGTCTTCTTACCACACCGCAAAATAATAACAACAACAATAACTTCGTCGACGACAACGACTACTCGTACACAGTCAGTCCTGGAGCTGTTCGTAATAGTATGTTGTAACACAACAACGAAACAAGTTAAAGGATCTAATGGCAGGAACACACAAAAAAGGTTGAAACACTTGTTGCTTTAGCTGCTTCAGCGGTCCTGACATCTGCTTGGGTTCATTGGGTGAATAGAAGGAGGGTGAAGGGGGAACGGAAGGATGGCATAACCCAGGAAGGATATCAGCCAAACGTTCGGGTTAAAGTTGAAGCATTAAAATGTCAAAAGGCAAAATGGTTCAAAACCCTGATTTCTTGTGTCTTTAGCGACTAACAACTCCCATCGACAACAATACAAATTGCTGGGGAAAACCTTAAGGAGTTATGTTAACACGCAAGACAATAGAAAGACAAGTGCTTAAAGCACCAGGACTTTGGACTATAAGCGAGGCCAGCGCCACACACAGGCAGAGAGCATACACAAGGATGATATGTGAAATATGAAATATAAATACTCATGTGATGTTACAGCCGATGAAATAAAGATAAGGCTACTGTAAAAGGGTTTATTGCAGTTGGAAAAGTATCAAGTGAAATTTATTAAAATTCACGATAAATTGTGGATTATTCATAGCTGGGGAAATAAATGCCCATAGAATAATATTTACACTATAAGGAATTCGAAAGAATTAAAAGGAGAATTTGAAGCAGAAGACTGCGAAATACATGCCTCATCAACTCATATAATTGATCATGCTTGTATATTCAGAATAATTTGGTGCGCATACCAAATGGCAGGAATTCAAGTGAGCCATAGAGCAAATCTGCTGAGAGAGTTAAATATAATTCTGGACAGAATATGACTTGAAAAGTAAGATTTGACATCGAAATTGATGGATACTGTAGAAGCTGTGTGGAACCTGATGGATACTGTAGAAGCTGCGTGGAACCTGATGGATACTGTAGAAGTTGTGTGGAAGCTGAAGAAGAGGTAAGCGTGGCGCTTACCTCTGAGAATGTGCCTATTAATCTATGGCTGAACAATGTCTGGACATTGATTTCATTGAAAGCATTGGCAACAGATGTCATTAGGATAAAATAATTCATAAGTTACACAAACTGGTGCCGATGAGGGTTCTCCGCATCCAAGTTATCACAATGGTCCTGGTTAGATCTAAGTGTGCCGTCACTCCCTTTGAACTAACCTATAAACCTACGGAAAAGTATTTTTTAGAATATTCTTACCGAAAACGCAATATAAATTAGTTCTATGCAAACAACCTTCAGTGTAAATATCAGGAATAAAATGAGGCGAAGCGATTTGAGGGGACGCCGTTCGTATTGTCGACAAGTTTAACGATATATTTACCATCGAGGGGTGTCGTCTCATTATGTACGGAACAAATAAAGCCCTAAGGAGCTACAATGAAACGACAATCCCTGGGCGACCTCTACCATTACCACCACACAATATGTGGATATGTGTGCCTTGTAAATTATATATTTTCTCACATCATAAGGACCTTCTTTTCCATTTTCATTCTGATGATGGTTGTTTGATGGAAATAAAAGGTGCTAAGCAAACACTGCATAAAAATGCCATATTACGCGTTCGCAATGCAGTCACACAAATCCTCCAACTGCTCCACATTCTCCCCCGTCCTCGTCCACCTTAAGGCTTTTGTTTGTTCGAGGATGACGTTTGTGAATTGTCATCAAACCACATACTTGCAAAGAATTTTGCCATATTTGTTGAGCTGTCAAGCGTGTAATTTGTATTTGATTACCTGGAAATTGTCGTAAATATTCATGCTCGGTAATAAATTTGCAAGCATATTTATGCGCTTAATAATTTATGAGCAATTTTTGTAACGATATTTATTTTTTTCATCGGAGGGTTTGATATAGCACTAGCTTTGTAATAAATAAACAAGAGAGAAGATGACTAAGATTGAATTTTTCACTTTAGGCTAAAATGTATTCATATTAAATTTTGTCAAAACGAATCAAATTAAAAATGAGGTTTATTAAATTTGCTTTGCAATTTCATTAAAATTTTTCCCGGGAAGAATACGAGTATCTTAATAAAATAAAATTGAAGACAGCTAAGTCGAAGTCATTTCAGGGAAAAGCATATGAAACATGCATGCACGCTGAAAAAAATCGCTTCTGTAGTATATTGTCCCAAACATATTCGGCTTGAAACATATATATGTTTAGGGTACACTCTAAATGTATAATATTTGGTACACACAAAGATTTGGGAAGATGTTGTTCTAAACAAATCTTTGTTTACTCCCAATTTTGTTTTATTTGGGACTATTATTTTTCGAAAAAATTAAAAATTTGCACTTAAATATTCAGAAAATACCTAAATTGTGTTATATTATTCAGTAATTCAAAATAATTTTTTTAGAAATTTTTAATGTTCGTAAAAATAATAAATAATAATTGAAATCCTATAATTTTGGATCAAAATAAATTTTTCGGTGGATTGACAACTAATGATGCCTTGGAATAATTAGAAATTTGAAATGATTGATTTGAAACAGAAGTCAATGCTGCATAAGGTATCATAACTGGGAGGTACAATTAGGAACCAAGAAAAAATTAAAAATGAAATTCGAAAAAGTCAGCACAATATTTGAAATTATGTTTTAAATAAAATATATTTGGAGAAATTCCTAAACAATAATTGTATTTGTACTTAAACATATACTTTATTTGAGGAATTTAGTTTGCAAATATATTTTGTTGTAATATATTAATATATGCGTTCCAAATATATTTTATTGATTTTCAAATAGAATTTATTTGCTCAGAAATATATAATATTTAAAAATTTGTGTTCCAAATATATTTTTTTTCGATTCAAACATATCAAAAAAGGGGATTTTGCCCCGTGTGAATACATGATTACATCCAAACTTCGTAAGCTTGAAGATAGTCTAAGAAAAACGTTGAAATATTTCTTATTATAAGTTAGTTGTATGTATAAGTTTATTTTCTGAGGGACAGACTTGTCAAGGGAAATTTTAAAACTTCCAATTTTAAGAAAGTTTCAGTGGCCACGATTCTGATATTCCGCTCGATCACGTCTGGTCGGTACGACCGTTACTCGAAAACCAAAAATTTAGCCAATAGCAACAGATATTATTAGTTCTGAAATAATTTTATCGGTTTGACCACAGGCCGATCATGCTAATACTATTTGTTTGCTTTAGCATGAAGACTTCAAGGCTGGAACTATTTTCTTAAAAGTTGGCGGAGAGATACGCCAATATTTTGAAAGTTGTATACTTTGATTTTGGATTTTCGCCAAGTGATTTTCGACTACTTGGTGGCTAATTGTATGTTATATGTATGGGACGTATTCAGTTTTGGTGCTTTTGAAACTTTAGTATTTTTTTTGTTAATGAAACAAAAATCAGTACCCAAAAACTCAACAAAAAAAAATGTTTGATTAAAAGTTATGTATAAGTATTTAAAATCTTTGGTTCACAAATAGTTTTCTCGAGATGTATAAAAATTGACTTAGAATTCACGATCAGTGTACTTGAAAGACTAATATTCTCCTGCAAATAGATACCAGATTCTCGCAAAAACTCAAGCGGTATGAATTTTTTTTTATCCCGGCTACCCTGACCGAATTAGTATGTCTGAATGTATCCAAGCCAACACCACATATAGATTCATAGCTCTTAATCGACGCTTTAAGTATCGGAAAAAATTATATTATTTTGGTCCCAACAGTTCAAATTTCGTTAATCCAAATAGGGTATTATTCCAGCCACACTCTTAAATATACGTTCAAAAACTTTCTGCATAATACCTTTCAGATGTCAAGAGAACGAAAAACACGTCTCGAAATCAAAAGGTTTATTATACTATTGCAAATTTCATACAATGATATCTAGATTTGATCTCGAACTCCTTCACTAGTTCTCGAACTCGTTCCTTTAGAGTGACCAGACAAAGTATTATATCCTAATCATCATATTGCAAATGTCACATAGTTCGTGAAGGACATGCCTGGTCATCCTTATGTTCGAGTGCGAGAACTAGTGACCGAGTTCGAGATCAAGTGAACGAGTTCGACCCAAGTCTAATGATATTTACGTTCCTTGGATTTAAAAACGTTTACAGATTTTCAAATGCAGTGAAAAAATGAAAATTGCATTTGTAACTGCTAAACATAGAAATCAATATTGTATTTCCCATGAATATTATTACATATTATTTGTACTATTTAATACGCTACAACAATAACATTAGAGATTTTGATAACGCGATAACTGACCACGGGCCAAAAACGACTGTGTGGATAGTCCGTAGTTTAAGTTATAGTTTACACAACACTCGAGTCTATGTAACGGGTGATCCAAGTGGAAATACTTTTTTCAATAGCTTTTTTTTGACAGATCACGTGTGCGTCGTGTCATGCTGTCATGTTATTTTTGTTAAGTATTGTTTGGCATTTCATCATGGAAAGACTTACGCCTGAACAACGTTTACAAATTATTCAGTTTTATTATCAAAATAATCGTTCACCAATTGCGCTAAGTCCATTGTTTTTTTTAAATCCAAAAATAAAAACTTTGCAGTTGACCCACGACCTTGACACCCAATATTTTAGCAATATTTTAGCTCTCGTTAAGAGCTATCTTTTTGCTATTGACCGATTCCCGATCCGACGTACCGGAATCATCATTTTCTTCAAAAATGATGCCGGTGAGAACGTAACCGTCGACCTTTATCGTGCCATGATAACCGACTATTTGATGCCTGAAATTGAAGCTCGTGATCTCGGCGACATTTGGTTTCAACAAGACGGCGCCACTTCCCACACATCGCATCAATCAATGGATTTATTGAGAGAACACTTCGGTGAGCAGATAATTTCACGTTTTGGGCCGGTTGATTGGCCACCAAGATCGTGTGATATCACACCGTTAGACTTGTTCCTGTGGGGATATGTAAAGTATAAAGTTCATGCGAACAAACCCGCTTCCATTCAGGCCTTGAATCAAAACATCACGCGTGTCATTCGCCAGTTACCAGTGAAAATGCTCGAACGAAGCATCGAAAATTGGACTCAACGGACCATCTGATACGTAGCCGCGGCCAACATTTGATAGACATAATCTTCACAAATAAATGCCAAAGAATGTTCTTTCAAATGATAATAAACATTACCCATTCAATTTGAATTTTCTGTGTTTTTTCTTTAAAAAAGTAGGGAACCTCGAAATGGATCACGCTATATAAGTCTATTATAGAAGCCGTAACAGCAAGCGGTCAAAAGTCACTTGGTATTAAATCGCATTATGTGTATATATGTACACATAAGTTAGTAGGATCATAGCTCATAACAGACTTTTAAAGTACAGAAAGAGTGAAAATTGGGTTGCTCACTGCTACGCTGACCACAGTCTGAGACTTGACCGAATTGAAATATTAGATATGTTACTACATATGTACGTATGTGGTGAGCGATATATTTCGAAGATGCTTTAGAAATTTTAACACGATTTTTTATGCCCGGTTTAAACTTAGGCTGGAAATTGAATTGTTGTTTTCGCATCTCCTTTGAGGTCAGTACCGGTTTTACATTAAGGACATAACATTAACTTTGCCAGACCCCAGTCGGAGAAGTTTCGGCGTTTCAAATGAACAAGTGGCTTAAGTTCTTGAGTCAGTTTGATCTTATAAGGATGAAGGCCAATATCTTTTCACAAAATACGCCACATTGTGGTTTGAGAGATGCCCAATTCCTGAGAACGACGTGGAATCGACTGAACGGATACTTTTACAGCTGCAATATTTTCGTCGCTTCGAGCGGTACGGCGTCTCTTTGGCGCCGGAACAACCAAAAGTGAAAATTAGGATTCAAATTTATCCACTAAAGCACACACAGCCTTTCGGGTGGGACGATTATTACGGCCGAAAATTGGAATAAGCGCTCTTTAAGTTGCGACCATCGATCCAGAATTTAATTTTTAATGATTTCCAAAAGTTGCACGTAAGTGAACTTTACCATGATGAAAATGTTGACTTCGACTAACGTTTTGACACTGAAAGATCATTAAAAATGTTTGACGGTGCGTTGACATAAAGATACGAAATTGTAATGTCCCTATTAGAAAACCCTATATTTACATATGCATTTCTACATATTCTTAGCTCTAAAGAAACTTTTAAAATCAGTGAAATAATGCAATTTGGTCTGGTCACTGCTACACTGACCACCGTCAGAGTATTGAACATTATTTTCGCTCACATACTTGTCGTATATAGTACTTAGTATTTACAAAATTTTGGTCGAGAAGTTGAAAATCACTTGGCGGAAAATCAAAGTAGCATATGACACTTTGCAGGCATTGGTCTATCTGTCCACCAAGTTTGAAGAAATTCGCTTCAGCCGATTAGGCGTGATGCTGGAACAAATAGACAAACAAACGATTTTATAATATTAACCAGTAAGGAATGGCAGAAAGTCGGGCGGGGCCAACTATATAATACCCTACACCTCCCTCCCTAACAATGCGATAAGGGTCATTGCGATAATAATTTGGAATAATTGGTAAATGGGAGGAACATATTATCTAATTCTGAACCGATAATCGGTAAATTAAGCAATATTCGTTCCTAAATTGAGAAACATCTTTCGGGAAAATTTCAATGATCGAAGGTAAATTACAACTTCTACAGCGCAAATTTCGACCTGATCGGATATGAAATAACATTTTTACAGCGCTTACATGTCAAATCGGGGGTAACGTAAATATTTGGGATATATCTAAATCTGAACCGATTTCTTCCATATTTAACAGTGTTAATTAATATAATAAGAAACCTCTTTCTGCCGAATTTCATACTGATCCGATATAAAATAAAGTTTTTACAGCGCTTACATGTCAAATCGGGGTAACATATATATGGGGGCTATATCTAAATCTGAACCGATTTTACCAAAAATTCAATAGGGATCGTCCTTGGGCCAAAAAAAAGATATGTCTAAAGTTTCGGCGAGATCGGACCATAATTGCGACCTTTACTGTGATTACAAGAATACATGCACAGACAGACAGACGGACGGACATAGCTAAATCAAATCAGAAAGTGATTCTAAGTCGATCGGTATAATAAACGATGGGTCTTTTTCTTCTCCTTTTGGGTGTTACAAACAAATGCACAAAGTTATAATACCCAGTACTACAGTGTGGTGTAATGTATAAAAATTATACTTTTTCAATTTGATTTTTTCAAATCAACTCTTTGAAAATCTCTCAGGATGCAAAATTAAAATGTCAAAGGTATTGAAGTTACGAGTTCAAATCATGCTTGTGTTTTTTAATCCTGGAGTAATCCAGTAACCCCGATGACTTACTATTTTAGGCATGCGCTGGGATCTCAAGCCTACAATAGTTCTCTGGCGGAACAAATAAATAATAAGGCCAATATTCATCTGTAGTATGGTGCCCTAGCAACGCAGATGGCTAAAGCATACAGGCTCATTTATAAGACCTAAGAATCAGCCTTTATCGGAGTTACGGGAGCTAAAATTCTGAAGGTATTATGGCGAAGCTATTCGGACTTTACTTTATACTCGTATGGTAGCCAAATCGTCAAACAGCGTTGTCAAACTACCCTCTGCGGGTGTATGGACAAAGGGATCGTACGACCATGCTGGAATTATCGCTAAACACCCTAACGAATTGCAACCAGTATCAGAGCAGGTACTATAAACCGAGTCTTAACTTCAATGGAAAGTTCATCTCCATCCCATCCAGAATGGAACGAGATAGGGATGATCCACTTTAAGACTTTGGCACTAAAGTGAACACATACATAGTGATCCAAATTGCATGCGTTGTCTGATCAAGTGTACGAGTATGAGTATTCCTACAAATTTCAGTAATTTCCAGACTGAAGTTCGTTTCATTAAGGAAGCGATTTCCTTATAATGGCCAATGTGCATAAACTTACGCATATGCAATAGCCAGGCGGCCCTCCTGGCTCTCAATTTCGATACGACCTCATTCACAGTTGTACTAAAATGCAAACAAGATCTTACCAAACTATGTAAGCCCCTTGTCCAAGTAACTTGTTTTAAAACATCAAGACAATGCATTTTTATGGAAACTAACTCTGCAGAAAGGGATCTGCCTCTAGAACCCTCAATCCAGTAGAAATAGCTTCACCGATAGTGAAAACGATCGAATAGGTTGATCAGATGGGGCAAACTTTTTTTAGCAATATTTTTTCTGTTTGGATTTTTTAATGAGTTTTGTAAACAAAGAGTTGTTGTTTATACCCAAAACATTACAATGTTCGAATTAACTATATCCCGTATAATTTCGTTTAAAATTAGACACATTTGGCAGAATATTAGTGTCACAAACAAACAAAATGTATAATTTTAGAAATTAATTAACAAATACTCAATGTCTCTTGTGCATTGAATTAACACGTATTATTACTAGTCTTCGTGAGCAATTTGTGGGGGCTTTTTCAAGAATTCTTAAAATTTCCCCCACCCCAAAACACTTTCAATTATCTGTTGAAAGAACTAATCCTAAGTGATTTTGTCGTTGACATCTCCGACATTCATGATCGTTTGCAAATTAGCTGACAACCATCAATGTTAAATGTCAACATCCCTCCCCCACTCCCCAAATACGAGTACTCAGATCGTAGAAATTCCATAGCATTTTTTTAAGTGGTACAAAATAAGTCATGTGCTACGCATCTACGCAGAATTTGCTAAATTCTTGGAATTTGACAAGCAATTATCTAAATGGATTTTCGGATTAAGCTAAATTGGCCGTATTAGCCCATTCGTCGTGACAGTGTCATTGACAGTTTGAAGGGATTTCCCGGGAGTCTACACGGTGCAAAATCACCTTTTTTGATATGTTTGAATCGAAAGAAAATATATTTGGAACACAAATTTTTAAATATTATATATTTCTGAGCAAATAAATTTTATTTGAAAATCAATAAAATGTATTTGGAACGCATATATTAATATATTACAACAAAATTTATTTGCAAACTAAATTTCTCAAATAAAGTATGTGTTTAAATACAAATAAAATTATTGTTTAGGAATTTTTCCAAATATATTTTATTTAAAAAAATGTTCAAAACATTTACTGACTTTTTCGAAATTCAGTTTTAATTTTTCCTAGTTTTCGAATTAGACCTCCCAGTTATGATACCATATTAACTTCCGTTTTAAATCAATCATTTAAATTTTCTGAGTATTCCAAGCCATCATTAGTTGTCAATCCTCTAAGTAATTTATTTTAATCCAAGATTATACGATTTCAATTATTATTATTTTACGAACATTTAACATTTCTAAAAAATTAACTTTGAATTACTGAAAAATTTAACACAATTTATGTATTTTCCGAATACTTAAATGCAAATAAATATTTGTTTCGGAAATAATAGTCCCAAATAATAACATATTGGGATGTAAACAAAGATTTGTTTAGAACGACATATTCCCAAGTATATAATTTTTGTATATACCAAATACTATATGTTTAGAGTGTACCCTGAATATATATATGTTTCAAGCCGAATATGTTTGGGACAATATACTACAGAAGCGATTTTTTTTCAGCGTGTAGACAAAATAAAAATTGAAAATTATGAGAACATAAGTTATACGTATTATTAATGAGACAAGTAAACTTGAGTCATCAAAATTAATTCTCAATGAAAGTAATTTCCTGGTGGTATGCCAGGATAGAGAAGATTCGTTCTATAAAGACGGTTCCAAACTCAGTAATCAGCTATCACTTGCAAAAAGACTGCCTGATCACTGTAATGTTTACCAGGCAGAAATCTTAGCTATTAAAGAGGTAGCGCAATGGCTGAAAATTAATGTGCTGACCAAAGTCGGTTTAAATATTTTCTTTAATAGTCAGGATGCTATCAAGTCCCCGGAAACTATATTCCTGAATTCAAAAATTGCAAAAATGGCTGAAAAGTTCAATATTCACCTGATATGGGTGCTGGGCCACAATGTCATACCAGGGAACTGCAAGGCAGATGAACTTGCAAGGGTAGGAACTACCTTATACGCTCCAGGGGACCTGGCAATTGTGGGCTTGCCTCTAGCGTCCTGCAAGCTCCCCTTGAGAGATAGTGCACTTACGGCAACAGGTGACAGGTGGTCACTAGTCAGGAACTCCATACTGAAAACCCACCAAAGCACTTCTGTCGTTGTCGAGAACGGAAGTCTCACCTTTCGCGCCCGTCACGACAAGTTACTGTCATATTGGACGGCACGCAAAGAGACTATATGTGCCCGCCTCTCTAGAAGGCGGCATACAAGCTTGGCCTCTTATTTCTTTGAGGAGTAAGCTAACTTGGCTGATGTTGGAATCCGCCAACTTTGGAGCTTTTTAAAGCAATCAAATAGGTTCAACGGGAGGGGCTAGAGCTAACTTATTTTATCACTAACGTCCACGTGGTAACACAATGGACTGAATAGTATAAGTGATTCTTTTTACAGGCTGCCACTCTTAACCTAACCTTACTTCATTGACACAATTCCTGAGTGTGCTGAGTCAAATGGCATTAACATATTTGCTAAACAACCTACTGAATTTGCGCTGATTTTTTAAGGGGCAGTACTCCCAAAAATACTACGATACTATTTAAATATATGTCGCAAGGTTTACTGGGAAATCAAACTTTTAAAACACACTTTTAATGTTTGAGAGGAGGAAAATGAGCCTTACGTCTGTAAAGAACTATCAAAAATATTTTGCGCCTAAAATTCGGCAACACAAGAAATTACTGTCATGGTTTAATGAAAGAAATAAGCGAAATGCTAGATTGAAAAATATTTACAATACAGGTCAGCGTTGAGTAATAGTAGACACCTGCACGTGTTTTATTTCACAATCTGAAATTTTTGCTAATTTTTTGTATGTAACGCATCTCAGTATTCCCGACTTCTAGGTGAAAAGCATTGACATGACGGAATATCTGGATAAAATGTATCCAAAATAGCGAATTTTGTTAGTTTGCTAAATAAAACAGTACATATAATGAGAAAATATGTTGTAGAAATATGTGTACAAATTATCATTTTCTTAAAAATCAAGAATGATCTGGAAAATATTCACAAAATTTCAGTTTATGCTGCATAATTTCAGGGGTTTAGTTTTAAACCTTATAAGCAATACATACAGCTGGGCTACTTTTTAAATCCTAAAAACATTTGCCTTAATATCTCAGAAAAAGCGTATTTCAATCTATATTATTCTATAATTTTCACATTGAACAAAGATTGTTGATAGCCAAACTAACTGAGACTATACGACCACTCATCCATCCACTTCAATCCATCTCTTCGGTCCCTTAAAATATGCAAATGTAATGAAATCATTTGGCTACTAAATGGTCTTTGATAACCACTGAATATTAATAGAACACTTGTCACTTTTTTTTTGGAACATTGGGAACTCTCGAACAGAGGACTCCTATCTCTCCACCCACCCTCCTTTCATGTTCTTCCCCATTGGTGTTAATGATAAGCAAATGTGACAAAAATATTCATGAGCCAAGAGATAGATAAGCACAAAATGTTATAGAATTAGAAATTGAAGGGCTGCCGAGCATGAAGAGAGAAAAAACTCCTCAAAAGAATATAATTTGCATACAAAATACGCCTAAGTGTAGTGTTAAAGAAAGCATTCATAAATAAGCGCCAAAAATTATGCCATAAAATTTTACTACATTTAATCACACACGCATAGGCATAGGCGTCGAGTTGGGAATGGGAATTTTCATTGCTATTCTCAAATCTAGTGTCGGAGGGTGTTACAATAAACATAAATTGTAAACAATTTCGTATAATTTTTTTCGCTTTGCTAGTAGATCGTAAAAATGTAATGGAGATTTTTTACTTTAGTCATGCTTAGATTTTTTTCTTTTTTGCCATTGGAGTAGGGATTTTGCGGAAAAATGTCAAAAGACATTTTTTTATTGAGATTTTATGACAGTCATCATATAGTTTAGGGCTGTTTTGGAGTGCGATGGAGTAGGTAATAAGTGTTAGTTGTTATTGGGAATTGATATAATTGATTGATTTTCATTTGATTAATTTAGAAAATGTCAAAAATGGCAATTAAATGTTTGATATGGAATTGGAATAAATAATAAAGTATTGGAATTGCTAACATTTTGTTGTGTTCATCCCTAAAGCGGGAAAAACGTCCCGTACAGGAGCTAAGGATTTCCGCCCAAGTAGTCTCTGGTCATTTCTCCTTAAAACCCTGGACTGATTAATAGATAGTTACCTTACAACATGACAAGTCTACCGAAACAGCCCTGCATGATCTAGTCAGTTTTATTGAACGATCTATCTCCGTTAAATAATATACATACTATGGCCTTTAATAACATAAATCCTGCCACCAGAAGTTGATAGCAGTATACGTAGATTCATTCATAACCTTCTAATTAAGACACAGCTAGCTTAGAGTCAACCGACTTCCATAGATTTGTCAGCAGGGGAACGCCTCAGGGGGGCATTCTGTCTCGCCTGCTTTGGAATCTCTCCATGAACAATATTCTGATGTAACTGGAGATGATGAGTGTTAAGTTTATTGCCTACGCAGATGACGAGGCAATAGCTGTTAAACGGAAGTTTCCGTCTACTCTAAGAGGCATTTTAAAGCAGGCCCTTCACGCAAACACAAGATGGGCGGAACAAGTTATTCTCAAGAGATATTCTGTAACTTTCTGGAATAACAACACATCTCAAAAAAGCAGAATGTTCAGGAGAGCCAAAATAATTTTTCTCTCGCAGAACATTTGATAGTAAAAGCGCTGTAAAGTCTCAAAAACTTGTACATTCCTTTTAGGTGTCTTAAATCAATCGATAATGATGAGAGCTGTATACTCGTATATGTATGCTAAAATCCCCATATCGATAATTTCTGACCTAGGCTGTTATTACAGAAACCCACAGTTATAAGGTAGCAACAGATGCATTTCGCAGAACCGAAATTTTATACTACTACAATTCTCGTTTGCCGGAACTGAAATTTCGTTTGTTGTGACAGAAACTTGTTCTGACCAAAAGAAATTTCAGTCGTCGTAAACGAGAATTGTAGTTGTCTAATATTTCGTTTTGCAGAAACGAATTTTTCTTTGCGTGTGCCTCCAAGCAGAAATCGTTGCTATTAAAGATGTATCGGAATGGCCAAGCATTAATGTTCCGGCAAAAGTCGGTATAAATATTTTCTCTGATAGTCATCCTGCTATCAAGTTCCTGAAAACTCGATTCCTGAACTCAAAAACTTCCCTTGACTGTCCCAGATCCCTTAACGAGATATCTGAACAGTTTAATATGTACCTGTTTAGTTTAAATTGTACCCGGCGACATTGACATTCCATAGAACTGAAACGCTGAATAGCTTGCAAGACTATGAACAACCTTACACGCTGCGGGGGAACTGGCATATGTGAGCATACCTCTAGCAACCTGCAAGAGATAGTGAAAGGTGATCACTAGCCAGGAACTGCAACTCCAAACACACCAAGGCTCTGCTGTCGTTATCGAGATCAGACTTCTCACTTATCGTGCCTCGCGTGAAGGGTCACTGACTTATTGGATGGCACGCAGAGAGATTAAATGTCTTGCAAAATGACTTTTGCAGAAGATACAGAGACGAAGAGAAAGAGAAACATCTTCTGTATCAGTGAGCCGCTATCTCTAAATGGCGAAAGGTTCTAATTTCTTTGAGGAGTAAGAAGGCTTGGCTGATATTAGAATCCGCCAACTTTTGAGCTTTCTAAAGCAATCACATTGGTTCAACGGGAGGGTGCTAGGAAAAACGTATCTTTTCTCTTACGTCCATTTGGTAGCACAATCTCTATGTGAGCCTGGCATAATGGCTGTCACACTTAACATTTTATGAGGTACTGATTCGATTTAATCATATCCGTCCTTTCGAATGCCCATCTTAAGTTTGTTTGCAATGTATGTACAAGTCACATATGCCTGGCCAGACCCCTATACGTTTTCATGCATTTGTATGGCAAAAAGGGTACCGTAACTTTAAATTTCTAAGTATGTTAGTATATTATTTTGGTCTTTAGACTAAATGTAAAAAAAATATTTTTTATTATTATTTTTTATTCATTTTGTGGAATGCATGAAAAACAAGTATAATCAACTTTAGAATGTTGTTGGCACACAGGATTAGTGCATTTGGTACAGTAAAAACGTGTCTTCCTACGCAGCGTTTCGTCTTGCGTGAAACAAATTCTGCAATCTTTTCTGGGACTCAGTGTACTAGGGCCGCTTTGTTGGTTAGGCAGCATGTTGCTTGGAATATTAAACGGCCTCCCAATAAAAGATTCAATGGCCAAACGGGTTGAATTGTGTTTGTTCGCGGGGGGACTTTTTTCTTTTGCAGTTTTCGTCGTGTTGGAACGATATTTATACCCTCACTTTAGTGTGACGAGGGTATATATCATTTGCTACGGAAAAAAGTGTAACACATCGAAGGAGTGATCTAAGACCCTAAGTATGTTCGGAGGAAATCCGTTTTGGGTCATTTTAAGTCGAATGAGCAATGTCCGTCCGTCTGTCTGTCTGTCTGTCTGTCTGTCTGTCTGCCTGTCTGTCTGTGTGTCTGCTGGCTGGTGCGCACGATAACTCTCGAAAGGATTAACCGATTGACTTCAAATTTGGTATGTGGTAATATTTTGATCTATCTCCGGATGAGTTCGAAGATGGGCCATATTGGTCTACTCCTTCTGGTACCTCCCACACAAAGGGTTAAAATTTAGTGAAATATTGATTCTTTAATAACTTCTATACTACTTATTCGAATCTTTTGAAATTCTGCACATAATATTAGTATATTAGTCGCTATTAACTCGAGAAAAATGAGTGAAGTTGGCATGTCCCTTTTGGTACCTCCCACACAAATGGACCATTTTGCATCAAAATTTAACTGCTTATAACGTTAATACAAGTGCATAAAAATGCTTGAAATTTTCTACAGTATAATGTTTTTGTAGCGCCTATAGTCCGGTAAAAAATGGGCATTATTGTACAGCCCCTTTTGGTACATCCCACACAAATGGACCGTTTCGTACCAAAAGTAAACGGCTTGTAACTTTAATACCAGTGCATACAAATACTTGAAATTTTGTACAGTGTAATGCTGTTATAGTGCCTATAGTCCTGTAAAAAGTGGGCGTTATCACCCCGCCCCTTTTTGTACCTCCCACACAAAATGACCAAATCATACCAAAATTACATAGCTCGTAACTTTAATATACCAGTGCACATAAACGCTTATAGTTCAGCACAATGCAATGTATTTAAGAATGTACTGTTTACCGAAAAATATGTGTATTTGGAAAACCCCTTCTGGTACCTCCCACACAAATTGACAGATTTATTGGTGTAATGTTATATATTACATTACTCACAAAGTGAGGGTATACCTTAGTCGGTTTACCCGACTGAAACTTTCTTACTTGTTTTGAATTTTTTGTTTGAATTTTCTGGCCAGAACCATGTGTTTGTCCAAGGGTTAAAGTAGTGTTCTCGTATCAGGGACGAATCCCATTTGAAATTGGTCAAGGTTTAGGTTAGCAGGGCCGCCAGCTTTGCTAGCTCACGTAGACCCATGTAGGTCATTAGTGATATCAAGGGCTCAGATGTCCCTCATCGAAACCAACCAGTTTAATAAACAAAGTTATCAATAGTACATATATTCATACCGGAAAGATCTGCCAGACTTTCTAGAAAGGCCTCATCTCCACGGCTCCTGCAGAATTCATTGGATTCAATACCTAACCTTCTGGGGTGTTCACCGATCAGACATTATCCCATCTGAACTGAGATTAACGTAGACAGTCTTATACGCCCTAGTGCGAAGAGATATTCTGACCTTCTCAGCTATCCATATGAGGTATATGTTAACCTGCTCAGCCATTTCGTTAAGAGATCTGCGGCAGTCGAGGGCTGTTTGTGAATTTTGGAATGTGTCCTCCAGAGAATTGATGGCAGCCTGACTGTCCGAGTAAATGACAGCGCCAGTTTTGGTCACAATGTTGCGACTCAGCCACTTGGCGACTTCCCTTGTTGCAATTATTTCGGCTTGACACTGCTGGTATTGACGTCCACCACACTACAGTGCCGTATAATAGTATTGTTTGAACTACTTCGATATACGTATATCCAATGGACGATTTTATGCGAGAGGCCCCAACGCGATCCTACAGCATTAAACGTTCCAATACATTAAGTCTGAAGTACAAATTCCTGTCTAGAATTGTAGCTAAATATTTTGCACTTTGAGAAAACACTAGTTCCATTTTGCCGAGTAGGGTCCACATGTGGAACCTTATTCTGCCTAGTAAAGAGAACCAATTCTGTTTTGTTTGGGTCAACGCTCAAACCATTGCTTCTGGTACATCGAGAGAATTTGTTCAGAGCCAACTGTACAACGTATCCGTGGGCGTTTTCGAATTTGCCGAATACTGCGATTGAAACGTCGTCCGCGTATGCAACGACTTTGCGGCCTCAACGTTCCAGATCTAACAGGATTCCATTCACCGCTAGATTCCAAATAAGTGGAGATAGTAGACCTGCCTGTGGAGTCAGCCCTGTTCACAAAACTCGCCAGAGTTGTGACCCCTACACACGCTGTTATGCGTCTCCTGGTAGGCAAACGCCGAATTAGTCTTATCAAGATATTGTTCACCCTTAGCTGTGACAGCGCCGAAATTACGCCATCGGAGTAAATATTCTTAAATGCACCTTCAATATCAAGAAATATCATAGTGTATTCTTTGAAATGTAGGGACGATTCGATAGTGCCTACCAGTTCATGCAGATACGATTCTGTAGACTTGCACTTGTTGTATGCATGTTGGTTTCCCGACAAGAATTTTGTATCCAGGTTTTCTCAAATGAAAAAGTCTAAGAGTCTTTCTAGACCTTTTAATAGGAAAGAGGACAGACTAATTGGACCTGAAGTCCTTTGGTCTGGCGTGTGATATCTTTCCCACTTTAGTGCCCCTCCATCGATTGGGGATATACGCGAGCTTAAGGCAGCCTTCATATATATTCTCCAGCCAGGGCATGATATAGTTGAACTTTTTCTACATTTCTAATGGAGAAATGCCATCTCGTCCAGGTGATTTGAACGGCTCAAAGCTATTAATCGCCCAGCTTAGTCTGCATTTATGGGTCAACAATTTAGAACGTTTGTCATCCATTTGCTTCCTTGTTGGTCCTGCTGTTTTTCAAGATCTGTCAGGGAGTTCCCCGGGAAATGTGTGCTGAGAACCACCTGCAGGTAATGCTCGCTGTTTTTTGTCCTCCAGGTAACCATCTGTACAGGGTGTAGCGGATAGTGTCTTCCTCAGCCTTGCAGCGTCTGAGACATTTTCCACTTCTCCACAGAAGGTGTACCAAGAACGTCTTCGCGCTTTCCTAAGCTCCTTCTTATAGATCTTGGGTTGCTCTTTATGGACATCCCAGTCATTAGTGACCCCAGTAGATTTGGTCTCATTGAACAGCTTGTTGCAGGTTTTTTTCTTAAAATTTAGCTCAGAAGTTCACCATTGTGGTTTAGTTCTGCTCTTGCACCTTGTTTTTGGACAGGCTTCTTCAAAGAACCTGTTGAATGATGTAGTGAGGTGCTCAGCCAGATTATCCAGAGCTATAATCGCATCTGTTTGGTATAGCAATTAGGTAAGATAAAAATGCTTTAATTTTTCCTGGTCAAAATACTGGTTCTTGGAGTAGCTTCACAGTTTGCCAGAAGTAACTTAAAGTTGGACACAACTAAAAATTCTTAGCAATGTGTTTGTTTGTTCGGAACAAAAGTCATCTACATTTTCAGCAGACCATCTGGCGCGGAAAGCATCGCCAATAATAGTTGCTATTAATAGAAGACTTCTCTTCTCGGCGATAAATATTCTAAAACATTATTGAAGGAATTAAATATTGAATTCGACCGAAATCCAAAACCTTAACAATAGAATAAAAATATAAAATTGTCTAAATATAAATGCAATTATTAATATTGTAAACTTTTTCTTCACAAATCTAGCTCAAGGTGTGATTTAAAACCAAACGGAAAAAAACTTTACAAAGTAAATTAACATAATACCAATTTAACTGTCACTTGGACAAGACATAGAAAAAAAGAAACGTTTTCAACTAATCTTCTCACAAAATTAGATGGTAGCAGTTGTAAGTCCATATTACAGAGTATTAGACACAGAACTCGAGATTACTTCGAAGTCTATGATGACTGACTTCTCCCTTCGCCCCCTTCTCACCCAACACTTGGAGAATTAATTCACTTAAATCGAATTTGAATTTGAAACAAAGAAAAAAAACCGACCAAGTGTAGAACTTTTCTTGCGTCTCCCCAAAAAAATATTTAGATTTTTTATGAGATGCATGATTTGTGTCAAACTTTTCTCTGGCTTGGAAAACTTTACAACACCACCACATCACACCATTAAAGTCCTCGCCACCCACCATCACCTACAATAAAACTCTGAGAAAGAAAACGGAATTCCTTCAACTAATTGTTGGATTACACAGAGTTTTAACGGAAAATTCAATTTGTTGGCCAACAATGTTAGCCTCAGTTCTAGCAGTGATGACGAAGAAGCAAATCTAACTCTACTGGCCCAAGGAGCAACTTTTTTACGACACTTTGTGATGAGCCGCAAAAAAAAAAGAAAGATGAGAAGAAAATTTCTTTGAAAAAAAAACGCAAAACTTTTTCACACAAAGCAGGGCATCAGAAAGGCAAGTCAAAAAGAAAAAAAATGGAAAAGAAATGCGTACTGACAGCTAACAAAAGTTGCCAAGAGAGCTTGGCGAGATTGAAAAAAAAACGACGGGAAGGTGACAGATAGTGGTCAATGGCAATATCAAATGATACCCTACGTCAATTCAATCCATAAGATGTTTTAAGATGAAGAATGTACCGTAGTTCTATTGTTTTAGTAGCATTTGAAGATTCCCTGCTATCTACAGCTTAAGCATAGAAAAAACTCCCTATGACGAAGCAAAGAATAGGAACTACCTTACATGCTCCATGGGAACTTGAGTGTTACTCTAGATACCGGCAAACTCTTCTTTAGACATAGTGCCCTCTTGGCAATAAATGACAAGTGGTCACAAACTGCAACCATTCAAAGCGTATGTGCCCTAAATCTATGAAATGCCTGCCACCCTAACACAGCAAAAAAATTTGGATGTGCATCCTAAGGAATCAACTCCTACGGAATCACTTTCTAAGGAACCACTTCCTAAGGAATCACTTTTTATGCACATCCAAAGAAGAAGTTAGTGCCTTCTTGACACTCCCAAATAATTTCTTTGAATAGTTGTGAAAATATTTATAATTTCTGAAAATTATTAAAATGCGGTTATTAAAAACAGATTTATTAAAATGGAATGCGTTAGAAAAAATGTAAAAAAAAGTTAAACAACCGGCGCAGAATTCGAACCCACACACCTCAATTTAATTATTCCCGCAGCATCCAAAACTGTGAAGTTAGCTACAAAATGCCCAATACGTTCAAGTGTTCATATACGAGTATGTCTCTGGACGGTGGTAATTCGAACTCGTTCGGGGCCGTGCGCGTTATCATAGGATGTTATGCTACTGCAGCGCTAGGAGACCCAGGTTCAACTCGCGGCAAGACCAAAAGTTTCACTTTGGAAGATTTAATAAAAATTGTTTATAAAAATAAAATTAGAATTCCTTAGCAAATTGTTAAGCTCCTAATAGAGAATGTTCTGTCAAATAATGCATGAAGTGGCGCGACAAGCCCATATTAAATTCAACGGTAAAGATCCGATATAGAAGTACTTCTGGATCGCTATAATAACATCCTCACCACTTCTTTAGAAGTTCTTTTTTTGGTGGGTATTATCCACAATACCTAGTACAGTGTGTTATCTACAGGATGAGTATAAGTACTGGACAAAATATAGAGAGCAGTCACTGCAGGTACTTCTCGACACACATTTCCTTGTGAACTCCCCACCAGAAGTAGAGGAACAGCAGGACCAACAATACAGCGGAGTGGACTACAAACCTCACTAAATTGTTTACCGATAAATTCTGCATTTCTGCAGAAATGCAGAAAATTATGAAGTACAGCATTCCCTAGCTGGAGAAGATATTTAATGGCTTCATTAAGCTCTCGTATATCCCCCATAGATGCAGGGACACCGAAGTGGTATTCATACTCGTACCCAAAGCCGGAAAGATATCACACACTAGGCCAAAGAACATTAGGCCAATTAGTCTGTCCTCGTTCCTATTAAAAGGTCTAGAAAGACTCTTAGACTTTTTCATTAGAGGAAACCTGGATACAAAGCACTTGTCGGGAAACCAACATGCTTTTAACCAGGGCAAGTCTACAGAATCGGCTCTGCATTAGCTGGTGGGCACTATAGAATCGTCCCTTAATTTCAAGGAATTTACTATGATGGCACCTCTTGATATTGCATGTCTTTTAAAAACATTCACTCAGATGCGGTACATGCGGCGATGTCGCAATTAAGGATGAAACTTGTTTTATAGGCTAATTCAGCGTTTGCTCACCAGAGGACACATAACAGCAAGTCTCGAGGCCACAACTCTAGCGAGATTTGTAAACAGAGGAAATCCACAGGGAGGATGGGGAAAGAACTTTGGACGTTGTATGAACGCTTCAATAACTTCACTTCTGTGATTGATAAATTTCCAGATTTGGATGCGTTTGTGTGCTCTCCTGATGTTGCTGGGCCGAAGCGCAAGAGGTCGACGAAGAAGTCGCTTTCTAAAAAGCTCAACACCGTCGAACCGAGTACTTCTGGTCAAGCGGCGTGGGATGTTCCTACGAATTCATCTGAGTCTGTTGATATTCTGTGTTCTGTCTGTGGTACCTAAGCAGGAAAGATACCATACGCTAGGTCAAAGGACTTCAGGTCAATTAGTCTTTCCTCGTTCCGATTAAAAGTTATAGAAAGGAACCTAGATTCTTTCATTAGAGAAAACCTGAATACAAAGCACTTGTCGGGAAACCAAGGATAAATATATAGAATCGGTCCAGCTTAAGCTCGTGGGCACTATCGAATCGTTCCTAAATTTCAAGGAACTCACTATGATGACCCTTCTTGATATTGAAGGGGCTTTTGACAACATTCAGTCAGATGCGGTAATTGCAACGGTGTCGCATCTAAAAGTGAATCTTATATTGATTAGGCTAATTCAGCCAGACGACGCATAACAGCAAGTCTCGGGGCCACAACTCTAGTGAGATTTATAGACAGAGGGACTCCATATGAAGGATTACTGTCTCCAGTAATTTCGAATCTAGTGGTGAATGGAATCCTGTTAGAACTGGAACGTTGCAACGTTGTGGCCGCAAAGTCGTGGCATATGCGGACGACGTTCCTATCGCAGTAAACGTCCAAAACGTCCTCAGATTAGACAGACTTTATACAGTTGGCTTTGAACAAACTTGATAGATGAGCCAAAAGCAATGATTTGAGCGTTAACTCAATCAATACAGAATTTGTTCTCCGAATAAGATTACACATAGGGACCCTCCTCCGCTAAATGGAACTGAGCTAGTCTGTTCTGAAAGTGAAAAATTACTGGGTACAATTCTACACAGGAATTATCCTTCATTATTGTACTTCATGTATTGGAATGTTTAAGAAAAGTCAACATTGCATTGCATTCCTGCAGGAAAGCTGTGGGGCCGCACTAGGGCCTCTCTCCTAAAATTGTACATTGGATATACATATCAATAGTTCTACTGTGCTGCATTGTGGTGTATTGGACGGCAACTGATAACCGATCCATCATCAGTCAATTAACGAAGGTTCAGAGAACTACGTGGCTTTAAGGACTTTAGCGACAGAGTCTCTACAAGCCCTACTCAATATACTGCCGATAGATATTGTGGCTAGAGAAGCCTCAACCAGTGCGGCATTAAGTTTAGACAGTCTATCAATGTGCTGGTAAAAGAGGATATCACACTGTAGCGCAATGGTAAGTAACCGATCGAGTGGACTATGTACCAACAATGCATACCTTCGAGAGGAACTTTGCCAATAATAAACCTCCCAAAGTGGACTGGGTTTTGCAGAGTACCAGTAAATAGAATCTATCTCCACTTCTCTACAGATGGTTCGAAACTTGATGATAAGGTTGGCTTCGGATTATATTTTACAGAACTTAGTCTTAATATAGCCTACAGACTACCATATACCTGCTCTGTCCATCAAGCCGAAATAGTGGCAACATGGGAAGTCGCCAAGTGACTGAGTCGCAATATAGTGGCCAATACTGACGTCGTCATTTACTTCGACAGTCAGGCTGCCATCAATTCTCTGGAGGCCACATCGCCAAATTCACAAACAGCCCTCGACTACCGCAGATCTTTTTTCGAGATGTCTGAGCAGTTTAACTTACGCCTTATATGGATATCTGTGCATTGAGATATCCCGGGGAAATGCAAAGCCGATGAAATTGCTAGGATAATTTGCATATATTGGTGCACCACTGTCCGCATTCAAGCTTTGACTAATGCAAGAGGTAGTTCAATGAGAGATGGGCAGAAATCGACATCTGTAGAGTAGCTAAACAAATCTGGCTAAAATGCGTGCCTAAATGCCTAAGCGGGTCAAAATATCTCCTGGCTCTAGAGAAGAAAATATTGGCTAATATAATGAAGGTTCAGACGGAACATTGCCTGATCAGCGAACACGCCAGAAGGTTGGGAATTGACTCCAATGACTTCTGCAGAAGCTGTGGAGATGAGGAAGAAGTGGAGAGCATTGAGCACCTATTTTGCTACTGTCCCGCATTAAGTAAACTACTTCTGGATATACAGGGGTAGGCCCTTCTAGGAAGTTTAAAAGATCTTCTTAGTACCAATATTAGTACTATTGATAACTTTGAGCCCCTAACACTAAAGACCTAAATTGTTCCATGTAAGCGGGTAAAACCGGTTGCCATCCTAACCTAACCTAATGTAGGGCATCAGAAGCCAATGTAAGAATAAATTACATCAAAAGAATTAAATAAAGTAGTAAGTGGAAGAGAGGAGGGACATCACTAATTTAGTCCTCCTTTGACGCCAGCTTTTGAGCGGTCGCCATAGATAGTGGTAAAATGCTGGCAACTGAATTCTGTGGCCGTTAAAATTGTTTGTCGTAAATTAATTTATCAGTAGGAACAAAACGAACGTAAAAAAAATATTTTTTCCCCCATAAATATACCCTTTTCCTCATACTCGTACTACCCAAATAGCAGTAGTATTTTCTTCGACAGCTTAGAAGGAAAAGAAAGTTGCCAAGAATTTAAATAATTTACCCTTAACCAGTGGCCAAGTGAACAGCGGCGATATCTCCTCCGCATGTAGTAGATGGACAATAAGTTAAGCGGTCAAAGGGAAATAAAACGTGCAACATCAAACATCTGCCTTCAGTCAAAAGATTTCAAAGAATTCAAATTCGTAGAAAATAGACAAGAAAAAAAGCGAAACAAACGGCTAAAGATTTTTTTTTACTTTTTCTCAAAATCCTCCAACTTTATGGCTGATTTGTTTTATGTTCGTTTTAGATGGCAACGACAGGTACTCATTTGCCAACACCAGCCAGTATTCGTTAAAAGCATCCTTGAAGGACGACCATTATTCTTTCTCCATGTGTTTTTTGATGGTATGGGATTCGTTGTTGTTGTTTTTGCTGTTGATGTTGCTGTACATCACCCCAAGGACATAATTAATTTTTCATAAGCTCAGACATCAAATGGCAAGTAACACATTTCTCTCCCCCAGTCATTTAAGGGTGACGACCAGTACCACATCCCCACCCCTGCAATAACAACAATGAGGCTAGCCTAGTGACTATCTATTTCCCCCTCTTCTTTCCTTCGACTGCCGGGAGTGATGGACGTTAGGGGATGGATGGACGTTGAACCAAGTTATCACTTAATTTCATTGTAAAAACTTTTAAGTGGCACATTTTCTTTTTTTTTTCTTTTTGGTGAGCAGGTAAGCATAGGAAATTGTCCATTACCGGTAATTTGAATACTTAAAATATTTAAATTGTTTAGAAATGCAATGGGCGAAGGATAGAAAGTCATGGCAACATATATGGGTGAAAATACCTCGAATGCGAGCTAATAAAGTCCTTCAGATCATTGGAATTTCGAGAGTGAAAAAAACCATGACAAGCAAATTAGTTTTGCTTGAATTTATTTTAAACGGCAATAAATCATTACAGAGAAGCAATTTATTTAAATATTATCGCAGAAAAGTAGTATACTAAATTCCAGATCTCCAGGCTTTTTAAAAAATTTTACAAATTACAAGGGATAATAATTTGGTATAGGATAACGTTTCTGTTGAAACTTCGATAAAGATTTAAAAAATAGCATTTATCAAATTTAATAGGATAATGCATAAACCGATTAAGACCATTTTCGATATATTTTGTTATCGAAATTTAAGGCTTAGGAGGTAAAACGTTTAATACTATTAAATATTTTTTTTCCTTCAATTTTTAGAGGGAAATCTTCTAAAAACACAGCGCGACAAACGGTAGGGGTCAGTGATCGGTCGAGGGGTTCTGACTACCGGAAAAAGCTAATTTGGTAAAAAAAAGTATACGTATCTGAGACAAGTTTAACTTTTTTTTTTGACCGCTATAACTTTTTCCGGTAGCTACTGGAAATTCTACCGGTTCAATTCAAATTCAATTCTACTTCCTAGGTACTTATCGTTTTTTGTTATTATATTTTTTTTTAACAAATTTTTTGAAGTTATGTTGCTCTATAAATTGAATTAATATTATGTTATAATATGATGATAACTACAATAACAAATATTTATTGAAATGTACTTGTTCGACTTATCCTATACATATACCAACGATATCACAGGTTTACAGTATAAATTGGGCAGTAATTTTTTTTTTTTAAAATTTTAATCGAAATTTTAAACCAGATAGTAATACTTTTATCGGCTTTATTTCCTTAGTTTGCCTTGATCAGTTCAATATATCAACATAGTTCTATAAAACAGGAAAGAGAAAATTAATAATAATAACAAAACGAGATAAAAATGGAATACAATTTTCGATAAAAAATAATTATCGAAATGTACAGGTTCACGAGATAAAAGGCCCAAGTAAATATTGTTAAAAAATAGTTTTCGAAACTTCAAATATTAACAGTTTTATCGATGTATCGGATTATATTTCGATAAAAATATTATATCAATTAATTTATGCAGTATACCGTCAATATATCGGGAGTATATTGAACAAACTAAGTCAATAAAAACATATTTTATTGAAATTTCTATTAATTTTTTCTGAATAAAATTTTAGAAGTTATCCTCCTCTATAAATTGAAAGATAACGGTTATGATATGACCCCCTTTACAATGTAAATCTTGGCTTTAAATTTCGATAACAAAAGATTATCGCTTAATATATATGAATCCTCATATAGATGTCAAGAAAAGAAATATTTTATAAATTCTTGTTGAGAATATACAAATTTGAATACATTTTCGATAACAAATATGTATCGAAATGTACCTGCTAGACTTGTCACATATATGGCTTTATCGTTTTATATATCGATAAAAAAATATTTTTCGAAATGACCACTGTGATTTTATGCAGAGTACCCTCAATATATAGCGGTTATACTCCACAAAATGATAAAGTCCATTTCGATAAATATTTTTTTTAACGAAAATGCTATTCTGATTCCTACATATTTATCGATTTTTTTACTAATTTTTTTTCTAAACAACAAGTTATGTTCCTCAATATGACATATGACAATTTTGTACAATGTAAATCTTATCTTTAAATTTTAATAATAAAAGTTATCGAAAATTGACTTTAAGTGATCAGTTCAATATATCCTCATGTTGTTTTTTTTTTTTCATTTTTTAGAGAAGATCTTCTATAAAACTAGAAAGAATCATTATTAAAGATAGTACAAGTGAATTAAATATTCGATAACTAATATTTATCGAAATTTACTTCAACGGATTGTCCTATACACAAGGATATCACACGTTTAAAAGAAAAATTGTCCTAGTAAATTTCATTAAAAATTGTTTATTGAAGTGTCAAACTAATTATTTTCAGGTTTATCGACTAATCGGTTTATACTTATATTTCGATAACAGATATGTTTCGAAATCACAACGGTCAATTTATGTCAATATAACTGCATAAAATTACCAAGTCCATTTCGATAAATATTTGTGATCGAAATGACAATTTTATTTTCTACAATTTACCGTAATTTTGACCTGTTAACTTTAAATTTCGATAACAAAGGTTTATCGCTCAATATAAACAAAATTAATAAACTCTAAACACTTCTTCACAATATAAAATTTTAATACAATTTCGATAACAAATATTTATCGAAATGTACCTGCTAGGCTTGTCCCCTATACCAATGATATCGCAGTTGTACAGTACAAAAAGACCAAGTCACCTTCATTAAAAATTTTTTAATAGACTTTTCAAACTAAATATTATCGGTATCGCTGTACCGGTTTATATATCGATAACAAATTCGAAATGACTACTGCCATTTTATACACAGTACTTCAATATATCGAAGGTATACTGCATAAAATGATCAAGTCCATTTCCACAATTATTTTTTTGTCGAAATTTTCAATTCTAATTCTTACATGTCGATTTTTTTATGAATTTTTTTAACAAAATTTTTAAAAGTTTTGCTTCTCTTTAAATTGATAGGCAAGGTGTTTACAACAAGACCGTTATTACCGTTAAATCTTCTCATTTTAATAATAAAAGTTAACGCAAATTGCCTTGCTCAGTTACATTTTGTAGAGGTGGAAATCTTTTATAAAACAGGAAAAAAAATTAATAATAACAAGAAAAAACTTGAATAAAATTTTGGATAAGAAATGTTTATCGAAATGTATTTGTTCGGTTTGTCCTATATCCCAAGGATATCGTAGATTAAAGGAAATATGGACAAGCAAATTTCGCAAAAAAAAATTTTATTCAAATTTCAGACCAAATTTTAACAGGTTTATCGATTTACCGTTTTTTTGCCCTAGTAATTTATAGAAGATGCCCTTCTTTATAAATTGAAAGAAAACTCTGTAATGATATGACCCCATATATCTTGTGTAAAGTACAACTTTAAATTTCAATGAGAAGTATATCGAAAAAGGACTTAAATCAGCTTATCTCGTTTGCCGTCGTTATGTTCTTTGAATAATTTATCTCTTAGAAGAGAGAATTACTTAAGGTCTGCATATTGATATAAATCAGCGATATTATCTTATTGAAAGCGATATTATCTTACACACACATACTTCCACAAAATTCAATATCGTATCTCTGTATTTGTGAGAAGTACTAACGCTCTCTTTGTGCACTGCGAGAAATATTATGTTCATCTTCCAGCAAATTTCATTTGATAGGTATTAAAGAAAAAATAATTTCCGAAGCAAAAAGAAAAGTTGAACATATCCTAAATGTAATTTTTTTATTATTTATTGTAATTAATTTTTCGCGTGTCCAACTTTTTTTTGGTTTGGACCGAGCGCGACTGAATGATAGTGAGAGGAAAAATCTCGGGTAGTGCTTTTGCCCATCGCTGATCTAAATCTAGCTCGATTGTAAGGAAAAAATGAATTTGATTCACTTTTAATTGGATATAATTTTTCTGCTTAAATTAGTATGAAATGAAAATTTTAAAGAACTAGCTTCTCCCAAATATGAGTAATTCCTTGACATCGTTGTAAAATCTTATAACACTCCCACCAAAAACGAAAAAATATTTAAGGATTTAAAATAAATCCTCAATGGGTGGGTTTCTTTCTGAAGTCTATTTCGAACATCTCTAAAGACTTTATCGTCTACAATGTCCTTGCGCGTCAGCATTACACAAAATTAAATTATTCAATGACTGTCATCATGACAGGCTATTTCAGTCCGAAAAAAATTGTACACGTGTAATTGCCCGCAGGATGCCTTAACTTCTTTCGTTGTTCCTCCCTCCCCATTTTACAGATTCCATTGGCGAATAAGGGCAATTACAATTTCCTTTTTATCACAATTGTAGCGAGATTTTCTACGCTTTATAGCCAAATTAATGGAACAAATTGCTACTCATTCTCTTACATAAATAGCGAACATTTATATCAATTGAATTTCAAGTGAAGAGAACATCACTTGAAAATTCAACATTTTTATTTTTACCACATCTCATAATTTCAAGTGAATCCCAAAATGTAGAGCAAAAAAAGAAAATACCCAAGATGGAACCATGGAAAGTGATCCTAACAGCGAAAATCGTTGGACGGAGCCAGAGGAATGGTGGTGGTGGCTTATGAAGGACCTTTTGCCAAAGGAAATCTTTTTGTGAAAAAATCCAATTGTTTCTTCTTTCTTTGATACAATCCTACTGTTTTTGTTCTTGCTTCCACCCAAACACTTTTTGTTTATAAACATGAGGTTTTTGCTCGAATTATTGTAATTGAAACGTAATGAAAGCGGCATTGAAAGGACATGTTGTCCTTCCTTTCTCCCCTCATCCCAAATAATATACATTCATTCGTATGTCTAGCGAAAGGAAGTAGAACAAAAGTGGAATCATGTCGCTACAACAAGGAAGTCAATTCACCATTAGAATATTAGAGGACATTTAATGTTGAATATGACAAAAAAAAGAAAATCAACGGAAATGAGCATTAATAGAAACGGAAATCATGGCCAGAGACGGAACAAAATTACTTAATGCAAGGGGATGAAAAATACAGAGCGCCTTCTAAATGAGACATAATGATAATCGGTTTTAGGTTTGAATCTATGGAGGATATACAGTATAAACTGACGAAGACCATTTCGAGCATGATATGAATTGATCAAGTCCATTTCGATAAATAGCTTTTTATCGATGTTTCGGGTCCAATTTGAACATACTTATTGAAATGTTTGCTATTTCTGTTTACTAGTTTATTCTATAAGTTGAAAGTCATCTCTGTTATGATACGATCCGATTACATGTGTGAATCAAAGCTTTAAATTTCGATAACAACATTTATCGCATATGGACTTGGTCAGTATAAGCAGTATGCCGACGACTTATGTAACTAGACATTGTCAGTTTATGTTGCTGCTTAAAATGATGTACTTAATTTTCGATACATTTTGTTATCGAAATGTAAATCAATGATTCTCACGATAAATTTGTTCATATAATTACAGCGCTTTAATTCGTTGTACAGAATAAGACACCTTCTGTAAATTATCAAAGAAACATTTAATACAAATATCGATAAATATGTTAAAATTCTTATTGAAATGTCGATAAGAAAATATGTATGCAAATGGACAATTATTAGTATATCGTTTACTTTCGTTTTACAGAGGTATAGACCTTCTATTAATTATCAAAGAAAACAGTTAATACAAAAGTCGATAAATATAAAGGGTTTCCAACAAGAGATGTTATTTTGGTATTCAAAGAAAAATGCAATTTTTTTGAGATAAATGATCGGATGTTTATTTCATAATAAAGAGGAAGGTATGCCTTCAATTATGAAAAACAACATCAGCCAAATGGCCACCACGACCACGGTTACAGGACCACATCCTTTTCATGAAATTTTCCATAACCAAACCGCAAAGTGGCTGCCCTATGTCCTCGATAGCCTCACGAATTCTATCTTTGAGGTCTTGATCGACGCTGGGCTGTTGGCGTAGACTTTATCTTTCACGTGGCCGCAAGGTGTTAAATCACAAGATCCCGGTTGACAATTGTGATCACCTCTTCGAGAGATAACACGGTCCGGAAACTTTTCGGAAACTAACAGAGCAATGGTTTCGTTGCTTGTGTGGCACGTAGCGCCGTCCTGTTGAAAGTAAACGTTGTCCAGATCAATACCATCCAACTCCGACCATAAAAAATCATTAATCATCTCTTGATAGCGCAATCCATATACCGCAACTGTTGGTCCAACCTCATTTTCGAAAAAGTAAGGTCCAATGACCCCGCCGGACCATAAACCGCACCAAACAGTCACACGTTGAGGATGGAGAGGCTTCTCAACAATATCTCTTGCGTTTTCCGAGCCCCAGATGCGACAATTTTGCTTGTTGACTTAGCCACCGAGGTAGAAATGGGCCTCATCAGTCAAGATGATTTTTCGATGATTTTCGAATTTTAATAATTTCAATGCTTTGTTGAATCGTGAATCGTGTGTCGTTCCAGTTTTAGTAATGGCGTAGTTTCTACTTGTCAAATGTCAAAGAATAAAAGCTTCAAATGTGACAGCTACCGAAATACCGGGTGATTCAAAATAACACCTCTTGTTGGAAAACCTGTATTAAAATCGAAGCTGAAATGTGGATAACAAAATATTTTGGACTTTTCGATAAATTTGGTTATCGAAAATTCTTTAATGTTATGATCCGCTTTAACTGAACATCAAGGCTTTAAGTCTTGATATCAAAATCTATCGCAAATGGAATTGGACAGTGTATTCAGTATATCGATGATTTATCGAATTGGATGGGTTTCTGATATACCCACGATATCATCGGAATCATCGGAAATTGACAATGTTCAATTTCGATAAATTTTGTTATGGACGCTTCCAAACTGCTATTGCAAAAAGACTGCCTGATCTCTGTAATGTTTACCAGGCAGAAATCTTAGCGATTAAAGTGGTAGCGGAATGGCTGAAAGTTAATGTTCTGACCAAAGCCGGAATCAATATTTTCTATGACAGTCAGACTGCTATTAAGTCAATGGAAGCTATATTCCTGAAATCAAATACTGCCATCGGCTGTTGCAGATCTTTTAACGAGATAGCTTAACAGTCCAATATTCACCTATGAAATCTTACATAGTCTGGACATTAAGCTCGCTGGCGATATAGTATTGTTTTCTACAGGTAAATTCTTGTCGACAGTCTGAGAAAATATCACCCTGGGCAATTGGCTGTGGCTTAAGATCAACCCAAGAAAGCGGAACTTGTACTGTTTACTAAGAGTAATAAAATATTGCACTTTATATTACCAGCGCTACAAGGCACTGCTTTAAAACTGTATAACTCTGCAAAACTCTTAGGTGTCATTTTGGATCGCAAACTTAAACTGACGTGGTGGAAGATGCCTTTAATTTCCTTTGCCAATGTCCTACTTTATGGTATAGAAGAAACAAGATACTTGGTTCATTTTTCTCTCAGGAGTTGGCAGAACTTAAAGGCCTTGACCTTCTCAGACTTTTACATTTTATGAAGGCATCAGATCGAAACACCAGACTTAACTGAGTTTGAAGAAGAAGTAATCATGAGGAATCACAATATATCAAATATGGTCTCTGTGGACGCTTGACTTTTACTGAGCCGGGCGCCATCACCAGCTAAACTAACTCCAAACGCACCAACGCCCTGCAGTCGTTAGAGAGACCGGACGTCTCACTTATCGTGTCTGTCATGACGGGTCTCTCTCTCCCGTCTTCAACCTATCTGCATGTCGCCGTATTGGACGACATGCAGATAGATTGAAGATCTTGTATAATGGCTTTGCAGAACCTGAGGAGAGGAGTAGAAACTAATATAACACTTTCTGTGCCTTTGTGGCCTTAGGCTCTCATTTCTTTGGGGATTTAGCTAACATAGCCGATATTTTTAAAGCAATCTAATAGATTCTACTGCAGGGACTAGGGATAATCAATGTTATCCTTACGTCCCTGTGGTAGAAAAATGGACTATATAGTCTAAATGAGTCTGTTGGACATGGTTCAACTCTTTATCTTACCCAATATAACATAGCATAACCTAAATACAGCGGAAAGACCAAAAAAAGAAGGCTAGCGGAATTACTGAATAGTCTCCAGCTATTTACCGCACAAGGTTCTGGTAGCACCATCTTCTGTTCTCAAGATAGTTCTCTACATATGTGTAGAATGGCAATGGGGGAGCGCTAGATCTACCTCAAATTTCGGGATACTTTTATTCATTTTATAACTTTACCAAAGGGAGCATCATTAAATCATTCCTAATCTGGTCGTCCTTAAGTACGTTTCTGCGAAACGAAATTTCAGACAACTACAATTCTCGTTTACGAGGACTGACATTTCTTTTGGTCCAAACAAATATTTGTTTACGCAAAATAAGTTTCTGTCACAACAAACGAAATTTCAGTTCCTGCAATCGAATAGTTGTCAAAACGAATTCAAACGAATTCTTTCTACGCTTCTACTTTATCCGACGATTGTGTCATTGTGACCCTTCTCCCCCCCCCCTCAGTATAACTACGCTCTTTCCACAGAGCGCTTACTGTCAAATATAATTTAACTAAGTGAATGAACCGATAGATGGGAGTTTTGCTTGGAGTGGGCATAGATTGGTGGTTGGTTGGTCGCTTAACTATATACCAAGTCTACTCCAAAGCCGAAGACGCAAAGCACCAAACTTAAGAGTAATTTTAATATATTCAGCATTTATTTTTTCCCCGGTAGAATTTTTGCTCCCAAAAATAGGTTCATTCATATTCATAATTTATAACTATGGCCACGGAGATGGGGTAGGGGGGAATGAACAATTTTATTATATTAACATAATTTATGCGTAAATGTCATTTTAAATTAATATGGACCAGAGCAGAGAGGAGGTGGGGACTCATTTCGCGCTCTCTCTATCTCTCTAACTCCCTCTCTTCGCGTTATGACAAAAGAATAGAACAATGTTTCCAAAAATGCATACTTACTTTGATTTGTTATTGTTGTAATGTTGCAGAGTTAAGAGTTTCTTGTTGAGAAGGGGGGGGAAGTGTGATTTTTCTTTTCTGTACAATTTGTTGTTTATTTCTTCTTTACACTATTGTCCTTAACTATTTTATCCGTTTTTTGTTTATAGAGGTGTTGCAATAGAAAAAATAAAGAAAGTAAACAGAGGTCACGCCATCAAACTCAGACTCAGAGACGGCTTCCGATGCTGCTGCTGCTTCTTCCTAGTCCATGACACACACACAAACACACAGTGAGCGATAGAGATCATAGTTCAGAGGTTCACTGGTTTACGGCGCTCCGCTCTCTTCTTCACAATTGGCGTAAGCTAAGCTTTCGTTTGCTATCGTAGCGCTCTCTGTGTTTATAGGTGGCGTCGTTGTGGTTATTGTTGCTATTATTGCTGTTGTTGTGGCGTAGGGGGATGATGTTTGTGGTGGTGTTGTTGTTGGTGTTGGTGGGGGTATAGGTGGTGTAGGGAAAGTACTGGACCAGTCGGTTGTATCAATGTACCCAGGACGGTGGCGTGACCACACTCTGCTGTGGATATTGTACTATGGCATTCAGATTGGAGGTTTGCGTTTGAGTCGGCAATTCCAGGCCGGTTGTCATTGGTGTATTGTTGTTGTTCAGCATTGACGGCAATTGTTGGTGTTGTTGCTGCTGATGCTGTTGTTGCTGTTGCTGCTGCTGCAACTGTTGCTGTTGTTGTAAGTGGGCATGCAATTGATTGATTTGCTGTTGCTGTTGTGTGGTCAGCGATACAGCCGTTGTGGCTGTCAGCGATGAGGTATTATTAACCGCTCCCAGATGACCAGCATTTGAGACACTATTACTGACGGAACTGTTTACCGCTGTCAGGGGTATATTTATGTCCAGCAGTCCATCAATGTTGATTTCTTGTTGCATGAGCTGGAAGTTAAACAAAAACAATAATTATTATCATTCAAAATATGGATTTTCTAGGGGAGATAGCCATCAAATATTCGGATTATGTATGGTGGTGTAGGTCCACACTTGTAAATCATATCATAATCAACCATCATCAATCAATCATCCCATCCCATATGATATATAAGTAGGGCTATATAGAGGCCGCTCTGACACCCCCATTGCTCCTCTGTCCTTGGAGATATTCAAGACACATCCCTAAGCAGAAACTATATAGGATGACATCAGATAGGATAATTTATTGTAGTAGTGGCTCTACTATGAAAAAACTTTCCTAAGAGCGAGACTCTCTGAAACTTGGTCGCATCAGCGCGTCTTTCGTTACCTAGTTCTGGCCATGATTCTGGAGATTAGGAAAAGGACGGTTGTTCTCTCACATGTCCCTAGTAAAGAAATCAGTTTACAGATGAATCTGACCAATTTATTATTAATAATTTTTGTTATCGAAATTTCACCACAAATCTATAAGAATTACTGAGATATTTTCCCATGCAAGTGTAAACCATATGAACATGATACGGTGGGTGTAGGTGCTTTTCAATGCTTAGATTGTAATAAAACTCCTGGTTTACTCGAAGAAGGATGACTGCTGTTTAGAGACGCAGAACCCAGAGTTCACCAGTCATTCCTTGTAGGGTCTACTCTGCTAAGTTAATTTACCAGATCCTGTAGGATTTTCTAATGTAGCTTTACCATAAAAAAAATCCTAAGTGGGAGGCTCACTGAAACCTGGTCGCTTCACCGAGTTTCGCTACCGAGTCCTTGCCACGATACCGGAGGCTATAACATGTTACTGTCTCACACGCCCTTAGTAATCAAATCAACTCAACTATCAGATTTGCGGCGACGCGAGGTCAAATGGAGCAGAAATTTCGGTTATATCACCAGACGAACTCTTACCATAAAAAGAAACTTGAGGCGTAGCATCACTAAAATCTTCCGTGAACCCTTCCGCGACGTGGTCCTGGGGATAGCGTACCGCTTATGATATGTAGGGCTACGTGGATTCTGATATTACACCCCAATGCTCCTCTGTCCTTAGAAATATGCACAACACTCTAACTTTGTAGGATGGCATCAGATAGGATTTGTACTTCTAACAGGGAGATTCGCCGAAACCTGGTCGTCTCAGCTAGTAACAGGTGTAGGATGGCATCAGATAGGATTTTGTACTCCCTAACAGGGAGAGTAACAGGTGTTTCGTCACCGAGTCTTTGCCACGAAACAAGTGGCTCTGACATGGTAGATAGCAACGATATCAAGCAAATATGATTAGCAGCGCATAGAGTTGAAGGGTTTCATGAGGTCAAATTGGGCAGATGTTTTCATTAGGTTACCTAACGAACTCTTACTCATCGAAAAAACTATTGGCAGTACCACAACTAAAATCTTCTGTAAGCCCTTTAGCCAGATTGTTCATAATAAAGCATATCCCTTATGATAAGCAAGGCTATGTTGAGACCGCTCTTACATCCTAATGCTCCTCTGGCCTTAGATATATTCAATACAACGAGATCTCTGATGAACAAAGCTGTACAATTCTGCCATAAGTCATGCTGGTGAGGCCCATCAGAGTACACTGTTGGAAGTCGTAGAAACACGCAATCGTCTAGATCCCCAACCTGGGTACAAAAAGTCCCTTCCTACTCTACTCTGCATTCTACAAAACGACAATTTTAAGGTTTTCAGAAAGGCAGAGGCATTAGGGCTTTGAAAACGAATCGTTTTGATCCATTTGAAATGGCTTGGGGACAATTAACGTGAAAGTATACAAGCAAGACCCAAACAATGCGTTGTTCAATCATCTGAAAGTCAGAAGCCCTGGGTGTCAACTCTCTTTAGAGCCTCGCGGTCTAAACACGTGGACTACAGATCAGCATATATATCCAAAGAAAATGTAGAGCTTAGGAGCGTTGTCGGATGAGATGATGAAGAGTACGATATTACTCTTGGCGGAATCTGAACAGTCAGTGACCAGCAATAGAAAGACTACTGCAGATAAAGCTCCATCACAGCAAAGCGAGCCCCGAACAAAACTCTTGATGCACCTGTCTTCAGGTATTGACACAGAAACATTATGTTGCAGGAGAACGAGTATGGACATGAGGTTGTAAGATTCTTCAAAGCTTCAGAGGAGATGTTTATGGAAGATACAGATGAGGAGTACTACATCACTCTCAGCGGAGTCGATGTGTCGAAATGGAGTATTGATGACACTACGCCTAAGGACAGTTAGGGGCATGACGAAGTCGCAAATGTAAAATCTAATACTCCATTCTCAGATATGACAACCACGACTCCCATCTGTAACTGTGTTGGGAGTAAATCCCCTTGCACCGGAAATATCACATCAGCATAACTGCACAAGGCTGATCTAAATCGTGCGGTCAAGTCGAGTACCCTGTCAAAAGTCGTCGAGAAGTACGAATTTGGTCGGAATCAATTCAAGCATGATGGCTGGAGAATACCGGTCAGGGTGAGGCAAGAGGTAATAAGGAAGTCCAACGAAAGATGGACAGAAATCGGCACCTGCAGGGTAGCTAGACAAATCTGGCCAAGGTATGACCTGAGAAGATCAAAATATATCCTCGAACTAGAGAGGCAAAGATTGTCTACGTTAGTATCAGTTCTGACGGTACACTGCTTGGTCGGCGAATACGCCAAAAGATTGGGTATTGACTCCAATGACTTCTGCAGAAGCTGTGGTGATGCGGAAGAAGTGGATGGCATTGAGCACTTGCTATGCGACTGCCTCGCTCTGAGTAAACGACGACTGGACATACTGGGGTCGGCCTTTCCAGGCAGCCTGACATATCTTTCCAGTACCGATATTCGTACTCTCGATAAATTTGTAAATCAAACAGTTTGGTTTCGATGAGGGGCATTTCAGCCCGTAGTAACACTAGGGACCTCAACTGGTCTTGTAAAACAAAAAATACCGCAGCCACCCTAACCTAAACCTAAGCTATGTGAGGCTATATAGAGCAGAGCTTTAAAATTTCACCAAAAAAAAATAAAATCAATTTCAGCTGTGAAAAAACAGTCAATAGAACTGCCAAGCAGAGTCACAGCGGTCGCATACTAAAACCCTACATAAGCCCATTAGAGAGGTGGCAAAAGAGAATTTGAGCATAACAGTTATCTATAGGGGAGATGTGGATACCACCACCACTGAGAATAAGCAGGACTATGTGGAGACCGGCACTGCAGATATATGAAGACCGATCTGCAACTACATAGAGTGGCATCAGTGGAGAATAAATTTCCTTACCCACGGAGATACAAGATCAACAGAGCTTTACAAGTCTGCTCTGAATTTTGCGGCTAAGGTCAAGCCGATTACCCTGTTCGATATTTTCGAAAAGTGCGACGTCTATAGTTGGCCCCATGAAAACATGCATCTCGGCTGGCAATCTGATAAGTGTTTGCAATCTATATCACCATTCAAGGAATAGCAAAATATAAGCCAGGTCGTTCAGAGCCCTGCGATATGTCTTTGGACCCTAATATTTAAGGTATACGACGGCGGTCCCAAAATTAGACGTCCCAACAAAGAAAACACATCAAATTTTGGAACTTTTTTCTTTATTTCTCAATAGAATCTTCTTTTAGCTCGATACACTTTTCCCTGTGATTTTCATTAGCTTCGATATCCTGTTTATAGTAAGAACTGTCTAGCTCCTGAAAATACCCATCAACCGCAATCATTGCTGGCAAATCTTTTTCGGCCGAGCCATTTTTTCAAGATTGGAAACAAAAAATAATTCGAAGGCGGTAAATCTGGCGAATAAGTTGCGTGCTGAAGCAATTCGATTACATTGATTGTGGCCATTGCAATAGTGGATGTGCGAACTAGTGCAGTGTCTTGATTGTGAGCAAACGCGGCACCCATCTTGCACACAGCTTTCTCATCATCTAATTTTTCGTCAATACCATATGCGATGTATAGCACTTTTTGAAATGCCTATGACTTCAGCTAGCTTAGGAATCTTTAACCTACGGTCATCCGATACCATTTTGTACGGCCGCGTTTAAACTCTCCCACCCAATATTTTATAGTTGTAAACAAAGGAGCAGACTCCCCCAAAGTAGAATCTCGCGCGGTTTTAATATTGGTTGGACTGTGGCCTTTCAAATTAAAGTATTGTATTACATATCGGTGACCAATTTTTTCCATGTTTACAAATTCACTGAGATCGATTAATTTGTGTGCTCTACAAAAAATTACCAACATGGTGCCTTGAAACTGATTTAGAAGGTTAAGGCCTCATATGGGTACCTGGTACCGGAATATATTCCACAGGAATATCCCGGGGAACTGCAAATCTGATGTCATTACAAATTTTCGAAAAATGTGCATATATTCATACGCCACAGTCCACAGGCAAGCTTTGGCTTAGGTAAGAGGCAATCAGGTATTCCAATAAAAGATGGTCAGAAATCGGCACCTGTAGGGTAGCTAGACAAATCTGGCCAAGATACGAACTCAGAAGGTCAAAATGTCTCCTCGCACTAGATAGGATAAAAAGCATCTACGTTAGCCTCAGTTCTGACAGGACTCAGTCAGATCGGCGAACACGCCAGAAGATTGGGTATTCAGTCGAATGACTTCGCAGGAGATGTGGTGATGAAGAAGAAGTTGAAAACATTGGGCACCTGCTTTTCTACTGTCCCTCATTAAGTAAGCGGCGTCTGGATATACTGGGGTCGGGCTATCTAGGGACTCTGACAGAATTTTGCGGTACAGATCGATATTCGTACTATTAATAACTTTGATTATCAAACAGGATTCGATGAGGCGCACCTGAGCCCGTGGTATCACTAGGGACCTACTTTGATATATATGACCTGGCAAAGCTGGCTTCCACCATATCCTAAACCTAATCAAGCTACGGCAATGAGAAAATTCTTTCATAAGGTCATCGGGAGAATTCAGATTATACAAAAAGGTACTTAGGAGGGCACCTTCCGTTCTGATTGTGTCGACAAGGTTCAGATCAATAGTATCGAAACTTTTAAATTAGGTTGGTCCAATAGAGATGCAGAAGAGGTTATGATTTATTTAATACACCAGATTGAGGTCATGATTTATTTAATACACCGGATTGAAGAATACAAATATATCGCAATCATTATAGGACTCACCTCCTCAACATTGCATTCCAGACCACCTTGAAAATTTTCTATATTAAATTCGTCAATTGGCGTTGCCTCATTATTCAGAGCACCCAAATATTGTCCTATTAAAGTTGATGCGCAATTATTATCTGAAAAAAAGAGAAGGAGTAGCAATTATAATGTCATCAATTTATAGACAGAATTGATTTATTATAAAAAATTTGGACGACCCATTAATATTCCTGAGGTATTCCCCTCAAGTCTCTTACCTTCTAAATTTGAGCTATGTTGTTGTGTCTGTTGCTGCTGCTGCTGTTGTTGTTGTTGTTGCTGTTGTAACTGTCTCTGCTGCTGATGCACCATCAAGTGATTGGAACCACTGCCATCTGAGGAGACTCCTGAGGCACCCTCTATGACTACATTGGCGTAGGTGTTTAAGGAATCCGATGAGGGTTCACTGTTTGGATAGGCGGGTGACATAGTTTGAACTGAGTTTGGCGAGAGACCCTGAGGTGGAAAAAATTAAAACCGATTTTTTGACTTCGGCTTTGGCAGGGATATATGTATGGATATCCCGGAAAATTATGGGGTGGGTACTTACCTCACGTGTTGAATGCAAACAGGTGCAGGTTAGTGAACGATGCAGCATACACTGCTGTGTTGACAAATTACTGTAGCCCTGTGTCAGGGGTCCATTGAGCGTGTAGGTCGGTTGTTGATTGTTGCTGGGATATGGCGGTGGGGGTTGAGTGGGCATGCCCGTGGCTGTGCTAAACCTGTGCCAACCGTAAGACCGTTTGGTTTCAAAGAGATCAAAAACAAAACGAGACTTGTCTTTATTCATCTGAAGTTCGAAACTGGCACATAAAATCATAGATCCATATATACATATATGATACAAGTATTTAAATTTGGAAAAAAGAAATACACCAAAAACTCATGCTTGCTAAACATAAATATTTTTCTTTTTTTTGTAAATTATTTACACTTGTAAGTGCAGTGTAATGCGCTGAGCTTCATGCTTTGCTTTTATAATTTAAAAAGGGCTTATGGGAAGGAATAAAATCATGGTTGGGTGGCGTAGAATTTTGGAGTCCAAAAGAAAACTAAATTCAGGGATGAAATAACCAAAAAAAAAACACAAAATCATAATTTAAAAAAAACTGACCCTTGTTGTTGCTGTAGCTGCTGCTGTTGTTGTTGCTGCTGCTGCATCAGGTCCTTTTGTAGCGTCAACTCCTCGGCCATGGAACCAGCCAACTTATCCATGGTGGCAGCCGATGCCGAATTCTGATAATCGGCCGGAAAACCCCAATCGTAATCGAGATTCCCAAGATTCGGCCTTGGACTCAAACGTCCACAGGAACTAGCATTTGATGAAGCACGTTGTCGAAAATCCGGCGATATTGGAAACCCACTTGATATTCGAATGTTAGGTGAATACGAAAAAAAAATAGAACACAAAAATGAAACAAAAGCACAAATCAAAATTTGGGTTAAAGAAAATTAAACGCAAAAGAGACTAACTCAAAAAAATAACAATATTAAAAATAATTTATTTGTAAACTCTAAAATAATTGGAATTTCATGCTTAGAAACTTTAAAAATAGGTTTAAATAATCTGCACGGTATAAAAAACTGGATTTTAAATAAACTACAATACAATTAATTGCCTAAGGTGTTATTACCTATTATTTCGGTTTAACTATACTCTATTTGCAATCTACCTTAAGAGACAATAAAATACCTATTATATGATATTGAATTTATTGCGGTGAGAGTAAGAGATTTTGGATAAAATGTATACAAGGTTTTCCAACAAGAGGTGTTATTTTGAATCACCCGGTATTTCGGTAGCTGTCACTTTTGAAGCTTTTATTCTTTGACATTTGACAACTAGAAACTACGCCATTACTAAAAATGGAACGATACGATATTCAACAACGCATTGAAATTATTAAAATTCACTATAAAATTGTTGAAAATCTTGCAGTCACAGTTCGCAAAACTAAAGCATTTTTGGGTCGTCGTGAAGCACCTTGTCGGACCGCAATACAGAAGTTGGTGGACAAATTTGAGCTGTTGGGACAAGTTAGTGATGTGAAGAATAAAACCCGTGCACGTCGCTCAAGAACAACTGAGAATATTGCTGCTGTAGCCCAAAGTGTTGAATAAAACCCAGGTTTGTCCATTCCTCGTCGTTCTTTGGAATTGGGCATTCCACAAACGTCATTACACCGTATCTTGCATAAAGACTTGGGACTTAAGGCTTATAAAGTTCAGTTAACACAATAACGCAAGCCGGACGATCATCAGCAACGTCGTGTCTTTGCTGATTGGGTGCTTGAAATGCATGAAAATGATCCGGAATTGCATCAAAAAAATCATCTTGACTGATGAGGCCCATTTCCACCTCGGTGGCTACGTCAACAAGCAAAATTGTCTCATCTGGGGCTCGGAAAGCCTCTCCATCATCAACGTGTAACTGTTTGGTGCGGTTTTTGGTCCGGCGGGGTCATTGGACCTTACTTTTTCGAAAATGAGGTTGGATCAACAGTTACGGTGAATGGATTACGCTATCGAGAGATGATTAATGATTTTTTATGGTCGGAGTTGGATGGTATTGATCTGGACAACGTTTACTTTCAACAAGACGGTGCTACGTGCCACACAAGCCACGAAACCATTGCTATGTTACCGGAAAAGGTTTCCGGACCGTTTTATCTCTCGAAGAGGTGATCACAATTGGCCACCGAGATCTTGTGATTTAACACCTTGCGACTTCTTCCTATGGGGCCACGTGAAAGATAAGGTATACGCCAACAGCCCAGCGTCGATTCAAGACCTCAAAGATAGAATTCGTGAGGCTATCGAGGACATAGGGCAGCCACTTTGCGATTTGGTTAAGGAAAATTTCATGAAAAGGATATGGTCCTGTAAGCGTGGTCGTGGTGGCCATTCGGCTGATGTTGTTTTTCATTATTAACGGCATACCTTCCTCTTTATTATGAAATAAACATCCGATCTTTATTGCATTTGTCTTTGAATACCAAAATAACACCTCTTGTTGGAAAACCCTTTATAAAAAAATATTTGCGTCAAACGAAAAGATGAAAGTTACACGCGCTTAAACATTTTGTTCACCCGAGGTGATCAACTTTGGGGCTCGTAGCTCCGCCTGTTTAACCTACAGAACCCAAATCTAAAACTTTACTTCTGTGATATCCCTTCTACAAGCATGCCAAGTTTTATCGCTGATGTCTAGTTAAGAAACGGTTGAATTAATTTTCTTTCTTTCCTCCACCCACAGTGCGTGGAAACAACGACGAAGCCGTATTTGAAATAACTACAATACAGGGTGGCTGATATGTATTGCAACCAACTTCAGGTTGCTATCATTTCTAAACCGCTAGTCTGATAGCTGACTGATTTATTTCAGTGACAGTTCATTTTATTGTTTACAAGCTTACAAAAGCATTTTGATCTATTGCATTCAGAAAAAAAGTTATTCGTGATGGAATTCAAGCGTGATAGTGTGATTGCTTTATTTGGGTGGAAAAACACAAGTGGCTATCGTTAGAGCCCTCCAGCATTTAAATGTGAATAAATCTTTTGTTTCTCGTACCATTGCTCGTTACCGTGATACTGGCAGTGTTGCATCGCGTCCAAAAAGTGGACGAAAAAAAACAGTAACAACACCAGAAATGATCCGAAAAGTGAAGGCCAGATTTGATCGAAATCTACGCCCCAGTGGTAGAAAAATTGCTCGTGAGCTGAACATATCGCGAGAACGGATACAACACATTAAAAAATGAGCTTGGACTAAAGCCATTGAAGTTCCAAAAAGTGCAAGAGCTCACCGATGCACAAAAAAAAGTTAGACTGGAAAGAGCCAAGGAGTTGGTTCGCTTGCACGAAAGTGGCCAGTTACCGAATTTGGTTTTCTGCGATGAGAAGCCATTCCAAATTGAGCAGTTTGTGAACAAACAAAATGATCGGGTTTACTTGCCAAAGAGGTCAGCTGAAAATGTACACCTTCGATTGGCCACCAGAACTCAAGCGCTGCCGATGGTAATGGTGTGGGCCGCCGTAACGGACGATGGTCGCTCCCCGCTCGTATTCATCGACCATGGGGTCAAAATAAATGCCGAATATTATCGGGAAAATGTCCTAAAGACAGTATTGAAGCCCTTGGCAGACAAACATTTCGGCCGCAGACCATGGACATTCCAACAGGACTCAGCACCATCGCACTCAGCACGCGTCAACCAAGAATGGCTTAAAAAGGAGGTTCCTCGCTTCATTTCTACCGCACAATGGCCACCAAGATCTCCGGAACTCAATCCGTTGGACTTTTGCGCCTGGGGCATTTTAGCGAGTAAGGTTCGCACAAAAAATACCAAAGTATCGATCATCTCAAGACGGCGCTTCGCCAGGAATGGGCCAAAATACCGCAGAGCCACTTTTGTGCAGCGTGTGATGGCTTTGTCAGCCCTTTGAAGGCCATAATTCGTGCCAAAGGTGGCCAATTCAAACAAATCTAAACTGTTTCTAAAATTTTATGTTATTTCCGACATTTTTGCTTTTGAACAATAAAATTTAAAAAAAAGTTAAAACAAGTAAGAAAGTTTCAGTCGGGTAAACCGACTAAGGTATTCCCTCACTTTGTGAGTAATGTAATATGGAATATTAAACGAATTATTCTGTCAATTTGTATGGGAGGTACCAGAATGTTTTTAACAAATACACCTATTTTTCGCTGAATAGTAGATTCTTTAAATACATTACACTGCGCCGAATTATAAACGTTTTTTGCACTGGTATATTAACGTTATGAAATATTAAATTTTGGTATGATTTGGCCGTTTTGTGTCGGAGGTACAAAAAGGGGCGTGGTGATAACGGCCATTTTTTACAGGGCTATAGGGACTTCAAAAGCGTTACACTGTGCAAAATGTTGTTGCATTTTCGTGCATTGGTACTCATGCTGTGAGCCCTTAACTTTTTGTGCAAAATGGTACCTTTGTGTGGGAGGTACAAAAAGGGGCGTGGAAATAGCGTCCATTTTTCACAGTGCAAAAGACACTATAAAAGCATTACACTGTAAAAAATTTCAAGTATTTTTATACACTGGTATTAATGTTATAAGCTGTTATCTTTTGGTGCAAAATGGTACCTTTGTGTAAGAGGTACCAAAAGGGGCGTGAATATGACACCCATTTTTCACTGGACTGTAGGCACTATGAAAGCATTACACTGTACGAAATTTCAAGTATTTTTATGCACTGGTATTAATGTTATAAGCTGTTAACTTTTGGTGCAAAATGGTGCATTTGTGTGGGAGGTACCAAAAGGGGCGTAGCAACATGGCCCATTTTTCTCGAGTTGATTGCGACTAATAAACTAATGCTATGTGTGGAATTTCAGAAGATTCGAATAAGTAGTATAGCAGTTATTAAAGATTCAATATTTCACAACATTTTAACACTTTGTGGGGGAGGTACCAGAAGGAGTGGACCAATATGGGCCATCTTCGAACTTAGCCGGAGATAGAAAAAAATATTACCACGTACCAAATTTTAAGTCAATCGGTTACTCCTTTCGAGAGTTATCGTGCGCACCAGCCAGCAGACAGACAGACAGACAGATAGACAGACAGACAGACAGACGGACGGACATTGCTCATTCGTCTTAAAATGACCCAAAACGAATATCCGCCGAACATACTTAGGGTCTTAGATCACTCCTTCGATGTGTTACACTTTTTTTCGTAGCAAATGATATATACCCTCGTCACACTAAAGTGAGGGTATAAAAATATAGCGCTTTACTTTGTTGCATTACATATCAGCCACCCTGTACTGTTGATACTAGAGTTACGCACTTGATATTTCGAGAGCGTAACGTTGTTATTTCAAATACGGAGTTGTTGTATTCCAAACGCAATATTGTTGCCCTGTAGCACATTAAAAGCGTTTTTATTTATTTTATTCATATTATTTTGTTTATTGCAAGATCACGAGCAACAGAAATATTGTATATTTATTAGTATATATGTACATGTATATTAGGGCGGGTCGTGAAGTGCTCAGTGAAAATCGTATTCTAGGGATCAAAATAAGAAACTTTGCCGAAGGAACCATACCTCTAAAATGAATTCTGATGTCCCGGAAAAAATTCCCATTTTGACCCATTTAGAGTGCTCCAATCGAGTCCAAATGTATGGAAGCCCCAGGGGGTTCCAAGGGCTGTACCACTGACATGGCTGGGTCGGGCCTCCAAAGTTAGTGGGGGTCGGTCATACATTTGGACTCGATTGGAGCACTCTAAATGGGTCAAAGTGGGATTTTTCAAAATTTACCCCTACCCAAAAGTTCGACCCAAATTCCGGGACATCAGAATTCGTTTTAGAGGTATGGTTCCTTCGGCAAAGTTTCTTATTTTGATCCCTAGAATACGATTTTCACTGAGCAATGGCGACTTTTTTTGCCTCCCCACAAATCGACCCGGCCTAATGTATATATAATAATGTATATGAACTAAATTTATTATTACATTATAAGTATAGTTCAAATAACACACAGTACAGCATTTTTCACCTCATTGATTTGGGACTCAATTCTGAGAATTGGACGTGAAAGTAGCCCTAAAAATAAGAACCTCTGCATCATTCGTTTAGTCAAGTTGGTTCAATTAATAATTTAATAGCCATACGAATTTTTTTGCTCAAGGTGGATTTTTAGCCCTTTTTTGTATTTTAACTCGTTTATAACTCGGTATACCATACGGAAAGTTGTCGATATTGAATAGCAGAAAAAAATGCGGAACAAACCTACCAGAAAATAAAAACGTCTAGAGCCTTAAAAATCTCAAAAATGTTCTGTTCTGTTTTATAATGTTCTGTTTTATATGTATACGTATTATGTATACGTATTACGTATACGTATTACGTATACGTATTAAGTATAAGTATACGTATTTTTTCAATATTTTACTGACAGATTGTTTATGACTTTGTGGGCATTTTGCGGTTTTTAAGGCACTGGATGCACTTTTTTCGGGTAGGTTTCTTCCGAATTCCTTTTCTCCTTTTTTCGGGTAGGTTTCTTCCGCATTCCTTTTCTCCTTTGCTTCAGACTCAAAACAGATATTCCGTACGGTATACCGAGAAAAAAATATAGAAAAAGTGCCAAAAATCCAACTTGAGCAAAAAAAAAAAATCGTATGGCCATTAAATAATTAATTGAGCCAACTTGACTAAACGAATGATGCAGAAGTTCTTATTTTTGGGGCTACTTTCACGTCCAATTCTCAGAATTGAGTTCCAAAATCAAGTGTTGTACTGTGTTAGAGAATGTTAGATTTTGATATATTATAAATAAATCTAAAAAAATAAAATTTTAATAGATTTTCCAAAATATTAAAAAATATTTGTTAATTTTTGAATGCTTAAGGAACTTCTTCGATTCTTTAAATATGTTCTCGCAAAATGAGAAGACATGTGGTTGGATTTTTTTACCAAATTCATTCTGACTTTATTTGTTCCATTTACTTAATATATTTGTATTTTTAGTATCCATTCCTATTGAAGGGATCTCGAGAAATTCTTGCAAAAATTTCACACATATTTACTTTTACCTTTAAACTCTTAAGCTAAACACGAAGCAAATTTTTATTACTAAATCTACGGTTCTAAGTAGAGAATTAACTTTATATATAGTATGTCATTTAAGTAGACGTAAAATTCTGTCAAATTCGATATATGTACATAAATTCGCCAACAACAGCTATTTTCGGCTGAAGTCGTAGTCTTTCATTAACGACTAGTTGTCGTAATTCGTCTTCTTCCTGTTTAAATTAACCAAGTGGACTATCATCGTGGTTTGGTAAAGCTGATGTGGAAGTAAGGCTTTAAAGTTTTGTAGGTACGTGTGTTTAGCATCTGAAAATAAAAGTAGATTACATTTTTTTAGAATTTTAAGCTTTTGACAAAATATCCATATAAGAAACAATAAACAGAAAAAATACAAGTTGATGTTGATCCAAAACTTAGTGGTAAAACTGCAGCCAGAATTTTACCATATTTTGTATGCTCTGTTAAAAACTACACAGATTTCGCATTGCATTGTCATAATCAAAATTGTAGAAGTAAAGAAGATCTATAAGAAAGTTTTTTTTAAACTTGTTTCAATCATTAATACGACAGATATAAGGAAACAAATCTTGTTCGGACGTTACAAAATTTCCCAAAAATGTGTAGCGTCCGAACAAGGTTTAATTTGTTTATATAATGCTTACTAATGATTGAAACAAGATCACATACCTTATAGGTCTCTTTAAGATCTACAATTTAGCTTATGACAAAAAGCGAAAACTGTGTATTTTTAAAATAACTTGCAAAATATAGCAAAATTCCGTAAGTTCCGGGATTTGGAACTACCCATATACATATATATTTTATACATATTAATCGATATTTTTCTGTGTACTCAGTTCTAAAAAATGTATTCATTTATTATTTTAGTAAAAATACATACCCCTGGGTAATTCTGCTGATTTTATAGCTTTAAGATATTATAGAATTATTTTGTTTTCTATTTGCTGGACATTATGTTTCTTTTTCTCCAAAGAGTTTCAAAACCTATGTTTATAAGATCTGGCTCAAGTCCATAGCGGTGTATAGTATGTTAGCAAATTTTCTGTTGGCAACAACTCCACAATAGCGACAGCAACATTTTTCATAATTTTCGGATAAATTTTGACTCCATAGTAAAACAAATAATCTACAATTATTCTAGCGATTGAGAAGATTGGGAAGATTGAACTGATTCTTCTAAACAATTATTTGCTCTTATAGTATTACTCTGTAGAATCTTGGAATGACAGCCAACGAGAAACAGTGCTTGGTAACATTTTTGGTTCTGACACTGCCACAGCAAGCTGGCAAAGCAAGCTGAGATTTTCAGAAGGAAAATATATGAGTACATATTAAAAAAGTTTAATTTTAAAAATACATTAACATATCTTGTTTTCAGTCCTCCACTTCTGCATTTTATACTGGAATTTAATTGTTTCACCAAGCAATTCTCTTTTGTTAAATATTTCGTCGATGTCATGTGAATGCATCTTCTATAAAACTTCAATGGATTTGATCCCACATTCACCTAGAAGCGAGATGCTTCACATGGAACTACACCTTATCGTTTATTAAAACATTTTCATCATAAATCAGAAGTCATTATCTCAATTTTCATGTACACTTCTTAAAAGATGAAACTAAAATGAAGCGTCGTTCTCTGGAAGTAACCACGAGCATTCTTTGGGCAATAACTAAAGTTTTCAGTTCAACAACGACATTTTGGATAGTACCTTTATGTTTATAAATAATGGTGAAGGGCCAATATACGCCTCATACGGAGCGGTCGGGCGTAAGCATTGCCAGTATAAAAATGTTTGGTTATTTTCAATAACAGCTGAAGAAGAAATTTTGTTATATTGGGAATAATTAAATGTAGCAATGCCAAATAAAGCGGCGGGGCGGAGATGTTAAAAAATTTCAACTTATCTGCAACGCCGCGCCGCCTTCCGCGCTCATATAATTGAGATTTTCTCGTTGTGGAGTCAAAGCGACCTCAGAAGTCGATCGATAAACGATGGGTCTATCTCATCTCCTTTTAGGTGTTACACACAGAAAAATAAAACAAATTATTTTAGATCTTGATAAACTGTAACAAAACAGGATTTGCCGCAACAGTCGAATTCTTATTTTAAGAACCAAATTGGCATTTTAAAAAATTTGTTTGCATCTGCTTCGTTGCTTCGCATTTGAATAGGTTTTAATTTAGTTCTTAATTTAAAAGCAAGAGCGAAAGTAGTTGTCTTAAGAGTTTTGAGTCTTGAATTTATGTCTGACTGTTGCTGAATTCTTGAAATGAAGAATACGTCATTGGCTCAACAACGAAAAACTCTCAATTATAAGTAGGCGGAAAGCGGTGCGGCGTATCAGAAAAGTTTAAATTTCTTCAACTTCTCCGTCCTACCGCTTGATTTGGCATTGCCACATTCAATTATTCTCAATCTGTCACAATTTAATCTTCAGATGTTGTTGAAAACAACCTCATGTTTTTGCACTGGCAATGCTGACGCCGCACCGCTCCGCATGACGCGTACATTGGTCATTCACCATTATTTATAAACATACTTAACTATCAAGAATATCGTTGTTGAACTGAAAACTTAAGTTGTTGCCCTAAGAATGCACGTGGTTATATCCAAAGAACGAAGCTTCATTTTAGTTTCATCCTTTAAGAAGTGTACATGAAAATGTTGGTAATGACTTCTGACGTAAAAATTTTTGTAATGAAGAAGTTTTAAAAAAAGGTTGAACACCTTTCAGTGTTGCAAAGTGGAACAAGATGTTATAAAATTTGTATCTTGATTGGGCACTTTCTGGTGAGCGCATCTCGCTTTCAGCTGAATGTGCGATCAAATCCATCGAAGTTTGATAATGCATTCTCATGACAGCGATGAAATATGTAACAAAATAGCATGGCATGGTAAAAAAATAAATTCCGGTATAAACTGCAGAAGTGGAGGACTGAAAATAAGGTATGTTAATTGTATTAAAAATTAAAATGTACTTATATATTTTACTTCTTAAAATCTCAGCTTACTTTGCCAGCGAGCTGTGGCAGTAACAGAACACTATACCAAACACTGCTTCTGGTTGACTGTCATCACAAGAATCCACACAGTAAAACGATAAGAGCAAATATTTATTCAGAAGAATCACATCAATCTTCAATCGCAAGAATTATTGTACATCATTTGTGATTCAATGGAGATAAAATGGATCCGAAAATTATGACGAATGTTGTTGTCCCTGCTGTGGAGCTGTTTCCAACAGAAAATGTACTAAAACCACTTCTAAACCACGACGGAATTGGTCCAGAGCTTATTAACATAAATTTTGAAACTATATGGAAGAAAAAAAGAAACAGTGTCCCTAAAATAGAAAACGAACTAAACCTACAATATCTGAAAACTATAAAATCTCCAGAGTTACCAATGGTTATGTATTTTTACAAAAGTAATAAATGCATATTAGGACTGAGTATACAGAAAAAATATCAATTTAAATATAGAATATATAGAATATATATTCTATATAAATATAGAATATATACATATTTCAGTTTTTTCCCATTACATTTGGGAACAACATCAATAAATATTATTTCTGTTTATGGTTTCATGTATATTTTTTATCAAAAGCTTAAAATTCTAAGGAATGTAATCTAGTTTTATTTTCAGATTCTAAACACACTTATCATCAAATCTATAAAGCCCTCCTTCCACACCAGATGAACAAAACGCCATGATAGTCCATTTGGCGAATTTATATCGAAGTTTACTGAATTTTACGTCTACTTAAATGGCATGCTATATAAAGTTAAATAATAACGTTCAGTTTTTAGGAAAAGGGCAACGAAAATGTTGCACTTTTTTGCAGAACGAAATCACCATTAGTGTTTTTAGCCAAAGGAAAATTCGTGAGGATATTTTTAAAGAATTTTTTAAAATTTATGGAATGAATATCAAAAACACAAATTTATTCAGTAAACAAAACAAATGACGTCAGAATCAATTTGATTTATATTTAAAGAATCGAAGAAGTTCATTAAGCATTTCAAACTAACAGATATTTGTTTAATTGTATGGAAAGGCTATTAAGATTTTATTTTTTGTAGATTTAATTTTAACATTTTCTAATATTTGAATTATAATATAATAATTCATTTAGTTCAATAATAAAAAAGTCGTTGCTGATCAGATGTAGTGAACGGACGTGTTTATCACAGAGCGGATAGATAAAACCTATTACGCAGTACCTATTACGCAATCGCAAAAAATATATGTACAAAGTCTGGAAGGCCACATCGTGGTACCTATTACGGGCTAATACAGACAAAAAATAAAAAAAATTTCTTGACGGGGATACCTTCGTGTTCCAATGGAGCGGGGTTCCCCAATCGTCCTACTGTCCGTCCGTTGGTCTTGGCCAAAGCAGACCACACCAAAAATGGTGAAAATTTCCCTCCAGTACTCACAACAGGTGGTACGGTGAAGGGAAAACGTCATGTCCGACCGTCAAAACGGAAGCATTCGAATAATTTGCATGTATTGGTGTGCCACTATCTACGTGCAAGCTTTCCCTGCAAACAATTGGATGATTGTTAAATAACGTCTTGTCCGCGCGATAATTTCTCGATTCTTCCTGACGACGCTTCAGGGATAAATCGTCATGGCGATCCGTGGCAGATGGATCAAAATCTTCTTAACAACAGTTGGAAGCTGTTTGGGATATTGGTCATCCGGACAACGATTCTGCGATGGTTCCTAGCGATAATTTGAAGATGATTCGCTTCTCCAAATCTAAAGCAATTGTTTTACGATCGATTAAAAATTAATGCAATCTTCGTAACCACAGTTGAAAGGTGTTGAGAAGATTAATTGCCCGCGCGATTTATCCTCGATTAATCCTGGCGATTGTTTGATGTTGACTCGCTTCACCATCATCTTAGCAATAGTTTAGCGATCTGATAAAAATGTATACAATCTTTATAACAACATTTGGAAGTGGTTCAGTAGATTTATGGCCCGCGAGTTGTTCTACGATGGACGCATTTCTATGCTATGCTACTGTGAGGATTTGTGTTTGTTTTTTATTTTGTTGTTTCGTTGAGGACTAACGGTAATAAAATCTTTCAATTTCGAAGTGTTGGATAAATAGTCATTTAAGTTTTGCAGCTCAATTGTGACGGGTGTTTTTATCCTAATAATGCAGTCGAAAGGAATTGCAGATAAATAAAGATATGATTGGAGAATTGGTTGTTTATACATTATGAATTATTTACAAATAATCACTTCTTTTTCAGAAGCAAGCCATTCTAAGAGAATGATATTTTTGAACGTTTTTCTTGGGGTCGTTTTTACTTATCGTCGCTTACGAGCCGATGATTCGCAAGCAATTGCTCACAGCGATGATTCGTTGACGACGCGCAGATGACAATCGCGGCGATCTATCAAGTATTTATAGCTAGACAAACCTGGCCAAGGTATGACCTGAGAAGATCAAAATATCTCCTCGCACTAGAGAGGCAAAGATTGTCTACGTTAGCATTAGTTCTGACGGGATACTGCTTGATCGGCGAACACGTCAAAAGATAGGGTATTGACTCCAATGACTTCTGCAGAAGCTGTGGAGATGAGGAAGAAGTGGAGAGCATTGAGCACTTGCTATGCGACTGCCCAGCTCTGAGTAAACGACGACTGGACATACTGGGGTCGGCCTTTCTAGGCAGCCTAACAGATCTTTCCAGTACCGATATTCGTACTATCGATAAATTTGTATATCAAACAGGTTGGTTTCGATGAGGGGCATTTCAGCCCGTGGTAACACTAGGGACCTAAACTGGTCTATGTGAGCTTGTAAAAAAAAAAAATGCCACCCTAACCTAACCTAGTTCAACAATAATGTACATTATACATATATATACTACATACTAACAACATTTCTATTACACGAGTTCTTGCAAAATAAACCATTTTTAATGCGCAATAGGGAGGAATATTTTAAGTAACAACGCACAGTGGGAGGAATTAAAAAGGGAAATAATGCGGTCATTTCTCAACCATTCAATCGATTGCAACAAAACTAGGCATGACTGTATTAGAGAAGTTTTGTTTTGGGCCCAATTTGTATACAGGGGAGAGTCACATGGCCTCAAAGTAGGCCACATCGGGTGAACGACGGCCATATCGGGTGGACAGAATGTAAAATTGTGAAATTTCATAGTTTTCTTTTGACTTTCTTTATTATTCGATGGAGTGTGATCTTAGCACTATATTTATAGGTTTTCTAGTACTCTCTTTATAAAAAAAAGTTCCAACTCAAATTGGCAAATCTTCTCAAAACATTACAGGATATAATAAAACTTATGTATATTTGAAATAAAATTATATTATTGCTAGAGACAAATTCGAAACAAAGCATTTCAAAATATTGCAACTAGTTTAAGCAAAGTGAAGTAATTGTTGCAAACACTATTCACCAGATTTTGGCCACTACACACTTCTGGTTAAAAAAAGAAAATAAAACAAAATCAATCCACAACTAAGTGATTTGTGCGCAAACAAAAAAAATACAAAAATTTTAAATTTCGTAATTATTCAAAATTAAAGAAATAACTCCAAGCATCTCTAAAAAAGACTACTGCTAATAAAATTAATTTGTTTCTAAGTTAATTATTTATTCGATCAAAACTACTGATTGAGAAAAATTGATATTCATTCTTATCTTATAAAATAGTTACCTATGCAACGGACTCTCGGGAAAATGATCCAGACCCTCACTTATACTACTGCTGGGCGATGGAGTATTATCATTAATGCCGGTGACGCCCGCCTGCCTCAAAGCCTCAACACGTTTCTTGGCACGCCCCCGTCGTTTCTCATAGCGTGACGTTTCCATGGAGGCGGCACGTCTACGCACCGATTTGCCAGGTTTCGCATCGGGATTCAGCATCCACCAGGATGATTTGCCGGTGCCTTCATTTTGTACGCGCATAAAGCGATTGTGTAAAGAGAGATTGTGTCTAATTGAGTTCTGAAAGGAGAAAGAGAGAGATAGACAAAATAAATGAGGGGAACATTAATTATTGTGAATTTTTGTTTTTATAATAGAAAGCCCCCTTTTCAAAGACTTGGATTAATAAAACTACAGTGTATTCAGAGAGTAAATTTATACAATATTATTTAAATTGATTGTTGTGGTACACATTTTGGCTCCTTAATGTGCCATATTGACAATAAGCTTATTTTTCAAGGATTTACAGAATTATAATTAAAATTTATTTAGCAAACATTTTCTGCTGTCTTTTCACTATTTAAATATTATATTTTAGTCTTGTCTTACAATAAAAGCCCTGCGCTGATTTTTGTGGTACACATTTCGGTTGCCAAATGTACTGTAATTATAATAACTTTTATATCATTCGAAAGCTTATTTCCCAAAGATTTGCAGAATAAGGAGTAGAATTTATTTAGCAGTCATTTTCGACCGACTTTCCACAATTCAAATGATAAATATTTCGTCTCGTCTTATAATAAAAGCCCTGCGCTAATTTTTGTGGTACACCTATCGGTTGCTTACCGTACTATAATGATAATAGACTATATATTATCTGAAAGCTTCTTTTCCAAAGATTTGAAGAAGTATAATACAAATTTATTTAGCAAAAATGTTCCGCCGACTCTCCACAATTTAAATATTATACGCTTCGTCTTGTATGATAACAAAAGTTCTGCGCTAATCTTTGTGGTACATATTACGGGTGTTAAATGTACTCTAATGATAGTAAAATATATATTATTGGAAAACGCTTTTCCCAAATAATTGCACAAAAATAATTCGAACTTATTTGCGTAGCAAATTATTTTAAACAGATTGTCCACAATTGCAGTATCATAGTTTTGGTTTTGTCTTATAAGAAATGCGCTTGTCTTTGTGGTACACATTTCAGATACTAATTGTACTCTCATGATATCAAATTGTATATTATTGGAAAGGTCTTTTCCCAAAGATTTGCAAAATACTAAATCCAATTTATGAAGCAAATTCTATCAGTCGGTTTTCGCACAGTTAAATATTATACGTTTCTTTTTTTCTTATAACAAAAGCCCTGCACTCATTTTTTGTGCTACAAATACCGAGTGCCTAATATACTGTATGACAAAAAGCTATATATTATCGGAAAGCTCTTTTTTAAAAGAATTGCACAATCATACAATCCAATTAATTTAGCGAAATAGTTCTACTGATTTTAGACAATTTAAATATTATATTTTTGGCCTAGTCTTATAAGAAAAGTCCTGCTCTGATTTTTGTGGTTCACATTTCGTTTTTTAAATGTACTCTGATGATAATAACCTATGCATTATTCAAAAGCTTCATTCCCAAAGTTTTGCAGAATTATAAGTAGAATTTATTTAGCTAACATTTTCAACCGATTTGCCACACTTAATGCATCTGCTCTTACAGCATACTTTAAGCTATACATAATAAAAGACATTTTTTCTGCACAAAATAATCTTTCTAATATTGCTAATATTGCTTTTGGTGAACACAATTTCTAAAAATTGCTTAACGCTTTAATCGACGATGACACAATAGCAATTGGGTTAATTTCTTCATTCCACCCTCTCGGTTAGCCATAAATGAAAATTACCCATCCAAATCATTGAACAACCCTTGTGTCCTCATTTTGGTTCCAAAGATCATTGAGGCCTTATGTTGGATTTTTTAAAGTTGGCTGAACCGACAAATATTTCCATCTTCAAAATATTTGCCCGCCGCATTTAGTAATATAATAATTTTCGATTGAAAAAAGAAAATGATTGAAACAATTACCCTCAACCAACCAAACTGAATGTGGCTGATGAAGAAAAAAAAGTTGCCCCAACGCAATTGCTCTACTCTGTGTCTCAAATGCCATTCAATTGTCTGACGACAATAAGTTTTTTATGGAATTTCTTGGTATCTTTTTAAAATCATTTGTCGAAGAAACTGACTTGGGAAGACATGGAAAGGCAAAAAAGAAAGACATACTAATTGGATGTACTTGGCTCTTGGAATAAGACGCAACATCAGCAAACGGTAGCAGCCAAGGCACCGGCATCATTATCATCATCATCGGCAGCAACCAAGACAAAATCCAGCTAGTTCAGGATTGTTGCCTCCCCTGGCCACCTCCCAGTGTAGACACAAACCATCATCACTTAAACTGTCAATTCATATTTTATAACACGCAGTCATAAATACGACAAATGTAGCAAAATCTATCCATAGTCCAGAATTGAACGATTGGCGGATGGCGGCGGAATAAAGTCTGAGAGGTGATCACAGTGTCGACAGGAAAAGAAACAGGACGACGACGAGAGGGAGAGAGTTGGGTAGCGCAAACGACCAAGGGAAACTGTAACAGCCATAAAACTAAACGGGAATTTGTGTTGATAGCCCAAAAACCACCTTACATTAGCGATTTTTTCCCAGAGACAAAAAGAAGGCAGAAGACAACACAGAATGTCAGACGGAAGAACGGACGGACGGACAGACACAGAGACACATTGAAAACCCGTTGAGCAGTCAATTTTTTCCTCACAGGAAAAAAAGTTTTTTTTTTCAAATGTCGTTTGACTGGGACGACGTTACAGTTGTTCTTTTTTTTGGTTTTGCTCTCCCACGATAACCGCCTTATTGGCGCCATACATCAACGTGTGTTATGCTCCATCTCCCAGCGCTTCCCCAGCTACCACATTCAGGAGCTAAACCCACGCTCGCATAAAACTAAAGGATTCATGGTCGACATCCCCACATACATACTAACACGCATATCTGTTATATGTGTGTGTGTCTATTAGAATAAGGACATATTCCACTGAATGTAGTGGCACACACTAACTACAACAACAACAAAAAGAAATCATAACTTTACATTTAGTTACCCTTCCACCCCTTCTATAGTGGCAGAGGGGGTGCCGGGTTCGAAGAGGAGGGGGGAGACGAAGGTTTTCCAACAAAAATCCTACACAAAACTTTTTCTTGGCGTCACTTTTGCGAGACATAGACATCACTTAGTACTTTCGGTACATTATCCTGAAAACCTTTACATTACTTTTAAGGTTATTAAAGGAAGTTAGCAGAAGCATATTTATTTAAATATAAAAAAAAAGAATTCCAAGGCAAACGATTCGAGGACATTTGAAATTGAGGGAAATTGGAACGTCGAGGAAAATCTGAAGGGGTTGTGGTGGGACATCGCATAAACTTTGCGGCAGACATACATACATTTTGATTTCCATAAATATTAGTTTAATAGAATTTGGATGATATATGTATATGATAAACTATGGCAAATAAGTAATTTTGATGCCCTATGTTCACTTTGAACCATTTACAATTGTTTTATGTAATTTAACTCAGTTGTAAATAAAGGACATATATATATATATATAATATATTAAGCTCAGGATTTAAGTGATTCTCGTTGGTTCCCAATATAGATAATTTAAATGCCCAAAAATTAAATTAAGATTCGAAATAAATAAAATTAAGGCTTTAACAAATGTGTTAACAATAAGTTTGTGTTGTAAATTTGTTATAGGACAGTTGTTTGTAAAACATACGACAATAGAGTTAGACCCACCGTAAAGTAAAGGGTGGTCTTAAACCAATTTTGTTTCTAAATATTGAAAAAAATACAAGAATTAATTTTTTTTGGCACATTATTGGTTTATTAACGAATGGATTGCTCGATAATCGCCTTAAGGGCCTGAATCTTTAATGGCTTGTTCGCATAACATTGGTCCTTCACGATACCCAACAAAAAAATTCGAACTGCGCCAAATCGTAGCCAATTGACACCATTATTCAAAAGGAAATCACTTTACACAGCCGATCCTAACACTGTGCAACAGTGAAAAAAATGCACGGACTTGACAGCATAGGTTCGATTCTACTATCAAAGGGTAAGATAACCCTATACTCTGTTTGGTGAATTTTTGTGACCAATTTTTTTTTTATGGGCCTCCACAGTTTCTGAAAATCAGTGGGCCCCTCGAAAAATGTGTCATCAGCTTTTGTCCAACAACTAATTCAGACTTGGTGATACCACTTAACTATGTTTGGCAATAATGTAGCTAAGAATATGCTGAATAATATTTCTTAACATTTTTTGCGAAAAATAATTTTCAGATGCTTTTTTTTTGAAAAAGTGAAGGAAAAAAATATTCTTTTCACTTTTTCCAGCATAACTTCCGGGGACTCGTAATTTTTCATTAACAATGCTTGGCAAAATTGTAGCCAAGGTAAATCTGAACAACTTTTGTGAACATACCAATACAATCTGAACGTGTCTAGGCACCCTAAATAGCTCAAAAAACCACATTGTACCCCAAAAATTTAAGTATTTCACTGTCTTTATAAGATTTGGCAGATACAGATATCGATGCCTCCATTTTAAACAATGCGTAGTACAAAAATATTCAGAAATTAAAAATGCATTCTCGCTAAAAACACCCTAAGTCGACTCAGCATATTTCAGAATGGAGGTATCGATATAATTACGTAGAAAAATTTGTTCCAAATTAGATTATGCCCACATTTCTTAACAAATCTTTAAGAAATTTTCAGATGGAATTTCTTGAAGCGGGAGCAAAGGTTGTTTAATTTGGAATGAAATCATTCCATTTCGAAGCAGTTCCTAATAAAATTTGGCTGCTTTCCTTTTTTCTCAAGAAAAGTTTGTCAATGTTGGTCCAGGGATGAAAAAACCCTACCATGCTAAATTTCAAAAGGATTGAATGTAAACACAGCTTCTTTAGGGCTAAATCGGACGAAACATATATATGAGGGCTATAGCTAAATCTGAATCGATGTTCTTCAAATTCGGCATTTTCGGTCCATGGATCACGAAACTCTACCATGCTAAATTTCAAAGGAATTGGATGTAAAATACAGCTTCTATAGGGCTAAAGAGCCAAATCGGACGAAAAATATATATGGGGGCTATAACTAAATCTTAAACGATTTTCTTTAAATTCGGCAATGTTGGTCCATGAATCATTTAACACGACCATGCTATATTTCAAAACAATTGGATGTAAAATGCAGCTTCTATAGGGTTAAAGGACCAAATCGGATGAAACATATATATGAGGGCTATAGCTAAATCTCGACCGATTTTCTTCAAATTCGGCAATGTTGGTCCATGGATCATTTAACTCGACCATGATATATTTCAAAACAATTGCATGTAAAATGCAGCTTCTATAGGGTTAAAGGGCCAATTTGGACGAAGCATATTGCATTCAGAAAAAAAGTTATTCGTGATGGAATTCAAGCGTGATAGTTTGATTGCTTTATATTTGGGTGGAAAAACACAAGTGGCTATCGTTAGAGCCCTCCAGCATTTAAATGTGAATAAATCTTTTGTTTCTCGTACCATTGCTCGTTACCGTGATACTGGCAGTGTTGTGGACGAAAAAAAGCGGTAACAACACCAGAAATGATCCGAAAAGTGAAGGCCACATCTGATCGAAATCCACGCCCCAGTGGTAGAAAAATTGCTCGTGAGCTGAACATATCGCGAGAACGGATACAACACATATTAAAAAATGAGCTTGGACTAAAGCCATTGAAGTTCCAAAAAGTGCAAGAGCTCACCGATGCACAAAAAAAGTTAGACTGGAAAGAGCCAAGGAGTTGCTTCGCTTGCACGAAAGTGGCCAGTTACCGAATTTGGTTTTCTCCGATGAGAAGCCATTCCAAATTGAGCAGTTTGTGAACAAACAAAATGATCGGGTTTACTTGCCAAAGAGGTCAGCTGAAAATTTACACCTTCGATTGGCCACCAGAACTCAAGCGCCGCCGATGGTAATGGTGTGGGCCGCCGTAACGGCCGATGGTCGCTCCCCGCTCGTATTCATCGACCATGGGGTCAAAATAAATGCCGAATATTATCGGGAAAATGTCCTAAAGACAGTATTGAAGCCCTGGGCGGACAAACATCCGCAGACCATGGACATTCCAACAGGACTCAGCACCATCGCACTCAGCACGCGTCAACCAAGAATGGCTTAAAAAGGAGGTTCCTCGCTTCATTTCTACCGCACAATGGCCATCAAGATCTCCGGATCTCAATCCGTTGGACTTTTGCGCCTGTGGCATTTTAGAGAATATACCAAAGTATCGATCATCTCAAGACGGCGCTTCGCCGGGAATGGGCCAAAATACCGCAGAGCCACTTTCGTGCAGCGTGTGATGGCTTTGTCGGCCGTTTGAAGGCCATAATTCGTGCCAAAGGTGGCCAATTCGAACAAATCTAAACTGTTTCTAAAATTTTATGCTATTTCCGACATTTTTTGCTTTGGACAATAAAATTTAAAAAAAAAAATTAAAAAAATATAGCGCTTTACTTTGTTGCATTACATATCAGCCACCCTGTATCTAAATCTGAACTAATTTTCTTCAAATTCGGCAATGTTGGTCCATAGATCAATGAACTCTACCATGCTACATTTCAAAACAATTGGATGTAAAATACAGCTTCTATAGGACAAAAGGTCCAAATTGGACAAAACATATCGCACGTGTCCCACTCAGACTCAAAACTCAACCACAACAACTCAAAATTTATAAATTTTGCTTTTTTACAAGAAAACAACGAACAATGGCAATTGCTACCCACTGCAAAAAATTTCCATTTATTTTTCTCCTTTTTCATAATAAGAAACCGTTATGACTCTCTCTGTGTTTTCAGAATGACGTCTTTAGATACAACTAAAGAGTTACATTTTGAATTGTCTCCAAGTGTTTAAGCAAATGGGACCGTTGATTTATCATCTAAAGAGTAACATTTTTAGTTGTGCCCTTTTCAACTTATAATCCGAGTAAGATTTTTCAGTTAAAAAGGTACAACTCAAAATAATACCACTATTTATAAAAAAACTTTTTTCGAGAAAAGAGTGACAACTCAAAAAAGTTGTTATTTTTCTATAATTAATAAAAAAAAAACAAAAAAAAATAGCGTTATTATTTTTTCTATGATATTTTCTTGCAACGACATATTCATTTTTTGTAATATATCATATCATTAATATTAACGGAAACAGTCTTTGGCCTCTACTAAAATTTGTTAAATTTTGAGTTGTTACCCTTTTGTGGAACAGGTGAGATATATGTATATGCACACAAAGAAAAAAAAAAGTTTAGGGGTCGTTTATCGCAAATATTTTTCTTTGTCGCTTCAACTTTTCCCGTAACGGTTGAAATATTTTTAGTGACTGAAAAACTTTATCGTAAACGTAGTTTCTCTTGCTGTAAAAGACATTCTTTCATTCCAAAATTTTCGTAATTTACGTTTATTGTAAACGAAAAACGTTTACGGAACCATATTGTATTTAAACATGATTGAATATTTTAAAGAGAGTTGAGGGAACAAAGAGCGAAACTTGTTTTCATTTTGCGAGAGTGTGGTTTTATAACTTTTTTAATGTTTATATGATGGAATAATATGTGCAGATGTATGTGTACAGAACACAAAAGATGCAGATGTATGTATGTGTATACAGCACAAAAAGAAACGTTGCAATGTTTCCGCAAAAAGATGCAGATGTGTGTGTATACAACACAAAATATGCAGATGCGTGTGTATAAAAAAGACAAAAAGAACAATCATCATCACACGTTTAGGTACTGAAGCTCCTAATGGTAATTTTGAAATAAATTTATTATCAAACCCATCATCATCTTAATCGGGCACAATACAACTGGATACTTGTGGAAACTGCTGAAATTTTCAACACTTCATGTTATTTTCTGATGTACTCTGGTATTCTATTCACGGACGTGGAAACTTTTTAATGGTCAGCATTTGGGTCAGTATATTGACCTATAAAGTTCACTTTTGATTAAAAAGTTTGATATATGGTAAGATAACATATCGCTTTGATCCATACCGTGGACTCCTACATGTTAAATATGTTCTAACATACCTGGTTTCTTATTTACAGGTTGTCTACAACTCAATTAGAAGATATCGGCCAAATAATAGCAGAGTTGTTTGTCGGGGAGCTCCCGGGTACATTTTACCAGAAATTGGGAGATTTTTGATTATAAACATAATTTTATAGAACATACTAAATATCATGATGCAAACAAATTATTCTTTTGCGACAAACGTTTTCTTATTTATTGATAAACTGACATTGCTTGTGACAAACGCAATTACCGTTAGCAACAAATGTTTCACAGCACTGAAAAAAAATTGTCATAAAATTAAAGAATGGCTCCAAAGACGTCATTAGTTTTTAAAATAAGTACATTTTGTATTTAAAATATAGATTTTTTCAATATTATTAAGTAATTTACTTAATTTTAAGTAGATTTTCTTAATTTTAAGTACAAAATTTACTTATTTTGAAGTCTAAGGACGTCTTTGGAGCATTTCTTTAATTTTATGACAAGTTTTTTTTTTCAGTGAGGGTTTGGGATATACAGGCATTGCTTGTGACAAACACAATAACCGTTTGCTACAAACATTTCATTGGGTTTTGGGATAAACATAAATCGTTTGCGAATAACGTAGACCACAAACGAAATTTGTTTGTCTAATTTTTCGTTTGGGAGTAACGAATATTTTTTTTTGCGTGTGGGATCGTGATGAAATGGCACATATACCTTTTTGGCCTATTGACCAACCCCATTGAAACTGGTGAAAATCGGTTCAAATTTAAATGTAGTCCCTATGTATATGTTCCTCCCGATGTGGCATCAAAGCGCTATAGAAGTTGTATTTTAAATCCGATCATTACGAAATTTAGCAAAAAGGGGTTTCTTGTTACACGAATGAACACTGCCAAATTTCGGTAAAATTTCGGGAAAATCGGTTCAGATTTAGATTATAATTTTATTTAAATTAAATAAATGTAATATGTAATTCAAACTGATGCCAAATGTTCATATATTCAATGAAATTTTTCGACTATTTTTCGAACTATCGATGAAACGTTTTACAACAAACTAATGAAAACTGCTGTTTCATCAGAAAAGGTAGGAATTCATGATATTGAAGATGATTTTTTTTCAGTGTATACTTACGATAATGAAAATAATTAATAGATATTTCAGTACATTTTCATTTGCGACAGTAATTGAATAAAGTATATTATATTTGATATTGAAATATATATTTCAATACAAAATTATTAAATCGGTTGTTTAAATTATTTGGAAAAAAAATTAATATTGAGGGAAATATTAATTGAATTAATTATTTTTTAATTTATTATTTCTGTATGTTAATGCTTGATGAGTATATTTTCACATACGAGTATGTAGGTATTTACTTTAGAACCAAATTAAGTTATTGTTTAGTCAATACAAAATCCCCCAAAAATAAATATAAACAAATGAAATTAATTTCAAGATGAGGGGCAGAGAACAAATATTTTCTCATGTTTTGGTTACCATATCCTCATCATTACTATAATGGAATTTTTTGTATATTTACCAGTAATTGATTTGCCCAAAAAGGCAGAAGAAAATGTGCAAAATATTTGTCGGCACCTTATTTATAAAAGTAGTAATGACCTCAGGAAACAAAAAAACCATAAATTTCTACTTTCAATTTCAGGGACAAACATAGCCAGTCGTACATATTTTTCATTTGGCATAAACAATTTCCAAAATTGCGTTAGCTTCAGTTCGTCTGCTTTATTAGCCTGGGCAGTAAATCACACGAAGAAGAAGTCGAAACTGCACAGTCAAATGCCGTGTCCCATTAAGGAAATGTCAGCGGTGATGTCATAAGTGAAAATGTCAATTTTTCTGCTCCCCGATTTGACTTCTGGAAATAGCACATGGGATAAGAAAAATATGGACAGGCAGACAGACAGACAAAACGAGAAAGACTCATTGCCAGCTATTGGATATAGGGCGAGGGGTGTTGTTACTGTTCCCCTGCAGGCGTGGGTGTAAAGTCTTCTCCCCCCTCTTTTCACATTTGTGAGCTCATGTCATAAAGGCGATAAAGAACCATTGATTCAATGCTTCATGATTGGAGTTGTCCATTGTTGTATCACTTGTTTCTCCATTGCATTCTGGGAAATCATCATTACGAATTGTTCAACTCTTATTGTGACTCATTTGGCCCCGTACCGTGTCATTCGACAACGCATGGTCGGTCGGTCGGTCCATGCATGAGACTTTTGAAGCAACTGTCGATGTCGATTCCATTCATAAAATTAACTTTACGTTATTTTTATCGCAAATTCTTCCTCCGCCACCCGCACTTGATTTGTCCGACACGACAACACAATTAAAATAATGTTATTAATTTATGAAATGCTCACGCCTCTATAAATTGGGTTAAAAGTCAGTTTTATGAATAAATGGATAATAGAGTGGGTTAGAAAATAAAAACAAAATACAAAAATCAATTAATAATTTGTTCGACGTAGATACTGTAAATATAATTGTATTATTTACTAATGAAGTTGTTTAACTAATTTATTAATTCAAAATAAGTTACTGAGTCAATAATTCGATGCTTGATCTGGAAATTTTGCTAAAAAATAATTATATCATATAAACAATTAATTAGAAAATTTCCTGATATTATTTAATAGTTTGAATGTTACACGATTATCACACTTCAACGCAATTTAAATTTTCCGAATTTTCAAAAAAATACAAAATAAATAAATTAGCTATGTACGCGTATACGATTGTTTGTAAAATGTAACTTCTAGGACTGAAGAATGTATACCTTTATGTGGGGGAGAGGGCTATATAAGAACGTACGAGTACACCGATATGCTCCATTTTTATACCCTACACCACACTGTGGTACAGGGTATTATAACTTTGTGCATTTGTTTGTAACACCCAAAAGGAGAAGAAATAGACCCATCGTTTATTATACCGATCGACTTAGAATCACTTTCTGAGTCGATTTAGCTATGTCCGTCTGTCCGTCTGTCTGTCTGTCTGTCTGTCCGTCTGTCTGTCTGTCCGTCTGTCTGTGCATGTATTCTTGTAATCAAAGTACAGGTCGCAATTATGGTCCGATCTCGACGAAACCTTACACATATCTTTTTTTTGGCCCAAGGACGATCCCTATTGAATTTGGTTAAAATCGGTTCAGATTTAGATATAGCCCCCATATATATGTTAGCCCCGATTTGACATGTAAGCGCTGTGAAAACTTTATTTTATATCCGATCAGTATGAAATTCGGCAGGAAAAGGTTTCTTATTACATGAATGAACTCTGTTAAATTTGGAAGAAATCGGTTCAGATTTAGATATAGCCCCCATATATACGTTACCCCCGATTTGACATGTAGGCGCTGTAGAGACTGTATTTTATATGCGATCAGTACGAAATTCGACAGAAGGAGGTCTTTTTACATGAATGAGTATTCAGGGAAGATCGGTTCAGATTTATATTGATTGTTCCTCCTGATTTGGTATCAAACCGCTATAGAAGTTGTATTTTACTTCCGATCATTAAAATTTTCCAGAAAGATGTTTCTCAATTTAGGAACGAATATTGCTTAATTTTGCGATTATCGTTTCAGAATTAGATAATATGTTTCTACCCATTTAACAATTATTCCAAATTATTATGGCAATGACCCTTATCGCATTGTTAGGGAGGTGTAGGGTATTATATAGTCGGCCCCGCCCGACTTTCTGCCTTTCCTTACTGGTTAATAATCTGCAGGTCTCCACAATTTATAGAAAAGTTAATTTTTCTACAAAACTTCTTGAAAATGCTTATTTTTTTGCAAAATTTTGTTGATTTGCATTTCCCTAAAAAAAATATTTTTAAAATTGCATTTCACTACATAATTTCTTGAAATACAAGAAATTATGTAGTGAAATTTTTATTTTTCTTAAAAATGTCATAAAAATTGTTTTTTCTAGGAAATTGCATCGATTTTTCCTACAAAAGTTGTTAAATTGATTTTGTCTAAAAAAAATTTGTTAAAATTGCATTTCTCTACAAAATGTCATTTAAATTTTATTTTCTTTAAAAAATGTGTTCGATTGTATTTTTCGGCGAAATTTAATTTTTGTTAGAAAATATGGTTGCAATTCAATTTCTCTAAAAAGGATTACATTGGAATTGCATTTTTCTACAAAAATTTCTTTGAAATTACATTAGAAAATTTAATAAAAATTTTCGCTTTTATAAATTTCCATTTTTCAAGAAAATTCATTCAAATTTGGATTTTTTTGTAAAGATGTTGTTGAAATCTAATTTTTCTACATAACTTCGTTGAAATTACATTAGAAAATTTGCAATTTTTACCAAAAAGGTTGCTGAATTCTTCAAAAAAAATTTCGCTGAAATTGAATTTTATTGAAAATTTTGTCGAAATTGCATTTTTCTGCAAAATTTTGTTGAAATTCTATTTTCTAGAAAAGGCTTTATATTGCTTTTCCCTAAAAATTTGTTAAAATTGAATTTCCCCACAAAATTCTTGAAATAAAATTTTTTGTACAAAAGATTTCAATAAAATTTTATTTTATTTTATTTAAAAATTTTCCTCGTTTTTTTTTTTGCAAAATTTCGTTGAAATTGCATTTTTGTTACAGAATATCGTTAAAATTGCATTTCTCTAAAAAATTACATTAAAATTGCATTTTTCTACAAAATTTAGTTGAAATTCATCAGAAATTTTATGGAAATTTACATTTTCCCACAAAAATTCTTGAAATTGATTCTATTATAAGAAAATTCTATTGCATTTTCTTGAAAATTTTGTCGAAACTTAATTTTTCTAGAAAATTTCGACGAAATGTCATTATTTTTTGCTAGAAAGTTCGCAAATTGTTTTTCTCTTAACAATTTTTAACATTGCATTTCTCTACAAAATTTCTTGAAATAGAATTTATCGAAAAAAAAATAAATTTCTTTTAAATTAAATTTAATTTAAAGAATTTTCTCGGCCGCAAATTTCAATGAATTTCATTTTTGTTAGAAAATATTGTTGAAATTGCATTTCTCTATAAAATTACATTGCACTTTTCTACAGAATTTCTTTGAAATTACATAGAAAATTGCTGTTTTATAGAAAATTAAATTTTTCTTTGAATTTTGATTTTTCTAAAAAACTTTGCTGAAATCCAATTTTCTTAAAAATTTCAGTGAATTAGTATTTTCTTGAAAGTTTTGTCGAAATTTAATTTTGCTGCTAAATTTTGTTGATTTGTATCATTAAATTGCATTTCCCTAATAAAATTTTGTTAAATCGCATTTCTCTAAAAAATTTCTTGAAATATATTTTTTTATGAAATTTATTTCTCTTAAAAATGTTGTCCAAATTATTTTTTCTAGAAAATTGCATCGATACTGGATTTTTGTAGAAAATTTCGACGATTATTATTATTATTTATTTTTTGCTAGAAAAATCGTAAATTGTTTTTTTCTAAATAAAATGTTAAAATTGCATTTCTCTAAAAAAATTCTTGAAATAGAATTTCGCGAAAAAGAAACAAAATTTCTTTGAAATTTTATTTTATTAAATAAATTTTCTCGGATGCATTTTTGAGCAAAATTTCGTTAAAATTTCATTTCTGTTAGAAAATATCGTTGAAATTGCATTTCTACAAAAAATGTCATTGAATTGCATTTTTCTACAAAATTTCCTTGAAACTACCTTAGAAAATTTAATGAAATTTGCAATTTTATAGAAAACTAAATTTTTTGGAAAAAATCTTGAAATTGATTCTTTTTTCTAGAAAATTCCTTCATATTTCCATTTTACTAAAAATTTTTGTTGAAATCTAATTTTGCTAAAAAATTTCGTTGAAATTGCATTTTCTTGAAAATTTTAATTTAATTTTTCTGCAAAATTTTGTAGAAATGGTATTTTTCTAGAAAAATGGTTAACATATTTTTCTGAATTGCATTTCTCTACAAAATTTCTTGAAATTAATTTTTTTATTAAATTTCTAAAAAATTTCGTTCAAATTATTTTTTTTCTAGAAAATTGCGTTGATGTTGATTTCTACTAGAAAATTTCGACAAAATTGCATTATTTTTTCTAGAAAAATCGTTAAACTCGTTTCTCTAAAAAAAATTGTTAAAATTGCATTTCTCTACAAAGTTTCTTGAAATAACATTTCTTGCAAAATTAAATTTTATTTAGTTTAAAAAATGTCCTCTGTTGTATTTTTCTGCTAAACTTCGTTGAAACTGCATTTTTGTTAGAAAATATCTTTAAAATTGCATTTCTCTAAAAAATTACATTGGAATTGCAATTTTCTAAAAAATTTCGTTGAAATTACATTAGAAAATTGCAATTTTATAGAAAATACATTTTTCTTTAAAAATTCTAGATAATGGTTATTTTTTTTTTGGAAAATTCTTTTAAAATTGGATTTTTCAAAAAAATGCTGGTGAAATCTAATTTTCTTAAAAATTTCAGTGAAATAGCATTTTCTTGAAAATTTTGTGAAAATTAAATTTTTCTGCAAAGTTTTGTTGAAATTGCAGTTTTTTTCTAGAAAACACGTTGAATTGCATTTGCCTAATAATTGTTTTTTAAATTGCATTTCTCTACAAAATTTCTTGAAATACTTTTTTTTTTCTAGAAATTTAATTTTTCTTAAAAATGTCGTCCAAATTATTTTTTTTTCTAGAAATTTGCATCGACAATGGATTTTTCTAGAAAATTTCGACGAAATTTCATCATTTTTTTCTATCAAAATCGTAAATTGTTTTTCTCTAAAAAATTGTTAAAATTGCATTTCTCTACAAAAATTTTTTGAAAAAGAATTTCTTAAAAAAACAACTAAATTTCTGTTAAATTTTATTTTATTTAAAAAATTTCCTCGGTGTATTTGTTTGCACAATTTCGTTGAAATTGCATTATTGTTAGAAAATATCGTTCTAATTGCATTTTTCTAAAAAATTACATTGGAATTGCATTTTTCTACAAAAATTCGAAATTACAATAGAAATATTAATGCAAATTTGCAATTTTATAGAAAACTAAAATTCCGTCAAATTTGAATTTTTCTAAAAAATTTTGTTGAAATCTAATTTTTCTACAAAATTTCGTTGAAACATTTACTTGAAAATTTTGTCGAAATTTATTTCGTCTGCAAAATTTTGTTGAAATTACATTTTTTCTAAAAAAATTGCTGAATTGCATTTCCCGAAAAACATTTTAATTGCATTTCTCCACAAAATTTCTTGAAATCAATTTTTTTTATAGAAATTGAATTTTTCTCAAAAATGTTGTCCAAATATTTTTTTTCTAGAATATTGCATCGATAATGAATTTTTCTAGAAAATTTCGACAAAATTGCATTTTTTCCAGAAAATCGTTAAATAGATATTCTATAAAATAATTTGTAAAAATTGCAATTCTCTAGAAAATTTCTTGAAAACAATAAAATTTCATTTTATTAAAAAAAAAATCCTCATTTGTATTTTTCTGCAGGATTTCGATGAAGTTGGATTTTTTTAGAAAATACCGTTGAAACAGCATTTCTCTAAAAAAAAATTTACAATTTGATAGAAAATTACAATTATCTACAAAAATTCTTAAAATTGATTCTTTTTTTAGAAAATTCCTTCAAATTTGCATTTTTCTAAGAATGTTGTTGAAATCTAATTTTTCTACAAAATTTTTTGTCGAAATTTAATTTTGTTGCAAAAATTTGTTAAAATTGTATTTTTCTAGAAAAATCATTGAATTGCACATCCCTAAAAAAAATATTTTTGAAAGTGCATTTCTCTTAAATTTTTTTCTAGAAATTTTATTTTTTCCTAAAAATTTCATCCAAATTATTTTTTCTAGATATTGATTTCTACTAGAAAATTTCGATAAAATTGCATTATTTTTTTCTAGAAAAATCGTTAAACTCTTTTCTCTAAAAAAAATTGTTAAAATTGCATTTCTCTACAGTTTCTTGAAATAACATTTCTTGCAAAATTAAATTTTATTTCTGCTAAACTTCGTTGAAATTGCATGTTTGTTAGAAAATATCTTTGAAATTGCATTTCTCTAAAAAATTACATTGGAATTGCAATTTTCTACAAAATTTAGTTGAAATTACATTAGAAAATTGCAATTTTATAGAAAATTAATTTAATTAATTTTTTCTTTAAAAATTCAAATTAATTATTTTTATTAGAAAATTCTTTTAAATTTGGATTTTTCTAAAAAATATTGCTGAAATCTAATTTTCTTAAAAATTTCAGTGAAATAGCATTTTCTTGATAATTTTGTAGTCGTTCTTGTAAAATTCAATTTACTGCTTCCATAGCTATTTCAGCTGATTTAAGTTAAAGACATACATTATTGCTACTGAATTCTGAAGATGATAGAGTGGTGTCTATCGAAACTGCAGTCAATTCTACCAAGCACTTAAAACTCTCTACCAATTTTTATATTTGTTTCTAATACTTTTTTGCAATAGACAAAAAGTAAATGAAACATATGGTCTCTATCCAAATAAATTCTGACTGAATTTAGCCGAAATTTAATTTTTCTGCAAAATTTTGACGAAATTTCATTATTTTTTTGTTAAAAAAATCGCTGATGTTGTGGATGTCTAATTTTCTACACAATTACGTTGAAATTGCATTTTCTTGAAAAATTTATCGAAATTAAATTTTTTGCCAAATTTTGTACAAATTTTACTTTTCTAGAAAAATTGTTGGACTGTATATCCCTAAATTTTGTTTTTTCATTCCATTTTTCTATAAAATTTCTTGAAATAATTTCATCTCTAGAAATTTCATTTTTCTTAAAAAAGTCCGGCAAATTATTTTTCTAAAAAATTTTGATGAAAATGCATTATTTTTTCTAGATTTTCTCAAAAAAAAATTTAAATTTCACAAACTCCGGTTAAAGCTAACTCCCAGTTCAGAAATAAAAATTTCGTACAATTTGACAGCTATAGCTGTAGGTTAGCTCTAACTGTAGGATAAACGGAGATTGTGAAATTGGCCATTAATATATTTTAAATATAACAATCGCAAAAATTAGTAATATATTTATTAAATGTACTTAATGCTCCCCCGGAAAGTCGTTACGGCTTCCTGGGGTTCCGCGACTGCCCGGTTGGTAAGGCCCTCATTTTGCACAGCTGTTGGCTTATACCCCATTAACTCACTGTCCAAGTTTCACACCTCAGTGGTAAATAGCTTAAAAGAAATTCATATTTTACTTGCTGACAAGCCCACAAACCCCAACCGCCCATTATTTATAAAGTTGTTTGTGTTGACTTTCTTAACTTACAAACCGATGCCATCATAATGCATCGAAAATATTTACTGATTAGGGTAATTAATTTTAAAAATGACCCATCTTAATATATGTACATGCTTATTCACAAATGCATATGTACGAGAGCGTGCATACATAAGTATGTTAAAATAAAATAAAAAAAATAAATTGCAGTTATTTTTGGAAGCATATTTTTTAAAAATATAATTATGCAGTTTATCGGCAGGCCAATGACTGCATGCTTATTGCTACGTTATTATATTTTTTGAATATCAATGCTTAAGAAAAATAAAATAAAAAACAAAATAAGCAAAAAATTATAAAAAACATTTCCATTCTAGGATCTTATGCTATCTCGCGTGATTATTTTTTTTTTTATTAATTTGCGAATATTTGTTAATGATAAAAATATTTTCTAATGGCGATTAGGAGAAATTTACACACAAAGAAAAAACTTTGCCATGTTACTGTGGCTTAAAGAAATTCCCTTTTTAGAATAACAATTTGCTTGAGCAAATCATAACTCAGTGATAAGAAACAGAGGATAGTATATCCAAATTTCGTTTATATAGTCAAATAATTTTTTTTAATATGATCACAAGGCAACCGTATTCTGGTTACGACTCAGTATATACTGGTAACGACACAACCATGTTGGTAATAGAGACCAAGAAATTTGATCTAGACAATAAAACATTTCATTTGAATAAACAATGCTATCATTTTATTAATTAGGAACATATTTTATATAAATCATGACCATAACGTGGTTACAAGGGTAATACATTATGGTTGTTCCAGATCCATAGTTATACCAAAACCATATTATGGTTACAAGAGGACCTTATTATGGTTACAAGAGAACCTTATTATGGTTACAAGGGGACCTTATTATGGTACCATATTCTGGTCATGGATAATTTAACGAGGTTACAATAGGGTCATATTATGACCATGGAGAATAACATGGTTAAAAAACGAGAATATTATGGTAAATTATGATTTCTGTCATTAAGAGGATGATCATATATACATATGTATACAGCAATAATGTGTCGAGGTTGCAACAATCATATACTAACCATTACATTCTGTCTTGCAAATATGGTCACCACAACCATATATTTTTCTCTATGTGTATGTATACACCATGTATATTTTACTAATTGAAAAATTTTTGTTTTCTGGTATAAAAAACCAGATAAATTACTCACATTTAAATAATAATATTTATTATCCTAAAAAAAAAAATGCAATTAAATGTTCACCACAATCCATTTAATTAAGTTATTTATTTAATTAATTTAAGCCACCTTTTAATCGCTCTCAACTATAATTTCGAGTCATTGTTTAACGCTTGCCAAGAGTCTCGGTTATTATTTAATATAATGCCATTTCAAATAAACAAGCGCCAGAGCCAATTTCAATTCCACTTCAAACACAATACAAAAAGCGAAATAAATAATGACAAAGTATCAGTTAATTAACCCACAAACAAGTTGACCACAATCTCGGGCCACTTCTCGCACATAATTTGCAACATGTGTGTGTGGGGCTTTAGGCCAAAATACCAAAGAAACCAATACGTTGGATAGACGACAGACCGGCCACACAGTCGCTCACACGCCGTTTGACAGTCGACAACCCCGAAAAACAAACATATGCATAATTATCAAATTTTGTCTGGTGATAAAGTATACCAGTTCAACTAATCATAAATATATGTACATATGTACGTACATATGTACTCGTATGTATCTGGAAATGTATAGGAATGCACATAAGTATACCCGTAAAATTTTTCAGAAATGTATATACACTTATCGGGCATATTAAATTCGCCAGACAAACGGCCATTCCAATTTCATTAACTTACGAACTTCAAAAAAAAGTATAGATAGAAAAAATATGATATCCTTTCAAACATGATTATCTGTCTCTGTACAGGTATATTAGAATGTATCGCAAATTTTTAAATATTCTTAGATAATTGGTACTATCAAAAAATCAAATTATTGTTAGACTATAGGAAGACCACAGTGGTCGACTCCAGTCTAGAGGAAGACCACAGTGGTCTCGACTCTAGTATAGAGGAAGATTACAGTGGTCTCGACTCTAGTATAGAGGAAGACCACAGTGGTCTCGACTCTAGTATAGAGGAAGACCACAGTGGTCTCGACTCTAGTATAGAGGAAGACCACAGTGGTCGACTCTAGTATAGAGGAAGACCACAGTGGTCTCGACTCTAGTATAGAGGAAGACCACAGTGGTCTCGACTCTAGTATAGAGGAAGACCACAGTGGTCGACTCTAGTATAGAGGAAGACCACAGTGGTCTCGACTCTAGTATAGAGGAAGACCACAGTGGTCGACTCTAGTATAGAGGAAGACCAAAGTGGTCGACTCTAGTATAGAGGAAGACCACAGTGGTCGACTCTAGTATAGAGGAAGACCACAGTGGTCGACTCTAGTATAGAGGAAGACCACAGTGGTCGACTCTAGAATAGAGGAAGACCACAGTGGTCGACTCTAGTATAGAGGAAGACCACAGTGGTCGACTCTAGTATAGAGGAAGACCACAGTGGTCGACTCTAGTATAGAGGAAGACCACAGTGGTCTCGACTCTAGTATAGAGGAAGACCACAGTGGTCTCGACTCTAGTATGGAGGAAGACCACTGTGGTCGACTCTAGTGTAGAGGAAGACCACAGTGGTCTCGACTCTAGTATAGAGGAAGACCACAGTGGTCTCGACTCTAGTATAGAGGAAGACCACTGTGGTCTCGACTCTAGTATGGAGGAAGACTACTGTGGTCGACTCTAGTATAGAGGAAGACCACAGTGGTCGACTCTAGTGTAGAGGAAGACCACAGTGGTCGACTCTAGTGTAGAGGAAGACCACAGTGGTCTCGACTCTAGTATAGAGGAAGACCACAGTGGTCTCGACTCTAGTATAGAGGAAGACCACAGTGGTCTCGACTCTAGTATAGAGGAAGACCACAGTGGTCTCGACTCTAGTATAGAGGAAGACCACAGTGGTCTCGACTCTAGTATAGAGGAAGACCACAGTGGTCTCGACTCTAGTATAGAGGAAGACCACAGTGGTCTCGACTCTAGTATAGAGGAAGACCACTGTGGTCGACTCTAGTATAGAGGAAGACCACTGTGGTCGACTCTAGTATAGAGGAAGACCACAGTGGTCTCGACTCTAGTATAGAGGAAGACCACAGTGGTCTCGACTCTAGTATAGAGGAAGACCACAGTGGTCTCGACTCTAGTATGGAGGAAGACCACTGTGGTCGACTCTAGTATAGAGGAAGACCACAGTGGTCGACTCTAGTGTAGAGGAAGACCACAGTGGTCTCGACTCTAGTATAGAGGAAGACCACAGTGGTCGACTGTAATATAGAGGAAGACGACAGTGGTCGACTGTAGTATAGAGGAAGACCACAGCAGACGACTCTAGTATAGAGGAAGACGACAGTGGTCGACTCTAGTATAGAGGAAGACCACTGTGGTCGACTCTTGTATATACGAAGACCACAGTGGTCTCGACTCTTGTATAGAGGAAGACCACAGTGGTCTCGAGTCTAGTCTAGAGGAAGACCACAGTGGTCTCGACTCTAGTATAGAGGAAGACCACAGTGGTCTCGACTCTAGTATAGAGGAAGACCACTCTAATAAAGTCCGGTTTAGAGGAACACCACTACACTATGTATAAGGTAAACACCTAATTACGTATTTGTTGTCTATATTTAATCTAGAGTATCAACTAAATAATAATTCCACTCTATATATCGTTCTATATATTTGGCTGTAGTTATTCGTCAAATGGATGCAGAGCTTGACATGGATTTGGTGAATTATTTTGAGTGAATACATACATAAGTCAAATGTGATTTTAAGTGTTGAGTTTTTTTCTAAATTTTACTATTTTTTTTTGCTTTAATACCATTATAAATGATGACAAAAAATTTATGTTCTTTTTTTAGACACAATTAAAAATAGATTTGCATTATAAATTTCCATATGTGAATCATTAGGCTTAGTTAGAGGTAATAAGTATTCTAAAATGGGTGGATTTCACATTTATATTTTTTCGAGTTTGATTAGTATCGTAGAATTAATAATTAGTTTTCTGAAAATAATTTCAAATTTGGGCCAAGAATAAAGCCTTTATTTATAAAAAGTTGTGAAAGATTTTTTACAAATTTTAACGTTTACAATCCGTTAAATAAAACTTCTATAAATTATAATGAAAAAAGGTACATATTCAATAGCAAGGATATTGTTTGGAATTGGAGAACAGTTAAATAATATTTTCTTTATGTGTATTAAACAAATAAAAATGTTGATTTTAAAAATAAAACGAAAGCAACCACGCTCCAGTAAAAATTTTTAACAAAATGTGGCTTCTATGGTTTTTTCAAAGATATTTAAGGGCGACCTCTGTATGTAAACTGTATCAAAACATAGACCGATATGGTCAAAATTTGTTATGCAGAATTTTAGTAAAACTAAAACTCATGTACCTTACATTTTTCGGAAAGATCTCTGCAGGGGAGCTACAGCGTAGCTTGACAGCGTAGCACAGACACACGAAAATGGTTAAATCATCCTGAAATTTTACGACAAAACTTTATAGGATCTCAGTACAATATTTCAAAGCCTTTCAAACGAAATGACAAAATTAGTATACCCCCATTCTTTGCTGGAATGTATTCAAGTTAACCTAATTAGCGATGTGACTAGCATATCGTACAGTCTGACCCATTATTGTTCTTACTGTAATACATACATATGTATGTTGCTTTTGGGTTTGTTGCTATAGCGTCTGGCGATAAGCTCCTAAAATAATATCTCAAATTAAAGAAAGAAATTGTATATGGTAATCATAAAAGAACATATGCACAAACACATATTAAGTATATGATATATAAATAATTATGAATGTATAAATTAATAATAAGTATAAGTATTTGTACAATGACATTTAATTTGCTTCAAAAAAACCGGCTTCAATTTTCTTTCATTCCTTTTAATTGCAAAGACAGCGGCAATTCATTCAAAGTTTCAAATTCATTTTGAATTTCAATATGCTATCAGGTCAAAACATTAAAAAAATTAGAACAAATAAAATGTCGTCAAAGTTAAACGAATCGTAATGAAATTTATCGGCAAATTCACTTTTCACTTGGACTTTTGATCTCAAGTACAAAAAGTACAGACACAACGAAAAAAAAAATAAATAAGAATCAAGTAATCTGACTAAAGTGTATATGAATTTTGCATTTTGTATGTAAGATGTCAGAACCGATGGCAATCTTCTGTTTAATATTGAGAAACCTCCAAACATGGTTTTTGAATGCTTCAACAGCTGCTTCGGGGAGTGGCAATAATGACCACTTTTACCAGACTATAAGTACAGTCATAGCATCACACTGCACAAAATGTCAATTATATATATGCACTGATATTAAAGTTATAAAAAGTTAAATTTTTGTGCAAAAAGGTCCATTTGTGTGGGAGGTACCAAAATGGAAGTTCATCGGGCATGATGAACTAATTACAAATAAATATTTATTTTTTACTTTGCGATCAAAAACCTTCCGCACCAAATGCAATTACTGATGCTCGAAACCGAATTTTTTTGTTTTGATTTTTTCCTGATTTTCAAATTTGAGAAAAATTAAATTTTTATAGTAAGTCTGCAAAGTCGCGGATCTCAGTTCACTTTGATGTCGTGATCACGAATCTGCATTTTGATTTAAAATTGGTCATAATATCAAAGTGAATTAGGATCCGCGATTTAGCAGACTTATTATAACACCAGTAAGGAACGGCAGAAAGTCGGGCGGGGCCGACTATATAATACCCTACACCTCCCTAACAATGCGATAAGGGTCATTGCCATAATAATTTGGAATAATTGTTAAATGGGTAGAAACATATTATCTAATTCTGAAACGATAATCGCTAAATTAAGCAATATTCGTTCCTAAATTGGAAAATTTTAATGATCGGAAGTAAAATACAACTTCTATAGCGGTTTGATACCAAATCAGGAGGAACATATATATGGAGCTTTAATATAAATCTGAACCGATCTTCCCTGAATACTCATTCATGTAAAAAGACCTCCTTCTGTCGAATTTCGTACTGATCGGATATAAAATACAGTCTCTACAGCGCTTACATGTCAAATCGAGGTAACATATATATGGGAGCTATATCTAAATCTGAACCGATTTTCTCCGACCTCCGCTTACCGGTCAAATCGGGGGTAACATATATATGGGGGCTATATCTAAATCTGAACCGATTTTCTCCGAATTTAGCAGTATTCCTTCATGTAATAAGAAACCTCTCTTTGCCAAATTTCGCACTGATCGGATATATAATACAGTTTTTACAGCGCTTACATGTCAAATCGGGTAACATATATATGGGGGCTATATCTAAATCTGAACCGATTTTAACCAAATTCAATAGGGATCGTCCTTGGGCCAAAAAAAATATTTGTGTAAAGTTTCGTCGAGATTGGACCATAATTGCGACCTGTACTTTGATTACAAGAATACATGCACAGACGGACCGACAGACGGACATAGCTAAATCAACTCAGAAAGTGATTCTACGTCGATCGGTATAATAAACGATGGGTCTATTTCTTCTCCTTTTGGGTGTTACAAACAACTGCACAAAGTTATAATACCCTGTACCACAGTGTGGTGTAGGGTACAAAAAAAATGTTTCTCAAATTTTAAAATCAGGAAAAAATTCAAAACTAAAAATTCTGGTTTCGAGCATAAGTAATTGCAATCGGTGCTGAAGGTTTTTGTGCAATTTTAAAAAAATAGAAATAAAGAATTTATTACAGAATCAATATTTCACTATATATTAACCCTTTATGAAACAGGTACTATAAAGAGACCATCAATATGGCACAACTTCTCATATACCAATATATATAAACAAAATAGAGAAATGGGCTAATAGTTAACAAAGTTATAGGCGATAAAGTGAAAAAAGGCAAGCAAATCGGTTTTTTATCCGTAAATCCGGATTTTAGAGGTGTTTGGGGAATTCCAAAAAAAGATTCGTGTTTTACTCGACAAGGAACCGAACTTAGGAACCTAATAAAATAACAAAAAATTCTCAAAAAAATGTATGTTTTCTAAACCCTTACTTCAAATGAAGTAATATATTTGGTCACAATTTGACCCTTCGATATGTTAAGAATTCGGCCCGATTCGTCGACAAAAACATCTGAATTTTATACGATATTCGGCAAGAACTCGGTCAGCAATCCGACCGATTCGTCTGCCAAAACATCTGAATTTTGTATGGCATTTGACAGAAATTCGGTCCAAATTCGGCACGACACGTCAAATTTCGCTACAGAACTTCCCAGGAATTTAGTTCAGAAGTCGGTAGGAAAATGGTACAATTTCCCTCTGACGTGTCATTCCGACAACATGGTTGTCATGTCTCCATTTTTTTTGGGACCGATATCGGTCTGACATCCGATACGAAATGGGATGATTTATCCAATTTTCGAACAGATTTCGGACCGAATTCTGAACATTTTGTTTGCTCCGACGGCCCATAAAACGCATCAAATGGTAAGTTTCTGCGGATATAGTGGTGTTTGGACAAAAACTTGTCCATAATCTTCCCTTCAAATGAGACAAAAACATATGGAAAACCCATGTTAGGATATTTGATCTCGTGTGAGCTTTGTCCGTGCGTCAGTCACTTTGGCAGGCGGAACGCACGGTAGATCCCAAAAGGCGACCATCTTTTCAAATATGCTATCATTATTGGTGTTAGCAACTAACACTTGTCGGTCGAATAGATGAAGAAGCAAGAGCAACAGCAAAAACGCCGAAATCGTGTATGAAACTTAAACATTAAATGTATTTAGATTTCATTAAAAAAATTACTAATTTTACATTTCAAAAGTATAAAAACTTATCTACGCAGAACAAATATAGCCATACCTTTAAATCCGTCCTAATCTTCAAAAATTAAAACAATTTACTTATTTTCTAAGAAAAGTAGGAGGGTTGCTATATACAGGGTGGCTGATATGTATTGCAACCAACTTCAGGTTGCTATCATTTCTAAACCGCTAGTCTGATAGCTGACAGATTTATTTCAGTGACAGTTCATTTTATTGTTTACAAGCTTACAAAAGCATTTTGATCTATTGCATTCACAAAAAAAATTATTCGTGATGGAATTCAAGCGTGATAGTGTGATTGCTTTATATTTGGGTGGAAAAACACAAGCGGCTATAGTAAGAGCCCTCCAGCATTTAAATGTGAATAAATCTTTTGTTTCTCGTACCATTGCTCGTTACTAACGCTCCTTGCATCGCGTCCAAAAAGTGGACGAAAAAAAACGGTAACAACACCAGAAATGATTCGAAAAGTGAAGGCCAGATTTGATCGAAATCCACGCCCCAGTGGTAGAAAAATTGCTCGTGAGCTGAACATATCGCGAGAACGGATACAACACATATTAAAAAACGAACTTGGACTAAAGCCATTGAAGTTCCAAAAAGTGCAAGAGCTCGCCGATGCACAAAAAAAGTTAGACTGGAAAAGCCAAGGAGTTGCTTCGCTTGCCGAACTTGGTTTTCTCCGATGAGAAGCCATTCCAAATTGAGCAGTTTGTGAACAAACAAAATGATCGGGTTTACTTGCCAAAGAGGTCAGCTGAAAATTTACACCTTCGATTGGCCACCAGAACTCAAGCGCCGCCGATGGTAATGGTGTGGCCCGCCGAAACGGCCGATGGTCGCTCCCCTCTCGTATTCATCGACCATGGGGTCAAAATAAATGCCGAATATTATCGGGAAAATGTCCTAAAGACAGTATTGAAGCCCTGGGCAGACAAACATTTCGGCCGCAGACCATGGACATTCCAACAGGACTCAGCACCATCGCACTCAGCACGCGTCAACCAAGAATGGCTTTAAAAGGAGGTTCCACGCTTCATTTCTACCGCACCAAGCCACCAAGATCTCCGGATCACAATCCGTTGGACTTTTGCGCCTGGGGCATTTTAGAGAGTATGGTACGCACTAAAAAATACCAAAGTATCGATCATCTTAAGACGGCGCTTCGCCGGGAATGGGCCAAAATACCGCAGAGCCACTTTCGTGCAGCGTGTGATGGCTTTGTCGGCCGTTTGAAGGCCATAATTCGTGCCAAAATTAAAAATGTAAAAAATATAGCGATTTACTTTGTTGCATTACATATCAGCCACCCTGTATCTTTCTGGCCTAGGCAACGCTAAATGTTGCCTGGCGCCATCTGACATTTCCATTGGAAAGTTTGACATTTTTTAGCAAAAACATACTCAGAACGTTTTGACGTACGACCATCATTTGTGTTGTTTACAGTGACTTGAAAAAATCAATTTGACGTTTATAAGATCGTCACAGGTGAAGAATCTTGGATATATGCGTATGAGCCCGAAACAAAACAGCAATCGACCATGTGGGTCTTCGAACACGAGCCATATCCAACGAAAGTTTTTCGTAGACGAAGCACTTCGAAACAAATGGTCGCCTGTTTCGTCGGCAAAACTGTTCATGTAGCAACTGCTCCGCTTGAGCAACGTAGGACACTCAATTCTGAGTGGTACAGCACAATTTGTTTGCCTGAAGTCTTCGGAGAAATTCGAAAAACGAACAAGAGAAGACGAATCATTGTGCACCATGACAATGCGAGCTCTCACACATCGGCTCAAACCAGCGCCTTTTGACCTGCAACACTTAGTGTTGCCTAGGCCCGAAATATATATAGCAACCCGTATACTTATTTTAATTACAAAATGTCATTGTTTTAATGATTAGGACGTTAGTTATGCCAAGAGTTTGGCCTCAAAAAGTCATAATCTTTAAAATAAAGATATTTATTACATAACATCAAAGCAATATAATTAATACTAAGGAAATTATCGTCATTGGCACCAAATGTTCAAAATTTGGACCATATTTTTTTCTATGTCCAGAGAATGCTGTGAGAAGGATGTTTTTTGCATACAATGTTTTCAATCTTACATATCTTACATACAGAACTTTATATAAATAATTAATTTACCTAAATAAATGAATATTTTTACTCGAGTAATCTGAAAGTACCTTCTATTTCATTGAGAGTTACTTAAATTTATCAGAATCTATAAGTACAGTGACACCTGCGAGTAGAGGTTCAAACCTCTTTCGAGAAATGATTTATCTATGTACTTAATTCCGTATTATATTTCTCCCAAATGTGAGGGTATAATTTGGTTGGGGCAACTGACTGAGATTTTCTTATTTCTTAAATTAAATACTATTAAAATAGTTAATCGTATCTATTCTTAATTGAGCTTTAAACTAAATCACAATTTGTAGATATACATACACATATTTCATTTAAATAATGCAATTGACATTTTGAAAAACTCTCGAACCGGCTATCGATTTCAAGGCTGCCCATAAAACTACAGTTTAAATTAGACTGCATGTGAAATAATTTTCTACTAAAAAAATCTAAATTTAAATTTGGCTACGAGTTTTTAATAGCGCGAGCAATTAAATTTAAATTCTTTACGGTTTTATTTAACTGCTTGACCTTTTTAATTGCTATAGCTAAAAATACATTTTTAACTGCAGTAAATTATCATTTTTCCTGTGCTTTTTTGTTTAACCCCCAAAAATAGAGTAGTGCAATATGTTTTCGAGTGTGTCTTCTTCCCCTATTTGCGAACTCAAACCTCAATATTCATTCAACAAATTACGGTTTGTTGTCAACTCAACAGCAATTTATAATCTCTTAAAAGATAAAATATATATAAAAAAAACGAAAAAAGAAATTATGTGGCAAAAAAAACTCCAATGCCAACCTGTCATAGAATTAAAGCCAGCTGTGAATATTCTCAACACGATTTTGGTTTGCTAAGGTCCGGACGGACATTTACCAACGCCAACAGAAACAAAAGAGGAAACATACACAGAAATACTCCATTTATTGTTTGTACTGGGCAAATGCATTGCACTACAACAACCAAATCACATTTAGATAGAAATATCTGATAAAATACCAAAAAAAAATTGCGCACTTCTATGTCCGTCTGTCTGCTCAGTGGTCGAATAGGGCAAAAACCAGTTAAATAAAAAAAGAAAGAAAAATAAACTGGAATTCTGGCCATATGTTTGCTCAGAACATCGTTGGCGGAGGCTTTGTGCAGAGAAGAGTAGGACAACACTCGAAGAATAATGATAAGTTTAATCGCTATTTGAATCATGTAGATCCTTTGACAACTAAAGTCTTGAAATCCGTTTTAGAACATTTCAAGTCACGTAAGCACTGTCCGTTTGTTTGTTCTTCCGTCTGTCTGTCTGGCTGGTGCGCACAATAACTCATAAAAGGAGTAACTGATTGACTTCATTATAACATTTTTATCTAAATCAGGCTAAGTTCGAATATGGACCATATGGTTCACTTCTTCTAGCATTTCTCCCCCAAAGGGTTAATTTCAGGGAAATTTAAAAATATTGAATCTTTAATAACTGCTGTGTAATTATATTCTCTTCTGGAATTCAAGACATAGTAATAGTTTATATGTCGTTATTAAAATAACACATTTATTATTATTTATTTATTTTATTTTATTTATTTTATTTATTTTATTTATTTTATTTATTTTATTTATTTTATTTATTTTATTTATTTTATTTATTTTATTTATTTTATTTATTTTATTTATTTTATTTATTTTATTTATTTTATTTATTTTATTTATTTTATTTATTTTATTTATTTTATTTATTTTATTTATTTTATTTATTTTATTTATTTTATTTATTTTATTTATTTTATTTATTTTATTTATTTTATTTATTTTATTTATTTTATTTATTTTATTTATTTTATTTATTTTATTTATTTTATTTATTTTATTTATTTTATTTATTTTATTTATTTTATTTATTTTATTTATTTTATTTATTTTATTTATTTTATTTATTTTATTTATTTTATTTATTTTATTTATTTTATTTATTTTATTTATTTTATTTATTTTATTTATTTTATTTATTTTATTTATTTTATTTATTTTATTTATTTTATTTATTTTATTTATTTTATTTATTTTATTTATTTTATTTATTTTATTTATTTTATTTATTTTATTTATTTTATTTATTTTATTTATTTTATTTATTTTATTTATTTTATTTATTTTATTTATTTTATTTATTTTATTTATTTTATTTATTTTATTTATTTTATTTATTTTATTTATTTTATTTATTTTATTTATTTTATTTATTTTATTTATTTTATTTATTTTATTTATTTTATTTATTTTATTTATTTTATTTATTTTATTTATTTTATTTATTTTATTTATTTTATTTATTTTATTTATTTTATTTATTTTATTTATTTTATTTATTTTATTTATTTTATTTATTTTATTTATTTTATTTATTTTATTTATTTTATTTATTTTATTTATTTTATTTATTTTATTTATTTTATTTATTTTATTTATTTTATTTATTTTATTTATTTTATTTATTTTATTTATTTTATTTATTTTATTTATTTTATTTATTTTATTTATTTTATTTATTTTATTTATTTTATTTATTTTATTTATTTTATTTATTTTATTTATTTTATTTATTTTATTTATTTTATTTATTTTATTTATTTTATTTATTTTATTTATTTTATTTATTTTATTTATTTTATTTATTTTATTTATTTTATTTATTTTATTTATTTTATTTATTTTATTTATTTTATTTATTTTATTTATTTTATTTATTTTATTTATTTTATTTATTTTATTTATTTTATTTATTTTATTTATTTTATTTATTTTATTTATTTTATTTATTTTATTTATTTTATTTATTTTATTTATTTTATTTATTTTATTTATTTTATTTATTTTATTTATTTTATTTATTTTATTTATTTTATTTATTTTATTTATTTTATTTATTTTATTTATTTTATTTATTTTATTTATTTTATTTATTTTATTTATTTTATTTATTTTATTTATTTTATTTATTTTATTTATTTTATTTATTTTATTTATTTTATTTATTTTATTTATTTTATTTATTTTATTTATTTTATTTATTTTATTTATTTTATTTATTTTATTTATTTTATTTATTTTATTTATTTTATTTATTTTATTTATTTTATTTATTTTATTTATTTTATTTATTTTATTTATTTTATTTATTTTATTTATTTTATTTATTTTATTTATTTTATTTATTTTATTTATTTTATTTATTTTATTTATTTTATTTATTTTATTTATTTTATTTATTTTATTTATTTTATTTATTTTATTTATTTTATTTATTTTATTTATTTTATTTATTTTATTTATTTTATTTATTTTATTTATTTTATTTATTTTATTTATTTTATTTATTTTATTTATTTTATTTATTTTATTTATTTTATTTATTTTATTTATTTTATTTATTTTATTTATTTTATTTATTTTATTTATTTTATTTATTTTATTTATTTTATTTATTTTATTTATTTTATTTATTTTATTTATTTTATTTATTTTATTTATTTTATTTATTTTATTTATTTTATTTATTTTATTTATTTTATTTATTTTATTTATTTTATTTATTTTATTTATTTTATTTATTTTATTTATTTTATTTATTTTATTTATTTTATTTATTTTATTTATTTTATTTATTTTATTTATTTTATTTATTTTATTTATTTTATTTATTTTATTTATTTTATTTATTTTATTTATTTTATTTATTTTATTTATTTTATTTATTTTATTTATTTTATTTATTTTATTTATTTTATTTATTTTATTTATTTTATTTATTTTATTTATTTTATTTATTTTATTTATTTTATTTATTTTATTTATTTTATTTATTTTATTTATTTTATTTATTTTATTTATTTTATTTATTTTATTTATTTTATTTATTTTATTTATTTTATTTATTTTATTTATTTTATTTATTTTATTTATTTTATTTATTTTATTTATTTTATTTATTTTATTTATTTTATTTATTTTATTTATTTTATTTATTTTATTTATTTTATTTATTTTATTTATTTTATTTATTTTATTTATTTTATTTATTTTATTTATTTTATTTATTTTATTTATTTTATTTATTTTATTTATTTTATTTATTTTATTTATTTTATTTATTTTATTTATTTTATTTATTTTATTTATTTTATTTATTTTATTTATTTTATTTATTTTATTTATTTTATTTATTTTATTTATTTTATTTATTTTATTTATTTTATTTATTTTATTTATTTTATTTATTTTATTTATTTTATTTATTTTATTTATTTTATTTATTTTATTTATTTTATTTATTTTATTTATTTTATTTATTTTATTTATTTTATTTATTTTATTTATTTTATTTATTTTATTTATTTTATTTATTTTATTTATTTTATTTATTTTATTTATTTTATTTATTTTATTTATTTTATTTATTTTATTTATTTTATTTATTTTATTTATTTTATTTATTTTATTTATTTTATTTATTTTATTTATTTTATTTATTTTATTTATTTTATTTATTTTATTTATTTTATTTATTTTATTTATTTTATTTATTTTATTTATTTTATTTATTTTATTTATTTTATTTATTTTATTTATTTTATTTATTTTATTTATTTTATTTATTTTATTTATTTTATTTATTTTATTTATTTTATTTATTTTATTTATTTTATTTATTTTATTTATTTTATTTATTTTATTTATTTTATTTATTTTATTTATTTTATTTATTTTATTTATTTTATTTATTTTATTTATTTTATTTATTTTATTTATTTTATTTATTTTATTTATTTTATTTATTTTATTTATTTTATTTATTTTATTTATTTTATTTATTTTATTTATTTTATTTATTTTATTTATTTTATTTATTTTATTTATTTTATTTATTTTATTTATTTTATTTATTTTATTTATTTTATTTATTTTATTTATTTTATTTATTTTATTTATTTTATTTATTTTATTTATTTTATTTATTTTATTTATTTTATTTATTTTATTTATTTTATTTATTTTATTTATTTTATTTATTTTATTTATTTTATTTATTTTATTTATTTTATTTATTTTATTTATTTTATTTATTTTATTTATTTTATTTATTTTATTTATTTTATTTATTTTATTTATTTTATTTATTTTATTTATTTTATTTATTTTATTTATTTTATTTATTTTATTTATTTTATTTATTTTATTTATTTTATTTATTTTATTTATTTTATTTATTTTATTTATTTTATTTACTTTATTTATTTTATTTATTTTATTTGCTTTATTTATTTTATTTATTTTATTTATTTTATTTATTTTATTTATTTTATTTATTTTATTTATTTTATTTATTTTATTTATTTTATTTATTTTATTTATTTATTTTATTTATTTTATTTATTTTATTTATTTTATTTATTTTATTTATTTTATTTATTTTATTTATTTTATTTATTTTATTTATTTTATTTATTTTATTTATTTTATTTATTTTATTTATTTTATTTATTTTATTTATTTTATTTATTTTATTTATTTTATTTATTTTATTTATTTTATTTATTTTATTTATTTTATTTATTTTATTTATTTTATTTATTTTATTTATTTTATTTATTTTATTTATTTTATTTATTTTATTTATTTTATTTATTTTATTTATTTTATTTATTTTATTTATTTTATTTATTTTATTTATTTTATTTATTTTATTTATTTTATTTATTTTATTTATTTTATTTATTTTATTTATTTTATTTATTTTATTTATTTTATTTATTTTATTTATTTTATTTATTTTATTTATTTTATTTATTTTATTTATTTTATTTATTTTATTTATTTTATTTATTTTATTTATTTTATTTATTTTATTTATTTTATTTATTTTATTTATTTTATTTATTTTATTTATTTTATTTATTTTATTTATTTTATTTATTTTATTTATTTTATTTATTTTATTTATTTTATTTATTTTATTTATTTTATTTATTTTATTTATTTTATTTATTTTATTTATTTTATTTATTTTATTTATTTTATTTATTTTATTTATTTTATTTATTTTATTTATTTTATTTATTTTATTTATTTTATTTATTTTATTTATTTTATTTATTTTATTTATTTTATTTATTTTATTTATTTTATTTATTTTATTTATTTTATTTATTTTATTTATTTTATTTATTTTATTTATTTTATTTATTTTATTTATTTTATTTATTTTATTTATTTTATTTATTTTATTTATTTTATTTATTTTATTTATTTTATTTATTTTATTTATTTTATTTATTTTATTTATTTTATTTATTTTATTTATTTTATTTATTTTATTTATTTTATTTATTTTATTTATTTTATTTATTTTATTTATTTTATTTATTTTATTTATTTTATTTATTTTATTTATTTTATTTATTTTATTTATTTTATTTATTTTATTTATTTTATTTATTTTATTTATTTTATTTATTTTATTTATTTTATTTATTTTATTTATTTTATTTATTTTATTTATTTTATTTATTTTATTTATTTTATTTATTTTATTTATTTTATTTATTTTATTTATTTTATTTATTTTATTTATTTTATTTATTTTATTTATTTTATTTATTTTATTTATTTTATTTATTTTATTTATTTTATTTATTTTATTTATTTTATTTATTTTATTTATTTTATTTATTTTATTTATTTTATTTATTTTATTTATTTTATTTATTTTATTTATTTTATTTATTTTATTTATTTTATTTATTTTATTTATTTTATTTATTTTATTTATTTTATTTATTTTATTTATTTTATTTATTTTATTTATTTTATTTATTTTATTTATTTTATTTATTTTATTTATTTTATTTATTTTATTTATTTTATTTATTTTATTTATTTTATTTATTTTATTTATTTTATTTATTTTATTTATTTTATTTATTTTATTTATTTTATTTATTTTATTTATTTTATTTATTTTATTTATTTTATTTATTTTATTTATTTTATTTATTTTATTTATTTTATTTATTTTATTTATTTTATTTATTTTATTTATTTTATTTATTTTATTTATTTTATTTATTTTATTTATTTTATTTATTTTATTTATTTTATTTATTTTATTTATTTTATTTATTTTATTTATTTTATTTATTTTATTTATTTTATTTATTTTATTTATTTTATTTATTTTATTTATTTTATTTATTTTATTTATTTTATTTATTTTATTTATTTTATTTATTTTATTTATTTTATTTATTTTATTTATTTTATTTATTTTATTTATTTTATTTATTTTATTTATTTTATTTATTTTATTTATTTTATTTATTTTATTTATTTTATTTATTTTATTTATTTTATTTATTTTATTTATTTTATTTATTTTATTTATTTTATTTATTTTATTTATTTTATTTATTTTATTTATTTTATTTATTTTATTTATTTTATTTATTTTATTTATTTTATTTATTTTATTTATTTTATTTATTTTATTTATTTTATTTATTTTATTTATTTTATTTATTTTATTTATTTTATTTATTTTATTTATTTTATTTATTTTATTTATTTTATTTATTTTATTTATTTTATTTATTTTATTTATTTTATTTATTTTATTTATTTTATTTATTTTATTTATTTTATTTATTTTATTTATTTTATTTATTTTATTTATTTTATTTATTTTATTTATTTTATTTATTTTATTTATTTTATTTATTTTATTTATTTTATTTATTTTATTTATTTTATTTATTTTATTTATTTTATTTATTTTATTTATTTTATTTATTTTATTTATTTTATTTATTTTATTTATTTTATTTATTTTATTTATTTTATTTATTTTATTTATTTTATTTATTTTATTTATTTTATTTATTTTATTTATTTTATTTATTTTATTTATTTTATTTATTTTATTTATTTTATTTATTTTATTTATTTTATTTATTTTATTTATTTTATTTATTTTATTTATTTTATTTATTTTATTTATTTTATTTATTTTATTTATTTTATTTATTTTATTTATTTTATTTATTTTATTTATTTTATTTATTTTATTTATTTTATTTATTTTATTTATTTTATTTATTTTATTTATTTTATTTATTTTATTTATTTTATTTATTTTATTTATTTTATTTATTTTATTTATTTTATTTATTTTATTTATTTTATTTATTTTATTTATTTTATCTATTTTATTTATTTTATTTATTTTATTTATTTTATTTATTTTATTTATTTTATTTATTTTATTTATTTTATTTATTTTATTTATTTTATTTATTTTATTTATTTTATTTATTTTATTTATTTTATTTATTTTATTTATTTTATTTATTTTATTTATTTTATTTATTTTATTTATTTTATTTATTTTATTTATTTTATTTATTTTATTTATTTTATTTATTTTATTTATTTTATTTATTTTATTTATTTTATTTATTTTATTTATTTTATTTATTTTATTTATTTTATTTATTTTATTTATTTTATTTATTTTATTTATTTTATTTATTTTATTTATTTTATTTATTTTATTTATTTTATTTATTTTATTTATTTTATTTATTTTATTTATTTTATTTATTTTATTTATTTTATTTATTTTATTTATTTTATTTATTTTATTTATTTTATTTATTTTATTTATTTTATTTATTTTATTTATTTTATTTATTTTATTTATTTTATTTATTTTATTTATTTTATTTATTTTATTTATTTTATTTATTTTATTTATTTTATTTATTTTATTTATTTTATTTATTTTATTTATTTTATTTATTTTATTTATTTTATTTATTTTATTTATTTTATTTATTTTATTTATTTTATTTATTTTATTTATTTTATTTATTTTATTTATTTTATTTATTTTATTTATTTTATTTGCTTTATTTATTTTATTTATTTTATTTATTTTATTTATTTTATTTATTTTATTTATTTTATTTATTTTATTTATTTTATTTATTTTATTTATTTTATTTATTTTATTTATTTTATTTATTTTATTTTATAATTTTTATTTATTTTATTTATTTTATTTATTTTATTTATTTTATTTATTTTATTTATTTTATTTATTTTATTTATGTTATTTATTTTATTTATTTTATTTATTTTATTTATTTTATTTATTTTATTTATTTAATTTATTTTATTTATTTTATATATTTTATTTATTTTATTTATTTTATTTATTTTATTTATTTTATTTATTTTATTTATTTTATTTATTTTATTTATTTTATTTATTTTATTTATTTTATTTATTTTATTTATTTTATTTATTTTATTTATTTTATTTATTTTATTTATTTTATTTATTTTATTTATTTTATTTATTTTATTTATTTTATTTATTTTATTTATTTTATTTATTTTATTTATTTTATTTATTTTATTTATTTTATTTATTTTATTTATTTTATTTATTTTATTTATTTTATTTATTTTATTTATTTTATTTATTTTATTTATTTTATTTATTTTATTTATTTTATTTATTTTATTTATTTTATTTATTTTATTTATTTTATTTATTTTATTTATTTTATTTATTTTATTTATTTTATTTATTTTATTTATTTTATTTATTTTATTTATTTTATTTATTTTATTTATTTTATTTACTTTATTTATTTTATTTATTTTATTTATTTTATTTGTTTTATTGTATGTATTTATTTTATTTTGTATCGAATATTTCTCACAAATTCCATAAAAGGTCATTGCATTAATTGGCAGGACAATTAAATCTATACTACCTTTAAACCCAGCAATACCTCATAATCTCCCTTAAGAGCCAGGATATAGGTTGTTGTCCTGCTACATTCCAACAATAATAAAAATATTACAACTTCTGAGAATTTATCCCTATTATCCAAATTGAACTTTCACAAGATTTTGTTTATAAACCAATTATAATGGGAATAGCCGACACGTTTTGTCGAATTGGTGGTCAAGGCAATTTTGTTTATTAATAAAAACGACATCACTCTCATCTCAATGAAAATAAAAATCCACATGGAATACATTCATATTCTCCTTAAATTGGAAATTATATTTTTTTGTTTTCAATTTTTGTATTAATTTTGAAAACTCGCCTGTTTGTCGGGTTTGTTTATTTCCAAAAGCGTGAGATTTTTCACAAATATTCTTATTTTAAAATCTTCGCAAATCATTGTCAGATTGTTTATAATTTGTTTCATCTTTTATTGCATTAAAGCAATCGCATGATTCTCCAGAGAGGAGTCGATTTGAATTATTTATTTGACACATTTAAACAGAAATTGGTTTTTAATCGTTCCATTGAACTCGATCACCATTTAAATTAAATTAAATGTAAACTTTGCATGTGAAACACTGTTAAGGTTTTCAGTTCTGGTAAACATATCAAGAATTTATTTCTAAAATATACAGATGGATGTATCAAGTGGAAGATACAGGCGGACGGTTTTCTTTCCCATGAAGAGAGATGTAGCAAATACTGAAATTTATAAAAAAATGTTGACTGCAAAAGGCATATCAGTGAGGACCAATAAGGTCCTGTGATTGGATCTCAACAAAATTAAATGCAATTTGCCAAATTTCTGTTCAATCGGTGAATATTTGTGAATTCTAAGTCAAAAAGTCAAATCACATGGGGTGGAGTAGATTAACTCCCAAACGAACATCTCGTTTCCCAAGCACAATTCACTAATGGTCATTATGACCCCATCACTCCCTTATTCAAATTATCAAAAAAAATTGCTACTGTCACATGACCATTATGTTGATGATGAGCCGATAATATGATATTGACAAAGTTTTCTAGTCTTATTACTTTTTCACAAACTCTCACAAAAAACTTTCCAAATTCGCATCATATGGTTTCCTCCAAACGTTGGAAAAAAGTCGACGAAGAAAAAAATAGCAATTCATAAAAATCCATCACAGAAACAAAACTTTATGAATTGAAATTTCGAAACTGTAGTGAAAAACTTACTTTAACAATTGACTGAGAAGGCCAACAAAACGAAAGGGGAAGATAAGCAGCTGGAGGGGGCGGCTGAAAGCAGTGGTTATCCTTATGCAAAATTACAATGATATATTTGAGAAAATGATAGAATCGTCTATAAATCGAATTCAAGGCAACCTTTTTGTTCTACTACTACGTCGACAGAAGAAAGGCTATACACTGAAAGAATTGCTATGTACACTAAGCAATGAAAATGAGATTAAAAAAATTACAATTTGTCTGAGAGATACCAAATTCTAAAGAAAATTACACAGAAGGGCATTTCATACTTAAACTAAACATCGAGGAATGTAACCCTGGGTTACGCTAAATGCTATACCAAGTAGTGGTTCTACTTAAAACGAGCCCTCCTAACACCAGGGTGTAATGTGACCTCGTGCCCATCGGTGTGTGGTTCGCAGTCAGTGGTAATCGACCACATTTGTACGGAGCCTTGCTGATACCTCAGCAAGTAACAGGTGTTTTACCAACCAGTCCTTGCCACAGTACCGGTGGCTATGCTGTGGAGGGGATGTATCCTACACACACATTCGTGGGAGCTACGAGTATATGGATAACAAAAAACTTACTATACAACAAAAGTCAAACGCTGTTTCAGGGCTCTGAATGCAACCGCATCGAACAGGAGAAACCTTCATGCTCCAGAGGACCGGGTTCCTTTAATTAGCCGACTGTCCGTCAAATGGACTTGGCCCAAGCCGATCTTACCAAAACCAATGAAAACGTCCTCCCAGTACTTACAACAAGTGGTATAGTCAAAAGAGAACGTCATGTCCGACCGTTAAAACGCAGGCACAGCGAGAAGTGGTAGCGCTCACAGTTCTGACGAAGTGGGATAGTGCTAAGGTTTCGACTTTTACCGTAAAGCAAAAAGAGTCACTTATCTGGGCTAAGGACGTCATTTATGTTTCTAAAGCCACTGAGTCGACTAATAGGGCCCCGACTTCGGCTGTGTTAACGGCTGGTAATAATGCCGAAAGAATCACCACTTCTAATGAACCCCTGCTTCGAAAAATGTCATTATGTCACCGTCAACAGGACCCTCAACAAACCCTTCAGTGAAGAGCCGAAGAAGAGTCTAGTGATGGCCGTTATACACAGAAGTGATGTAGATGGCACCCATCCACCACCACCCACAAGGAGACATATAGTCATGTGCAATCGGCCACCAATGCCGAATGCCTCCTTAGGGAGATGCCAGGTACAGCACCAATCTGCTACGATGCAGGGTGGCATCAGAGGAGAGTAAAGCTCTTGGCTTTTGGAGTAAAGCTCTGATGCCGGATAAGTAAACCTGTATAAGGCGGTTGTAAGTCAATCTCTAAGTTGGATGTTTTCGAGAAATCCGACATCACTAGTCGCCCCAGAGCCCTTACATAGCTTACAAATTAAACCACCCGAATCGGATGACATTTTGAAGTTACTAAGAGTTTGCAATCCTTGTTTGCTCACCAATAACTGGAGAATTGGCAAGATTAGTGAGACGGATAGTTAAATGCAGCAGATAAACCTGGTGAATCAATCCATCCCTCCCATACAACGAAACTCTGCGATATAGTTTCATGACTATAGTCCCAAGATGCAGATGACGTAGCAACAGCTGTTAGAGCAAAGTTTCCGATTATTCTTAGAGACATTCTGCAGAAGGCCCTTCATACTCGTACAAGTGGAAAATGGGCTTCCGGTAATGATCTTGGTCTTAACCCGTCGAAGACGGAACTAGTTCTTTTCACCAGGAGAAATAAAATCAAAATCAATGAATTAAAGTTCGAATTTCCTTAGCACGCACCTTATTCGGCAAATTTAGCTCCCTCGGCAAATGTAGCTTTCCAAACATGAAAAAAATACTCGTCGGAAAAAGATTTGCCAGCAATGAAGACCTGGAGTTTGCGGTTGAAGGCTATTTTCAGGAGCCAGACAGTTGTTACTATTAACAGGGTATCGAAACTATTGAAAATTGCTGGAAAAGGAGCATCGAACTAAAAGGAGTTATGTTGAGAAATAAAGAAACATTTTCACAAATTTGTTGTGTTTTCTTTGTTAGGTCGGCTAATTTTGGGACTGCCCTCGTAGGTCTTTGCTAAAAGTTTTCTTTGAATTAGGTTTATACAAATTTACAATTTATGTGAAGCGAATTTTTAATGAATACAATTTCTATAGATATTTTTTTTAATTTCATAATTTTAATTGCAGTCTCTTGGTGTTGTTTTTTTCCAGTGTATGTATCACCCACTAACCGAATCTAAAAAAAACACCAAATATCTCCAAAAGAACTGCGAAAGAACTGCTAGATATGACGTTATCACATTGTTAAGAAATGAACAAATGTGAAAAAAAGACACAAACTCGTGCGAAATATTCTTATCGCTGGATATAGCAAAAAAAGGACAAAACTTTGCCCATTCTTTGGCATTGCCAGTCCGTCCGCCCGCCTCTCCTTCAGTCTGCGGGAATGTGAAACCATCCGAAACTGTTGCTGTTCACTGTTCAACAGTAGTAACAGCAGACCAACAACACGAATTCTCGATGCGATTAATCCCCGCTAAATAGTTCAAAGACTAGATGGCGCCATCTTCCAGCCACTAAAACGATATGGTAGCCTTTTTTCTTCGTTGCCGCCGAAACTAATGACTTAAGTTCGTGTCGGGTAGGATATGTTGGTTTTGGGGGAAAACGGAAGCGGAAACAAAGTAATATCTTACTAGCAGCAAAAAAAAAAAGAAACGAAAAGAAAAGGAGTCATCCAATAAATCCAAATGACAAACCAAATGTTTGAATGAAAAATGAAAATACTGACAACTATTGAAGAAATATCGAAATTGTTACTATATTCGTATTAAAGTGTCTTTTGACGTTTTTTAAGATAAGATTATAAGCTTAAAGACTTTTTCCTAATTCCTTTCAAGATATTTGATTGTCATCGCTGCTTTAAGATGTCCAAACTAAACAATCCTTTTGGCATGTATTGCTATAGAACTCAAAAGTTGTTGACTTTGGATTCGAGCTTAACATTATTGCATAAAATTAGCCAGAATCTCAAAGTAAGTAGAACATTTTAGATCCACTTAAAAATTCCTTCTTTAAAAAGTGTCTAGCCAATGACCATTCAATTCTTATATCTGTGGTACCAAACCAAAATCCTAATCTAACTTGGAAATTGAACTTGGCTCTAGTCCTTACCTTCCCCAAGCATATAAGAATTCTTCTCCAATTCTCATTTGTGCATATGTATGTACATATGTGCTGCTGCATTCTCATTAAGTTTCCTTATTGTATAAAATTATCCATTTGCTGCCACTGGGGCATTGTCCTGTCTCCGCTGTTGCTCCTGCTGGCAGCATTCTCGGCTGTCATAAGTTGGAATTACGTATACGTATTTATCGACAATTGCTTTATAAATGTGCTGAGTTCTTTTTTTTTTTTTGCTTTGCGGGAAGACAATCTTCTTTTCTTTCTTTTGGACCGGTTTTTATTCGCCAATCGCCGACAACATTTAGACTGTCTGTAGACAAAATATGACAGTTATTAGACAACATCTCCTTTTTTTTGTGGGTTTCTTGACGATGTTTCGATTTCATTCATATGGTCAGTGTCTAGGGAATTTAAAAGACGGAAATTTGTCGACGAGAAAAACTTTAAAGAAAAAATGTTCGCCACAAGTTGGAATAAGAATGTTACCAATACAAAGACCAAAATAAATACAGAGGAATATTCTTTCAGTAAAAAGGGCAGATTTTCTACCATAACAACACTTGTAACAAGACTGAATTAGCCTCACGTAAGTCAACTTTGATTAAAATGTGTCCTATGATTCAAACATTCACATGAATTTGTGCGTTTAATGTTACGTAAACGCTAACATTAAGTTACGTGAACGCTAACATTAGGTCACAGATTCGTTTGCCGTTTCTAATCGTTTGCATTCCAATTTATAAGGATAATTGTATCAGCTGGTACGCTAAGCTACGACAACGTTAGGCTTACGTATGGTCAACCCAGGACTGATGGCCAGGCAAATCAAAATAATGTCGGTTTCCCGTTTTATTTGTTCTGTAATCGTTATTATTTGAACTGGAATATTCTTCTGGCTCAAGATCAATCTGTTTCTATATTCTATAGAAAGGAAATATTTTTTACAAGGCAAAATGTGTTCCAAGAATTCCATTGCCACAGATTATATAATGATTTCTCGGTCGTGACCACCGTCCTCAGCCATAACAGAATTTCGGTTTTTAGGGAGATTATTTAAAAATTAGTTGTGATTCACATGTAATTCGATAGTGCCCACCAGTTCATGCAGGGTCGATCCGGCAGTCTTGCCCATGTTGTAGGCATGTTGCAGAGGGCTCCGTTAGGAAGATGGTAACCAGAGGAACTCCTCAAAGAGGCGTACTGTCACCTCTCCTGTGGATCTTGGTACTAAATGGAATACTCAGATCATTTGAGGAAGAAAGAGTTTTTCAGGGTGCTCTTAGAAGGCTATCTAGGTGGGCAACGGCAAATGGGCTGGGCATCAACCCCATGAAGACCGAGCTAGTACTATTCAACAGACAGAATTAGATACCACATTTCACCAAACCTATTCTGGACGGAGTGGAGCTGAACATGTCTTCTGAGGCTAACTACCTTGGTGTCATACTTGACCGGAAATTGAGGTGGAAAGGAAACACAGAGGAAATAGTCAAAAGGGATTGAAGGCACTATATTCGTGCAGAAACGCCATAGGTAAGAGCTGGGGGCTCAAGCCACGTACCATTCACTGAATGTATACAGATAGTGAGCATCCTATACTTACCTATGGTTCAGTGGTATGGTAGAAGGCGACAGAAGTTAAATATCAGCTTAAAAATTAAGAGAAAGTACAAAGAGCGGCATCATTATTTATATCCGGTGCGAGAAAGAGCACACCGCAGGCGGACCTCGACATGGTATTGAACCTACAACCTGTAGGTATTTTTGTTAAGCGCAGTGCTACAAAATGCGCTCTCAGACTCCGAGAAGGTCGTGTGTGGCGTACCGCGGATTAGGGCCACTCGGCCATTCTCATTGAAGCATCAAAAATGTCTCAGCTAAGGGCTCTGGTAGGACCGACAGACAATTTGTCATCAGTTCAGAAATTCTCTTCAAATCTCGACATACATAATGATTCCCCAGAACAGACTGGTCATGCGGCATTCTTCCATTGTAGGGCCATGCAATATACACTGACGGTTCAAAGATGGATGTAGGCACAGGGGCAGGCATTTTCAGCGAATCTCTTGGCATAATTACGTCCTACAGTCCTAGATTGAAAAAAGTTTAGAGACGATTTCAAGTCAATCGGCATACATCGGATCAAATAGATTCTTTTTTTCACAAATTTATCACGAATTCTCTTAAGCATCGACATTTTGAGATAGTCAATTCAATTGATTCTTAATTCCTAATGCCTTGGAATCGATTAATTATGTTCCATAATTTGTATATTTTTTTGAACAAATATGTTATTCTTTAAAGAGAGTGACAGATAACAAATAAAATTTGAATATTAAGCGGCGTGTCGCCTTTGCTTAATATTATCGTATGTCTAAGTCTATAAATAAATAAAAAAAAATCCACTCATGGAATGATTTTATTGAAATATTGCCAATTATTTAATAAAAAATCAAATATTTGAATTAATTTCGCATAGATATGCCGCATAGTTCGCCCACCTTCGTTTTCTCTAGCGCACGTGTCTCGTGCGTTGCAGTCGGTATTCGCTATTGGCAATTTCCGTTTGTTTCCTGCGTGGTATTCATAACAAGTCATCAATGCTGGATGGACGGACAAATCTAGACAACGGCCAAATAGGTATCCTCCCCGGTGTCTTGGTAATGAGTTTTCATGTAGATTCCGACTGCATGCCGACCGTCCGAGCGTCCTACCGATAGTATGTTAGGACTACAGATGGTTTGCGTTTCTATATATCTTTTTCTTTGTATCTCAGAAATATTTACTCGTAATTGTGCATAATTCATGAATTCTATACATGTCCGTAGAGAGTCATGGGGTGGGGGAAGGTGGCCAACACAAAGCGATGGAAAAAAATTGCCTACCTAACCCTAAGTTTCAATGAGCGTAGAATTGTCTGTTCTAGGGATTCCTTCCCCAGCCATTTCTCAGCTTAGACTAGCATAATTTACTTTGAATGAATACTTGTAGCTGCCACAGCGAAAAAAAACTCTAAAGTTATGCAACTTTTCTTTATACGCCTGCATACAATTTGTCACCGTTTCACTCGTATGTCGTCGTAGTATTGTATTTATTCATTTTTTGTTGTTGTCTTGAATCGTTTTGAAAAGGAAACCGAGAATTTCTAAATTTAATTTGCTGCGTTCACTTCTCGCGTACTCTTCTATCTGAGCGTATTATTTATTTTTTTTTGTTCTTTTTGGTTACGTATCATCATTCCAATGACAAACATCTTATTGGGCATTGAACTTATGCCAAGAAATAGAAATATATACCCCATACGTACCCCGTTCAAATGCAGAGAATTTAAAAAAAAAAAAAAAAACGACAAACGAAGCGAATTTCATTAAATAATCGTGCATGTTCCTCATAAAATATGGAATATAAGTAGGAAAGAAATATGGTAGATACTCGTATGATGTTCTGTAATAGGAAATGTCTGCTAAGGAAATTGGCAATTGATGTGCAGAACGACTGCAATAAATAACCGAATATTAAGATATACTATTAATAGGATTGCGTAGTTATCTGTGTAGAAAATATATTTCCATATGAAAACGTCACTAGAAGGAAGATTTGACTAGAGTGACCTTTCATAGCCCTCTATAGTAAACATTTTCTATAGGAACAGTTCTGCAGATTGAATTTTTCCTTAGGAACAGTTCAGTATATTGAACTTTTACTTAGCAACAGTTGAGAAGTGTGAATTTTTCTATAGGAACAATTCACCATAGTGATTTCTATCACGGGAACAGTCCACCAGAGTGAACTTTTCTAAAAGAATTGTTCACTAGTGTGAACTTTTCCATAGGAATAGTTCACCAGAGTAAACTTTTCCATAGGAATAATTCACCGATTAAACTTTTCCATATTAATAGTTCACCAGATTGAACTATTCCATTGAAATAGTTCACCATAGTGTACTTTTCGATAGGAATAGTTCACCAGAGTGAATTTCCATGGGAAGAGTTCACATGAGTGATCTATTCCATAGGAAAAGTTCACCAGAATGAACATTTCCATAGCAATAGTTCACCAGAGTGAACTTTTCCATAGGAACAGTTCACCAGAGTAAACTCTTGAATAGGAACAGTTCACCAGAATTAACTTTTTCATACGAACAGTTCATCAGAATGAACTTTTTCATAGGAACAGTTCACCAGAAAGAACTTTTCCATAGGAACAGTTCACCGGAGTGAACTTTTCCATAGGAACAGTTCACCAGAGTAAACTTTTCCATAGGAACAGTTCACCAGAGTAAACTTTTCCATAGGAACAGTTCACCAGAGTGAACTTTTCTATAGGAATAGTTCACCAGAGTGAACTTTTCCATAGGAATAGTTCACCAGAGTGAACATTTCCATAGGAATAGTTCACCAGAGTGAACATTTCCATAGGAATAGTTCACCAGAGTGAACATTTCCATAGGAATAGTTCACCACAGTGAGCTTTTCCATAGGAATAGTTCACCAGAGTAAACCTTTCCATAGGAACAGTTCACCAGAGTGAACTTTTCTATAGGAATAGTTCACCTGGGTGAACTTTTCCATAAGAATAGTTCACCAGAGTAAACATTTCCATAGGAATAGTTCACCAGAGAGAGCTTTTCCACATGAATAGTTCACCAGAGTTAACTTTTCCATAGGAATAGTTCACCAGAGACAACTTTTGCATAGGAATAGTTCACCGGAGTGAACTTTGCCATAAGAATAGTTCACCAGAGTAAATAGAGTGAATAGTAAACCAGAGTAAACATTTCTGCAGAAACAGCTCACCTAGAGTGCTTTTCCATAGTTCACAAAAATAGTTCACAAAAAGTTCACTCTTTTCCATACGAATAGTTCACCAGAGTGAACTTTTCCATGTGAATAGTTCACCAGAGTGAACTTTTCCATATGAATAGTTCACCAGAGTGAAGTTTTCCACAGGAATAGTTCACCAGAGTGAACTTTGATTTCATTTTTCCATTGGAAAAGTTCACAAAAAGGAACTTTTCTATAAGAACAGTTCAGAGACACAGTATCTATATTGGGAATGATTCCCATATGAACCAACTTTTTGTGGATCAATTTATGTAAAAGATAAATTATTGAATTTATAATTTGATATAGAAATAAAATAATAAGTTTTACTATTCATTCTCGAATCTATGTTGATCCATAAATATGATAAAAAAATTTCTATAAATCATTTTAAACCATTATATTATATGAATATTTCGCATGACTATGTCATACGAGTATATGCGACCCAGTTCTTTCCCCATCCCATTTGCTAACTGCTTCCTATAACAATTTCGCTCCACATTCCAAGAATGAAAATCCCCTCAAACTTCTGTTCCCATTACATCTTTATATGGGAAGAAATAAAATCATATATTTCGCTGACCGGTCACTATTAAACATAGATTTATATTATCTAAATAACATCCGAATACAATTTACACGTCATCCTTTCCTTCCCCCTCCGCGAAAAGAGGTGGGGGAAAATAACGAAAGGACATGGAATTTATGACACTCCATTCAATGGCAAAACATTTGTCAATCTTGTCAACTTCCTGGTGCTAGCAGTAGTCAATGGACACAATTGACTAGAACTAAGTCTCCCTCAAGAAAAACAGACGAACGAAACGAACGAATGCCAACGAACGTCACGGAGGAGGAAGAACAGCAAATTATATGAATTCTAAATCTTTTGTTGGACACACAAAAACATGAGAATGTAAAGACAACAAAAACGGATTTACAAATCATTACAAGAATACAAAACGAAAACTATGTGTAAAGAAAGAATAAGAAGAAGAAAAAAAGAAGGCCAGGAACCACATTCCATTGTACGAGGAGCAGCTCTGTCGTTGTGGCGGTCAATAGGAGGAAATCGAAGAGGGCCTGACAATGTAATAAATACTCTGCATTCGGAACAAGTGCAGGTGGTGTGGTGTTCGAAGAGAGAAGCCACTCCCCGACCGAAGACCACAAACTATGAGGCAATGCCTTATGAAGTAGAAGGAGGAGAACAAAAAAGATGAAGTTGTCTACTGGTACTGCAACAATGTAGATGAGGGAAGTGGACTTTTTTGCTCCAACATTATTCAAGAAACGAGGGATGAGAGGACTACACTTGCAAAATATTCTAAGAAAAAGTCTTTACTAGATTAGTGGGATTAAAAAGATTGCAAAAGGAGCAAATAATGATAAATGTGATGATGACATTAATGGCGAATTCTTTTCTGCAAAAAAGTGCAACATTTTCATTGCCCTTTTTCCGAAAACGGCACTTTTGTGATACGTTTTTGAAATTTGGTAATTAAGTTACCCGAATTTAGCACAACTAAAATTTCAAAAAAGCGATATTATAGTGCAGTTTTCGGAAAAAGGGCAATGCAAGTGTTGCACTTTTTTTGCAGAAAAGAATTCGCCATAAGAAAATAATCCTGAGCGGTAGTCTATAGTAGAGAATTTCATATTCCATAACATTGTTGCTTATCGCATAATTTCCTGAGAAAGAATAGCACCCAGGGCTATATGGACTTGCAATGAACTTCTCGTACGACCCTCGTATAAATGTGGCCGCATGAATGGTTCTCCTTCGTTACATTTTTACGACGTCGTAACAAATTCAATGGCCCCATTAGGAGGCAAGTCGTTTTTTTCTGTTTGCCACCACTCGTACAATTCAAACGTTTAACTTCTTTTTAGACGTTTTTTACTGAAGCGTCATTAATATTGACAGTAATTATAGGCAAAGATTTAAAGGCCAAACAAAAATGCAGTGTACAAATAAATTATTTTAAATATCAGTTGAACGCAGTTACTGGAACACGCCTTTCTTTGGCATCTCTAGAAGCAATAAACCAACGTTGTTAGCCTTTTTTATGGGGTCACTCTGCACAAGTTAATATTATAACTCGTTGCAGGTTCAAATGCATTTGTGAAATGTTCTTTCTGGTATTTTTTCTGCACAGAAGAGATCAACGAAGTAAAGCCTACTGTTTGCGGTAGTGTTCTCTTTCATAAGGAGAAATTCGACAGGGTGGGAACAGTTCACAAGAAAGAAATTCTGTAGAAGAAGAATAGGAATAGGTTCACTTCAGTGAACCTTTTCGCCATAGTCATATTTTCCAATCCTCAGAAACAGTTCATTGGTAGGAGCAGTTCACTATAGTGAACAATACAATAGAAACAGCTTACTTAATGAACTTTTCAAGAGAAACATTCGTTAGGGTAAAGTTTTCTATAGGAACAGTTCACTGAGCTGAACTTTCTATAGGAACAGTTTACTACAGTGAACTTTTGTATAGTAATAGTTCACTAGAGGGAACTTTTCTGTAGATATAGTTCACTAGAGTGAACTTTTCTGTATGAATAGTTCACTAGAAATTTTCTGTAGTAATAAGTCACTAGAGTGAACTTTTCTATAGGAAGAGTTCACTACAGTTTACTTTTCTATAGGACGAGTTAACTAAAGTGAACTTTTCTATAGGAATAGTTCAGTGTTCTATAGGAACAGTTCACTACAGTGAACTTTTCTATAGGAAGAGTTCACAACCGTGAACTTTTCTATAGGAAGAGTTCACTACAGTGAACTTTTCTATAGGAAGAGTTCACTACAGTGAACTTTTCTATAGGAAGAGTTCACTACAGTGAACTTTTCTATAGGAAGAGTTCACTACAGTGAACTTTTCTATAGGAAGAGTTCACTACAGTGAACTTTTCTATAGGAAGAGTTCACTACAGTGAACTTTTCTATAGGAAGAGTTCACTACAGTGAACTTTTCTATAGGAAGAGTTCACTACAGTGAACTTTTCTATGGGAAGAGTTCACTACAGTGAACTTTTCTATAGGAAGAGTTCACTACAGTGAACTTCTCTATAGGAAGAGTTCACTACAGTGAAATTTTATATAGGAAGAGTTCACTACAGTGAACTTTTCTATAGGAAGAGTTCACTACAGTGAACTTTTCTGTAGGAAGAGTTCACTACAGTGAACTTTTCTATAGGAAGAGTTCACTACAGTGAACTTTTCTATAGGAAGAGTTCACTACAGTGAACTTTTCTATAGGAAGAGTTCACTACAGTGAACTTTTCTATAGGAAGAGTTCACTACAGTGAACTTTTCTATAGGAAGAGTTCACTACAGTGAACTTTTCTATAGGAAGAGTTCACTACAGTGAACTTTTCTATAGGAAGAGTTCACTACAGTGAACTTTTCTATGGGAAGAGTTCACTACAGTGAACTTTTCTATAGGAAGAGTTCACTACAGTGAACTTTTCTATAGGAAGAGTTCACTACAGTGAACTTCTCTATCGGAAGAGTTCACTACAGTGAAATTTTATATAGGAAGAGTTCACTACAGTGAACTTTTCTATAGGAAGAGTTCACTACAGTGAACTTTTCTATAGGAAGAGTTCACTACAGTGAACTTTTCTATAGGAAGAGTTCACTACAGTGAACTTTTCTATAGGAAGAGTTCACTACAGTGAAGTTTTCTATAGGAAGTGTTCACTGCAGTGAACTTTTCTATAGGAAGAGTTCTCCAGAGTGAACTGTTCTAAAGGAACAGTTAATTACAGTGAACTTTTCTATAGGAAGACTTCACTACAGTATACTTTTCTATAGGAATAGTTCACTACAGTAAACTTTTCTATAGGAAGAGTTCACTACAGTAAACTTTTCTATAGGAAGAGTTCACTACAGTGAACTTTTATATAGGAAGAGTTCACTACAGTGAACTTTTCTATAGGAAGAGTTCACTATAGTGAACCTTTCTATAGGAAGAGTTCACTACAGTGAACTTTTCTATAGGAAGAGTTCACTACAGTGAACCTTTCTATAGGAAGAGTTCACTACAGTGAACTTTTCTATGGGAAGAGTTCACTACAGTGAACTTTTCTATAGGAAGAGTTCACTACAGTGAACTTCTCTATAGGAAGAGTTCACTACAGTGAAATTTTATATAGGAAGAGTTCACTACAGTGAACTTTTCTATAGGAAGAGTTCACTACAGTGAACTTTTCTGTAGGAAGAGTTCACTACAGTGAACTTTTCTATAGGAAGAGTTCACTACAGTGAACTTTTCTATAGGAAGAGTTCACTACAGTGAACTTTTCTATAGGAAGAGTTCACTACAGTGAACTTTTCTATAGGAAGAGTTCACTACAGTGAACTTTTCTATAGGAAGAGTTCACTACAGTGAACTTTTCTATAGGAAGAGTTCACTACAGTGAACTTTTCTATAGGAAGAGTTCACTACAGTGAACTTTTCTATAGGAAGAGTTCACTACAGTGAACTTTTCTATGGGAAGAGTTCACTACAGTGAACTTTTCTATAGGAAGAGTTCACTACAGTGAACTTTTCTATAGGAAGAGTTCACTACAGTGAACTTCTCTATCGGAAGAGTTCACTACAGTGAAATTTTATATAGGAAGAGTTCACTACAGTGAACTTTTCTATAGGAAGAGTTCACTACAGTGAACTTTTCTATAGGAAGAGTTCACTACAGTGAACTTTTCTATAGGAAGAGTTCACTACAGTGAACTTTTCTATAGGAAGAGTTCACTACAGTGAACTTTTCTATAGGAAGAGTTCACTACAGTGAACTTTTCTATAGGAAGAGTTCACTACAGTGAACTTTTCTATAGGAAGAGTTCACTACAGTAAACTTTTCTATAGGAAGAGTTCACTACAGTAAACTTTTCTATAGGAAGAGTTCACTACAGTGAACTTTTATATAGGAAGAGTTCACTACAGTGAACTTTTCTATAGGAAGAGTTCACTATAGTGAACCTTTCTATAGGAAGAGTTCACTACAGTGAACTTTTCTATAGGAAGAGTTCACTACAGTGAACCTTTCTATAGGAAGAGTTCACTACAGTGAACTTTTCTATGGGAAGAGTTCACTACAGTGAACATTTCTATAGGAAGAGTTCACTACAGTTCACTACAGTGAACTGTAGTGAACAGAGAGTTCACTACAGTGAAATTTTATATAGGAAGAGTTCACTACAGTGAACTTTTCTATAGGAAGAGTTCACTACAGTGAACTTTTCTGTAGGAAGAGTTCACTACAGTGAACTTTTCTGTAGGAAGAGTTCACTACAGTGAACTTTTCTATAGGAAGAGTTCACTACAGTGAACTTTTCTATAGGAAGAGTTCACTACAGTGAACTTTTCTATAGGAAGAGTTCACTACAGTGAACTTTTCTATAGGAAGAGTTCACTACAGTGAACTTTTCTATAGGAAGAGTTCACTACAGTGAACTTTTCTATAGGAAGAGTTCACTACAGTGAACTTTTCTATAGGAAGAGTTCACTACAGTGAACTTTTCTATAGGAAGAGTTCACTACAGTGAACTTTTCTATGGGAAGAGTTCACTACAGTGAACTTTTCTATAGGAAGAGTTCACTACAGTGAACTTTTCTATAGGAAGAGTTCACTACAGTGAACTTCTCTATCGGAAGAGTTCACTACAGTGAAATTTTATATAGGAAGAGTTCACTACAGTGAACTTTTCTATAGGAAGAGTTCACTACAGTGAACTTTTCTATAGGAAGAGTTCACTACAGTGAACTTTTCTATAGGAAGAGTTCACTACAGTGAACTTTTCTATAGGAAGAGTTCACTACAGTGAACTTTTCTATAGGAAGAGTTCACTACAGTGAACTTTTCTATAGGAAGAGTTCACTACAGTGAACTTTTCTATAGGAAGAGTTCACTACAGTGAAGTTTTCTATAGGAAGTGTTCACTGCAGTGAACTTTTCTATAGGAAGAGTTCTCCAGAGTGAACTGTTCTAAAGGAACAGTTAATTACAGTGAACTTTTCTATAGGAAGACTTCACTACAGTATACTTTTCTATAGGAATAGTTCACTACAGTAAACTTTTCTATAGGAAGAGTTCACTACAGTAAACTTTTCTATAGGAAGAGTTCACTACAGTGAACTTTTATATAGGAAGAGTTCACTACAGTGAACTTTTCTATAGGAAGAGTTCACTACAGTGAACCTTTCTATAGGAAGAGTTCACTACAGTGAACTTTTCTATAGGAAGAGTTCACTTCTAAACTTTTTTATAGGAAGAGTATACTATAGTGAACTTTTATACAGGAAGAGTTCACCAGAGTGAACGTTAATATAGGAAGAATACACTAGAGTGAACTTTTCTATAGGAAAGTTCACTGGAGTGAACTTTTCTATAGGAATAGTTCACCGGAGTGATCTTTTCTATAGGAATAGTTCACTGGAGTGAACTTTTCTATAGGAATAGTTCACTGTAGTGAACCTTTTCAATAGGAACAGTTCATTGGAGTGAACTTTTCTATAGGAAGAGTTCACTACAGTGCATACAGGAACAGTTCAATAAAGTAAAGTTTTCTATAGGAACAGTTCAATAAAGTAAAATTTTCTACAGGAACAGTTCATTGAAGTAAAATTTTCTATAGGAACAGTTAACTAGAGAGAACTTTCTATAGGAACAGTTCACTAGAGTGAACTTTGTATAGAAACAGTTCACTATAATGAACTTTGCATAGAAACAGCTCACTAGGGTGAACTTGTCTATAGGAACAGCTCACTAGGGTGAACTTTTCTATAGGAACAGTTCACTAGGGTGAACTTTTCTATAGGAACAGTTCACTAGGGTGAACTTTTTTATAGGAACAGTTCACTAGAGTGAACTTTTCTAAAGGAACAGTTCATTAGGGTGAACTTTTCTAAAGGATCAGTTCACTAGAATAAACTTTTTTAAAGGAACAGTTAACTAGAGCGAACTTTACTAAAGAAACAGTTCACTAGAGTGAACTTTTCTAAAGGAACAGTTTACTAGAGTGAACTTTTCTAAAGGAACATTTGATTTTTTATGACCACAGACGCCCGCCAAATGACAGTTAACCATTCTCTGTTTCGTGGGATATCTTCCATTTGACCGTGTGTGGCATCCATTTCAGTCACAGTATTTTTTTGCATTGTTTAGCAAACAAGTAACTCCCATCCATAAAAAGAAAAACTTTTTGGTCAACAGACACATATTCAATTTTTAAGACTCATATGAAGACCAAGTTCAGCATGAACGAAAAAAATGTTAAGTACTTTTAAAACTGTTGAAGGGTCCATAAAAAACTATTTATCTTTAGCACTTTATAACCTCGCACATATATCATTGGGAGGGTAACTCCCTCCATGGAACTTGGCAGAGGGTCAGCAAATTGTTGTGTGCCCCATCCCTTTAAATATGATTGTGCTTGTGTGTGTGTTCCTTTTCAAGATTTTATGGACTCTGGTCGCGTGCTGTCGTCGTGTTCATATCCGTGTTAATCCTTTCAAGTGTTCAAGAGCTGGTCAATTCTATAAGTTTGGCCATGGTTTCTTTTTTCATAGCAAAAGTTTTTTTTTACTTCTTCTCCAATATCTTTTTATGATCATACATATGGGTGTGTGTGTGTAAAATATTATTGTTGTCTTGTCGTTTTTTATGATGAAGTTATTAATATTTTATTGCTGTAATTTCGGAGCTATTCTGAACCCTCCTCCCGCCGTTGTTACTTGTTCACAGCTCAGTTAGGCCAGTCATTTGGCAATATTTAATTGTATTTTAATAATTTCTATATATGGACATTAAATGGACTTATACTGGTCATGTATTTGTATTTGTGTTTAAATGTGTTGTCTGCGCAAAACGTAAGGTTATGAAATTTAATTGTTCTATAGCCCTGCATTGCGCCTTAATACAAAGACAATGTGTATTAAAAACTTTATCAATGGATATATGAAAATTTCGGTAATAAAATCGGAGATAACGGCAGTTGAAATAAATATAGAACAAAGTACTGGTTACTGGTTTATTAAACTGGCATTTTGTTGGGAAAGGAATCTCTTCATAGTCAAATTCTAAGAGCTATTTGCGAAACTTTTACCAAATAATATGAAATTTTTAAGCGAATAAAATCGATCTGAACCGGTTTATATTTTGCTCAGAAATGTTACTTGATTCTAAGCTACTACTTCTCTGAAAAGAAGTTGAAAATTGTTTTTAATTTAAAAGAAAATTCATCCCACTGTGACATAAGGGTAAATTTTTGGTTGGTAACTTTTGAAAAATCAAGCTAGAATGTTACTCTAATGCGAAATTAGATTAAGCCCATGGCGGTTATGTTCTTGTTCCATTTGCATTCGACTCAAATTATTGCACATTCCTCTTACATTATGTTATAATATATAACCATTAAACCCACGGCGTTAATTTAATTTTATTTACATAAATGAATTGATTTGGTCATACAATGAGATTCATTTACATTACTTAATTGCGTTCTTTTAGAATATATACGATTTTCTCTTGTGTGAAGTCAAAAATTGTTTTTTTTTTATTTTTCATTTAAGTATTTGCGTATTTGTTCTATTTTTACAACCCAGAACAAAAATTGTTGTTCATTTATAGCTGTCTTGTCCGTTCGTCTGTCGGAAGCCCACACATTATGTCCACCTAAAATACAATGAATAAAAGGAGAGGGAGAGAGACAAAAACACTGACCTTCCTCAAACGATTTATTATTGTTTGTAAAAATTATACTACCAGATACTCGTACTATGCGCCACAATGTGCAACGTGAGCTCAGTTTATGCCACGATACGTGTGTGTATATTCGACGTAGAACAAACCGCGGAATTGTTTATGAATGGAGGCTTACACAGGGAAAAATACTAGCAACTGGGGGTCAAACAAATGAAACGAGACGTTTTTACTACTTTACAAACGTTTTTACTACTTTACGAATAAAAAAAAAACAAAACAAATAATGAAAAAAAAACGCAATAATATAACCACACTAAATACTTGCTACGAGTATGGCAATTGTAATCTAAACGATGAAAATAGTAAACGAAACTAATAGAAAAATTAACACAAGAAAACATTTGATATTAACAGAAATGAGAGAACATCTTGACAAAGTGATTAACTTTGACCTCGACGACACAGCAAGGCTCAGTAAAATAGCATTGCCGTCTAAACCTGACGCTGTGAATTTGTTTAAAATCGCAGAAAAAGGAGAATAGATGGACCATTTGTTTCTTATACCGGGCTACTACAGTCTTAGATGCCCCTCATCATAGCTCAGATAGGTTTCTGTTTTGTACACAAAGTTATCAATAAAACGATATCGATATCGGTACCGACAAGTTCTGTTAGACTTCCTAGTTTGCAGCTGGTGTTCAATGCTCTCCACTTCTTCCTCATCACCACAGATTCTGCAAAAGTCATTGAACTCAATTCTCAACATTCTGGCCTGTTCGCTGATCAAACAGTGTCTCGTCAGAACTGACACTAACGTAAACAGTATTTTCCTCTATTGTGCAAGGAGATATTTTTATTTTCTCGGGGCGTATCTTAGCCAGATTTAGTTGGTAACTTTCTTTTTGGCAACACTGTTTTGGCAGCTCGCCTGTTTTTGTTTTCATCTTTAAACATTGAATTATATAAAGCGTTCTATTGACTCAAATAAAGATTTCATACATTTCTCTAAATTTTATGGGTTTTTTATTGTAATAAAATCTGAAAGCTCTTAAAAAATCACTCTATATAATGTTGACGACCAGTTGGGTTATCTAACCCTTATTTGAAGAGCACTTTGGTTATCTACGCCTTATTAGAGGAATATTTAGGTTATCTAATACTGAGTTGACGTCAAGCTCGATTATCTACTCCTTAGTAGACGACAAGTTTAGTTATATACTCCCTTTTAGCGGACGAATTGGATTTTACTCAGTGGCCACTTAAGTTATCTACTCCTTTTTAGGTAATCAGTTGAGTTATCTACTCCTTAGAAGACGACCAGTAGGGTTATCTTTTCTTTACTACAGGACCATTTGGGTTATCTTCTCCTGAGTTAATGACTAGTGGGGTTATCTAATCCTTAGTTGAGGACCATTTTGGTTATTTACTCCTCAGTTGAGGTCAAGATGAGTTATCTACTTCTTAGTAGGCGACAATTTAGTAATATATTCCTCAGTTATCTGATCATCTACTGAGGAATATAAGTTGTTGATGTGCAGTTGGTTATCTAATCCTAAGTAGAGGATTATCTACTCCTTTCTTGACGTCAGGCTGGGTTATCTACTCCTTAGTGTACGACATGTTTATTAATGAACTCCCTTGAATAGGACCAATTGGTGCTTAGTAGACATTCAGCTGTTTTACCTACTCCTTAGCAGGTGGTTGGGTTTTCTACTCCTTCTTAGAGGACCACTTGGCTTATTTAATCATTAGAAGACGACCAGTTGAGCTTTCTATTTCTAGAAGAGGACCTGTTGGATTATATACTCCTGAGCTGACGACCAGTTGGGTTATCGACTCATGAGTTGATGATCAGTCACATTATCTACTGCTTTGTAGAGGACCAGTTAGGCTATCTACTCCTGAGTTAACGACAAGCTGGGTTATTTTATTCTTAGCAGATAACCCTTTGGTTATCTATTCCTTAGTAGAGGACCAGTTGGATTATCTACTCCTGAGTTGACGAACAGTTGGGCTATCTACTCGTTAGTATAGCACCAGTTGGGTTATCTACTCCTGAGTAAAAGACAAGTTGGGTTGTTTTCTCCTTATTAGAGGACCAGTTGGTTTATATTCTACTGATTTAACTACAAGATGGGTTATCTTCTCCTGATTCAACGACAAGATGGGTTATCTTCTCCTTAGTAGAGGACCTGTTGGTTCATATATTCCTTAGCAAATGACCAGTTTGGTTATTTACTCCTTAGTAGATGACCAGTTGGGTTCTCTATTCCTTAGCAGATTACCAGCGGGTTTATCTGCCATTTGGGTTATCTATTCCTTGGAAGAAGACCAGTTCGGTTATTTTTTCCTTAGTAGGCGGCCAATTTGGTTATCTACTCCTTGTTGGACGACCAGATGGGTTATATATTCCCAAGTAGAGGACCAATTGGGTTATGTTTATTGATTTCAAATTTAACTTATGTTATGTCTAACTGCTGTGAACCGATTCCTGTTCTTAGTGAACCAAACAAGCGTTTGTTTTTATACCTGACTAATTTTCCATAGAGTAATTACTGCAAGGGTCCACATCAGCTTGAAATTTATGATGTGCCTGCTTAGTGACCATTAGTAATTTTTTGTCATATCAGGAAGAGCTTAGAAGTCGCTAGATGTATGTCCACATACTCCAGTTCCCTGTAGAGTGTAAGGTGGTTCATAGCCTTACACGTTCATCTACTTTGCAGTTCCCTGATTTGTCCCTGTGGCCCAAATCAGGTGAATGTTGGATTGTTCATCCATTTCTTTAAGAGATTTGCGAACAATCGAGGGCAGTTGTTTAATTTAATAATACAGTTTCCAGGCGTTTTTCAGTAACTTGATTATCGGAGAAAATATTGGTAACATCCGGTAGTCAGAACTGGCAATGGATAGCCCTTGTTCTTTACAAAAGATACCAAAGCCTATCTGATTGTTAAGTCTGGAACCATCCATATGAAAATTTTCAAATCTCATAAGTTGAAGGATGCGACCATTCCATTTTGTTCGATCCGTTTCACAAGTGTAATACCTTTTGTCAAAAAGTGGATACCAAGACCTTCAAATACCTGGAAGGTGAGGCATTGTGTCTAGAATGACACTATATCCGGAACCATTCTTAATCAGATTGAGTTAGTTAGTTTCCTAACAGAAGAAGCTGCATCATATTTCATTGCAACAATGTATAATTCCATTAAATGCAGCACTAGCAAAACATTTCGTGCATCAATCGGTGTCGTTCTCAATGTAACAGCGATCACCGTTTATGTTAAAAATTTAGATACATTTGAACATGACAAAGTTCCCAATTTAATTTCTTCACAACTATGGCATCATATTCGCCGGACTTAAAACGCAACGCCTTTTTCTAAATAGTCCATTCTGAAGGTCAAAGGGCACATCAACTAAAACACCGTCAATGACTTAAAGACTGATGTTCCCCAAGAATGGCACAAAATACCATCAGGCCACATTCGTAAAGGCTTCCAGGACAGACTTGGTGTCATTACCGACACTACAGGTGACTACATTTAACAATAATATATATTATGGAAAAATATGAAATTATTTCACGATATATTGAAGTTTATAAATAAAAAGATCATATCTGACAACCATCCCGGTGTAATTTTATCCAATAGATTATTTTTAATTTTTTTGTTGCATAGTTTAATTATTATAGGGAAACTAATAGTGAATCCATTTCAACAATTTCTTATTAGCCTTTCCGATTTTCTTCTGTGTGAAAGTAAAGTGTGAATGAAATATTTTAATTAAACTATTAATTATATTGTTCAAACCCCTTTATTATATACCACACTTCCAAAGACCAAGAAGGCGTTGCCTGAAATTAACCTTTCAAATAAACTTACAATGTACGTATATTGTCTTCCTAATAATATGACTATTACTCGTATCTAATTTATTACTTAACTATTAATTCCTAAATGTAATGCGCAAATTAGTTACATGAAGTCTTGCACATACTACGACTTGACTTTAAATCGCACACAACATTGAAGTGAATTGTCGTGATCATATAGTTGCATCAAATTACTTATTTTTTCCTTAATATATATGCCTTTTTTATTAATAATGCAAATGTTGTCTAAACGACTTCGCTCCGAGTTTATAATCAATAATAATATATTGTAATTATTGTCGGTCATTATTCGATCGATTAAATGAACTTTAAACAGGTTTTTACTGAATTATGGGTGCAGTTTAAGAAGGAATATCTACGATATGTACCAACTACGTATTGTGTATAAAGTACTGGTTGTCAGAACTAAACGATTTATTATAGGTGACAATTACACTGGCTTGCAAAAATCGAAGATTTCTAGTCAAATGTCATTTTATTTCATATTCCACTTAAATGTAGATAAGAATCATTTGCAGTCAAAATGTGTGTTCTGGCGTAACATATATGTATAGTCGACCTTGCTTTAAACTTTTCTTAAAATATTTTTCTTAGGTTGAATGATACATATACATGGTGTTGTATGATTAATATAAATTACAAATCAATAATAAATTGTTTGATAAAATTGCAAATGAATTGTTTTGGGAAAAGTACAGTAAATTTCTGAGTAATTTAAAGTCAGTCTATTAAAATAATATAAATTTTTATAAACAGTAAAATTAATCAGAAATTACGCGGCACACTAATAAATTATATCATAAAACTTTAAGTGAATTGTTTAGGAATCTAAAGTCATTAAGTATTTCACTTTAAACTCGATTTCCCCTTAAAATTTACTACTTTTCAGAGTGCAGATAATTGCAATGCAGCACAGTGGGGGAATTTGAAAAAAAAAATTACTTTAGCTTGAAATGTGAGTCTTCTACAGCAAATTGGAGCGGGACTACATAATACACCAGTGTCATCAGGTAGACTTTTTTTTTACACCTTAAGGCGTATTTTGTGGAATCGATGTGACACTATGCCACCGCACTTGGCGAGGTGAGATAGACTATGTATCCAGTATTTGGGCTATCAAAAGCTTTAAAACCCTTTTAAATCGCCAGGACGAGAAAATGTCTCGACGGCGGCTTATACAATTTCTCCCTAGCTTAGGGGGAGATGTACACATGTTGTATCAATCAGAGTGAAACCGTATCATGTTGGAGCAAAGGATTTCTGGCCAATTAGTCTATCGCCTTTTCTCCTTAAAACTATGGAGAGACTAGTAAACAGTTACCCATGAACTAAAATTGATCACTGGCTACTATCCAATCAACAGCATGCCTACAGCAAGCGCAAGTCCACCGAAACTTCCCTGCATGATCTATTAAGCTTTACTAAAGGATCTTCCACTGTTAAGGAATATACTATGGTAGCTTTCTCAGATATAGTGGGGGCCTTTAACCAAGCCGCTATAATTAAGGCTCTAGCAACCCTGGGGGTTGATAGCACTATACATAGGTTCATTCATAACCTTCTGATTAAGAGACACATTTCAGCTAGATTAGGGTCAATTGACCTACGTAGATTTTTCGGGAACGCCCCAAAGGGGGTGTTCTGTCTCCCCTGCTATGGAATATCTCCATGAACAGCATTCTGCTTTCTCTAGAGAGGATGAGTGTTAAGATCTATGCAGATGACGTAGCAATATCAATTAGAGGGAAGTTCCCGAGTTAAACATAGCTACTATTACAATATTCCAAACTGTGGTACAAAAGTCCAGTTTTCGGGAAGGGGGCAACGAAAATGTTGCACCTTTTTATAGAAACGAAATCGCCATAAAATAAATCCTACAACAGGCCCTTCATCAAATGCAAAGTGGGCGTCCGATAATGGTCTTGATGTGCCGAACTCGACCAAGACAGAACTAGTTCTCTGCAGAACGAGATAAAAGGCACCAATAGATGCACCTGTCCGCTTGGTGCATATTTCAGTTCCCTTCTCAAATATTTACGTATTTTACTAGACAGGTAGTTGAATTTCCAACCCAGCATTCTGAAATTAGCAAAGTAGGTTGTGTAAGCGCTATAAACCAGTAAAAGGGCAATAGTAAAACGCTGGGATTTGAATCTGCATATAGTTTATATAAGGCAGTAGTCAAATCCATAATGAGTACGGTATTGTCGTCTGGTGGACAGCTTTGCAGAAATCCACCATCTGAGCGATACTAAGCAAAGTACAGCGAATGGCTGCTATATGTATCACTGGTGCGCTGAGAACGACACCAACTGAGGCACTAAATGTTATATGTACTACATTTAATGCCGCTAGACATTATAGCAAGCAGGTTCTGCAATTACACTCAGTGTAGTTAGTGTAGTTCTGACGGAACACTGCACGATAAACAAGACAGAAGTTTTGGTATTGACTCCAATGACTTCTGGAATGATATGAGGAATAAGTGGATAGCATTGAGCACCCGCTTTGTTACTGTCCCGCATTGAGTAAACGACGTCTGCATATACTGGAGTCTGCCTTTCTAGGAAGTCTGACAGATCTTGCCGGTACCGATGTTCGTATAATTGATAATTTTGTCTATCATACCCGTTTGTTCCGCTGAGGGGCAACTGGGCTAGTGGTCTATGTGAGCTGGTTGCTCCGGCTGCCGCTCTAAACTAAACTAATCTGTCGTTTAAAAAGCGACAGCTATTTTCCCTATATTTATAGTTTTGTAAATTCTCCCACTGTGCGTGGATGGCCTTTTGTTGTGCTTTGGTGCAATTGCTGCCAACAAAAGTATAAAAGTTGTCAACACTTGTGGCGCTAAAATGTACTCACCACTCAAACGCCAGTGGTGGTGTTGGTGGTGATGGTGGTAAACATAACTAATCGCCCCATAATAAAACACTATAATTGTTGATTTTGCTGCTAACAAAAATAAACAAAAACAGAAACAAGAAAATTCCAATGTAAAAAACGGTATTAGTGTGAATGAATGTTTTCTGTAAAACCGCACAGATTGCTAACCTTGGGCACACACCCCCTTTTTATACCCTCACTTTAGTGTGACGAGGGTATATATCATTTGCTACGGAAAAAAGTGTAACACATCGAAGGAGTGATCTAAGACCCTAAGTATGTTCGGAGGAAATCCGTTTTGGGTCATTTTAAGTCGAATGAGCAATGTCCGTCCGTCTGTCTGTCTGTCTGTCTGTCTGTCTGTCTGTCTGTCTGTGTGTCTGCTGGCTGGTGCGCACGATAACTCTCGAAAGGAGTAACCGATTGACTTCAAATTTGGTATGTGGTAATATTTTGATCCATCTCCGGATGAGTTCGAAGATGGGCCATATTGGTCTACTCCTTCTGGTACCTCCCACACAAAGGGTTAAAATTTAGTGAAATATTGATTCTTTAATAACTTCTATACTACTTATTCGAATCTTTTGAAATTCTGCACATAATATTAGTATATTAGTCGCTATTAACTCGAGAAAAATGGGTGAAGTTGGCATGCCCCTTTTAGTACCTCCCACACAAATGGACCATTTTGCATCAAAATTTAACTGCTTATAACTTTAATACAAGTGCATAAAAATGCTTGAAATTTTCTACAGTATAATGTTTTTGTAGCGCCTATAGTCCGGTAAAAAATGGGCATTATTGTACAGCCCCTTTTGGTACCTCCCACACAAATGGACCGTTTCGTACCAAAAGTAAACGGCTTGTAACTTTAATACCAGTGCATACAAATACTTGAAATTTTGTACAGTGTAATGCTGTTATAGTGCCTATAGTCCTGTAAAAAGTGGGCGTTATCACCTCGCCCCTTTTTGTACCTCCCACACAAAATGACCAAATCATACCAAAATTACATAGCTCGTAACTTTAATATACCAGTGCACATAAACGCTTATAGTTCAGCACAATGCAATGTATTTAAGAATGTACTGTTTACCGAAAAATATGTGTATTTGGAAAACCCCTTCTGGTACCTCCCACACAAATTGACAGATTTATTGGTGTAATGTTATATATTACATTACTCACAAAGTGAGGGTATACCTTAGTCGGTTTACCCGACTGAAACTTTCTTACTTGTTGGTGTTGGCTGTTGGACGTACTCACCCCCTCCCCACAAATACCTCGCTCACAAACAAGTTGACACTAACACAATCTACAATATGAAGTACGTCAGTCACATGATTACATGTTAGGGTGGGAGCGCGGGTTCGATGCGGTAGAGCAGCGTAACTTTATGAATGTTTGCAAACACAACAAGTGCATTGATGTAATTGTAATTATGTGTGCGAGAGTATTTGTGTCATGACAATAAAACACCTTCTCTGCCTTTGGGTGCTAGCTGCTGCTCTGTTATTGAGGGAGCTTTGCTTTGCTTGGCGTTTGCATATTACAAATACATTTACATCTACACTTACATTTCGCCATTCCGTCTCCTCTCTTGAATATTTGCGGTTACAATGCGGAAACTCAAATTGAATGAAATGTGTAAAAAAAATCGTTACACTCTACTCGGATTAGTGTGTGTGTGTTTGTGAATGCTTTTCGTATTTTTGTTTTTATTTTTTTCTGCTGTGCTTTAATGGTGCGAGTCGAGCCCCTCTCTAATACTTGATTGGCCCACGGAGAAGACGTGCGTATTTAGTGTGGCGAATTGTTGTCTTTTTGTCGTTGTAGTTGTCGTATTCGATCGTACGATTCGTATGATCATCAAGAATTCATTGGAATGCAATGCAATTTATTTTTACGATTGGCGTCTGAATTTGTTTTTTTCGCTTTAATCGAACGAAGAAACGAACTATTGCGCAGCATTTCTTAAAGTTTGTAAATATTTTTGTTTTGTTACATTTTTTGTCCGCTGTGGAAACAAACAAGAATAAGACAAGTTTGTATCAATAACTTAATTACGTTAAAAAGCAACAGTTTAGTTTATTTACATCACTGTTTTCTGATATAGCACGAGGCCTTAAATTGTAATGTGGACCTATGAACTTGTTTTTTTTTTTGCACAAAATATGTTTACAGATCGTTTCTAGAGTTGAGAAAAACAGAATAATATTTTTGAATAAAATTTGCGCATTTTTTTAAGACATGTGGGAAATATCGTTTTTTTGTAAACCTATACTTTTTTGAAATTGAAAAGTAGACAAAATCAAAGCAGACAGTGTTGCCATATGAATATGGTCCTAAAGCGTCAATATTAGGACACAAAAATCGTTAAAACGTTCGAAAAATCCATTTTCGAAATCGTCAGCACAGAAATCTGTCAGCCATCTTTGTCGGCCTTCGGTAGCTCAGTGCTTAGTGCATTAGACATGCATCCCGCAGGTGCTGGGTTCAATTCCCAGCCAGGGCACCTCAATATTTCATGTTTTTATCATAATTCGAGTTTCTACAGCTAAAAATAACTCACCGGTAGCACTAACACTACAACAACATCTAATCACCCAAGTCAACAGGGAAGCTAAAAATAGACATGACACCAAGGCGGACTACTAACAGAAATGCAGAGCTTCTAGTGGAGAATGAAAACGGTAACATTCACATAACATCCATTCCCTGAAATTAACAGACGAATGTTAATTTACAACCGCATAACATTGAGTAGATGAAAACAACTTAAGGTTCCCACGATAATCGGATATATGCCGGAACGAAGTAATAGAAAAAGACTTGAGGATTATCAACTCAGCGTATCCAAGCTGCTACAACAACAATCAGTCATATGTCTCTGTTAGTGTCAGTTCCTACGGGACATTGTCTGATTGGTGAAAACGCCAGGAGGTTGGGAATTATGTCCAATGACTTCTGCAAAGACTGTGTAGATGAGGAGGAAGTGGAGAGCATTGAGCACCTGCTTTGTTACTGTTCCGTGTAGAGTAAACGACGTCTGGATGTACTCAGGTTGGCCTTTCTAGGAAGTCTGTCAGATTTTACCGGTACCGATATTCGTACAGGTTGGGCCATTTAAAATTTGAATCGGCTATAAAAAAAGTACTGATAATTTTTCAAATTTCTGGTTTTATTGGAAAGGTTGAACTTTGTCATTTAATAATGGTACTGGAACTGAAAATGGACTAGCTCAGCAGTATCTCATCCTGTCAACCCAATTTTTCAGTACATTTACGATTGTTTTGGGTCGAATCTCTTCAATGGCATCTTCGATTTCATGTTTCAACGCCTTAATTGTATCTGGATGCTTTGCGTAATATTTATCCTTAATGGCTCCCTCAGAAAATAATTCAAAGGGCTCAAAACACAAGTCAAAGTAATTGGTAGTTCAAATTTTAAATGGCCCACCCCTATTATTATTGATAACTTTGTGCTTCAACAAGTTGGTTCCGATGAGGTGCAACTGGGCCGTGGCAGCCCTAGGGGCCTCAGAGTATGAATAAGTCAGTGTGCATCCTCCACCGCATCACAGCAGTACCGCCTGGGTATGATAAGTAGTGTGTCCACCTAGCATCCAGGTATACACATTAAACCGAGTGATACCGGTTACTATCATTAGGTCTTTTCCAATGGATATATCGATGGGACCCCCAGACAGAGTTTGGAGCTGAAGCAAAATGATTGGCGGCGGCTCAAGTTTTTTGTTTATTAGCGGCAGCGGCGATCGGCGAAGCTGACCAAACCCAGCAAAAACGGCGGCGCTAGCATGTTTTTGAACTTGGATGAAGTTCATTGTATTATTCATAACTCTATAGCTCCCATCTATCCCCAGGATGGGGACTGGACAGTAATCCCAGACTGGTCACCAGTCCTAGATTTTCTGGAGTTTAACAGGTAGTATCTTAGGCTAAGCAGACTGACCAGAGCACTTAATCAGGTACCACGGGAGTCAGGAAATCACTCGGAACGCAGGTTCCGGCCTGACTATTGGTGAGGACCCTATTGGTTGCAACGTGGTGGCTGTGGTTGAAAATCGCTGGGAGAGAATATTTTCTGATGTGGAGTTGCAAAACAACCAGGTGCCTTTACCCATAGAATGGCAAGGAGTTTTAGATGGGCACCGCTCCTAAGCAGATTGCCCAGAAACGCGGATTTGATTGGAACTCATGCACATTGTTCGAGGGAGCGTTGGTCGACGCATGTCGATGTTAATGCACGGTGGGGTTAAGCATAACGGCCGGTACTCATCTATATCCAGAATACCTACTGTATTATTCATAATTCTGATTTGCTGCCATATAGTTTTGTGGAAAACATTTTATGCATTCAATTAAACGAAAATGTAACTCAATTCGATAAAAACAAAAAAGGCAGAAAGAGGGACAAATGCAGGAAGTTTCGCATTTATTTTGCGATTATGCGATGACCAAAAGCAATCTATGTAAGACGTGTGATCAATAAGAGTTTCTTTAAAATCAGAGGACTACAAATCATTATTTTAGTGAAGAAATTGGTAATATTATTTTCCGTCATTGTTGAGAAATTAAATTGTTAATTGTAGCATTTCAGATAATTCTAACGGTTCTTTAAGTTTCAAAGTGAGTGATTTTGATTTCGATATTTGGGAGATTATTCATTGTCGATTAGAGAATAGTCTTTATCGGCGGCTGAGTTCAAGCCAATTTGAGCCATTTTTATCGGCAGCGGCGCACAGACTGAAATAAAGGTAGGTCGCGGCCGCCGCTGATTTGCGCCCCCTCGGCTCCTAACTCTGCCCCCAGATATCATTAGGTGTGTTCGAAGACTATTAGATGCTATTTTTACTATTGCCGATTGTGTGTGATTAGATGCTTTTTTTACTATTGCCGATTGTGTGCGAAATTTACGTTCTGACACAGCGTTAAGTAAACTATTTTTAAAAATATTTATAATTATTTTCTCAGAAAATCCCTACATAACTGCGTACTTTATTATGGGAATACATTTGAACTGACAATGATTAATTAGTATTATTTATGGAAATTTTTCATTATGACAGTCACTTTTAAATGCATTCATTTTTGGTATGAAAAACAATATGAAGTCTCATGAATTTTGTGGTGATCAGAGTCGACGAACGGTTATCACAGACAATTTGTCTATAAGAAAAAATATATAGCCGCCGAACAACTGCGAGAGGGATCAATGGACGGTTATCGACAATTTATATATACATACATATATGTACTTTTACATTTATATCCCTGAAGAAAATTTATTAATTTCAGTTCAAAAATAATTAGACTGTATTAATGAAGCCGATGACATTTGCAAAGAAATAGACCAGTGATTGTCATAAGAGAATCATCCTGAAAACTGAGGATCAAAAGAGCTCTCGTATTTAGAAGAATATTTTTCATTCATATTTAAAAATAATATTAACAGAAAATGGAAAAGACGGTCGAAAACAATATTTTCAAAATATTAATCCTCAAAGTTTGCGATATTTTTTGAAACTTCCATAAGTACGCAAACATTGTAGTGGGATATTGTTATTTAATAGGTTTTATTGGTCAAGCTACCACCATGAATTGGTAGAATAGAGCAAGCAGCTTTGGCAACAACAAAAGCAGTTACAGTAACAGAACCACAACTCTCATTTCATTCATAAAAATACTCTTCAGTGTGAGATTTTTCACAACAACAGAATAACATTACAATTATATATTATAAAATATCATGGAATATCCCGATACTCAAGTCCGACACATTACCAGATCTGACTCATCTGAGAGGATATTTATGCCTACATAATGACAAAATTCGTGTCAAGTGCCGATTTTTTTATAACTCTTGAGGTTTAAAAATTGTTCATAAATAAGCGGAGCGTCTTCTCTCTTTTAACCTAGCCTAAATGTAGGCAATGTTTTTGAAACCTTCCCGCACAGTATGCAAACATTTTTTAAACTCTCAGTGGTATATAACACTTTCATGGCAATATGCATATTTAAAATCGTTTGTTGAGTAAGTGAGGATTTTTGAAGCACAATTTATATTAATCCTCAAAGTTTTGGAACCCTCGATGTATGCAATATTTAATATAACCAGACAAAACAAATTTCAAGGGATCTTTTATATACTGTAAAGGAAAATTGTTTAAGAACGATTTGAAACAAAAATTAATAAAGAAATTGTTAACATTTTAAGCATATTATTTCAGTAAACTAGTGTATTCGTATTCTAGTGTGTTCGCCTAAGTTCAAATTTAAAGTCTCCGAATAATTGCCACGCTTACCCTTCCGACATATACTCGTATACCTAGTTAGCATCACTTTGCTATGACCATATATGTAAGTAAGACACAATTATAATCCACAGGCAAATGTGACAAGCCACCAGATTAACATTAATCAGAACGCAAATAAGTCTAGCTATCAGCACTTAACTGATAGTCTGCGTCACCACAGCAGCTCCTGAAGTTCCCGGTATTCCATACGACGTGAAGAGAGACGCGGTGGTGATGACAACCGACAAAGCAAAACTAGAATTAAAATGCTTGCACTTGTTAGTAATTATAGGCTAACAAAGAAAACGAAACTAATCAATGGAATTGAGTGCAATTGAATAATTTATAGACTTGTGAAACCCGTTGCGCTAGCCCTACATTAGGGCATGTAGACAGAGTGATCCGATGGCGGCGCAGTAGGAAACATTTGAAAATATTCATTGCAATGAATATTCACTCATTGGCAAGACAAGTGCGATTATGATTATGTATCAATTGCCTACATGGAAAAGCCACATTCCTCCTAATCCTATGTTTGGCCTCGGGGTCTGCTCGACAGACTTAGGGCTAACTATAGCTCGTAGACTACCTGCTCACAGCAGTATTTACCATGATGAAACCTTCCTGAATTCAAAAACAACACTCAACTGCCGTAGATGTCTTATCAAGTTGAATGAGTAGTTCAAAATTCCACTGATATGCAAGGGAAGTTCAGAGAACAGGACTATATGGACATGTCTTTAGCGACTTGCCAGCTCTTCTTTAAATACAAAGCCCCAACAACAAAAGAGATGTGGTCGCTTGTCAGGAACTGTATACATTCCAAGTTGATGTGGCCCTGTCATGTCTCGAATTGCTCCAACATAAATATATTATCCGACAGCCCACCCGCCATTCTATCCCCGGATTCTGTATTTCTGAATTCAATAGCAGTCTAAGACTACCGTAGATCTCTTGCCGAGATGGATCAGCAGTTTAAAATTCACCTGATGTGGGAACCGGCCCACAGGGACATTCCATGGAATTGCAATGCTGATGAGCTTACAGGGAACTAACTCACTTGCTCCAGGGGAACTAGAATATATGGATATTCTACCGACCTGTCAGATCTTCTTGAGAGATAGTGCCCTTAGAGCAACCAATGGTATGTGATCACTAGTCACGAACTGTAATAATTTCAAGTGATGTGGTCCTACTTAAACTTGAAACGCTCCAACGCATTTTCTCGTTATCGAGACAGGACCTCCAATTGTCTACAATCTGACCCAACTTGGATTTTTGTTATTTTTTGACATAAAGTTCCACACACTTATATCAAAGAGGGTGGGGACCTACACACTAAATGCACCCACCACCAATGGTAGGTTTGGCCTCAATGTCTACTCGAAAGACTTAGAACTAAGTATAGTACGTAGACTACCCGATCACTGCATTTTTAACCAGTCACTAAAACCAAGGATTCTGTATTCCTGAATTCAAGAACAGCCCTCAACTTCCGTAGATCTCTTAACGAGATGAATAAGTAGTTCAAAATTTCGCTAAAGGACCATATGGATATTTCGTGGAACTGCACTGTAGTGGTTCAAAATTCCGCTGATATAGTTACCGGGCCATAGGGATATTTCAGGGCACTGCAGATGAGCTTGCAGGGGAAGGAACTAACCTGCCCTTAACGACCTGTCAGCTTTCCTCGAATGATAGTGCTCTTTTAGCAACAAATGAGAGGTGATCACTAGTCACAAACTGTTTACTTTCCAAGTTGATGTGGCCCTTACAAAGCTAGAAACTCTTCAGCGCCCTACAGTCTTTATAGAGACAGGACCTCTCATTTATATTATCTATAATGACGGATCACTGTCTTATTAAACGATATGCAGAGATATTATGTCTTGAGAAATGTCTTTTGCAAGAGCTGTGGTGGTGAAGACGAGGAGGAATCAACAGAACACCTTCTGAGTCTGTGCCGTTAACTCTAAAAGGCGCCATGCTACCATAGACTCAGATTGCGTTGATGCACTGACAAACCACCAACTCCTGGGCGTTTTAAATCGATTTAATTTGTTTCTACAGGAGGGACTAAGAATATCATATTTTCTTTCCGTTGGCTGGCATACTGGCTACCAAATTGACTTAAACATCCAGATATAACCTGCTCTAAAATTGCTCTTTTTTGCCGCGACAGTCTGTCTTTTTCTGATGTCGCTGGTGGAAGATTGTTTCAGAAAAAAATATTTACCCTCACGAATTCAATTTTGACCGGAATTTGTTCCCTTTTCCCCAAATTGCAATCTCAAATTCGCGCGCCAAATGAGTTGTTCAGCAAAATTTTTCGAAAAATGGTAATTTTATAATTATGTATACTTGCAGATGCGAACTGAAACATCGATCTTGAAAATTCTGAATACCAAAAATGGTGGTTGCCGCAAAATTGTTCCCAGGAAACAACTGTTAAGCTCTTATTCTCAATAATTTAATTATGTTGCAAGAAACCGACAGATTATATCTTGTAAGACAGCGTTCACAGTATTCCCTGCGTTTCATAAAAAATCCTTTTTAGGTCGTGAAAATCTCTCCTGATGGGACTAATTAGGTGAGGGAGCATATTCATATGATAGTTGGTAGGATGTCTACTTGGGCAGCATCATAGCAGGTAAAGTTTCGGCAGAACTGCTTGTTACGCTCTGTGATCTAGATGTTCTTCCTATTACCGTTGGACCTTGCGTTCTAGATCGTACAGATTTCTCCGGACCATCTTGAATGGGAAGAGTATATCCACTATGTGGTGTTTGGGATGAAAACAGCAAGTAACGCTGAACTTCATATCCTTGGTAGAGCGAGAGAACAATGCGATGTGTTCAATAGTCACATGAAAGCTGATGAAATCACACGATTGGCAACCAACGGAAATACGTTCATAACCTTACACTACTTGCTGCTTAACTTCAGCGTTGTGTCATTTCGCACCACTTTACGTTACTGTTTGGGACTTACATAGGCTGGAATATCGTTCAGACCTACTGGTATCTTTCCTGACCTTCCTTGCTGGGGAGCATAAATACTAGTTAGTGGTTGGGATGATGTTGGGGATTTTCGTCGGCGTGAATATCGTTTAGATAAGTCTGCTACGCTCTGTATTCTAGAGGCTATATCTAGTACCGTTGGACCTTGCACTCTAGATCGTTAATGTCGTAACCTGCCTTTGGTGAGGGATCATATCCACTAGGTAGCGGTAGGGATGGCTACTTCGATATCATCCCAGTAGGTAGTGTTTCGACAACATAAAATTGTGTCTCCGCAAGTTCATAAACTTCATCTACTCATGAAAGCTGTCCTCGGGAGCAGTGATAAGGCACCCTGTCTCTGTTCTTGGGTTGGCATTCTAACAGATGTGTTTGATTCAGTCATACTTTTTTTGGAGGATAGGTCTACGCCTTTGCAAGGTGACAAAAAAATGCAATGTTGGTTCCCATGTGCTGCCGTCAAGCGACTTGAGAACCGAGTTCTTACTTGTGCTGAAGATTTAATGAGACTGTCAGTGTGACCTAGAGAATTGTGGGGTAGTTCGTTCTCGGATGTGGTATGTCAACGAGCTTTATATCCGCACTTATATAGTCAATGATTTTTGTTGTATATATTACCACATCACCCAAACTTTTCCCCAGGTAGAACTATTGGTGCCGGTATTTTTACCAAAAATGCAGTACCAGATCCGTTGAGACCCAACATATAAGATATTTATGACGAACGGCCTTATTAAGCTCTACACAGTAGGGAGGCAGCCTGCTTTGCCTGCTCACATAGACCAATGTAGGTCCCTAGTGATACCACGATAACAGATGTCCCTTATCGAATGGTATTGGAATGATACGAGTGTGTTGGACTTAATGAGGGACAGTAGAAAAGCAGGTGCTCAATGCTCCATGCTCTCAACTTCTTCCTCACCTCCACAGCTTCTGCAGAAGTCATTGCAGCCAATACCCAACAATCTTCTGGCGTGTTTACCCATCTGGCAGTGTCCCTTCAGAACTTACACTAAAGACTTTTCCCCTCTTGTGTGATGAGACATTTTGACCTTCTCTCGGCCAGATATGTCTAGCTATCCGATTTTTTTCTATCTTTCGTTGGACTACCTGTTCAAATGTAAAAGTTTTAATCACATGTAAAATATTTAAAGTCCACATCACATTTCCTTCGGCTTTCGTTGGTAAATATTGCGAGGGACATTTTTTACAGATAAATTTAAAAATAACTTGTCAATCACTGCTGATCTAAGTTAAGGAATGAGGAGCTTCGATCAATTTAGTTGGACGACAAATCGAAAAGTTTTGTAAAAGAGCTATGAGTAAAATACGATTAAATTTGCATTACCAGGAAGTGAGCAACACTTGTTTAAATGCAGTTAAAAGTCAAATATACTTGTGTCTGCTTTTATTAAATACATTGTTGAGGGTATATGCACAATTCGTGCCGACCGGCACTGTCAGATTTTTCTTGAAAATCGTATTACAATATTCATTTTAATATGCAAATCCATTTGCTGCTATTAATACAATTTATATATAAGTATATACATACAAGTATAAATATAGTTATATGTGTAAAATAAATAAGTATAATAAATACGCTCGTGAGTTGTAGTGGCTGGCACAGGCGGGTAAAGCGGTTATCATTCACGATTACGACTTACACAAGTATATTTTTTGCGTTTTTCACCCAATGACTGAATGATTTAAGTAGGAAAATTACTGTGCCAAATCAATTTGTACACAGATATTGCAAACCATTTAAAATCCCCCAATGGTGAAGACCCAATCGCTATGGCGAGAAATCGAATCGATCAAAAGCGGACTTAGACAGTGTGTGACAGAAGCAAGGTTGCTTAGCTCGTTCGATTAAGCGACCTAAGGAATGTGAATAGAAACACGCGCCTGAATTAGAATTTACGGCATTTTTCTAAAGTTTTTTGCATATTTAAATCGAACGTAAGCACGTCTCTTTCAAGTCATGAAAGTCTGCGGCTGTCATCGGGGGAATTTTCTTTGAGTTTCGCTTATGCAATATGTAGTTCTACAATGTAGGTGAATTTTTGCAGAAAAAAGGTTTCTGTTTCAAATTCCTGTGTTAAAAATCAAATATGAGAACGTAACGATTTAAGTCAGATTCAGTGAAAATTGCCAAATTCATATAGCTTTAATCATTACGCTAGTTTGCAAAACTTTTGTCGAAGGAATATATATATAACATGATAGCGGTTAAGAAACTAATACTATGTGTGGAATTGTGAACGATTCTTATAAGTAGTATATAAGTTATTAAAGAATCAATATTTCACTAAATTTTGGCCCCTTGTGTGGGAGGTACTCGAAGGAGTGGACCAACATGGTCCTGAGATGGAAAAAAAATATTACCACGTAACAAACTTGAAGTCAATCGGTTACTGCTTTCGAGAGTTATCGTGCGCAGCAGCCAAAAATTAAAAGACATTATTTTTAAAGTTTGTTTTCCTATTTAATTTGTATACCCTACACCACACTGTGGTACAGGGTATTATAACTTTGTGCATTTGTTTGTAACACCCAAAAGGAGAAGAAATATACCCATCGTTTATTATACCGATCGACTTAGAATCACTTTCTGAGTCGATTTATCTATGTCCGTCTGTCCGTCTGTCTGTCTGTCCGTCTGTCTGTCCGTCTGTCTGTCCGTCTGTCTGTGCATGTATTCTTGTAATCAAAGTACAGGTCGCAATTATGGTCCGATCTCGACGAAACTTTACACATATCTTTTTTTTGGCCCAAGGACGATCCCTATTGAATTTGGTTAAAATCGGTTCAGATTTAGATATAGTCCCCATATATATGTTAGCCCCGATTTGACATGTAAGCGCTGTAAAAACTTTATTATATATCCGATCAGTATGAAATTCGGCAGGAAAAGGTTTCTTATTACATGAATGAACTCTGTTAAATTTGGAAGAAATCGGTTCAGATTTAGATATAGCCCCCATATATACATTACCCCCGATTTGACATGTAAGCGCTGTAAAAACTGTATTTTATATCCGATCAGTGCAAAATTTGCCAGAAAGAGGTTTCTTATTACATGAAGGAATACTGCTAAATTCGGAGAAAATCGGTTCAGATTTAGATATAGCCCCCATATATACGTTACCCCCGATTTGACTTGTAAGCGCTGTAAAAATGTTATTTTATATCCGATCAGTATGAAATTCGGCAGAAAGAGGTTTCTTATTATATGAATGAACACTGTTAAATTTGGAAGAAATCGGTTCAGATTTAGATATAGCCCCCATATATACCTTACCCCCGATTTGACATGTAGGCGCTGTAGAGACTGTATTTTATATGCGAAGGAGGTCTTTTTACATGAATGAGTATTCAGGGAAGATCGGTTCAGATTTATATTGATTGTTCCTCCTGATTTGGTATCAAACCGCTATAGAAGTTGTATTTTACTTCCGATCATTAAAATTTTCCAGAAAGATGTTTCTCAATTTAGGAACGAATATTGCTTAATTTAGCGATTATCGTTTCAGAATTAGATAATAGGTTTCTACCCATTTACCAATTATTCCAAATTATTATGGCAATGACCCTTATCGCATTGTTAGGGAGGTGTAGGGTATTATATAGTCGGCCCCGCCCGACTTTCTGCCTTTCCTTACTGGTTTCGTTTGGAAAAAATCAACTTTTTTCAATTTTTTAACTACTCCTATTAAATCACTGTTTGTACGTTAAAGAGATATTTCCAACATTTGTGGCCATCATAATTACCTCCCAGCAAAAACTCTCATTACCAGGTGAAATTCAAAAGAAATAATGACTTACTATTAAGCCACCCTTCAGATTATTTTTACATGGGCATGATATTGAAGGAAAGTACTTCCATGCAAGCATACGAAGAGCTAACAAATAACTACTTACCCCCACGCTTACGAAGATCCAACATATAAGTAGTTATTATTGTCATTTTAATAAGGGGCAGTAATGATTTTCATAACCATTTACTTATCATATACATATAATTAAATACGACGGGACATATTTTTTACTCGGAATATTCCCATCAAAAACATGGTAAGTACATGTCATTGTACATTGCATTAGCATGTAAGACATGTCATTACCCTCTGCATTACATGTAGTCAACAAATAATGACTTACTTATATTAACATAGAAATGTATTTGTAAGTCAATTTAAGATGGGTATTGTAAAATATGCAACAACAACAGTTTTTATTAAAGAAAAGTTGATTTGATAAGAAGATAAAAATTGGCGTTGTCGCATATTTTACAATACCCGACTTAAAATAACTTATAAATATGTACATATTTATGTCAATATAAGTTAGTCATTATTTGTTGACTACATGTAATACAGAGGGTAATGATATGTCATTACCTGGTAATGCAAGTGGTAATGACATGTACTTAACAAGTTTTTGTTAGGTTTAAACATATCGCGTACTCCAGCTCTATCGAGCTTATACTTCAATAAATGTTGTCAAAATACTAAAGTTAGCTTTAATTTTGGTAAAAAACATTGAAAGAAAAAACTTTTTAAATTGTGGTCTTATTTTTTCACGGCCGATCAGACTTTACAATAAAATAATAAAAATTTAATTATGCGAATTTTTCGATGTTTTTAAAAGGTTTTAATTAAAAAATTATTAACATTTACTAAGAAAAGTGAATTTTTCGCAATATCTTGTAAGATATCTTTAAAAACGCTGATGGGATGAACAAATTATATTAGGAGCGGTTGAAGGCTACTTACTTATGGATTTTTAAAGCTATCCTAAACCAATTCGGATAAATGGCTAGCGAGTTATGCTAAAATATGTGAAAGAGAAGTCCTATCCCACTAATAGTCCACCAAACTCTTAAAGGATGACCTAAGTTTCGTCTGAAGAAAAAATGGTTTTTGAAAAGAATGTCAAAAGTTTTTATTCGCAAAAAAATCAAAAAAATATATTTTTGTCACTTGTATTTTCTAAATACAATAGGTAATTAGTTATGTGGAAGGGAAAAAGGACTGCTTGACCAATATTCAACACCCTCCAACTTGGACAGTCCTTAACTGGTCTCGTTGAAATGTTGTGTTATAACTTGGTACAAGTTTCATCCCGATCACAAGACATCGGTTTTACAAATTGAATAATTTGACATGATCGCATGATAGTAGACAGAACTACCAAAATTCGGTTGGCAAATAATTCGGTTGAGGCAACTAAACTGTATTCTGTGTGTATATATAAAATCCTTTGTAAGTTTGTTAGTAACGCATGATCTCCTAAACTATAAGAGATATGGGCAAAAAATTAAACAATAGGCTGATTTCGGGTCATCTGTGTTTTAAAATTATTTTCACAGTGATAAATGGCGGAGTGGTCAAGTTATTTGCAAAATTCGTATTTCCAGAGCGATATTGAGAGAAATTTAAAATGTAGATGTGGGTCGACTTGAAAAGAGTTTGTCTTTATGACTCTACCCGGTAGGTGAACCTATGTATGTCCAAAATTCATTTTTATTGCGATTTTTCTAAAACTTAAAATGTCTGCATTTTGAATGAAATAACCATGAATATAAAACCAATAATAAATAACAGAACGGGCAGGTCAACGTTTGCTGGTATCAGCTAGTTTATTAATAAAACCAGTAAGGAAAGGCAGAAAGTCGGGCGGGGCCGACTATATAATACCCTACACCTCCCTAACAATGCGATAAGGGTCATTGCCATAATAATTTGGAATAATTGGTAAATGAGTTGAAACATATTATCTAATTCTGAAACGATTATCGCTAAATTAAGCAATATTCGTTCCTAAATTGAGAAACATATTTCTGGAAAATTTTAATGATCGGAAGTAAAATACAACTTCTATAGCGGTTTGATACCAAATCAGGAGGAACATATATATGGAGATTTAATATAAATCTGAACCGATCTTCCCTGAATACTCATTCATATAAAAAGACCTCCTTCTGTCGAATTTCGTACTGATCGGATATAAAATACAGTCTCTACAGCGCTTACATGTCAAATCGGGGGTAACATATATATGGGAGCTATATCTAAATCTGAACCGATTTTCTCCGACCTCCGCTTACAGGTCAAATCGGGGGTAACATATATATGGGTGTTATATCTAAATCTAAACCGAGTTTCTCCGAATTTGGCACTATTCCTTCATGTAGAAAGAAACCTCTTTTTGCCGACTTTCGCACTGATCAGAGAACATTTTTACAGCGCTCACATGTCAAATCGGGGGTAACGTATATATGGGGGCTATATCTTAATCTGAACCGATTTCTTCCAAATTTAAAAGTGTTCATTCATATAATAGGAAACCTCTTTCAGACGAATTTCATACTGATGTGATATAAAATACAGTTTTTACAGCGCTTACATGTGAAATCGGGGGTAAGATATATAAGGGGGCTATATCTAAATCCGAACCGATTTTCTCCGAATTTGGCAGTATTCCTTCATGTAATAAGAAACCTCTTTCTGCCGAATTTCGCACTGATCGGATATAAAATACAGTTTGTACAGCGCTTACATGTCAAATCGGGGGTAACGTATATATGGGGGCTATATCTAAATCTGAACCGATTTCCTCCAAATTTAACAGTGTTCATTCATATAATAAGAAACCTCTTTCTGCCGAATTTCATACTGATCGGATATAAAATAAAGTTTTTACAGCGTTTACATGTCTAATCGGGGCTAACATATATATGGGGGCTATATCTAAATCTGAACCGATTTTAACCAAATTCAATAGGGATCGTCCTTGGGCCAAAAAAAAGATATGTGTAAAGTTTCGTCGAGATCGGACCATAATTGCGACCTGTACTTTGATTACAAGAATACATGCACAGACGGACAGACAGACAGACGGACAGACAGACAGACAGACAGACAGACAGACGGACAGACGGACATAGCTAAATCAACTCAGAAAGTGATTCTAAGTCGATCGGTATAATAAACGATGGGTCTATTTCTTCTCCTTTTGGGTGTTACAAACAAATGCACAAAGTTATAATACCCTGTACCACAGTGTGGTGTAGGGTATAATTAAGCTGCTAGCCCTGCACACACTCGATATTTATGTAAAAGGTGGCGCAAAAGTAATCCTCCTATCAGAAAATGCTACAAATTTTGCGATTGGCCCCTAATGCCTAATGTTGACATTTGTGTAGTAAACACATGCGAAATACACGTTAATAAACAATGTTACGCTACACTGCTCCAGAACGCGGAATATTGCTGACTATTTATTTGACCAATAATCGGTCGGTGACTTTGGCACAAAAAACATCGAAAGGTTACTTTTGCGCCACCTTGTATATATGTCTATGTATTTATATTAATCGATTTTAAACGTCTCTTTGTTGCTTTAACCAATATGCCAGACTTATTAATCTACCCTCGTATGTTATGATTTATTTTCAGCTTTAACCAACATATGTATGCATGTATGTACATATATACTAACGTATGTACACGAAGCTCTTAGCCGAATTCTACCGGTTTTTTATGTGTAAAACGGCGTACATGTAATACCCCGCCAGGTATTTTTGAAAAATTTTCCATTGACCGGTATTTGGATTCGGTATGCGTCGTTCGTAAGCATCGTCCAGAGTGGAGCAGAGCAGGCCAACAAAAATAAACCAAGCCAATGACGATGGATGGCGATGATAATGCCGGTTTTCTGGCATTCACCATAATAATGTGACGATGGTGACGTTTAGTTATTATGTCTCATCGCCGTCGCCGTCGTCGTCGTCATCAACATCAACACCATAATGAAGTTCAGTGAAATAATGACGTTGTTATAGATAATAATGACATTATGGCCGACACTGATGATGAAGTTGAATTTGATATTGTCCCCCCCATTCCCCACTCCACCCCGCAGTTGGTATCGTTTTTTTTTTCAAACAATTTTTCTGAGTGGACTTTTAACATTGATTGGCTCCAGAGTCTTCAGTCAATACATATCGTATCGTATCGAATTTACTCGCCACGTTTTCGGTCTGGTCAAATAATGTTGCTGCTGCTGCAGTTGTTGTTGTTGCTGCTGCTGTTGTTCAGATATGATATTGAAAAAAGCAGTACAAAAACAACAAAAAATAAACATACATAAATATTTTTAAGTTGAGTTTTGTGTACAATATACATACGAGTATATGACATTTTCACTTCGATTTTTATTTTCGATTTGTTTCAATAAAGTGTCTCATATTTTTTTAATTATCCCATTGTCATGCAGATTTGTTGATATTCTGTATTTTTTTACAGTTGGGGACCCATTCGAATTCCCAGCCATAGAGGAGTTGATTTAATTTATTATATACATACATATGTATGTATTTGTAAATATTTAGTTTTAATTAATCCAATTAATGTGATATAAATCAACATTTTTTATTGTAAAATAATACAAACTCATGGTCAAAATAATTAATATGTCATGTATATACATATATTCATATGTAAATTAATTAGCGATCAGAATCAAAATAGAACAGAATAGTTGCATATTTTTCTCATGAACGCAGCAACTAATACGTTGAAATTTAGATGTTTCCTGCAAAATGTCATCACGAAAAATCTTAATTATATCAATGTTTTTTATTTTACCTAGCTCACGTAAATGACGTCTACGAATTATGTCGAACAAACGCTGTTCAGAATGTCGACTTTTACAAGAGAAATTTTGTTCAGCTCAAAAAAAACAGGATTTAAGGGTTCAGTAATGAAAAGTATAAGATTTTCTTAGACCCTACCTTTGAACCGATTTGATTGATTTAATTGTGTCCAAAGTTGGCCGAGGTTAACCTCAAACAAGTTCGCTAACTCCCAGCAGCGACGATTTATTTCTCACGAGCTTTAGCATCTCTGCGTGCCGCCCAATAGGACATGCAATTCCCTTCAAATTTTAGTATCGTGGTCAAAAATTACGAAAACAAATATATTTCCAAATAATATCTGAAGGAAATTAATTTGAAAAAAAGTTAAAGCGTTTTAGCATCTCATCTCAATGGAAATAACTAAAGTCAGTGATTCGGTATGTTGTCAGCTCCTTATTTACCATCTGCCATCTGACTCCGGAAGACTATTTGTGGGGAGCCGTTAAGGATAAGTGCTATGCCAACCATTCAGATACCATTCACGGCTTGAAACACGAAATTGCAGCCATAGAGGGGTCGACACAGAATGGGCTACTGCAAGGCCAGCCGTGGCAGCCATATGAATGAAGTGGTGTTCCATCATTAACTGGAATGTTGAGGCATTTAAATAAAGGCAGTATCATCGAAAAATACTTTTCCGTCTTTTTTTAAAAGAATTTTAAAACGCAACTTTAACGTGAGATACCCTTTAGTAACTTCCAGTCATATCTGGTAATGCACCAGAGCTTAGTTTGTCGGAAGCCCTGAATTCTCCAGAATTGTTCAGTTTTTTTTTTTCTAAAATTTAAGATAAATGTAAATTTTAAGGAACTGGGAAAAAATAGCTCAAAATATATGTCCAAAAATTAGGATAAATGTTAATTTTCCAACGATCAATAGAGATGATCTTCGGAAATTATGAGTTATAATGTCCTTTTGATATTCATGAAATTTTGTGAATAGTATTTTATTCGTTCAAATAACATCAGTGCGAATATGGTCAATATCGGTTCAGACTTAGGTATACTCATATATATATATATGTATGACCATTCCGATTTGTCATCTATGCGTTAATTTCTGTTAAATTTGAAGATATTCGGGTATTTAAATGTTTAGATTCTTTCGATTTGCTCTGAAAGCACCATATAAGGTTTAGTTTATATCCCATCAATACGAAATCTGGCAGAAAGAAGTTCTTGATATAGCACTAAACACTACCAAGTATGAAGAAAATCTGTTCAAAATTAGATTTATCCCTCAAATATATACTTTTGTTTCTTCCGATTCTGATTAAAGTTCTATAGAAGCTTTATTTCTTATCCGATCAATATGAAATTCAACAGAGGAAAGTTTTTTGGGGAAGAAACGAACTAAGGAAAGGTTGAAGAAAATAACGCTATAACAGTTTTATTTTACATCTGATCATTATTAAATTTGAAAGAGAGGATTTCCTAAATTCAAAAATGAAGACCTCAAAATTTAAGAAAATAGGTTCACATTTACTTAGATATAAGTTTATAACCATTTAAAATTAGCTCTTTTATCCATGATCGATCAGACTTTAGTATAAAATATTAAAAATGTAATAATTGCGCATTTTAATAAAACAATTGCATTTCCTCGAGCTATGCTAAAATATTTGGTTCAATGAGCGCCCAAGTAGGTGAGTTGGTAGCGTGTTCGCCTATGAGTTTGGAGGTCGTGGCTTCGATTCCCACCAGATTCTCTGGTCTGTCGCTGCAAACTCTAGCCACATGGTCTTTGTAACCCGGCTTTTCCTTGGACCATACAATTAGAATATAAATATACTTTGTATTGTAATTCATATAAATAAATATGTGGTTCAACGTCTCAATTTCTGTTACGGTTAATTCAAAGAAACCGTCTTTTAGACTCAGAACTGTATTATCTCATATACCCAAGTCGACTGCAAAACCCTGCGCTACAACAAAAAACATTTTTTTGTTGGGCTATCATACACTTCTTCTTTATAATGAAATTAACATCTGATGATTTCCCTTAAAAAATACTCTTTTTTAAAATATTAAAATGAAGCCTCCTAAACCATCTACACCTACATACGGATGGTTCGAAGCTTAATGATATGGTTAGTTTCTGAGTACACTTTAAATAACTTAGTCTTCATATAGCTCACAGACTACCGGGTACCTGCAGTGTCTATCAAGCCGAAATAAAGTTAATATGGGAAGTCGCCAAGTTGCTGAGTCGCAACATGATGACCAACACTGACCTTGTCATTTACTCGGACGGCCAGGCTGCCATCAATTCTTTGGAGGCCACATACCTTAATTCACAAACAAACCCTCGACTGCCGCAGATCTCTTAAAGAGATGGCTGAATAGTACACCTCATATGGGTACCAGGGCATAGGGATATCCCATGGAACTGCAAAACCGATGATCTTGCTAGGAAAGGAGCGACATTAAAAATTCTCGAAGAATTTACATATCGACAGTTTATATTCAATATCCTCTATCTTAAAAAACACAATTGTTCAGTAGAGCCAAAAAACCGTTTATATCCCTAATTTTAAAGAAAATTAAAATTGTTTGTTCTACAATGTTTATTACACCTAACTACGTGAACTACAAAATAATATTTTTTTTTATATTTGCACCACGAGCCATTATATGGAACATAGAGGGTATTGCTATTCAAAAATTCGTCATGTATAAAAAAAGATAGAGGGTTTTGCGTAGTTAAAAAAAATATTATTTATGAATTCCACAATTTTTTTTTAATATATAATTATACATATTACAATAAAAATAATAAATAATAATAACAATGAATTAATGATTAATTTTTTATTTAAGTATTATCTATTTCTTGGGGTTCATTTTTGAATCCATTTTAAAATTGTCATAGAAAAAATGGTATTCTTGTGAAATCACAGGTTAGATATAAAAATAGTCATAATTTGAAAACTAAAGCTTCGACCAAAAAAATTTAACCAAATTCGGGTTTAGCATACTCTTTTCACCAAAGAACCATCTTTTTGAACAAAAAAAAAACAACAACAAAAAATAGTCCCAAATTATATGAAGAGATAGAGGGTATTTATTGCATTCAGAAAAAATAAGTGTGTAAGATAGAGAAATTACAAAAATGACCATAAAATCTCAATTTTTGTTTTTTTTTTATTTCCAAATTAGTACCATAGATGCGCCTTATTTAACCACATTTTTTAACATAAAAATCTCATTTTTGCAAAAATTGAAGATAGAGGGTTTTGAATATAAGCTCTCGATATATTGTTGCGACACTGTGCCCACATGCAAGTTTTGGCTTAGGAAAAAGGCAGTTCAATGAGAGATATATAGAAATCGGCACTTGTAGGATAGCAAAACAAATCTGTCTCTGATCCTGTCTCCTTTTGGCTGTCTTCGTTTGTGTAAGTTTTGACGAGACACTTCCTAATCGGCGAACGCGCCTGAAGGTTGGGAATTGACTTCTGTAGAAGCTGTGGAGATGAGGAACAAGTGAAGAGCCTTGATCACCTGCTTTGCTACTGTCGCGCATTAAGTAAACGACGTCTGAAAATACTGGGTCCGGCCTTTCTAGGAAGTTTAACAGATCTTTCCGGTACCGATATTCGTACTATTTTTAACTTTGTATATTAAACAGGTGGATTTCGATGACAGGCATCTGAGCCCGTGGTAACACTAGGAACCTAAATTGGTTTATGTGAGCTGGTAAAAACGGCTGCTACGCTAACCTTAACCTCTTATTGAAAGACCCGTTATAAAAAACAAAATAACAAAAATCTGCAAGAGCTTAAAGTAGCTGTATAGTTGTAATTCTGGGAATACTAGGCACATCTTTGAACGAGTGTGCGTCGCTGAATTCACATCCGAGATCTTATCTGCTACACCGCTCCATGTTTTAGAATTGAGTTAAGATAAATATTTGAAAATTATATTTGGGGTTATATTTTACGAGTTATGATTTTTAGAATGAATCTATTTTCCTAAAACGATTAATCGGTCCCAAATTATCAGAACAGCCAAAGCTATTATCAACACTGCTCAGTTTGGTTTGAAATTTCATCACGAATAAACAGAGGAAGGGGGCACCGTTACATCCATTCACTGTTTATGGGCAATAAGAACCTTTGGTCCTTTCATCTTCAAACATGAGAACGTCAAGCGCTTTAAACCGTGTTTGGCGATTATTTCGTGCCCTAATTTATTAAGCATTTTTAAAATATTTCTTCAATAATATAGTTATATTGCATAAGCTAAAGAAGTCTATACAATTTATATAAGACATCCTCCTCCAAAAATATTTAGATATAACTCGATTTACCATATCAATTAATTTCGATAAAAAAATCTATAGAAAATTTACTAGGTCAGTACTATATCCAATTAGTGTCGATAGATGATGACCGATAACAACAATCTATTGATCAGTTTAATTAATTTATCGAGATAAAAGTGGTCAATTTACGACATGTGGCTTTAGTCTAAATATCGATAACACATAGGTACATACATATCGCTCACTCACTTCAAGAGTGTCATAACTCAAAATTGAAAATTGTCAGGATGTGTAACTTTAAGTCCGTATAAAAAAAATAAATAACATGAAATAATGCGTTTCAAAAAGGAGGAATAATCCGAAATAGGATTGTTAACTTATAAACTATATTTCGTTCAGATTTATTTATGGATATTTGCAAAATTAGCATTTAATTTTGTTTTTGTGTTATGACAGTCTTGAAGTGAGTGAGCAATATGTATTTATGTTATTACATACACAGCTTCAATATTAATCGATATATCTACATACATCTCATTTTGAAAGCAGATTTAATTCAATGACCTCTGACTGTAATAATGTTTGCTTTTGTTTTTATTCTTACGATAGCGGGATATAGGCATCTATATTACAGTGTCGTCGATGATCCCAATGTAATGGCCACATGCTGCTTGTTTGCGGTAATGGTGTTATGTATAAACAAACAAACACAAATACCAATGATATCCGCATTCACATGTGTGTGTGAGTGTGAGTGTGTCTGAATGTTTGCAATTGTTTGTTTTTATTATGGTTTATCGTTTATGGTTTGTTTTTTTTGTTTGCTTATGCCTAAGTTTGGTTGTCTGTCTCTGTCAATGTTTGTTTGTTTACATTTATTGCCGTTATTGTTTTGTTTTGTTTTTGTCCTCTTCTTCAAATCTCCACTTTGAGAACGAACCACTTGTCCGTCTGTCCGTCCGTCCGCTTTGTCCCCCTTTTCTTTTGCGCGCCAATGAGGTTAGTTGTTTTCTGTTTTCGTTTTACATTGTTGAAAAGTTGTTTATTTACTCTTCGTAAGTAGGTATTTGTTGATTTTGGTTTTTTCTCTCTCTCACTCCGTTAGCCGTTAGCGCCGACGGACATACGAACATACATACTTGTTGATGTGCAAAACTCAAACAAACATTTCAAACAAAGACCTCCGAATTCAAGTTCAGGGTCATTTGTGCATCTCATATTTCTCACATTCTCTTCTAAGTCATGGGCTGGAGTCTCTGTCTCGGCGGGCTTTTCGAGGTAGTCGAAAAGGGAATTTGATAATTAAGTCAATCACATTATAATAGGTTATTACTCTTTTCAATTAAATTCTAACAAAATTGTCTTCATTGGTAATTAACAATGACGTAGAGGTTCTTTTTTTTAGGAATAACTGTGGGGTTATCGAACCCCAATTTAATAATATTCAATTAAAAAGCTTAATTTTTTTGCAAAATTCTACTCCTATAAGTCACTACAAATATATAGCCCTTTTACTGCATAAAGTGATCAAGTCGATAAGTGTTTTTCGATAAATTTTGTTAACGGGACAAATCTTTACACAATCTTCTTTTGATTTATAGAGGAGGGAGGACATACTTATATTGTACAAATTGGTAATGAAGAAAATTAACAAAAATTTCAATAAACCTGTAAAACTTCGAATTGAAATTTCGATACCATTTTTATCGATATGTATAAGATGGTGAACGAAACAACAATAATAAATATTTTGATAAAAACCATGAAAAAAAGGTTCATAAAATAAAACAATGGTACCAAAGACGACCTTTGTATTTAAAATAAGTAAATTTTGTACTTCAAATATAGAAAATTTCATTAATATTACTTAAAATTTCTTAATTTTAAGTACAAAACGAACTAATATCAAAGATTAAGACGTCTTTGGTACCAATCTTTATTTTAAGAAAACAATTTATTCTGTTCATGTATGTAACTTTGAATTGAAATTTCCATAAAAAAAATATAATAAAATAATAAAAATAGGTTAAGAAAAAATTCTATATATTTCGATACACATTTTAAACTTTGAATTGATATTTCGAAAAAAAATCTTATCGAAGCTGACTAAAGCTAAGTACACGATTGCCAGATCGGACAATATTGTCAGAAAAATTGCGGAAAAATTCAACCCTATGAACGTACAACAGTACATACAATTTTTGTCTTGCAACGTTGGCAGAAAAGTCATTTTGAGGTAATTTGCAGATTGTTAGATGTGCGAAGTTTATGCATGTGACAACGGCGCCAATGTCAGAAAAACATTTTATTGGCAACACTGTCTATAAAATATTTTAATTGGCAATCCTACATATAAATATTTACAAAATATATTGTAAATATATGAAATTGTAAGGTTTTCTTGCAATCGTCTGAACAGTCAATCACCTTTGCCTAACAATCTGCCATATTCCATACATTTTCAGCACTATAACAGGGTTGATAACGTTGTCCGATCTGGCAATCGTATGTACTTAGCTTTAGTTATTATTTTATACAGTATACCGTCGATTTATCGATATACAGCACAATCTGACCATGTTAATTTCCATAAATATTTATTATCGATATTTCAATTCGATAGTACGAGTAGTAATACTGATATGATCCATTTACCAAGTAAATCAAGATTTTAAATTTCGTTCAAAAAATATACCTATTTGTAAATCAACTTGGTCAATTTATGCCGAAGATACAATTCAAGGAAAGAATGTGGCGTAAATTGGATATAAAATGTATTCAACACTTGCTTTTATATATCGATACCAACAAGTTCTCGGCATAAATAGGTTATATTTAACCAATCTATTGACAATATATATTTTTAAGAAAAAATCTTCGACTTACCTTCCAGCCCGCACTGCTATTCGAATCGCCTTTATCCTTAAAATACGGAACATTATGTACCATCCATTCATAGATTTGACTAAGCGTCAAGCGTTTTTCATTGGCCGAGCCAATGGCATGTGTTATCAGATCAGCATATGAGAGATTACCCCAAGCATTACGGCGTGATGAATTCTTTTTGGCGGCATTCACACTAGGAACATTCGTTTGTTGTGATTCTAAAAATAGAAAATGAGGACATAAATGAAATAGTATAGTTCATAATGCAAATGAAACGAATACATTAACACTGTGGTTTCTAATAATCGATTTTCGGCCCTTAACAATTAATAGATCAATGTCAAACAAGAATAAGCGGCGATAAGTTCGACAATGCCGAATCTTAAATACCCTTCAGCATGAATCGCATGTTAATGATTTCGGGGCTCACATTTGTGTGAGAGCTGAACCAAAACATGGACCCATGGCGACCGTTGTTCGTGTAAAGGGTTCTGGGTATAAATACAACAAAAATACAAATTTTCAGACCGATCAGTTGAGATTTGTAATTTATTTCACATGGATCGAAGCTTGACGAGAAATTTGGCTTCGGATTAAACTTTAAAGAACTTACCGCCAGACCCTAGATGTCGAACGTTAACGCTCGCATGACTTCTATGCGAAAACAGCTGATTTGCGACCTACAAAAAGGCATCAGAACCATAAAACAAATGAAAACATACTGCCTAATGCCTGTTAATTAGCCGCAAATCAGCATGATATAGTTCATAGACTACCAGATACATGCAGTGTTTATCAAGCTGAAATAATGCCAATAAGGGAAGTAGCCAAATGGCTGAGCCGTAACATAGAGACACTGGCGTCGTCACATTCGGACAGTAGCCAAATGGCTAAGCCGCAACATAGAGACCAACAGTGGCCTCGTCATTTACGCGGACAGCCAGGCCTTCATAAAATCTCTGAAGACTACATCCCTAAATTCACGAACAGCCCTCGACTGCCGCTGATCTCTTAACAAGATGACTCAACAGTGTAGCATATACGTCAAATGGGTACCTAAGCATATCGATATGCCGGGGATAAACAAAGCCGATAAACTCAGTAGAAAATGGACGACATTTCATTATGCAAAAGGCAGTCCAATGAGAGATGGAAAGAAATCAACACCTGTAGAGTAACTAGACAAATCTGGCCAAAATACGACCTAAGAAGGCAAAAGATATCTCCTCATACGAGAGAGGAGAAGACTGTCTACGTTAGTGTCAGTTCAGAAGGGACATTGCCTGATCGGCGAACACGCCAGGATGTTGAGTCCAATGACTTCTGCTGAAGCTGTGGAGATGGGGAGAAAGTGGAGAGCATTGAGCACCGATTTTATTACTGTCCCGCAATGACGTCGGCCTTTCTACAAAGTCGGAAAGATCTTGCCGGTACCGATTTTAGTATTATTGATAACTTTGTCTATCAAACAGGTTGGTTTCGATGAGGAGCAACTGTGCCGGTCTGTGTGAGCTGGTAACTCCGGCTACCACTCTAACCCGTTCTTGTTGAAGGTGTATTGGTTTGACATTTCATTCAAAAATGCATTTACTCCGAGTTACGGATAAAACTCACCATAAAAATGTTTTTGGAAGAGAGATGAGATTTTTCCCTTAACTAATCAAAGAGTCTACATACGTTTCGATGAATATTTTTATTGTTATTCTACTTGAGAATTTATATGCGTAAAAATGGTTTATAAAGAATTTTCTGCTTAATTCTGAAAAATTCTCTAATGCGGTATTCACTCAGCTTCACACATGTGCGCTTATCCGAATGAGCACATACCGTTGCTGCTGATTCTGCATACAATTTCATCGGGTCTTTTACTCTCACAATGCATTGTGTTATTTTCTTTGTAAATTGTTTTTGTAACAACAGCAAATATAGACAATAACACGAGCTTTCTTCTCTCTAAGTTATTACAAATTATTATAACAGTTGCAAAAAGTTTAATTTTCTCCCTGAACTTTGAAAATGAAAAACAGAGAGAATCGTTCCAAAAAGCCGCTAAATGTAACCCTACATTGATTTCTATAAATTTTAGAGGAGCGTCAAGTGTAAAGTTAGAGAAATGTACAGTATTTTCGCTTAGCTGCATTGCACTTAAGTTCATACAATAAACAATGTCCGTAAGTGACTGAAAAATAATTATTGTGCACTTTAACGAAATGCACTTAAACACAATAGTTTCTAATAAAAGTGAACCAACGAGCAAAATAATTTCCCTTTTGTGCAGATAAGGACGAAAGACACTTAAGTGCAATGTATCAAAGCGAAAAATATTGGAAATAATTTTCTAACTTTACACTTAGCGCTCATCTGTATTTTAAAGGAAATAATGTAGAGTTACGACCTGATTTGTAATATAAAATATGAGCTTCGGTTTCTATACCGCATATAACCCACATAGAAACGACCATATATACCTATGGGAGCTACATCTAAATATGAACAGATTTTGTTAAATTTGGCAGTATTTCTGATTGATTTAAGTGAGTGTCCAATTTCATACAGATTGTTGGGAATTGTGGCTTCTATAGCGTTTAGATGCCAAGACACCGATAAATAGATATGAGGGATATATCTCGGAAGTTTGACCAGCGAGGAAACCATTCAGATATAAATAAAACACAGAAATTGGAAATGGAAAGGACATATTTTGAGAAAGCCAGCCGAAAGAAACCCTAACTAGGATGGCCTTGTGATGGAACGAACCTACAAGGAAGTAAGCAACGAGGAAGACCCAAAAACACGTGGCGCAGAACCGTGAGAAACGAGCTAGCAAAAATTGATAAATCATGGGAAAAAGTGAAGGTTATTGAAACAAATAGATTAAGTTGAATATATCTTGTTGACGCCCTATTTTCCATCAAGAAATAAATGAAGAAAAAAAACAAATCTGAAACGATTTTCAACAGTTTAAATAGAGATAATCTTTGAGCCCAAAAATAAGTTCCCGGCACAGTATTGACCTGTACTTTGGTTAGAAGAATACATCTACACACGCAAAGAAAAAAATCGTTTCTGCGAAACGAAATATTAGACAACTACAATTCTCGTTTGCCGGAACTGAAATTTCGTTTGTTGTGACAGAATCTTAGTTCGCGTAAGCAATTTTTTGTTCTGACCACAAGAATTTCAGTTGTATAATATTTCGTTTAGCAGAAACGATTTTTTTCTTTGTGTGCAGGCAGACAGATAGACGGACATAGCTTAACTCACTCGGAAAGAGATTGTAAGACTATCGGTATAATCAACAACGGGAATGTGTTTTCTCCCTTTAGGTGTTAGCAACAAATACACAGTACGATGTGGGTTATAAATATAGTGTCTAGTATTAAGAACTCTATTACTCACCTCCTCCGGCCAACTGTTGATTACTGGCCTTTGTACTCTCCAGCTCATCGGGGGGTTCTACAAAATTCTCTGGTCGTGGACATGGCCACGTATTCGACCGAGCTCTGGTCTGCGGCTCAAAGCCGCTCTCATGCAGCTCCGCCACCAAATCCATGTGCAAGGCACTGGTGTCTGAACGCGGTGGCGTCGTCCATTCATGGGCAAAGCCGTCCATTATGATGGCGTATGGATCGTTTAATAGTTGCAGTTTTGCGCTGTACTCTAACACAACTTGGCTACGACGATGTGATAAGCGTGTTTTTAGTTCTGAGGATGGGCGGTGATGGGCAGCTAGGGTAGGCGGTGGTGGGTGTGGTAAAGATCGGATCGTTAATTTAATAGCTCTAGCCCCGTAACTTGGCACTCCAATAGTCTTTACTTCACTTCAATCGCACTGCTACAACGAAACGGAAAAAAGTGGGTGGGAGGGAAAAATCCCGTAAATAAATATTGAAAGAGCCAGCAAGTAAGTCAACAGTAAAAAAAATCTACAATTAAATGTAAAAACTGGTGATGTTAGCAAATATAAAAAAAAAACTTATGTAAAAATACAACGATAAACATTTGAGCAAATAATTACCAGGTACACTTGAATAATAAATAAAACAAATATTATTAGTACAATAAATACGATAGATAACGAGACCGAGTAACATTTCAGCGATTGCGTTTTTTCCACAACACGTGCAATAGACCGCAAACCGAAGCCTAGAATAGGTGCATAAACACAGGGTGTGAAAATCGACTGTTGAAGTTGTGTTAAACAACCCATATTTATTAATCGATTTTATTAGAGACTTACTTTAGATACTCTGAAGGATTCTCTAAATTCGAACTAAATGTCGATAAAGGTTATTTTCATTTACTTTACTGTCTTACTTTTCCAAAAATTATAAAAAACGATATAAACTTCAATAAATGTTGTCATTGAAATTTAAAGCCGGGTTTTACATGATAAATTGGTTCATAGTATAAAGGTAATTTATTTCAATTATAAGAGAAGGTCGTTCTCTATAATTTAGAGAAGAATAAAATTAATTAAAATATCGATAAACATGTAATAATTCAAATTGAAATTTCGATAAAAAATATTTATCGAAATACAATAAAATAAATAAATATACTAAGTTACAATTAAGAAGCAAGTTAAATGAAATTTCGATAAAAATACTTATCGATATGAATTTGGTCAATTTAAGTTGAACAACTTCCTACATTTCTGCTAGACAACGATTACACTGTAAAATGATCTTTAAAATAGATAAATATTTAATTTTATTCATAGCAATTACTTCTGAAACAACATTTTGTACTTAGAATTTTTCAAATAAACATATTTAATTGCCTAAAATATATATTTTAGCAACTGTACACAGAGATATACATCATATTTCCGGGTAAACCAAAACAAATACTAATTTTATTCATTTGTGTCCGCAAAAAACAATTCATATAATCAACGAATTTATCAAAATGTAAACAAATATAAATGGAAAAATAAATTAAAGTTAAGGAGAATAGTATAAAAACGCAGCCAAAAAAGTGAAAAGAAAAAAACCACAATCATTTTTTTTTTTGGAAAAATATACACCAATTTTAAGTAACTAAATTTTGCGCCAAAACTATTTAACGGATAAACAGATTCTCCATGCTGATATACTGTATAAAGTGACCAAGATCATTACGATAATCTTTTGTTATCGAAATTTAAATTAAGGTATAATACCGAATATTTTTTGGCCAAACTGCTCACATTCTTCTTCATAAATTGAGTATGCTAATAATACTTATCGAGATTTCAATAAAAAAAAATTTTAAATATATATTTGTTATCGATATTTGTATTAATATAATATTATTTCTTCGCTAATTTATATAATACATTCTTTAAATGGAAAGAAAACGAAGTAATAATATGGTCAAATTTATACATATAAATCATGACTTTAAATTTCGAAAACAATATTGATCGAAAATGACAAGAGTATGATTTTCGAGGCCCCATGATGTGACCAAGTTATCAATAATTCAAAAAGTTATCGAATTTTTTTTCGATTTTTTCTTATCGAATATAAACAGACCAAATCCATTTTCGTCGAGAGAGCGAAAATTTGATGGGCATGTTATCGATATCCTGCTTAGTTATCGAATTATTTGAAGTTAAACTTAAAAAAATCGATTTTTTCGTTCTAATGGTTTTAAAATCTATAAGTGGAAGACAAAAATATACAACTTTTTTAAGCTAGTGATAACTGCTTAGTAATCGATAACTCTTATAATTATCGCTTCCATTCTTTTAGATTTTTTTCAATTATTTTTATCGCAACTGCAATTAAAATTGTATCGATTGTATTTCCAAAATATTTAAAAAATCTTTCTCACCAACATAAGGCATTTTTCTCATCGGATTTTACATAGGAAATTCGGGTTTATGGGTCGATAAAGCATATTTATCGGAATTTATTGTTCAAAATGTATTTAATAACTGTCTTAGTTGCCGAAATTGAAAAAATCGGGAAAATTGGAATCGATATTTATGAAAGTTATCAATAACTGAAAAAGTTATCGAAATGTTTTTTTCGATTTTTTCTTAAAATTTTCAAAGAAGTCCATTAGAACGAAAGAAAAAGTTTTTTTTTAACTGTAAACGTCCGTCAACTGGATATCTAAGCGAGATATTGATAACATGCCCCTCAATTGTTCTTCTTATTTTGAGGTGATCTAACCAAATTATCACTTCGTTTAGAAAAAATCGATTTTTGATAATGAAATGGCCTTAAATTAATATCGGCGATATGTTGCCTTTTAATATTTATTTGACCTGTAACAATTTCGTTGGAACTTCGATAAATCATTGTAGAAATTGGTTATGTTTTTATTAGTTGAAGCATTCATTTGATTTGGGAAAAATCGATTAAATTTTCTACAGTGAAACTTCTTAGTGATCCTTCTGATCACTTAATGTCAACTATTTTGATAAAATTTTCATCGGTATTAAAGATAAAATGAAAAGGAAAGTTTTCGATATATAAACTGATAGACGATTATAATTATATTTTAAGCTTTACTCGTATAAGAAGTAGCTTTATCAGAAGTATAATTCGATACATATTGTTTACCGAAATTTTTATATATTTTATGCTTTGCTAATTTATAGAATACGATTTATAAACACAGAGAAAACACCGTACTGATATGATCAACTTTATTGTATTAGTCATGACTTTAAATTTCGATAACAAAATTGAGGAAAATGACAAGATTATGATGTCCGAAGCCCCGGGATCTGACACAAAATAATAAGACAAACTAAGGCGAATGTAATCGATATCTCACTTAGTTACCGAGTTATCGGACCTTAAAGATTGAAAAAATTCACATAGCAGACGTTACATATAAAATATATTAAAATTAATTGAATACAAAAAAACTAAAAATATCAAATACAATTTTCAGAAACAAATTTGAATCGATAATTATGTAAGTTACCGATTACTAAGGCAGTTATGGATAACTAAAAAGTTGGAGAAAAATTTAATAATAAATTCTAATAACAAAATTTCCGATTGAATTGAAATTTCTATAACAGCTTTTTTTATTGAAATGAACTTAATCTGATTATCCAGTCTACAGGTAGTGGTACAATAAAACCTGACAAAGCTCATTTCGATAAATATATTACCTTCTTCCCTCTGGTTGAAGAACATCTGAATTTATCTAAAAAATAACAAAAGCGCAATACGAAATATGCCAAAAGTTCTGCCACTCGCTTTATGGCAATACGTAAAACCATTTTCTTAGCAAAACCCCCACAATCAGAATCGAGTTGTGCTGGAAGGCGGCAGCAGCAATAATAAATTTTATTTTATATCATTTCATTTTCACAGCTTATCTGGCCAAAAGTAAATTCCAAGTATTTCAGAATGTGGTGTTCACTGGTACGAAAAAAAGAGATGGACGCTCGTGACGATTAACACAACAGGCCGCACGGAAAACAGTGGGGTACAAAGTGGACCGGGGGATAAACTATATACTATTTTGTGAGTCAAATATATTTAAAGAATTAAACAAATTTTTTAATAATTAATGTATATGAAAACCTTTATACAGAAACAAAAAATAAAATCGATTACAATCACAATATTAATTGAATCGACCAAATGTGTAATTGATTTTGCCGCTACTATAAAAGTGAGAACATGTATCACTCCCCGTTGTAGATGTGGTTTGAATATGCTTTTAATAAGACAGTAATATCTGGCTATGTCCATTTCCGATTAATTTTGTTATCGAAATTTAAAGCCATGATTTAGACGAAAGTCTAATTATATCGCTGCAGTTCTGTCTTACAATTTATAAAGAAAATCTTTAATTTTTTAATAAAAAATATCGAAATAAATTTCGATAAAACTTCTAAAATGATTTATATTTCGAAAAAAAAAAAACATATTTATCGGAATGTATGAATTTTGTTATAGAGATACTAAAGTGCATCGCCCACTGTGCTGCCCCGTATACCCATCGTTGCCGCTTTAATTTAAGGCATTTGTTTACACAATTTATTGACAGCTCAATGACCTAAAATAGCAAATGTTTAACATTAACATTTGTATTGTTCAAAACTCATCACATTTTCTTCCGAATGAATTATACAAACAGACGGACGGACGGTCGAATGGGCGGACGGACAACCACACATTTGTATGAAAAATACGAATTGTTTATTAATTATCTGATAATCGCTAAATGCTGAGCCATCACAAATCGCGTACTGCACTATTAAAATTCGCCTAACATTGAAATGTGAAAATGTGATTGTCATATTGATTGACTGGCTATTTTTTGCAAATAATATTTTTATTTAAATAATTATTTATGTATACCTATATCAAAGGTTACTAGGAAATAGACAGAGTTAGAAACCCGAACCCAGAATTATTTTAAGATACAGATAGTGTATAAACTAACAAGTCTTCAAGTGGAGACTGTCAAATGATTGCTTCTTTTTGGATCACTTCATGATACACTTCAACATTAAGCATGTTCACTAAACAGGGGAAAATCGTAGCGAAATTCTAAGAAGACAGAACTGATGTAAGTTCAGACAACTTATGCAATCCTCATCCACCGATAGACAATGTAAGACAAAAGGTGCAGGGTCTGGAAGGTGCAGTCTGTCATATTACGAGCAACCTAGTTGAAGCCTTTAATATATCCTGCCCAGAGCGCGCAACATCCCGGAAAGCCAACCAGGCATAGTGGACTCAGGAGCTGATGCAACTCAGGAAACAAAGCTGGCCACCAAAAAAACTTCAAAACAAATTTGGCTCCAGAGCATTTTTGTCAGAACACGGAGACCACGGGCTTAAATGTCCCTCATCTGAACCAACCTGTTTGATAAACAAAGATATCAATAGTAGAAATAACGGTACCTTAAATATCTATCATACTTCCCAGAAAGGCCGATCTCAGAGGGACAGTGGCAAAGCAGGTGCTCAATGCACTTCTTCACCTCTTCACCACAGCTCCTGCAGAAGTCATTGGAATAATTACCTAACCTTCTGACGTGTTCTCCGATTAGGCAGTGTCCTGTCAGTAGTGACAATAACGTAGATAGATTTTTTTCTCTCTAGAGCTAGGAGACATTTTAAATTTCTCAGTTCGTATCTTGCCCAGATTTGTCTAGCTACCAAACAGATGCCGGTTTCTGTTCATCTTTTACTGCACTGCCTGAAAGTTCTGCCAAACATCCTAGAAAGGCCGACCCCAGTAATCCAGACGTAGTAGCAAAGCAGGTCCTTAATGCTCTCCACTTCTTCCTCATCACCACAGCTTCTAAAGAAGTCATTGGATTTAATTCCCAACCTTCTGACGTGTTCGCCGATCAGGTAATGTCCCGTTACAACTGACCTAACGTAGACAGTTTTACCTCTCTAATGCGAGGAGAGATTTTGACCTTCTCAGTTCATATCTTGGTCTGATTTATCTTGCTATCCTATAGGCGCTGATTTCTGTCCATCTTTCATTGGACTGCCTGAAAGATTTGTCAGACTTCCAAGAAAGGTCTACCTCAGTATATTCAAACATCGTAGCAAAGCAGTTGCTCAGTGCTCTCCTCTTCTTCATTATCATCACTGCTTTTGCAGAAGTCATAGGAATCAATATTTCTGGTGGAATCTGGAATCAATAAACTTCTGGCGTCTTCGCGCCGATCAGGCAAGTTCCGTCAGAACTGATATTAACGTAGACAGATTTTTCTTCTCTAGAGCGAAGAGAAAGGATATCCTAATGCCAAGGTATATATCTGCCAGCCATCTCCCTAAGAGTTCTGCGGCATTCGGGGTATGTTTGTGAATTTCGGGACGTGGATAATTGATTGCAGCCTGGCTGTCCGAATAAATGACAACGCAAATTTTAGTCACAATGTTGTGACTCAGCCACTTGGCGACTTCTCTTATTGCCATTAATTCGGCTTGATAGAAACAACAGGTATCTGGTGGTATGTGAGCTATAACAAGACAGAGTTCTTTACAGTGTACTCCGAAGACAACCTTATCATCAAGCTTCGAACCATCTGTTTAGATGAGGAAATGGGTTATGTTTCCTGTTATTCTGATGACCCATTCCGCTCTGGCAGTTATCTTTGTGGTGAAGTTCATCTCAAAGGTGTACACCATGGGTATAAAGTCCACTCGGTTGGTTACCATAGCATAACATTGTGATATCCTAATGTGGCTGTAGTTCTGATACCTCCACCTTGATAGGCACTTTAATCGAAATGCCGCTCTGGTGACAACTTCTCTCGCTACCTTGTTGTTCTAAGGCCTTAACGTATTAACAAAAGATAACGTATTAACAAAAGATATATAGTTAAAACCTTGTTGTTCTAAGGAGGCGACCTGCGGTCATCACACAACAATTCCGTACAACAGTACCGGGCGAAACACTACTATATATATTCAAGGTACGATTTTAGGAGAGAGAGAGAGGCAACGTTGGCTTTCTTTACACCTTCCAGTACATTAAGTCTGAATGACAATTTCCTATCTAGAATTATTCTAAGATATTTTGAACATTCATTATAGACCACCTATGTTCCATTTATCCGAGAAGGAACCACATGTGGGACCTTATTCCTTCTAGTAAAGTGAACCAATTCTGTCTGGTTTAGTTTAACGCCCAAAACCGCTACTTCTAGACCATATATCCAATTTATAATAATAATAACACCGATACTCGCCTATAGATCAGTGCTATGTTGGGAAGCGGTAATGAATAAATCTCATCTTTTTCATCTAGATAAAGTGCATAGCCTGACATCTGCTCCTCAAATGGCACCTACAAACCATTGCTGTTTTTAGCTGTCCGGGTGAGAGAATCGGGAATCGCATTCAACACAGCCCACAGACATGGCTCAGTGTAGAACTGCAGTTTACACCACGGGAACATAAACAGGCTCACAGACGACATGGCACCGAAAACAATTCATCAACCGCGAAGATTTGGCAACAAACACCGTCATTGAAGCTGATTTAATCTCAATTTTCACTGATGGCTCAAAATAAGAGAAGGGCGCGGAATCGGGACTATACTCCGAACCCATAAATCTTAGAATCTCCACCAGACTCCCAGAGGAATAAATGATATCTCTTAGACAAAATTCAAAATCTATGTTGACAGTCGGGCATCTCTCAAGCCTTAAACTTAAGAACAATCAAATCACGTTGTACCATGGACTGTTTCTTCTCCTTAACCCAAATTCAGGCGTACGATATCAGTACAGAATTTTAGGGTAGCTCGATCTCTTTATCTCGAATCACACGAGCCAACTTTAGTTGCGGCAATTCGGCAAATTGTTCAGTTATGGAAGTGACGCGCACCAAAAAGCTGATTTCCCTCGGCTAGAGCGCACTCGGCAATCTCATAGGTGTCATCACTGGACACAGTGTGATTGGTGGCCACACAGCTACAGGCATTAATCTTCCAAGTGAGGACTTCAGCAGCACTTGCTTTGTTCTTGTAAAGGTCTGCAAAAGTATCGCCTCGCCTACTTAGGGTGCAGACTCCTTGTCAACTTAATAGAGAACTCTTCCTGGTTCAGAAAATCTACCAAAATCCAACCTATTTTTGGAGTTTGCTACTGACCTTACCTAAACTACTTCGCTGTTGGTGGTTATTATTATTATTATACAACAAAACCCACAAAATAAAGTAAATAATCAAGTGTAAACAATAAGAAAAAAAGACTCATCATTCTTTCGAAGCAATAAAATAGTAATTGTTTTCTTTGAACATAAAAAAAATCTGCACTAAAACAATTTTCGTTTAAAGAATAACAAAAATAAAACTAGGAAAAAGGAAAGTAATGAAAGAAGCGAAAAACGCTTCCGAAGATTCGCAATAATTCACACTATATAAATGTCGCGAGAGACAACTTAGTATGTTTTTTTTTGTTGTCAAGAAATAAAGTAACAGAAAAAACACTGAAAATACAACATTTCATTCTAAAAATATAAGAAAGTGATGAAGAACAAAAAAAATAATAAAAACTAAAGCAAATGCTTAACCAAAGTCCAAGGTAACAGTGTGGAGCAATAGTTTGTAAACAAATTAAAAATTGCACAAAATGAGCGGTGACAAATCATAGTGCAATTTAAATTTCAAAAATAATTAAAACTCAAAAAATGTACTAGTTATGCAAAACGGTGAACTGATAACCACAGAATTTTTGAAATTCATAAAATATAAATTGAAATTCAAAATGCATTAAGGGACATAAACTTAATACTGCGGATCGACCTGTTATGAACTCCTTAATTATGATCTTTAAAACCTTAAGAGTATACAAATGAGGTCTACCAGTCAGATCGTCTAAGATGAGTCAGATCTGGTGTCGGGTTGAAATATCAAGTTCTTGCATGAGCCAAAACTGAACATTGACATAGGAAATGTTCCATCGTTTATACATATTCCATACTTGCCCTCCATTCGTTCTTACCTGTTTGTCCAAAAGGGTGGATATGTTCTTGTCAGTTGAAATCTTATGTTAGAATATTCTTCATATTCTAGATGGCATTCTTACCTAGTTTCAGTAATAGTCGCATTGACCATAGGTGATTCGTGAACATCTATACAAACGGTTTCAAACTTATCACCAAGTGGTGTGGGTTCAGGAACTAGAGTAGTAGTTTTAACTATCCTAGCTATTAGAGTGCTATCAGGATGGCTAAGTATTAATGTGTTGACAAAAGTCAGTATCAATATATTCTCTAATAGTCAGGTTACCACAAAGTCCTTGGAAACTGTTTTCCTGAATTCAAGAACTGCCCTCGACTGTCGCATATTTCTTCACGAGGTGGCTAAACATTTGAATATTCATCTGATCTGGGTAATATGTGGTCAAGCTTCTAGCGACCTGCAATCTCTTGTAGAGAGATAGTGCCGTTATGGCAACACTAGTCAGGAACTGCATACACTCCAGGCTGATGAGGACCTACGTCTCACTTCTCGTGTCTGTCATGACGGGTCACTCACTGCTTTACTGGATGGCACGCAGAGTGATTAAAGGTCTTGCGTAAACTTTTTTTGAAGAACCTTTGGAGAAGAAGAGAAGGAAGTCTGTACCCTGTTCTCTCTGGAAGGGGGAAAGCTACCCTAGGTTCTAATGTTTTGGAGATTTAGGAACCTTGGATAATGTTAAAATCCACAAACAGTAAACATTTTTAAATTCCATTCGTCTAGTTTGAGAAACATTAGGAATGTGCCTTAGTAAAAATTCGCAACTCAATTTTCAACAAATTCTGGTGACATCCACGTGCCAGTGAATCCTCACGAGCACTTGCGCTTGGGTATCATTCATCCAGGAGTGTCTGCCTTCAACATATGATTCGCAGATATCTGGAAACTGCACTCTGGAATATGGTCGTTGATTTCTGCTGCTTGGATAGGAGAGATTAGTGACTTTAGTACAGATAATGGTACGACTTACAGTCTCTATTTATACATTCGACCATCACTTATAAATGTCTTACTGTAAGGGCACTCGTTATAGATTGGCTAGGTAGTCTATAAGGACCTTTTTGACGCGGTTCTTATACTCGGGCAGAACTTTATTTGAATTTTTTGTAAGACATTTACTATTCATTTATTTATCATTGATGTCCACAACCCTACTGAGGAATACGTCATTATTAATTAAAACTCAAAAAATTTACTAGTTATGCAAAACGGTGAACTGATAACCACAGAATTTTTGAAATTCATAAAATATCAATTGAAATTCAAAATGCATTAAGGGACATAATTATGATCTTTAAAACCTTAAGAGTATACAAATGAGGTCTACCAGTCAGATCGTCTAAGATGAGTCAGATCTGGTGTCGGGTCAAAATAGGTTCTAATGTTTTGGAGATTTAGGAACCTTGGCTAATGTTAAAATCCACAAACTTTGGGAGCTTTATAAAGCACTCAAAATGTGTTAACGATAGGGGCTAGGAAAAACATATATTTTTCCTAAGGTCCCTTTGGTACGAATACCTTAATGAAATACATAATCTAACCCCCATTTCACCACCTCTGGTTAGAGCTAACCAACAGTAAACATTTTTAAATTCCATTCGTCTAGTTTGAGAAGCAGTAGGAATGTGCCTTAGTAAAAATTCGCAACTCAACTTTCAACAAATTCTGGTGACATCCACGTGCCAGTGAATCCTCACGGGCACTTGTGCTTGGGTATCATTCATCCAGGAGTGTCTGCCTTCAACAAATGCTTCGCAGATATCTGGAAACTGCACTCTGGAATATGGTCGTTGATTTCTGCTGCTTGTATAGGAGAGATTAGTGACTTTAGTACAGGTAATGGTACGACTTACAGTCTCTATTTATACATTCGACCATCACTTATAAATGTCTTACTGTAAGGGCACTCGTTATAGATTGGCTAGTTAGTCTATAAGGACCTTTTTGACGCGGTTCTTATACTCGGGCAGAACTTTATTTGAATTTTTTGTAAGACATTTACTATTCATTTATTTATCATTGATGTCCACAACCCTACTGAGGAATACGTTATTATTGGTTCAATCTTGCTCATATAGAGTCATTGTGTCATGCCTTGGCTGAGTCCTCATTTTGAGCCTATAGCTCTCCTGCATAATGACCAACAACTGTGAGCTTTGGTAGCTTTTTCTTCTATGTGGTCCTTCGAGCTCAATTTCCGACCCAAGATTACTTTGACGTCTACTATGTGATTTATGATTTGAAGCAGAAAATACGTTAGACTAATTCGTCGTGGGGTTGCCTTACTCACCTTGCCAAGCATGGATTTGAACAACACCCCTTCACTCCTGTAATTTTTTGGAGTACATTCATGTATTTCATGTAGATACCAGATCTACCGGATACCATATCTACCTTATTCTGAAGAAGTGTTTGGGGTATATCCATGTATTAGGAATGAAAACACCTGCCGTATGAGTTGATACCAAATCTACCACTTTCTTAAGAAGCATCCTTCCCGTCCCTCCGGCTTAAAGGGAGGGAAACTTTTTATAGCGCATTTTACCGTACTATTTGCAATAATAGGAACTCTGTTGAACACACTATAGTTCCGGTTTTGTTCCTCTATTGCTCTAGCATAAGAAATTTGTGGACATGCCTCTAGCGACCCACAAGCTCTTCTTGGGTGCACTGACGGCAACAAATGACAGATCACTAGTCAGGCACTGCATACATTCCAGATTGATGTGGCCCAGCCTAAACTCCAAACGCACCAACGCTCAGCTGTCGTTATCGAGACAGACGTCTCCCTTTTCTATCTGTCGTGATGGGCCACTGCCTTGGCGAGAGATGTTGCCACCAGAGCAATATTACGATGGAACTGTCTACATGATGATATCAGAATTACATGCAAGCGCTGACTTAGAGGCGATCAGACAGTCCAATGAAAGTTGTTACCAGTAGGGTAGCTAGACAAATCTGCCCAAGATACGAACGGAGAAGTCTCCTCGCACTAGAGAGGAAAAACTCTCTACGTTAGCGTCACTTCTGACTGGACACTGCTGATCGTCGAACACCCTAGTAAGTTGGGTATTGAGTCCAATGACTTTAAAGCATTGAGCTTGCCTGCTTTGCTATTGTCCCTCAAAAGTAGAGGACGTCTGCATATACTAGGGACGGCCTTTCTTGGAAGTCTGACAGATATTTCCGGTACCGATATTCGTACTATTGTTAACTTTTGATATAAAAAGTTGTTTTCGAAGAGAGGCATCTGAGACCGTGGTATCACTAGGGACCTATGTTGGTCTATGTGTGCTGGCAATGCTGTTAGTAAACTCCATTCAAATGACTTCATGCCAGATCTACCTCTATCCGATTGAAAATGATGTGCAGTATTTTCATAACCATCATTTGAAAAATTCACTTCCTATGCTACAAAATTTGTAATTGTATTTCTGTGTCACACTGTAGCCCAAAGCGTCACAGTGGCGAACATAGACAAAAACCACAAAACCGCGACCAAAAAGAGCGGCAATGGGAACCGCTTCTTGTTTTTGGTCTAGTTGTTGGTTTTGCTTAATTTCGTGAGAGAGTGTATGTGTTCAAATACGAATCATAAATAATTAATGGCTTTTGTATAATAGAATCAAATAGTTAAGACGATAAGAGCCAAAAAAAAGAATATGGCTGCAAACGTGACAATAATTTATCATGACAATCGAGAATCGCATTTGTGGCGGAGGGAATTAAGTAAAATCAGCAAAAAAGAAAGGAATTCCAAGTATTTTTATGATCACAAAAAAACACAATATTTAATTCCTTGGGCAGCGATCGAATCATTCTATTTTGGGGGTGTAGAGAATATATATACATAAAGCCCACATGACATGATAAGACTTTCACATATGATTGGAACGTGTGGAAATGCAGGGTACATAATTTGCTAAATCTTAGATATAATGTTGCATAGTGTAAAGGGGCCTTTCAGCGGCAACGTGTTAAGCACATTTCTCAATTAGCAAATCTAGCAGACGCATTACGATCCTTGTCCGTCCAACTTTTTACGCTGCGAGTGGGTTGAACATTAAAAAAATGTGATGATTGCCCGCTACTCTTATCTTCTACTCACGTCATAGACACATAAATATCTTAGAAGATTTAAAAGTTTTTCCTTCTAGCCATAAATCAGTTTGACCTTTTTTTACAATTATTATTATTTTATGCCTTAGTTAATTAGTAGAATTTTATTTTTTATGCGGAAAATTATATGCCATCGATTTGCATAATACGATCATAAATCATAGCTTGAATCAAGCAAGCAGCGAGAATTGTCTATTCATGGTGCGCAATAACCACATTTTGAATTATTTTTTTATTCGAGACAAGTCACGATATATCCCCGTCGTAGCGTAGTACTCCGAGTGTGTGGTTGTGTGATCATTTGCTAGTTAGCAATCTGTCCGTCCGTCAGTCTGTCTTGAAATTATTATAAGATTGTGTATTTGCGAATAGAAGATGGAAAAAAATTCATTAACACCAATTACGACATGAGCAAGATATTTATGTATGAATTTATAGCAGACAGACATAACCCAGACGCCTATCATAGCCATTCCCCTGAGTTCCTAAGTTCTTATACAAAAAGGAATTCACAAGCGAATGAGGAGAATTTTCTAACGAGCAGACTTTGTAAATCATTGAATGTGTATTGCCCGCCCGGCAGACTACCGGACGATCGTTCGATAATAATTTCACCTCAAGTTTTTCAAATAGATAAAACTCCTTTGGGTTTTCTCATATTCTCTTAGTCTCTTATCAGAGCTTTGCCATGTTATTTTTGGACTTGTGGCGTGTACGTAAAAGCTAATAAAGCTGTTGAGTTTATGTAGCCACTTTCCGAAAAACTCACAGATAAGATAACAACCGGTTCCACTGGGCAAACGTGTGCTTCATTTGCAAAAATGTTTGCTCTACGACGACGTCGTAGTATAGATTAAAACAATTGGTCTGCAGGTTCACTTCACGGGGGGCCGTCTGAATATTATCCATATTTAGGCAAACATTTAAAAATGCGGCTAATTCGAGTTCATAGGCTAAAGACAAGCAAACGATCAGTATTCCATGACTGAATGAATCTTACTCCGGTTAATAGAGTGGCCGGAGTAGCACTTATAAGCAAAAACATGCATAAGAGCCCTTCCGAAGAAGGGATAATAAAGAGACCACAATTGCATTGAGACCGTCTTATTCCCAGAAAGAAAGTCATCATCAAGAGAAAATAGGTACAACGGAGGAAGAAATTACAATCAACATAGTATATCCATAGATAGACCTGAATTAAAGTAAAGCCCCAGTAGGCGAGTTGGTAGCGTACTCGCCTATGAGTTTGGGGGTCGTGGGTTCGATTCCCACCTGAGGCTCTGGTCTGTCGCTGCAAACATTTAGCCACATGGTCTTTGTAACCCGGCCTTTCCCTGGACCTTAAAATTAGAATATAAATTTAATTTGTATTGTAATTCATATAAATAAATAAATAAAATAAAGTAAAGCGGACTGGAACGGATTTATAGAATAAACCCACCGAAGCTTCAGTGAACTACCCATGCTCTCAGAAGTTCGGGTAGCTGAGAATAAATTCCGAGTCATCATCAACGTAGCAGCCGCTTGCTCTATCCCTGCTGGTCGAATAACTGAGATATTACATAATTTCCCAGCAGATGCAACGGGACTAGTAGACGGGCGTGACGAAATTCGTCGTTCTAACCCTGATGATCCAGGAATCAGGGAACTGAATCTAGAAATCAGTAGGAATGTCGACGATAAATGGCTGGATCATTTGAAGCAGTGCAACTTAAGTTCCGGTATCGGTAAATTGTGGGCAACGGTCAAGTCAGTCTCCAAACCAGTTAGGAGAGACGACCGGATGGCAGTCACATGGTGCCACCACTGTGACTGACCCGAAGAGGTGCGCGCGTTATTTTAACTGGATATTTATAGAGCAGCCCGTGAGAGACATATAGGGTATCCAAAACCTGGACCGGTTATCCGGTTTTGCAACTCAAACCCGTAACCGGTTTCTTAAAAAATGTAATTTTATCAATACTTTAATAGATCAATACTTTAATTTTTGTTTTAAACAATAAATAAAAAAACCCGGTTAACCGACATGAAAAAACCGGCTTTCTCGGTTAACCGGGTTTTTTTATTTATTGTTTAAAACAAAAATTGAAGTATTGATCTATTTTTTCTACTTGTTGTGGATACCATTTATACAAGATACAACAAATAACAACGATGAGGTGGATAATTCTGACAGTTGTTCGGAATATTCTGAAAGTAAATATGAATTCACTGATCTTGAAAATGATTTTGGGTTTATTTCTGATATCCATGATGTAATAAATAAAGTCAGGAAGTACAGCAAAGCATTCAATAAGTCGTCCATGAAGCACAGAACACTTCAAGCATACGTTCAAGAACGGAAAGACAAATAGCTTCGAATTTTTTGTGATGTTAAATCCCGACAGAACAGCCAGATACCTCTGATTCGGTTTGATATATAAGTTTTTATATTGATGAGTCAAATAATTTAATTTTGGATCTATGTCACACACAGAATCGAAAAAAGAAAGGTAAGCAACATTGTATGATGAGTTTTTTGAAAAGTTTAAGAAGAAAACGGAGAAGCTGTGTTACTTATACAATGCTTTAATGACTATCGGACTAATATTGACTACATCAACGTTTGTGAGCTTTTTCAACGTCAAGTTACATAAAAAATTTAAAGAAAAATCTTTAAAAATAATCATTTAAATTGTATTCTATTTTTAAGATATTATTATAAAAAAAAACATTCTAAATGATTTATTATTTTTTTAAGGTAATTTCAGAAATATAATACTTTCTATTTAAAGTAAACCAAAAAATTAAACCTGTAATAAAAGAAATAATAATCTATTTTTGTTTACTAATTTTTACTACAAATGATTGTTAGTTGTTTTTTGTTTTACAATAAACATTTAATGACATTTTAATCACTTTCCTATATTATTTTAAAACCGGCCTAAAAACCGGTTAACCGGTTTCGACAAAAAATAATAACCGAAAACCGGGTTTTAAAAAAAGGAATATTTCGGTTAAACCGCTTTTTCGAAATAACCGGGTTTTTGGACACCCTAGTGACATAGCGAAAAGAAGTCATGTGTCGTATGCTCTCTGAGCCGAAGAAGTACCACTACAATTTACAGTTGGAGATGTTGCAGATGTCATCCGTAGCGCTAAGTCATCCAAAGCGCTTGGCACCGATGGAATTTCGATGCTGATGTTGAAGCACTTGGACATACCTGCGTCAAGTATCTGACTAATGTCCTTGAGCACTCTGATAATCTGATAATATCCGAAGCCTGGAAATGGGCCACTACTGAAACCGGGCAAGATGCGATAAGGGAGAATCGTACAGGCCTATCTCCCTTCTCTCGGCAGTAGCAAAGACACTTGAGGCTTAAGTCCTCCCGAACCTGATTGGACATTTTCCGAATTGCTGATCATCAGCACGGATTCCGAAAGCAGCATAGTATGACAACTGCTTTACACACCACAACCACACACAAGCCGCTGTCGTAACCAGAACAAGCCCAGTGACAGGACAGTCCATGAGACGATTGATCTAAAGAAGGCCTTCGATACCATCACACACGACGTGCTTTTTGAGGACATCGCCAACACGTCTCTCCCGAACAGTTTGAAACTTTAGATCGCCAATAACGTGTGTGGGCGCCAGTTTTATGTGGAATTCAGAAACAAGAAGTTCACACCCCGTATAGTGAAACAGGGAGTTCCCCAAGGTGGGGTGATATCTCCGACACTGTTTATGCTCTACCTTTCTGCAATTCTACCACCACCTGACGGCTTTGAAATCGTATCATATGCTGATGAATGTACGATTCTGGCGTCTGGCCCCTTTATCGATGACATATGTGGAAGGCTGAATGTCTACCTGGCTGAGATTGTCAATTTCTTCGCAGCGAGGAACCTGAAAATATACGCCACCATATCATCAGGCGCACTGTTTACTGAATGGACAGCGCAAGTGCCGGACCAACTCAATGGGATAGTCGGGGGACAAAAATTCCGACAACCAATTACCCTAAGATTATTGGTGTCACATCTGATAGTCTCTAACGCGCATGCCACAGCTATCTGCCGTAAAATGAGAAGTAGGAACAAGGTCCTCAAGTCGCTAGCCGGCAGCACCTGCGGAATAGACAAAAAAAACCTTGTTGACCTCTTACAAAGCGATAGGTCGATCTGTGGTAAACTATGCCGCACCATTGTGGTCACCAAAATACCGCCCCGAGAACTGCGACAGGCTGCCTCCTCATGTCTTCTGTAGACCCTCTTTATGATGAGACGCAAATCATACACGTCCGACAACACTATTTGTTGCTGTCGAAACAGTATCTACTTGGTTTCTACCTTCCCAGCCATCCCAACCGGCATCTTTTATATTGGCTTCCATCTCTCAGGCAGATCAGGAAAGACTTTCATGACCTAGAGCAAGAGGTCCAACGCTACAAGAGAGAACCTCTAGATCAAAGAGCTTACCAGACTGGACTGGCTGACATACACCCTGACGCAGTCGATGAAGCCGCGCATAATTACAGAGTCAATGTCGTGCTGGGAGATCACCCTCGACCAGTGGCCTCGGAGGAAGAGAAATTACCACTACCGACAAGAGTACCTTTGGTCCAATTAATATTGTGTAGCCGCCTCAATTCATACTGAGCAAGGATTGATGCACCATGTCGAACACATGTCCCGCTTGTAACCAGGGTCCACTACACGACACACTACACCCTTTTAGCTGCCCTGTCAAACCTACTCAACTTGTTCTCAGTTCTCTTTAGACCCAACCAGTGGAAGCAGCCATCCTACTTGGCCTGAAAACAAATACAGCAGAACCCACTACACAAAGCGAATAAAAACAACACCCAATGGACAACAAACACATGTACTGCTACAACAACAACAACTCCACCGGGTTAAAATTGACTTAATCCAAGAAGGAGAACCACACAGTGATTATATCTAAGAGTGCCTTGAATAAATGGATGCTGAATTCTACAAACCGGGCAGGTCTTCGATATAGCATGATTGATCGATAACTCTACCGCATAATAGAGTGACCGGAGTAACATGATATAAGCAAAAACACATAATAACCCCTTCTGAAGGAGCTCACCACTAAAGGAGAACCACACAGTGATTATATCTAAGAGTGCCTTGAATAAATGGATGCTGAATTCTACAAACCGGGCAGGTCTTCGATATAGCATGATTGATCGATAACTCTACCGCATAATAGAGTGACCGGAGTAACATGATATAAGCAAAAACACATAATAACCCCTTCTGAAGGAGCTCACCACTAAAGAGTACACCATCTCTCGTTGAGACGGTCTTATTCCCAGAAGGAGAATCATACATTGACTACTCTCTTGCCATTGTTTATCAAGAGAAAATAGGCACAACGGAATTGTAAGATCGAAGTCACAAATGTATGCTAAAAAATTGGCAAAAACCTGGTATAGCTGGCAAGACTTTCTTCTTTCAATGTTTGAAGACTCCGTCCAATATTGTCCGACAACTAAGAGCACTCCACCGCTTGTATAATGTGTTACTCGTATTGCCCCAAGAAGAACCATATATTTACGATTCTCCAATATTGGCACCTCCAAGAAAACATAACGTAACATAACATAACATAAAGAAATCACAAATCTCTGCTTTTGGCAAAAATAAAGCACCAGGTATATATGACAAGACTTGCGATTTTTTCTAAATTTTTGACGACTCGGTCCAATTATACATTGAAAATTGTCCTGTATTGGCACCCCCAAGGAAAACATAACGGACGAAGAAATAACAAATCTGTGCTCTTGGCAGATACAAATCCCCAGGTATACATATATGACAATACCTGCGAGGCTCTCGCAATTTTTGACGACTCGGTCCAATTGTCTCGAATATTGGCCACGATCTCATCCATAGCCACTTAAGTCTTCCTCTATGCTAGAGTCGACTTCTGAGGCCGTTATATATGCTAGAGTCGGCCACTGAAATCATCCTCTGTGTTAAATGTCAACAGTTCTAGCAGATCTATTCCAGTGCTTGATCTATAGAAACCTGATGGTCAGAAAGTAAAGAATAAAAAATGCAAAAAGCCTTTGTAGGGGAGTAGAACTCTACATACATTCAAAACGAACGAAACCTGACAATCCAGTGGAACGACTACTTCCCTATGTTAGAGACGATCCAGGGATGGTCATCTATGTTAGATACGACCCAGTAATCATATCTAACATGGAAGCGATTGTCATATACAATAGAGTCGACCACTCAGGCCGCTCTATATACTAATCTCTGGACATAGATTGAGATTAACAGCCTACCCTGTTAGGGGAAACATGCTGACCGTATTCAACCTCACTTTCCATCTCGTATCTTATAGAATTTCTGAAAAGATAATTAAACCACAAGTGTATTTGTATTCGATAAAATATACTCGAAAAAAATCGTGAGGAAAACAGAAATACCCATTTAGAATATCACAACTGATACTTAATGGATTCGAACAGAATTTGCAAAACTTGAAAACATACTTATATTCAAGTCAACACAACATCGAAGTGATATCACAATACTACTAATGTAAACTAAATATGCCATTCGATTAAGTTAAATTTGTGTCAATGTTCAAGGTTGTTCAGAGTAACCTAAATCTACGCCGAGTTAATTAGCCCATTTATAATTACCCAGCTATAATTACCTTTCCTGATTTAATAGGTAGTGCACTTAGTTGTTCTGTGGAAATTTAGTAATTGTATAATTATATCTACAGTGCGCTGAGTTATTGTTTGAACAGATATTAATTGTATCAAGAAACCTCATTAAGGCATCTCTCTAATAGGTTTTCTAACAACTATTCAACTATTAATAACTCCATGATCTATTGCAAAGCTGTTGAACATCTATTAATAGATTTTATATTCTTTATGTAGTTTTGCTAAATGAAGTCGTAGACTCGTCTTTAATTCTTCACCAATACATAGACTATAGTAAAATGTCTGGTCATCTATTAATATCATTAGACTGTTTTTAAATAAAATGTAGGTCAAAAAAATAAGTCTTATATAGAGATCTACAAACACTGGTAATATACGAAGTCAATAACAGTGAGATGAGATTTCCATAAATGTCTGGGAATTTGTTCAAGGAAGTCCAGATTGCTTTAAAATAATTTTTATCTATTATTAGTGGCAAACTATAAACGAATGATGCGTTTCAGATTCATTTTATTTGCCACCAGCTAAACGAGTGTTCTGCTATTAATAGACGAAGTTGAAGTTATGTCAACGACAAAAAAAAGAGAGAGCGAAAAATGCTGCTGCTACGTACCGTTGAAAGAAGATCAACATTTGGGTGTATTGGAATTCAATCAAAACAAACCAATAACTAGAGTTGCCATATTATTTTAAGTCGTCTAGATTTCCCCTACTTTCACTGTCCCGAGTATTGGATATTGTCAAGAGAAAATAAACTACATATTAGCAAATACAGAACACATACATAATCTGTTCTTAATATGTATAAAAATATGTAGCATAGAAGATCTCAGTGATCGATCCGAAAATAGAGGATCGAAGTCGAGGAAGACTTCAGTGGTCTAATAAAAGCTGAGTGGTAGAGGAAGATATCATTCGTCAATTAAGGAAGACCTCAGTGGTCGAGGCAGACCTCAGCGATTGAGGTAGACCTCAGCGGTTGAGGTAGACCTCAGCGATCGAGGTAGACCGTCCGTGGTTGAGGAAGATCTCCGCTGTAGAGGTAGACCACAGCAGTCGATTAAAAACTCAGCGGTTGAGGAAAACTTCGCCGGTTGATTAAAACCTCAGTGGTCACGATAGACGTCACTGATCGCGGAAAATCTCGTGGTCGATTAAAACTTAAGTGGGCGAAGAAGAACTCCGTCATCAAGGAAGACCTCAATGATCGACTGTCATTCAGAGGAATCCTTAGAGGTCGAGGAAGTTTTACGTGGTCGAGGAAGACCTTGGTGGACAAGGAAGACTCCAATGGTCGTGGAACACCTCCGTGGTCGAAGAAAACCTCAGTGGTCGAGGAACACCTTAGTGGTCGGGGAAGACCTTAATAATCGACTAATGTATAAAAGAACCAAGTGGTCGCGGAACACCCCAGTGGTCGAGAAAGACCTTAATTATCTAGCGGGATCTCAGTAGTCGATGAAAACTTTAGTGGCAAAGGAAGACGTCCGTGGTTGACGACGAACTCCGCGGCCGAGGTAGAGCTCAGCGGTCGATTAAAAACTCAGTGGTTGAGGAAGACTTCACTGGTTGATTAAAACCTCAGAGGTCGCAGTACAACTCACTGATCGAGGAAGATTCGAGAAGGTTCGTGGTCGATTAAAACTTTAGTGGCTGAGGAAGAACTCCGTGGTCAAGGAAGGTCTCAATAATTGATTATTGTTCAGAGGAATCATTAGAGGTCGATGAAGTTTTACGTGGTCGAGGAAGTACTCGGTGGTCAAGGAAAACTCCAATGGTTGTGGAACAACTCCGTGGTCGAAAAAAACCTCAGTTGCCGAGGAACACCTCACTGGTCGGGGAAGACCTCAATAATCGAATATTATATAAAATAACCCTTAGAGGTCAAGGAAAACTCCAGTGGTCGCGGAACACCTCAGTGGTAGAGGAAGGCCTTAAGAGGAGACGATTAAAACTTAAGTGGCCGAGGAAGATCTCCGTGGTCGAAGAAGACGTCCGTGGTTGAGGACCAACTCCGCGGTCGATTAAAATCTTAGAGGTTGAGGAAGACTTCACTGGTTGATTAAAACCGCAGTGGTCGCGGAAGACCTTTATTATCGAGGAAGATCACAGTGGTTGAAGAAGATTTCACTGCTTGATTAAAACCTCAGTGGTCGCGGTAGAACTCACTGATCGAGCAAGATCTCAGTGGTCGATTAAAGAGGAAGAACTCTGTGGTCGAGGAAGACCTCAATAATCGAATATTGTGTAAAAGAACCATTAGATGTCGATAAAGTTCTATGTTGTCGAGGAAGACCTCGGTGGTCAAGGAAGCCTTCGGTGGTCGTGGAACACATCAGTAGTCAAGGGAAACCTCAGTTGTGGAGTAACACCTCAGTGGTCGAGGAACGCCTCAGTGGTCGGGGAAGACCTCATTGGTCGAGGAAGACCTAACTGATTGACAACTATATATATTAACCCATAGAGGTCGAGGAAGACCTCAGAGGCCAATGAAGGTTCCAGAGGTCGTGAAACCTCAGTATAGAGTAGGATCTCAGTGGTCGACCCTAGTATAGAGTAAATCAACAATGCTTAACTCTAGTACAGAGTATAACGTCAGAGATCGGATCTAGTACAGATTCAGTGGTTGATTAAAACTTCAGAGGTCGAGAAAGACCTTAGATGCCGATGAAAACCTTAATGATCGAGGAAGATCTCAGTGTTCGATAAAAACTTTAGTGGCCGAGCAAGATCTCCGCGGTCGAGGAAGAACTACGTCGTCGCGGAAGACCCCCGTGGTCGACGAAGAACTCCATCATCGAGGAAGACCCCAATGATCGACTATTGTACTTATAAAGGGTTTTCCAACAAAAGGTGTTATTTTGGTATTCAAAGAAAAATGCCATTTTTTTGAGGTCGATTAAAACTTTAGTGGCTGAGGAAGAACTCAGTGGGAAAAATTTCGGTCGACTATTGTATAGGAAAATTCGTTTGTGGTCGAGAAAGATCTAAGTGGCCAATGAACACCGCAATTATTGGCTATTGAATACAGGAACCCTTAGCGGCCAAAGAAGATCTACATGGTCGTTGAAGACCTCAGCGCTAAAGGGTTACGTTAAACCTAGAGGAATATATCAGTGGTCGACTCTAGTATACATTAACACCATAATGCTTAGCTCTAGTACAGTGTTAGACATCAATGATCGACTCTATGGTAATTTCTGGTATTGTTGAGTTGATCCTATTTTTAGATCAAAACCTCATTTGTAGACTCTACTAGTATAGAATAAAGCATGTCCGTTATGGTCGACCATGGTGTAGAGCAAGTTCTATGGTCGGATATAATCTAGAAGAAGGCATCTGTGGCAACTCTAGTATAAATCAGATTGTAATTGGTCTTCAATCCATTGAACGGACGAACGGCAGAGTACCTCGTTTAAACACTGTGTTGTGTTTCTTTGTATCATCTCTTTAATGCAAAGACTTTTATATGGTCATCCTCATCAGATGCCTTAACAAGCCAATCATTGCATTCCTGACGAATGCATCATCTACTGGCAGATATCTGATCGTCTATTAATAGACACTAAATGCTGAAAATAAAATTGATGTCAACGAAAAAGTTAATGTTACTGTTTTCTCGCATAAGGCGAGAACAAGAAATGCTGTCATATAGCAACCAAAGAAGAGTAAAACTTTTATAAATGTATCGATGTACAAACAAGGTCGACTTGCTTAATAACACTAATCACGAGACGTTGCATTGAAGTAATATTTAGATTATTGGAGTATGTTTTGTTTATTTCCGGGATAACAAGCGTACATTGCATTGCAGATATAGATAACTTAAATCTACGTTATACTTTTTTTTGAAAAGTTTCACAAAATCGAATCGTTTGTGAAGAAATGGAACTCATATAACACCTGCTTCTAACTTACTAACATTCGGAGGAAGGAACCTTAATGGTCATTTAAGATCACAGTGGTAGACGAGAATTAAAGTAGTAGAGGAAAACTTCAGTGGAAGAGGAGGAGCTAAGTGATCGAAAAATACCTTAGTGGAATATAAGGCCTTAGTTGTTGACGAGTTGTTGCCAAGGATGTCCTAAATTGTGGATTGTAAATAGTAAAGGTGCACAATGGTCGAATATTGTATAGAGAAAGACCTTAATGGTCGAGGATGATCTAAATGGTCGAGCAAAACCTTAGTGGTCGACTATTGTATAACTAGAAGAAGACCTTACTGGTCGAGGAAGACCTTAGAAGTCGACTATTGTATACAGCAAGACCTCAGAGGTCGACTATTATATAGAGCAAGACATTAGTAGTGGAGTAAGAACATAGTCGTCAAGGAAGACCATAGTACCGGGGAAGATGTCAGTGGTAAAGGAAGACATCAGTTGACTACTATATACTACGATAGAGAAAGACCTTAGAAATCGAGCAAGATTTCATTGGTCGATGAAGACCTTAGCATTATTGGTCGAGGAAGATCTCGCTGGTCGGAGAAGACCTCAACGGTCGATGAAAATCACAATGGGGAACCCTTTTTGGTTGAGGAAGATCTCAGTGGTCGAGAAAGACTTCGGTGGTCAAGCAACCTTTAGTGGTCAAAGAGGACTTCAGTAGTAGTAGAATATGTTTCTGGTCGAAAAAGACCTCTGAGGTCGATTGAGACTCGAATGGTTGACTCTAATATAGAAGGCGATTTCAGTTCTTAACTCTAATAATGGGACGACCTCGTCGGACGACTATATTTTAGGACGGCCTCATCGATCGTTTCTGTGGTACAGCCAGACATAACTCGACTCGTCAGACCTCAGTAGTCGACTCTTACAATGAAGATGACATCAGTTGTCTACTCATACACAGAGAAAGATATCTGTGGTCGACACTAAACGCAGCCCTCAGAGGTCGACTCTGGAGTAAAGGAAGAAGTTCCAATTTGTCGAATCTACTACGGAGATCGACTCAGATGTAGAGGAAGAAGTCATCAGAGGACGACTCGGGTATAGAGGAAGAAAACCTCCATGGTCGACACAGGTGTAGAGGAAGACTATCTATGTGATCGACCCTGGTGTAGAGGAATAATGCCTTGGTGGTCGAATATTGTGTGGAGGATAAAGACCTCAACCACCAAAGAAATCAATCTCTTAACTTATATTCTGGTGTAGAGAAAGAAGTCTTCAGTGGTCGACTCCGGTATAGATGAAAAGTTCTCAGTGGTCGACTTTGGTATAGAGGAAGACTACTCAAGTGGTGGAGTATGAATACCGCCAAAGATTTCATCTTGTAGTCTTTTCTCAACTTATGATATTCTTTTTTTCTATTGAAATTTTGGCAATATCTAATCAATTCTGAAGATCCTCTTAAGAGAACTCTGGACTTGTACCTTTGCTCAATGTATTTTTTTATCCCAACTCAAGATCGTCATCAGATGCTGGATATGTCATAGTGATAATCTGCTAATATGGGAAAGTCGACAATTTAGCAGTTTCCAGCTGTTCTCGAAGAATATTCAAAATACGTATATTTGAAAATTGAACTCGTATATACCAACTGTTTCGAGTTAAATGGCTTATTCAACTAACATCATTTCACAAATTTCTTCATCAACACACTGGAATTTATAAAAATCCTCATCATAAACAGATGAGTAGGAAATTAAACAAATTAAGCCATAAATTAAAAATTACACAAAAAATTCGGATAAAACTCTTTACCAAACTAACCGTCTTAACAGATTAATTTAAATGAATTCATATTTACAAGTAGTTAAATATAACGTCCTCAAACATTTAAAAGAAATGAAACAAAAAATAATAATAATGAAGACGATCATCATCATATAATGAGAGAATTATTTTTATGATCACCAAGCATGTCATGATGATCACTCTTTATGGAGGGTTTGTATAAAAATATGACCATAATTTCAATAAAAAAAACGCAACAAAAACACCAACAACACAGAGTTAACCACGGCGAGGAAAAACTTGCCGGACCGCATTTTTAGGTAAAGTAAGTCAACGTCAAATCAAAAACCAATGAAGCGAGTTGTGGTCTGGACTAAAGATGAGGGTAAAGCGAAATAAAAGAAACTAAAAAAACTGATGTGGTCTGAAAGTTGTCACCGGTGAACGAGTCAAAGAAAGGAGGAGTGTTAACCATGTGTTGTCAGCACGTGACGAAAACAATACACCCTATAAATGTATGTACGACCCTGCAATAAGGATGTAAGGGGTGTTAGATGATTGCATATCCACTGTACACATAACAATTAGACAACTCTGATTAATCGCTAGAAGAAAGCAGGAAAGATATCTGTCTGACAGTTGTGTGATTCGTCAATGGGTACGGACTTAACACAGGTGATATCTGGGTAGTGACAGCTACAAAACTTTCAGAATATTAAATTTATCCAGTATCGCATTTTGGCTTAACAGCTAAAGGGTCCGCCATCTAACGTTTTTTTTCAACTAGTGCTTATTTCGTGAATGATTTGACAGATAATTAGTTTTATCCTTCCGCTGAACGAATATGGTTGTGTATACGCTTGAACAACGCTGGGAAATATTGCGACATTACTTTGAAAATTTTGATTTTCAATTTTTTTTTCATTTTTGGTTTTGATTTTTTCATTTTGATCTTGGCGGGTATGTAAACAAGCAAAATTGTCGCATTTGGGGCTCAGAAAACCCGCACGCACACATTGAAAAGCCGATACACCCAAAACGAGTCACTGTTTGGTGCGGATTTTGGTCCAGAGGCATAATTGGGCCATTTTTCTTCGAAAATGAGCTAGGAGTGGCCGTTACAGTCAATGGCGATCGTTATCGGGCCATGTTGAACGAATTTTTGTTCACAAAAATTGAAGAGGAGGATATTGGCAACATTTGGTTTCTACAGGACGGCGCTACGTGCCACACAGCCGAAGCTACACTCGATGTTTTGCGCCCTGTTTTTGAAGATCGCATTATCAGCCGCAGAGCTGATGTCGTTTGGCCACCTCGGCGCTGCGATTTGACACCGTTGGACTATTATTTGTGGGGTACCCTCAAAGATAAGTGTTACGCCGACAAGCCAGAGACAATTGACGCTTTAAAGGACAATATTCGTGAAGCCATTGGTGAAATACAGCTGCACACAATCGATAATGTGCTTAAAAATTGGACCGATCGTGTAGGCTACTGCATGGCCAGCCGAGGCAGCCATTTGAATGAAAAGAAATTTGAGAAAATATTCAGTAGTTTTTTTTTCTAGCGTTTAAAAAAAAAAGTTACTTGGCGGACCCTTTATAAAAAGGTTACTCTTTTTTTCACCATTCAGATAAATTAAATTCGATCCACGACAAACTTCGCTCTGAATTCGAGAAAAACGCTCAGCTCCGTTCTGAACTGACCAAAATAATTCTAGTCCCTCAACACAATACAAATAAAAAACCTGCAAGATCCGATCCGAATAACTGACCACGACAGTTTCGGTCAGCATTGACATATCTGTAACAAAGACAGGTTCGATTGTAAAATAGCTTCAGTTGATATATTATGATGATTAATTTTCGGTACAGATGCAGAAAGTATTCTACTGATCTATTCACCGACTCCGCAGCTTCTGCAAAAGTCATTTCGCGAGACCTTCAGTGTAGTTGAGAGCTGTCCCATAAGGCAATGACGCTGCATGGCAGACGTTGGGATCCTGTGACCCTGCCTGAAGTACAAACGTTGTCTCCTTCTACAGGGAGAGCGGGGCGTAGACTCTTGATTTGTCCTTCTCAGCAACTTCTGCAAGTCATATCGCAAGACCTTAGATGTCTGAGTACCGTTCGATATGACACTGATCTCTCATGACAGATAATATACGTTTGGCGTCCGGTCTCGATAAGGACAACAGGACACTAATGCGTTTAGAGTATAGGCATGGTCACATTAACCTCAAATGAATATAGTTCCTGTCTAGTGACCACATGTCGTCGGTTGCCATAATGCAACTATCTTTCAAGAAGAGCTTGCAGGTAAGGTAGATCCTAGAGAATGTAAGGTAGATCATTCTTACCTTACATTCTCTAGGAACTTCCTGAACCGGGAGCATTTGTATACGCCACTGCATGCAGCTCCGCCGGTGAGACATTCTACATTCCAATGGCTGCACTTCTACGGAATTCTCAGTTGAATTATTCAATTACTCTTCAGAGCTGCCCGGGAAATGTGTAATCAAGAGCATCCCAGCGATTCCTCACTGGACGCAGACGAAGGACTATAATCTTTTTTGATGCACCAAATAGTGTTGAGGCTACAATTTTCCGTAATCTTGATGATTGAGATGAGCATTCTGCAAAATTGTTTCTCTCGAGTGGACAATTTTACCTATGCAGCTTCGATATTAGTTTATTAAATTCATGAACATGATAATAGTTATCGGAATGATCCAGGTTAGTTCATCGAATAAAGCGTTGCTGTCGAGAAACCGATCTTCACACGAATAGTCCATGTTCACACTTGCAATTTTCGCCGCAGTGTTTGTGGAAGAAGAACGCAGTCGGTTACCCCCTTACCGACTGCGTCCCTCTACAACAAACACTGCAATTCTGCGGGGGGAAATTGCAAGTGTGGGGGAAAATTGTGACATACAGGTGAAAACATCACAAATTCAAAAATAATTATATTGATCTTTCGATAAAAAAAACCGTTATCGAATTGATCTTGCTCACCCTAATCACTATTACTCGCTGCCGATATGCGTAATTACTCTTGAGTACGAATGTACTTGAACACCAAACACCAATTTCTAGCCGGTTCACAATTCGTTTCATCGCTACGTCGCGATGTAGCATCAATTATCATTATCATCATCTTTGCAATGTTCGTCATCATCATTTGCGGCGATTCGAACGATCGCTCCGCAGCCTCATCGTCGTCATCATCAGAGCTGCGTCAGCGTCAGTAGGCATAATACATATGACGACCTCACTTAGCAAAGTCACATTACTACTGAAGAGTGTACGGTATTCGGTATTACTTTGTGGGGTGTGTTTCTTTTTTTTTGGGGAGAGTGTGAGAGCAGATCCCCCCATACGCAACGTGCCTCTCTCTCTATCGGTTAGCCTCGCCATAATCTTCAATGTTTTCGTTTACTTTTTTACATTATTTTTCAGGTTGTTTTTATTTTTATTTTTTTTGTTTCTTCTCCTTTCATCGGCATTTTCCCCCACTTTTAACATTTATTGTCGTTTGTTGTGTGTTCGTCTGTCCGTGTCTTTTTGGTACAGATTAAAAGGAAGATTCTCAACGAAATAAAATGTTGGCAGATCTCGCATTGCTGCTGTTTTTTTATTGCATGCACTCGTATTCAGAGTACTACATTGTGGTATCGTACATCGCACTCGTATTCGTACTGCTTTCAGTGATGCCAATGTTGGATTTCGAGTCTGACCTCAAAACATAAAGATTTACAAAGCTATAGGCATAGTCAATATAGATTATATTAGGCATGTTTTCGTTACAAGCTAGCACTTTTAGTTTAGCACTTTGCAACGAAAACAACTGACTTCCACTAACTGGCACATAAGCAATAAGTGGCGGATTTTCACTATCTGGTAGCAATGGTGTCATGAGTTGCGAAGAAAGAACAGTGCGAAACAGACAAAAAATTCGTGAAAAGTATTTATAAATCATATATTTACTATTCTATGTTCAATTGTTTACACTCTTTTTGCAAATATTAAAATAATTTCCCATTTTTTTTCTTCTTCTTCCCGTTAATTCACAATAATTGATAAAATCTCTCCAAAAATGGGATGTCATATTGCTAAATATAGGGTGCCCAATCTGGCAACATCATACTCGATTAAGACATGAACACAAGCACCAAACTTCATCGGGAACTAATAGTGCTTAAAAGTGCTTAGCTCCCCATACAAATTAAGCACTTATGGTGTAACGAAAACACGCCTATTATAAACATCGAGGGTGTACATTTCGATAAAAAAAAAATTGGTTACCGAAACGTATCATTGAAAATTAGAAAAATCTATTCGGGGACATGTCTTGATTAAAAATTACGTTTAATTTTCGATAAACAAAATCAATTATGGAAATGAAATCGATCAATTCCTGCTGTATACCAAAATAGGCATGTTTTCGTTACAAGCTAGCACTTTTAGTTTAGCACTTTGCAACGAAAACAACTGACTTCCACTAACTGGCACATAAGCAATAAGTTGCGGATTTTCACTATCTGGTAGCAATGGTGTCATGAGTTGCGAAGAAAGAACAGTGCGAAACAGACAAAAAATTCGTGAAAAGTATTTATAAAACATATATTTACTATTCTATGTTCAATTGTTTACACTCTTTTTGCGAATATTAAAATAATTTCCCATTTTTGTTCTTCTTCTTCCCGTTAATTCACAATAATGGATAAAATCTCTCCAAAAATGGGATGCCATATTGCTAAATATAGGGTGCCCAATCTGGCAACATCATACTCGTTTAAGACAGGAACACAAGCACCAAACTTCATCGGGAACTAATAGTGCTTAGCTCTCCATACAAATTAAGAACTTATGGTGTAACGAAAACACGCCTATTATCGTCGGCAAAAATCCATTCGGTGACGTCTTGATTTGCCATAAAAAATTACGTTTAATTTTCGATAAATAAAATCAGTTATCAAAATTAACTGGATCAATTCCTGCTGTATACCAATATACCGTCGGCATTCTGCACAAACGGACTAAGTTAATTTTCGATAAATTTGTTTATCAATATTTAAATTTATAATTTACCAGTTAAATAAAGCGTATCGTTAAAGAAAATTTCGCCACGTGCATATGTATGTTTATATCGCTCACTTACTTCAAGACCAAAATTACTTACTTCAACTCAAAATTGAAAATTGTCAAGATGTGTAACTTTAACCGCCAGGCCCACGATGTCGAACGTTAACGTTCACATGAGCTGAAACAGTATATCGCATAGACGTCATGCGAACGTTAACGTTCGACATCGTGGGTCAGGCGGTAAGTTCGTATAAGAGATAAAAAACATAAAATAAAATGTTAAAAAATGCTGGAATAATCAGAAATGTTGTTGGTTACTTATAAACTAAATATCGTGAGATCAATTTATGGACATTTGCAAAATTCGCATTTCGGTAAGGTAACCTCAACAATTTTAAATTTTTAGTTATGTCACTCTTTAAGTGGTTAATATGAAGAATTCTGTTTCGATAAATATACCGTTCAAGAGTGCATATCGGATGTACTTGTATCAAGAAGAGATTAGTTTAGATATTTTAAGTATCAAAATGAAACGTGTTATTGGAAGACCTCTAAGTTACTATTGGTCATAATGGGATGGAAACACTTTTGAAGAAGTGTTGCCTTCCTCAGCATTCAGTCCAACTCAGGTTCGGTTGGAACTGCTTAAACTGGCTACTAATTTAAAATTTAAGACCATGTTACAAATCTTCATGCACTTTCCAAAAACAGATAATAAAATAAATTGCGCATATTTTCTTGAAAATTTCGTTGAAATTTAATTTTTAGAAAATTTTGTCACCTTTGCATCTTTCTAGAAAATTTCTTCGAATTTGTTCTTTTTTTCTCGAAAATTCCTTTAAACTTGTATTTTTCTAAAAAATATTCAAAACTACTTCGCGAAATTTCATTTTTTTAGGCAAATCGTTAATTTGTATTTGTTTAGAAAATTTGTTAAATTGCACCTCTACAAAATTTTTAAAAATATAATTGCTTTTTAGAAATTTTTTTTAAACTTAATTCTTCTTGAAAATTTCGTTAAAATTTAAATTTTCTGGAAAATATCATCGACACTGGATTTTCCTGGAAAATGTTGACTAAATTGCATTATTTTAGAAAATTTCCTGTTAACAACTTGTAATCCAAACAGAAGCCGCACGCTGAAAAAAATCGCTTCTGTAGTATATTGTCCCAAACATATTCTACTGGAAATATACGTTTATGTTTAGCGTACACTCCAGATATATAATATTTGACATACAAATATTATATTTTTGGGAGAATGTTGTTTTGAACAAAAGTATGTTTTTATCCCAATATTTTTTTATTTTGAACTAATATTTCCGATGAAAGAATTAATGTGTATTTAAGTATGGCGATATATCAGTACCATAATTTAAAGGCAATTTTTCTGTTTTTCAGATCAATATTTTACACGCTGAAAAAAAAATTGCCTCTGTAGTATATTGTCCCAAACACATTCTGCTTGAAACATATATATGTTTAGGGTGCACTCCAAATATATAATATTTGACACATACAAATATTATATGTTTGGGAGGATGTTGTTCTAAACAAAACTATGTTTACATCGCAATATTTTTATATAGATATGTTATTTCCCAAACAAAGATCTATTTGCGTGAATATATATCTATTCTTAAATGTTTTAAGTTTTCAGCAATTGAAAGGTAATTTTTAGAAATTTTTAATGTTATTAAAATTTCTTTATAATTGAAAATAATGACTTGGAATAGTTACAAAATAAAAATAAGTGGTTTCAAAAAGAAGTTAATGCTAAGAATGCCATTTTTAATAGGAACGCATAATTCGAAAACAAGGAAAAAATAAAACTAAAATTCGAAAAATTCAGCAAAGTTTTGAAAAATTTTTTTTAATAAAATATATTTGGAAATATTCGTAAACAATAATTTTATTTGTATTTAAACACATATTTTATTTGAGAAAATTAGCTCGCAAATATATTTTATTCTAATATATTAACATACGGGTTCTAAATACATTTTATTGATTTTCAAATAAAATGTATTTGCTCGAAAATATATAATATTTGAAAATTTGTGTTCCAAGTATAATTTCTTTCGATTCAAACATGTCAAAAATGGCGATTTTGCCCCGTGTAGAAATTTTATATGTTTGTAAAATTCCATTAAAATTTACATCGCATTATCTTGCGTTACGATAAATTGCATATGGATTGATAAAAACTGATAAATTGGAATATTTATAAATTAAAAATTAGTACTGTAAAACAAAAGCATTATTAGTGGTCACTGACCGGATTAAAGGTCGTTGACTTTATTTAGTAAAGGAAATTTACCGGAAAAATGCAATTCAATACAAAAATGCAAGAATTCCAAAAAAAAAAATTCTACGCAAAAATTCCGGAAATTCGCGGTTTCAACGAAATGTTGTAGAAAAATTGAAATTTGACATGCATTTTGGCATAATTTTCTGGAAAAAGCTAATTTTCAACAAAAACGCTTTTTCGACAAAATTTGCAAATCTGGAATTTTTCTGAAGTTTTCTAGAAAAAATAAATATTGAAGACATTTTATAGAAAAAATAAATTCTTAACTGATTTTCTAGAAAAGTGCAATTTCGACGCAAATTTTTAAAAATACCAATATTGAAAAAGTTTCAAAACAATTGACATATTGATAAAAAATATTTATAGAAATATACTCAATCAAAATTGTGAAATCTTAAATACAGTTTAAAAATATGTATATATATAGAAATATATATATATAGACATTTTATAAAGGATAAACTGACCATATCCATTTCAATAAATTTTGCTGTCAAAATTTAAAGCCATAAGTTACACCCTAAATGGTGTCATATCCTTAGACATTTTTCTTTTATCGTATTGAGAAGGATTTGTTCTAAAGATTTGTGAAGGAAAAAATGTAAAAACTCTCCTTGAAATTTCGATAAAAAAAACGGATTAACCAAAGCGGATTCACCAAATTTGATTAGGGCTCACTGTTTTAAAAAATAAAAATTGCATACAATGTGACAGCTATAACTGTAGGTTAGCACTAACTGTAGGATAACCGGTGATTATTATATATAGACTTACTTTACTCTATAAATGGGGTAATATCATTACATAGTTGTATTTCAAATTATTGAGGAGGATATATTGTATGTTTTATATAGAAAAAAGAGCAAAACTTTAGTTAAAAAATAAATAAAAAATAAAATAAATGATTTATCGATATTGACCTGATCAGTTTATCTTGCTCAGCCACGAAGAATATACTTTTTAACCCCAGTAGATGAGTTGGTAGCGTGCTCGCCTATGACTTTTGGGGGTCGATTCCCACCCGAGGCTCTAGTCTGTCGCTACAAGAATATAACAAGCAACATGGCCTTTGTCACCCGGCTTTTCCCTGGACCTTAAAATTAGAATATTCAGGGTTGTTTTGCAAACCGATTGTTGTAGGAATCGGAATTGAAACCGAGAAAAAAAAACTTTCTGTCACACCCAAGTTATTTTTTCTCGTTGTAAAATTTAAATTTTGACATAGTTGGAATTGAAATTAAAAAAAATAACCTTCTATGTCACCGAAGTTATTATTTTTCTTGGTTTCAATTCTGATTCTGACAACTATCGGTTTCCACAACAACTCTGATAAACTTACTTTGTATTGTAATTCATATAAAAAATCAATAAACAAATAAAATTGTTGCTTTCCTTTTAAGCTTTAAAAATGTTAGCATCACTGGTTGTGTTATTTGATACTCGCAGTCCTCGTTGTTGATCATTACCCTTCAGTCATAAATTCATTTTTCTCTTGACTTTGATTGATATCAGTCCCTACCTACATTTAACGCGCATAACATTTTTCCGCCATCTTTAGCTCTCTTTCACATATGTTGTGATTCAGATTTGCAATTCATGTTGGGGCCTTCGTAATTGCACCGGCACAATACAATGTTGCCGTGATGAAGATGACGACGTTGTAGATAATAATTGGAGATGCATTTATCATTTTGAACACATTTGCCAACATTGTTGCCAAAAACGGTGTTGCGTTTTCATACAAGGTCGGTATGCAGGATAAACTGAAGAAATGTATTTCGATAAAAAAATTTATCGAAAATGGAATTGGTTAGTTTATCCACTATACCGACGATTTTAGCTAGAAGTTATATGGCGTCAGCTGATCAACTAAATTTCGATAAATATGTTTTATAGAAATTTTAAATCTTTATCACATTACTATTTACCATTTTTCTTTAATAATTTATAAAAGATGGCCTGTTTTATAAATTAAATGGAAACGCTATAATGATATGTAAATTATGGCTTAAAATTTCGAGAAGAACATTTATCGAAAATGAACATGGTTAGTTTATGCTGCATGCCGCCGATATTTCACTGCAAACAATTTAAATATAATTATAAAACATAAATGAAACCAGAATTTACAAACAGAATCTACTTGAACATTTTATCGTTATTAATAATTTATTTATTATTTATAATAACTATTTTTATAGATTAGACGTTTATTGGGTCTGACAGTTAAATAAAATCCCATAACCTATTAAATAAAATTTGTTTATAACCCAAACTGCTCCTCTTGGCGGTGTAGAGTATTCAAGAACAGAACACGATAATACCTGTTATCAGATAATACATCAGCTACCATGTAAATTATGGATTAACATTTCGATAACAACAATTTATCGAAAATGGACTTAGTTAGTTTATGCTGCATGCCGCCGATATTTCACTGCAAACAATTTAAATATAATTATAAAACATAAATTAAATCAGAATTTACAATCGGAATTGACTTGGACATTTCATCATTATTAATAATTTATTTATTTATAATAACTATTTTTATATATTAAACGTTTATTGGGTCTGGCAGACAGTTATAATCAGTTAACCTTATAAATATTTTTTTTATAACCCAAACTGCTCCCCTTGGCGTTGTAGGGTATTCAAGAACAGAGCACAATAATACCTGCTATCAGTTTAAGTATTATGAACTAACAAATGGCGGAAAAATACTTATCGTATCAAATATGTGCAAACACTAATCTATTTATAGAAGGAATTAGTCAAATTCGTACGCATGTTTAGAGATCCCGTATTATTTTTAGTATTTATAATGTTCGCGCTTTGCGCACAAACTTTTGGCAACGTGTGAAATACAAAGCAAACAAATTTGCGGAAGTATTTAAAAGGTATCGGAAAGATTTTACTGTCGTTTTTCTTCTACAATTATAAACTAAATTCCTATATGATAAATGTAATAATCTTCTAACAAAAAAGAGTTCTCCTAGCATTCATCAAATGAGAAAAAATATTGAAAAAATAATTTTTAAAACATCGTCATAACTAGGGCTCTACAAGTGAAAATTGTATTATTAATTTCTGAAGAGCGCCTCAGTAGGTGAGTTGGTAGCATGATCGCCGATGAGTTTGGGGGTCGTGGGTTCGATTCCCACCACAGGCTCTGGTCTGTCGCTACAAAACCCAGCCACATGGTCTTTGTAACCCGGCTTTCCCCATGACCGTAAAATTAGAATATAAATTTACTTTGTATTGTAATTCATATAAATTAATATGCCATCTAGACAACCACAAATTCTAAAAAAGTTAAAGTTGATTGTAAAATTTAATTTAATTTAGTTCTCTTAAACGATTTTCCAACATTTTTCATCGGTTAACTTTTATTTCGATGAATTTGATTTTATTTGATTGCATGTCAAGAGAACATTTAAAAGTGCATTTGAATGGCCTCCAATAGCTCTATTTTTCATAGTATAGCTTTTCAAATTTTGCTGTCTACTTGCAGTGTTTCATTTGCTACAAAGTACACTGGGAGATTTTTTTGTAAAATTATCAAAATTTCTCTCATGACTAGAAGTTGAATAAATTAGTAAAAAGTTTTTAGATTAGCGCAGAATTTTTCTTATTTCATATGCTTTTCTTCTCAGTGTAGCATTGTTTATGTATTATATTGCGAAAAGAAATAAATAAAATGCAAAGAAGAAAAGCTCAACATTTCCTACTCCTCTATTGGCGGGTACGTAGTAGTTCTAGTTTGCCATTCATTTATTCCACACGAGTTGTTCAATTATTTAAACATTTTATTAATTTATTTCGAACAATTTCCATTTACTACGCCGCATCTATCGTCATATTCCACAGCTCTATCTCTCCCTCTTTCCCTCGCCTACTATGAATGTAAATTCACAAGAAAGAATGTGAAAATATATATAGAGAGAAAGAAAAAAAATGCAAAAAAATTTATAAAACAATAATTAATGCGTAGACAAATAAATTTAAATAATTTTTCCATCCATACGTCGGACTGGTCGACGTATCAACTGGAACCATAAGCCGTCGACGGTGGGGCTACAGATGTACAGACCAAGCGACAGACCAGCCGACCGCCAACCAGGCTATCAGATACTAACTACTAACTGCTAGCGCGCTAGCTCACACTTAGAACAAACAAAAAAAACCTACACGTGTAAGTTTGTTGGTTGGGGGCTGGCAACATTGTTGCACAGCTAGCGTCGACGTCAACTGCGGCATCCCCGGCATACAATGTAGCAAACAATACATTATATCTAAGCATATGTAACCAGAATTATTTTGTTTTGCGCTTCAGCTTCTTTCGCTGTTGATTGGTGGTTCTTCCCCTCTATGCTCATCGCTTGCATGATGTACTTGTACCAGAAACGTACGACGTGCGACGTAGAACAGACGACGGACGCTCTACGTAACGTAAGACGCACACATGTGGTTAAGCTAAGATAATGTAGACTGATTCGCAATGCTATTACCTTCACCCCCCAGGGCAAGGGGTAAGAAAATTCCCAGATGCAATCGTTTCGAAAGGGACAGACAAAGCAGACAACCACAATAAAGTGCAGAAAAAATCTACACTCGCTGCGCAGTGTTAATTATTTGTAATTGTAATTGAGTTAGAATTTGTGAAATGAGCATTCTCATACATGTGTCTCGTCTTCGCACAGGTACAGTGGGATGAAAATTATTTTTCTAAAAATTTCATAAGATTATATTCAAGTTTTAATTCTAAATAATCAAACTTTAAAAAACTATACACGCATAGAAACAATTCTTTGTATGGTATAAATATTTTATACATTTTTCCACAAACAAAAATTCGTTAGGTCTATCAAACGGAATTTTGTGCCAAGAACAAGTTGTTTTAAATTCTGTAGAAGATTTTTTTAGCTTGCATATCACACAAATCTCTTTTTGCAATGAGGTATGCATTCATATAGTTATAGTAAAAAACCATGCATTTTGGTGGTACACTTTTAGATTCGTTAATGACCTCCATTTGGAAAAAAAATATGTAGCGTACAGAAGCATATTTTAGACAGATGTGCAGAATTGTATGACTAAATTATAAGCACTACAAAGATCTTATGTGTTTCACATTTAGCAGTAGTTGTTTCCAGGATAAACAGACTAAGTCAATTTTCAATCATCAGAGCTTGAAGAAGTCATGAAGAATTTTCAAATAGACCGTTGACAATGGCAGAGGAAAATTTATTTATATTTCGAGTTACTACTAAATTTAAAGACATTAGCAACCTTAAATTAAGTTCACTGAACATTCAACTAGCAGAATCGGTAGAAGTCTTGTACAATGTTTTCTTTTTTTATCTATTCTAAACAATTTTATGTGAAATAAATGGAAATAATTTGACAATGGCTAAGAAATATCGTCTGAGAAATATCCTTCTTGAAAATCGAATGAAGAGTACAGAGCTTATAAGTAAACTCGGGATTTATGTATATAAGTGATATAACTAAACCAGATGTTATTTAAATATTATTTACATTTGACGTGGTTCATTGCTAACCAAAAAAAAAGACAGGAATCTAACAGATGTCAGAATAACGTGTTCAAAAGTGCTTATTTTTATATTTGACCTGCAAAATCGGGCTATATAGAGGGGACTATATCTAAACTGATTTCCTTCAAACTTGACAACGTTTCTTTTTGGTTGATGAAACTGTTATCTTCTATTTATCAATATATTTATTTATATGAATTACAATACAAAGTAAATGAATATTATAATTATAAGGTCCTGGAAAAATCCGGGTTACAAAAATCATGTAAGCCTCTGGTGGGAATCGAAAATACGAACCCAAACTCATAGGCAAGCACGCTACCTACTCACCTACTTCGGGCGCTAGCTTATCTACTAACTTTATAAATAATATTTTTATGGTCCTGGAAAAATCCGGGTTACAAAGACCTTGTAAGCCTCTGGTGGGAATCGAACCCACGATCGCAAACTCATAGGCGAGTACGCATCTTACTCACATACTGCGGTGCTGTGTTATTTAATATTAATGTTTATAATAATTTTACGGTCCAGGGAAAAGCCGGCTTACAAAGTCCATGTGACCTTCTGGTGGAAATCGAACCCACGACCCCAAACTCATAGGCGAGCACGATAAGTACTCACCTACTGTATTGTTATGTTTGTTATCTTTGAATTTTATAAAGATCTGTTTAAAAATGAGAATTATATCTCGGTATTATACGTTTGTGCGGCAGATGTTTCTAGCACCTAAAAATCCGGGTGACTGGACTTTGAATAATAAGCTGATTGGATTAAAACATGTCAGCCCTTCCGTCTGTGTAGATTGTCATATCAGCCCTTTTTTGTGTAGATTTAGGCATACTATACCATGCTACTATGTATGGTAATGTCTTTTTAAATAAAAGTTTTCTTTAAAATTCCAACTTTCATGGAAGATACCTTTAGTATTTGGACCTTTTTTTTGAAGTATAACCCCAATAGGGCTTTAATACCCTTTTCTGGTATTATAAAATTATGAGGGCAACAAATGTTGGGAATATTACTTTCACGTAGAGATAGTGGTTTAGTAACTGTCGTTAAAGCAATTAGAAAGAACTATTTTTTGCCCAAAAATTCGTTTTTTGCTGCCGCGAAAAAATCTATGAAAAATATAAACAGTATAAAACGTAAAGTTCGGCCATGCAGAATCGTATATACCCTCCATGGATTGCATTCAATTCCATTAATGGAAAAATCTTTGGATATGGAGCAAATCTTCAACCCATCCTTTTTGTTGAAGCAAATATTAAAAAAATGAACGCTGCAATTTTTAGCCAAATTTTACCCCCATCCTATGGTGGAGGGTATACAATTCGCCAAAAATGTTTGCTTCACTTTTTGAAAACTAGCCTCATAAAAAAGAAAACAGCGCTTATTTGAAAAATATGTTTGGATTTTGACCCTTCGTGAGAGAGTTACTCGAAGTAGCGATCCAACATAGTTCATCTTGGACCTTAGCCCGAGATATAAACAAATACTGATTTAAAATTTGAAGTCGATCGGTTAATCATGTCAAAGGTTATCGTGCGCACCAACGAACCAGAGAGACGAACTTTGCTCAAATGACTTAAAATTACCCAAAACGGATTTCCGCAAATATTCTTGGGGTCTCTTATGTCACTCCTTCAATGTGCTACTCTTTTGGGCCGCATCAACTAATATATATACCCTCGTTCACAATAATGGGGGTATAAAAACCAGCTTATGTTAAAATTCTCTTATTTCTTCCAAATGTGCTATAATTTCTACATTTGTCCATAGATATTCTTCAAATAGGCATTGTTTTCTTGGTTAAGAATACAAATTTAAAAAAATGGAAACAAATTTTTTGGGATTTTTTTTATTTTTTATGTTATATTTGTGCCAACAAAAAACAATTTTTTGTGAAAAAAATTCATTCTTTCTAATTTTATTAACGACAGTAACTAAACTTCTGTTTCCACATGAAAGTGTCATTATTAACATTTATGGTTCACATAAGTCCTTTTACTTTATTATTTCCCGGCGTTATCGAGCTTATACTTCTAAAAATAGGGTCGAAATGCTAGAGGCTAAAAAATGGGAATTTTTAAGAAAATTAAAAAAAAAATACCATACATTTTTATTTTAATATTTTTTTTGTGTCTAAGACACTATATTACATCAGAAAATGTTATGCACAGCCCTTCGACAAAATATTTGTTGCATAGTGTCAATGGCGAGGTATATTTTCGCATTACTACGCTGTTCGCCATGCAATTATTCATGAAAGTAGCTGTGGTCCGGCGATTGTGGACATCCCTATTACACATTCTGAAATAGAATTGTGTACAATATATATCGTCATCAGAAACGAAAAAGGGCCTATCATCATATTTTAAAATTTTACAAGAAAAGCCAAAAACTAAATAAAATTAAAAGTGTTGCCTTTCGAAAAACGTGGTTTTCAGGATAATATCTAAACATAATGATGCATATATAGAATCACACAAACATGATTTATAACTTGTTTGTGAAAATTGCGTGAAATAGGATTTTTTAACTATGAAAAAAGAAATAATTTGTTGTTAGGCCCTTGAGAATTTCGTTAATAAATTCGCCATTTTTAATATTACGCCGCTAAAAATTTGTCAGGATGTGTATTTTGATGCAGGGTACCGAAATCCATCAAAAACTGAGTTTCAATTTTTCTTGTTGTTACGCCCTTTTTCGTTTCTGATGACGATATATATATATATATATACGTGCACTATATGTTCTATTGTATGGTTGCGAAGTATGGATGTTAACAGGCTACAAACCTTTGTCAACAGATGTCTTCGCATAATCTTGAAAATATTCCGGCCAAGAAGGATCTTCTACGAAGACCTGTTGACCAGAGCAGTAATGACACCGGTTTGTTTATCGATAATGAAAAGAAAATTCGGATAGATTGGACACACGCTAAAGAAGAACAACATCGAGATCTGCTTTAGAGCCCTCGGATATAATCCTTAGAATGAATGCCTATGGCATGTGAGGTAGCTCAAGATACAACTGAAGAAAATCGGTATATTTCAGAAAACTTCTCTGTTGCAAATGTCATAACAATCGGATGTTAAATAAATCGTATATAGCACCTTGGTACCAAATCGGAAGGAACGTAAATATGAGGACTATATCTAAATCTAAACCGATTTTTTTCAAAATTTAGCAATGTTCATTCCTGCTTCACTAAACTCCTTTGAGCCAAATTTAGTAATGGTCATAAGGAAAATCATACTTCTATAGCGCTTAGATGCCAAATCGGAGCTAAATATATAGGAGAGCTATATCTAAATCTGAAGGGACGGAGTCAATCCGGTGGGCAAGTAATTTGTATACATTACCAACAACTGCACCAACTCCCAGCAGACGTTGTCCTGCCCAACCTGATTGGATGTATTATTGAAACAAATTATTTTCAAGACAAACCACATATATATTTTAAATGCGAATTTTAAGTAATTCTAAAATACAGATGTCTCCAAACTAAACCTATTTCCAATCTTTAGAGCACTTACTCTTATAGTTTTCGAGATCATGCATTACAACCAAACGCTTAAAGGAGTATATATATATAAAGATTTGGCAAGTGTTATATTTTTATCCAATAACAAGTCTTGTTTAATTTGAAGAAATTAATTTCGATTTAGATATAGTCTAAAATCAAAAATCAGCGGTTTCATTCAGTTGGCTGGCTTCGCAGTAACGCAACCTGTCAACCCAGTTCCACATGATGGATCATCTATTTTGCATTTTAGAGCTATAAAACCCTCAGTTCTCAACAAATCTTTTTATAACTGGACAGACATTTACATTTTTAGATTTGGTATAAAATTGTCGTTAAATATTACCACATTTTCCACATTTCCGTATTATAGGATTAGTGTCTTTGAGGATTGAAAAAGGACTTTTATTTGGGACCCATACACACTTTCTCCATTTGCTGATTTTTGACCCCGACGAAATAATAAATTTCTATTAAATATTGTAAAAATTTATTTTGGTATCTTTTAACAAACATTTCCGTAGGCGGACAAAAACCTGCGACCGTCAGTGTCAGTGTTCGCGCACGGTAGCTTTCACAGTAATTATATGCGAAGCTCTTATTGCCGGACATTCACAGAAGTAAAGGTTTTTAACATTAGTAATTATTAATTGAACATATTTATTATAAAATACGAGTATAGTAATTTATTATTTATTTTAATTTCTCATTATTACTTTTACTGTTCTCAATTATTCAGGTATTAATTTTCCGTATGTTATTAAAGTACATATTTATTTATTTATACTAAATAATATATTTGTTTTCATAAAAAAAATTAGAAGAACACAAAAAACTTCATAAAATTAGCATTGAATTAAGTAAATAATTTGTGAAATAATACATAATTTACTTACTTCAATGCAAATTTTGTTTTTTGTGTTCCTTTAATATTTCTATGGAAAAACTTGATTTTTTATCATTTCTCTAATTGTGTGAATTTTTGGACATTGTTAACTAAAACGTTTTATGGCTACTGTCGGAGTTTTACAACATACAAAAGTCTTGATTGGAACTACTCTTATATTATAAGTAATCACGTGGAAGTAAATTAATCCTATTTCTAATTGATACAATCATTACTGAGGGGCAAATCTTACCAGTCAAAACAATCTCAAACGTCATTCACAGTTTTGTTCTTCGGGTTTTTTTTTGCTCAAATACATATTATTTTTTATATATAAATATAAGTATTATAGAGAACACTGCACTTCATGTGTTTATATTTTTGCTTTTCTTATCAGTAAATTATTTTTTTAAATAGAACGAGCACCCCATTCTGTCAAATAATAATAATAATTTAGATTGAATCTGTATAAAATTGACCTTTATAAAAAACATATGTATGCAATGGGAAAAATGAGGAATAGAATAAAATTATGTCGTTTTTTTTACATATTGTCACCTAGAAAGCAAAAGGGCCAAACAAAGGAAAAAATACAAATTGAGCTACCGATTGACAACGATGATATGTTATCGAAATTATTTTTTGCGTTCTACCGTTCAAATTTATTAAAGAAACTTAGCAGGAACTAATTACAAATTATAGCTAATAATAATAAGGACATATCAACACTATTTACGGAAATAAATTAAAAATCAATAAGGTGTAACCTAATGCCATTTACATCACTTCGATTGAACACATTGTTGAAAATTAAATTTTTGTAAAAATGAAATTTTTCATTGTAATGTTTTTCATATATTCGAAATACAGTTGAAAAGTGAAGAAAAAAATTTCCTTTTACATTTTACAGCTAACAATATAGAAATTTTAATCCCACGGCATGAATAAAGTTCATGGATCTTGATTTTCCTCTTAAGACTTAAATGTTTTATAAATATTTCTGCTTGGACGGACACTTTGTCTAACCTACACAATCTTCTGCAACTTACAAAATTACAAAAAAATATTTTGAAAGTTCAATTAATATTCAGCGGTGATGGAATTTCGGACAAAATTGCATCATCTCATATTGAGTGCAACGTTCAACGACCTTTACTTCGCGAACACATATTAGCAAATATTTAAATCACTTATACAGATTTTTTTATACCGGATATTCATATTAGCAAATTAGCAAATAGCGCAGAATAAAAGATTTTTTCAACGATTGTACGCAATTAAGAAATTTAAGGCGCCATCTAGCTTCATATACTACGTATGAGCAAATCCTGTGTTGCGGACATTACATTCATATGCAATTTTTTACTAATATTAATCCAGTTAGCGTTCTGAATGCAATATTTTTATATAACGTTCAGCAAGAACAATTATTTGAGAGCACTTTAAAATGACATTTAAATATTTAACGAAATATTTTTGAGAAATGCAATATTCGTGGCGAAAGTAGCGTTGCGGACGTTACAGAAAATGCAAGTAGGTTTGGAGGTTAACGTGAATTTGCATCTTTTTTTAGCTAATTTTACTTAGTAATCACAAAAATCGTAAGAAGAAAGAGGCATATTTAAGGATATTAAAATAGCTCTTTGTAGAATTAAACATTTTTTGGTTCATCCAAACAATTTCCACAATATTCTGTGCAAAATTTTATTTAATGTTATTTAATTTTATATTATGTTAATATACTTGTTATTTCAATGGTGGGATTATTAGAATGGACTGCATAATTATGATTTGACTTCACATCAGGCATATTTTTTTAGATTTTGGTAATTTTTTTTTTTGGATTTGTAATTTTCAAACAAAAAAATTGGCTTTCCAAAGCACTATAAACATTGTTCACGCTCCTATAATGTCAGTTTACAATCACGTCAGCATTGCTGAAAATCTGTAGGAATTGGCGTCAATAGAATAAGAAACAAACGAAAAACTTATTTACTGCTGAAAATCTGCAGGACCCGGTTGCAGTTAGATCAGCACAAGCAAAACTACGAAGCCACATCCTCTGTCCCGAAAAAAGGGACATTTCGGTTTGTCTCTAAGTGAACATAGCAAATCATAGGTAAGAGAGATCTGCGCTGTATCGTGATATTAAATCAGCGCTGATTCATTCTCTGATTTCTTTGTCTTCGTATCCTGCTGAAAAGCGTTCAGAGTAATTTGCTGGGTTTTTGTTTTAGACCTGAAAAGTGTGGCTTTCATAAACAAATTTTTCCATAAAAATATATTTTTCGGTTCAAAAAACAAATCAATGAGTAACCACAAATTCGACGCATAAACAGCGTAAAATTAGTTAATTTTATCTGAAATCGAGCATTAGACAATAAAAACGGAGACAAATGCAATTGAAAAATTTCAGATCTGAAGGCCACTTTTTCAAATTTTTAGTGCAATTTTAAAGCAATTTTTAATAAATTCGAAATAACTACAGATTTTCAGATTTGAAGGCCCCTTTTTTTCAAGTTTTTGTGTAATTTCTTAAGCAATTTTTAATAAATTTGAAATAACTTCAATAATTTTGGCCGGATTTTCACTTTCCAAGGCTTGTTATACAACTGCGGGTCGCTGGATTTAATTTTTGAAAAAATTAACCCTTTATATGCCATACATTTTTATTAGGTTGTTGGTCCCAAATGGGTTAATACGATTTCATTGCCACCAAAACGACCCTACACGCATTATTTCAACACCAAAAGCTGAATTTAGAAAAAAAATACATTTATTATGATTTTCTGTTAAACTGTTAAAATTCAAGGGAAAATAAAAATTCCAAGTTAAAAGAATTTTGGATGCTAGAGCATATTTCGATAAAAATTATAAAAAAAAAACTGACAAAATGGACAACAGTTTTGCAAAAAGCCTTCGAAGGCAAAAATCGATCCAAAATTATAGAAGTTATTTTTTTTCTATTTATTAAAAATTGCTTTAAAAATTGCACTAAAAACAAGATACAATGACCTTCAAATTTTAAAAAATTTTAATGACGTTTAATAGCAATTGTCTCGAATTTTACTGTCTAATGCTCGATTTCAGAAAACACTAAAACTGACAATTTTTTTGTAAAAAACCCTGATTTTTTAATCCTGAATAGTTACTAATTTTGCAATCGCAGAAACGAAATATTTTGGAAACATGCTTAAAACAAGCTAAATTTTAATATAAGCTTTGAACGTCGCAAACTCTTTTTCGCTCCACTAAAATGAAGTCACTCTAATATACATACATAAAAAAATCATTCTGGCGGAAATATGTGTGTTATATGAAAGTGTTTCTGTATTCAATTTTTTCAGTGTAGAAAATTACCATTTAGGTTAGGTTAGGCTGAAAAGAGGAGACATTTAAACGTCTCATGTCCATGGACATACACTTAAGCCAGTGGTTCGGCCTGTTGTGCGCTCCTTATTTATGATTTTTATACCCCACGGGTTACAGAAAATCGTTACTAGATACGTATTTTCTCAGTATCTTTCAGTCATATCCTCTGAGATGAGTCAAGTCTGGCAGTATGTCGGAACCGAAATAACGGGATCTTGCATGTGTGAAAGCTTAAATTACTATTTATTGTATTTTTATTTGATTTCTAAAAATTGTCTTTGGCTAACATATTGACATAAACTAATAAATTTTTTTACAAATATCGAAAGATAATGATTAGTTTCTTTTTCAAAAAAATTTTCAATGTGTCCTTTTTTGGGATGAGAAAACTATTTCTTGATATACTGTATGTACTAGTATGTATTAATATCACTGTAATCTCTGCAAATAGTATCAAAATTAAGTAGCTCATATCGTAAGCTAAGTCGACAATGAGTTAAAATCTATTAAAATATGTTTGGTTTTGGTTTTCTTGAATTTTTCATTTCTATTTTTAAAGTTTGTCTGTCTGGAAGCTATGTATATAAATATAAAATAAGAACTGATAGCGTTGTTTTTATTTATATCATATTTTATTTGCAATATTTCGATTGTCTTCGACACTTATCTTTAGAAATAATTTTCACTAAAAAGAATAACAAAGAACATGTTTTATTTAAAAACCAGTAAGGAAAGGCAGAAAGTCGGGCGGGGCCGACTTTATAATACCCTACACCTCCCTAACATTGCGATGAGGGTCATTGCCATAATAATTTGGAATAATTGGTAAATGGGTAGAAACATATTATCTAATTCTGCAATTAAGCAATATTCGTTCCTAAATTGAGAAACATCTTTCTGGAAAATTTTAATGATCGGAAGTAAAATACAACTTCTATAGCGGTTTGATACCAAATCAGGAGCCACATATATATGGAGCTTTAATATAAATCTGAACCGATCTTCCCTGAATACTTATTCATGTAAAAAGATCTCCTTCTGTCCAATTTCGTACTGATCGGATATAAAATACAGTCTCTACAGCGCTTACAAGTCAAATCGGGGGTAACATATATATGGGGGCTATATCTAAATCTGAACCGATTTTCTCCGAATTTAGCAGTATTCCTTCATGTAATAAGAAACGTCTCTTTGCCGAATTTCGCACTGATCGGATATAAAATAACATTTTTACAGCGCTTACATGTCAAATCGGGGGTAACGTATATATGGGGGCTATATCTAAATCTAAACCGAGTTTCTCCGAATTTGGCAGTATTCCTTCATGTAGAAAGAAACCTCTTTTTGCCGACTTTCGCACTGATCGGATATAAAATAACATTTTTACAGCGCTCATATGTCAAATCGGGGGTAACGTATATATGGGGGCTATATCTAAATCTGAACCAATTTCTTCCAAATTTAAAAGTGTTCATTCATATAATAGGAAACCTCTTTCTGGCGAATTTCATACTGATCGGATATAAAATACAGTTTTTACAGCGCTTACATGTCAAATCGGGTGTAACATATATATGGGGGCTATATCTAAATCCGAACCGATTTTCTCCGAATTTGGCAGTATTCCTTCACGTAATAAGAAACCTCTTTCCGCCGAATTTTGCACTGATCGGATATAAAATACAATTTCTACAGCGCTTACATGTCAAATCGGGGGTAACGTATATATGGGGGCTATATCTAAATCTGAACCGATTTCTTCCAAATTTAACAGTGTTCATTCATATAATAAGAAACCTCTTTCTGCCGAATTTCATACTTATCGGACATAAAATACAATTTCTACAGCGCTTACATGTCAAATCGGGGGTAACATATATATGGGGGCTATATCTAAATCCGAACCGATTTTCTCCGAATTTGGCAGTATTCCTTCACGTAATAAGAAACCTCTTTCCGCCGAATTTTGCACTGATCGGATATAAAATACAATTTCTACAGCGCTTACATGTCAAATCGGGGGTAACGTATATATGGGGGCTATATCTAAATCTGAACCGATTTCTTCCAAATTTAACAGTGTTCATTCATATAATAAGAAACCTCTTTCTGCCGAATTTCATACTGATCGGATATAAAATAAAGTTTTTACAGCGCTTACGTGTCAAATCGGGGGTAACATATATATGGGGGCTATATCTAAATCTGAACCGATTTTAACCAAATTCAATAGGGATCGTCCTTGGGCCAAAGAAAAGATATGTGTAAAGTTTCGTCGAGATCGGACCATAATTGCGACCTGTACTTTGATTACAAGAATACATGCCCAGACAGACGGACATAGCTAAATCAACTCAGAAAGTGATTCTAAGTCGATCGGTATAATAAACGATGGGTCTATTTCTTCTCCTTTTGGGTGTTACAAACAAATGCACAAAGTTATAATACCCTGTACCACAGTGTGGTGTAGGGTATAAAAACCAGTAAGGAAGGGCTAAATTCGGTGCGGGACCGTCTATGGGAGCAGAATAATAAGAACAAATATTGGCAAGTTTTATCAATGTTGTTTTCCTAATGATAATGATCCGGACAATTTTTTTTTACTTTACTGCGCTTAGATAAAAAATCAGGATATACGAAAGGTCCACCACGATCAAAAAATAAAAAGTTGTTAAAAAATTTTTTCTGGATTGTATTATTAATAAAGAATAATTAAATCTTATTAAATTAAGAAGGCCAAAACATATCTTATTTACCACGATGTTCAAACGGACTGAAAATTTGAGTTCATACGTGTTTTAAATTTATTTACTTTTCTTTTAAATATTTACTTCATTAAGACCGATGTTGCGTTGCTGTCTTATCACAAAACTGACACCACATACAATATTTAATAATTTTTTATTTCACACAATTAAAAAAATTAAAATGGTTAGCACGTCACGTTTCACAAAATGGGCTGTAAAAGAAAATCCAAACACATTTATTAATTCGGAAAATTTTAAAACAAACTAATAATAATCCAAATTATATAAAAAAAAAACTACACCGTGGATTACATTCAATTCTATTACTGGAAAAATCTTTGGATATGAAGCAAATCATGAAACGAACCTTTCTGTTTAAGCAAATTATTAAAAAAAAAACGAACGCTGCAATTTGTAGCCAAATTTTAGGCCGGAAATTCTTCAGCAAAACACTTCCCCTGAAAAATGTGGTATTTATGGCTTAAAATAGCATATCTGAGAACTACATCTACACGGAGACTACAACAAAATAAAACTTGATTTGTATAAATTTTATTGAGACGAATTCTTGCCTAAATATAATAGAAAGTTTCAGCTAAATTTCTTAGAAAATGTGGTGTTTATGGCTTAAATAAGCCTTTTTGGGAGCGACATCTATAGGTGGACTATAACAAAATATGAACTGATTTAAAAAATCATTACTGCGATGAATTCTTGTCTTAATTAAATACAAACTGCAGATTAAATGCTATGAAAATATGGCATTTATGACTTAAATAATAATAATTTGGAGCGATTTCTATAGGGTGACTATACAAAATATAAACCAATTTGTAATTTTTTTTCTATGATGAATTCTTGCCAAAATAGAATACAAACTGCAAAGTTTCTGCTAAATTGCTTTAAAAATTTGGTATATATGGCTCAAAAAAGCGTATTTTGGAGCGACCTCTATAAGAGAGCTATATCAATACATTGAACCGATATGACCCATTTGAAATCCCAAAGACCCTGCAACTATAAGAAGTATTTCTACAAAATTTGATCAACCTAGCTCTATTATTACGGACTGTAGCTTGATTACAACAGACGGGCGGACGGATCTGAGACCCCATAAAGTATATATATTCTTAATCGTCGTAAAATTCTAAGACGATTTAGCCATGTCCGTCCGTCTGTGGTAATCACGTATATAAACTAAAATTTATCAAATTGAAAACCATATGTATATGATTGTTTACTTCGTAAACTTTTCCTTATACATTACAGCTTTTCTAACGATATTTGAATTTTTAAACTTTAAACTCATAAAAAGGTTTTTCCTATTTTTTCCTTTAAAATAATCATAGATACAAAATAAAACATTCACAATACATTTAAGATTTCATTTGTTGTAATATTTAGAATAATATCTCAAACCATGCAAACAATAATATAAAAGAAAGTTAATAAAGATGAAATTATAAATTGAAAATTGAATCGTCCCTCCGTCCGTCCGTCCGTCTGTGGTAATCACGCTACAGTCCGCAATAATAGAGCTAGGTTGATCAAATTTGGTACAAATAATTCTTATAGTTGCAGGCTGTTTGGGATTGCAAATGGGCCTTATCGGTCCATATTTAGATATAGCTCCCATATATAGCATATAACTTGCTGTGATTCCTACTGTTCTCATCTACTATATTTTTTGTGTGTTTCGGTGTTATTTTCTTTAGGTTTGAGTTATTTTGTGAGGTCACATGCTATCCATGGTGGAGGGTATATACGATTCGGCATGGCCGAACTTAACGCTTTTACTTGTTTTTTATTAAAACTAAACCTAGCGGTCAACTGTTTTACAAATAGCCTTGGAAAGCGAAAATCGATCCAAAATTATAGTTATTTTCAATGTATTAAAGATTTCACTAAAAACAAGAAAAAATTACCTTCAAGTTGGAAAATTGTTAAAAGTTTTAATGGCATCTAATAGCAATTGTCTCAATTTGTATTGTCTAATGATCGACTTCAGAAAATACTAAGTACTGACAATTATATTGAAGAAAACCCAGATTTTTTTAAATCGCAAAGAGTTCCTATTTTTGCTATAGCAGAAAAACAAGCAAAAGTTTCATATAAGCTTTGAACGTCGCGAACTTTTTTTCGCTCCACTCAAATGAAGCCACTCTAATATACATACATAAAGAAATCGTTCTGGCGGAAATATGTGTGTTATATGAAAGTGTTTATATATTAAATTGTTTCCGTGTAAAACATTACAACTTATTGTTTTTTATTTAATTTCTTTAAAATTGTTTTTGGCTAACATATTGACATAAAATAATGTAAATTTTTACATATATCGAAAGAAAATGATTAATTTCTTTTTCAAAAAATTTTTCAGAGGGTTTGGGATGAGAAAACAATTTCCTGATATACTACTATATGTAGTATAGCATGTATTAATTTCATTGTAATCTCTGCAAATCGTATCAAAATTAAGTAGCTCATATCGTAAGCTCAGTCGACTTAGTCTGTTTTGGGGACACGCTAAATATTCCAAATTATTGCATTATAAAGGAATTTCATACAAATATAAAAACTTTATAAAACTTGATCCACCACTCATGAAAAACTACCTGTTTCGACTAAGCATACTTTGGAATGGAGGTTTGGATATCTGTAATATCAGTGACCCACGAAGAGCTGAATTTCAATACAATGAAATGCTCAACGTAAAATTTTGACATTTCTCATTTCGCTTTTGGTACCCATAGGCAAATTGACAAATTTTTACGAAACCCATTTCCCCATCAAACGATGGCTATTGAAAGGAAAGGCAGATGATTTAAAATTTTTTTTATATAAAAAAAAAAAAATAAATCACAATAATTGCATTTAAACAAAACAAGCGGCTTATTAATAACACATTGGTATTTATATGCTGAGTCCGTCTGCCCGTCCTTCTGTATGTCCATGTGTTCTTATAATAATATTAAAGGTCGTATTTATTGCACGACCGCAATTAAAACACTATGCAACATTAATTTGTTCGTGCCCGGAACCTAAAAATTTGTTTTTTAGTTGATTTAGGCGTACCATTTCATAGAATCAAAACATTTTTTTATGGTATTTTTTTTTTTTAAATTAATTTAATTTTCAAAAAAAATCAAAATTGAAAAATTTTTTTCTCTACATCGTCAAAAAGTTAATCGAAAGATACATTTATATGGGATCAGTTATATCAGTCAAAAAAGCTAATCGGAAGGGGTCTTTATATGGGGGCTATTTGGACCGAAGTATCCTATTTTCATTAGGGATATATGGGCGTTGGACGTATCTTTTGAGATAAATTTCTGAAACTCTACACCACTATTTGTTATACACAGGACACAAATCGTGCCAAGCATGGTTCAAATCGGACAGTAATTTAAACAGTTATGCAAACAGTTATCTGCATCATTCGTTTAGTCAAGTTGGCCCAATTAATAATTTTTTGGCTATACGAATTTATTGTGCTCAAGGTGGATGTTTAGCACTTTTTCTATATTTTAACACATTTATGAGTCCTGAGTTTTTGGAAAGTTTTGAAAAATCTTAAACTCATACGTGAGTGAACAATGTCATAAATGATGATAAGTACCTGTCAGTAAAATAAAACGAACGCGAAAAGTAAAATTTTTAATTTTAAATTATAATTTATAGTAGAGGTTTGTTGAAGACGGAAGCACCGAAGCCGAAGATGACACTGAAATTGGTGGACACACTGAACAAAACATGCCCTTGAATATTATGTCCAACTCGGATGATGATGCAGACTCAGAACATGAATATGAACAAGCTACGAAGAAAACAAGTGTATTCATATTTTAGAAAACATTTTCAATGACTATAGACTGGCAAAGAATGAAGTAACATATTACATTACTCACAAAGTGAGGGTACGAGTATACCTTATTCGGTTTACCCAACTGAAATCTAAATTAGAAGAATTCGTCCTATCCCATAAATTAAAAGAAAACAATGTAATGATATGAGGCGTTTTACGATTTAAAATTTCAGATTTACCGTTCGATAACAACATTTATCGAAAATGGAATTTACGGACGTAGTCAACGTTATGATCAAAATCTGTTAACACTTATATTACCTATATTATGACATTTTAACATTAAGATCACTATGTATAAGAGAATATTCTACTTACCACCTAATAAACAATCCAAGAAAAAGTTTTCCCAGGAACGGCTGGATGTCTGTGTGGCAATCTGTGGTATTTCAATTTCACTCGACCGGCCGCGATGAATATGATACAAAAAATATCATAAGAATTACGAAGACCACAACGTCGACGGCAATAGCGATGGTGTTATTAAGCCTGATGTCAAAATTATTATGATTTTTGTTATTAATATTATATTTCCAAACAATATTTTTGTAATTTTTAAATTTTTTGTTGTTGAGTTATATACTATATGGAACTTTAAAGTTACAACAAATTGTGCGTTTTTGTGTTTTTTTTTTGTGTAATTTATGCTGGAGTATAATTAATTTATTTATTATTTTAAATTATTTATAATATTAATGCTAAGTATTTTTTTTAGTAATTAACTCTCTTGGAGTTAGATTTAATTGTAATGAACACATTGATTATTTTAAATAAGTTTGCCAACACAATATATCGTCAGATATTTATTTAATAGGATTTTATATAGAGAGCGCGGGTTTTTTCCGACGTATGTTTATTGGATTTGTTTGTTTTTATTTGTTATTCGTTTTAATTTTTGTTCAAACAAATTTCTCATATTATTTAAAGATGCATTTTTTGAGGTTATTTGTACTTAATTTATTGATGAGATTTTATTTGTTTTTATTATTGGTTAATTTTCTTGCATTCCCGAGAATTTTGGAGTTGTTTATGGTTCTTTAGATTTTTTGTATTTTTTTATTATTGAATTTAATTTTTGTTATATATTGGTAAACTTATTTTTTGTAGGGCGATCACTGAAAATATTTATAAAATATTATTATAATATTTATTAAATATTATTTTAATATTCGTTAAATATTATATATTTAATTTCTGGTTATTTTCAGTTTATTTTTAATTTCCTCCAAGTCTATTAATATTTTGTGCCGTTTTTAATTTTTTATTTGTTTCACTATTCTTCACTTATTATATTTTTTATATTATTGTTTTTTTTTGCTTTAAATCTCTTGCTCAAATTCAAAAATTCCATGAGAATGAAAAAATTTGAAATGTATACGAGTACATTGGGGAAAAAAAAACATAAATAAATAAAGAACACAAGATAGACGTTATAGTAACACAAAAAAAGTACAATGCAATCATAAACAAATGAATTCTGAATTATAAAATCAAATTTTCTACTTGTTGACGTTTCGTTTTTTTTCTTTTTTAAATATTATTTCTTATTTTATTGTGATTATTACGCTGTGGATCATGATGATGGTCGGTTGTAGTTGTTGTTATTGATTTTGAGAATGTTAGTGATAGTAGAGCAAACGAGTACATTATTCTCCGTCCCCCCACTAACCAGCACTGGTACTACGAGTACTCTGAGCAAAGAAAAGCCCAAGAGAAAGAGCGTTAAAGCATAACCGCCAACACTACTAAATTTCAAAAAAGCTCTATCTCTCGGCGGCTCACATCATTATTGATATCGTGGTCAACAAAACGAGCGATCACCAACACACGACATACCACCACAACACACGACGACCAACGAAACAAGAAGAAGCTAATTAACATTTTACAATCACGTAACAATTAAAAACAAAAGAATAAATCTAAACAAAATTAAACTTAAAAAAATATATAAAATTTTAATGGGGTTTTTTTTGCCATTATTTCTACTACTCCCCCATCCACATATTTCTCTTTCACACATAACACAACAAAAGGGAATAGAAAAAATATACACAATCACGATCGTTTTTTTCCACATTTCATCTCTTTTTACACTCACACACACTCAATAACATCCACTTATACAGATGTATGGGTTATATTTTTTCAATTCTTTCCTTCTACGTTTTTTCTTTTGCGTTTTTTCTTTTTGTGTTTTCTTTTTCAAATATATTTCGTTTTAATAAAAAAAATCGTATAGCCTTATTTTTTGCCTACGATCGGCACACACACACACGTTTTTCTATAGACAAAGACGATCAGCAATCGATCACTGACACACAACACTGCAATCTTGAAGCTCCCCAACTCGCAAAAAAAAAAAACAAAAAGAGAGTTGGAAAGAGCGCGCGCGAATATCATCACCTCACCACACCTCTTCATCGGTGTTACACCACCATCATCATCATAATTATCATCATATCATACCATTCCCCCGAACGAAAGCAAAAAAAGAAGAAGCAAAAAATATAAACACTCTTCTGGTCACTGTTCTGGGGTATTGGATGGTTTTTGTGAGGTTGCTTTGGTGTGGTGTTATCATCAGAAAAATTCCACATTCTTCTGACAATATTTTCTTATTTAATTGATTTATTTATTTTATTATATGTATATTTTTTCAAACAAATTCACTTCTTTCAGGCTTTTTAGTTTTGTCTTTCTGCACATTTTATTCTAGCAAATTTATTTTCGAAATTTTGCCTTTTGTTTTCTTGATCATTTTCTTTGGAGGAATAACAAAATAAAAACGAACGACCTCGTGGCTTTTAAGCTCACAACGTGATATACGGTCTCTACCTGCTTACAACTTGGATGCGAACTGACAACTGATTCGCTGGTGTTAACTGGCGACTCGATTTAGTGGTTCAAAACAACAAATACACCCAGCAAATGCTCTCACTAACTGAACAAACATCACACGCACACACTAACACTAGCATACACAACCACCCAACAACGACAACACACACAGAATCGAGTCAACTCAGTAGTAATCAGCAGCACTAGTCGTTTCTCGTTCTTCTTCGTCGCCACATCGTACATCGTGTGCACACGCTCAGGCAAACCCATACAAATACGAACACGAATCACAAGCAACGAAGAGCGGCATATTGGAGCTCCCCAATTCCCAACCATCTCTCCAATACAAAAAAAGGCC